>OX463238.1:106196440-107396440 GCA_949820135.1 Sylvilagus floridanus | reverse complement strand
GAGATCTGAGTACCTAAAACATAACTGTTAATTGTATTAAAGACATATTTGTTATCATTTTTACATTAGTCTTTTCATCAAAATGTGGACCAGGATAACAGTAGAAACCCCTGAAATTAATCTACACATCTACTGCAACTAATCTTTGAAAAATGAACTAAAATCACTCTGTGCAGAATGGACAGTCTCTTTAACAGATAGTGTTGGGAACAGTAGATCTCTGCACAGTAGTGCAGAAATATGTAACAGGACTCCTCCCTTATACCTACACAAAAATCAACTCATAGTGGATCAAAGATACAAACTTACAACCTGAAAACATTAAATTACTAGTGAAAAATATAGAGGGCACCCTGAAACACATTGACATAGGCAAAAACTTCTTGGAAAAGGCCCCAGAAGCATAGCCATTAAGAGCAAAAATAGACAAATGTCATTACATCAAGCTAGGAAGCTTCTGCACAGCAGAGCAAGCACACAACCGCGTTAAGAAGCAACTGTCAGAATGGGAGAAAGTATTTGTTAGCTATTCATCTGATAAAGCATTAATATCCAGATTATACAAGGAGCTCAAGAGACTCAGCAACAGCAAAAAGCAATCTAATTAAAAATGGGCAAAGGATATGGACAAGAATTTTTCAAAGGATAAAATGCAAATCACCAGCACAGACATAAAATTCTCAGGATCACTGGTCATCAGGGAAGTGCAATTAAAAACCACCATGAGGCTTCCTTTCACCCAGTTAGAATGGCTATCATGTAAAAATCCCCCTCAAAAAACAACAAATGCTGCCAAGTATGTAGGGGCAAATGGTGCTTTAATCCACTGTTGATGGGAATGTAAAGTACTACAAACATTGTGAAAGGCAGTGTGGATATTCATTAAAAATATTAAAATAGATATACCATATGACCCGGCCATCTCACTCTGAGCATAAACCCAAGAGAAATGATATCAGTATATAAAAGAGTCACTTGTACTCCTATGTTTATTACAGGTCAATTCACAACAGACAAGATATGGAATCAGCTCAGAGCTGGTATTGTGATGACTCCTACTTTGTTTTTGCTGTTTAAGATTGCTTTAAGTATTCAGGGTCTCTTCTATGTCCAGTGAACTTTGGGGGTCTTTTTTTCTCGATCTGAGAAGATTGTCCTTTGCATTTTGATTGAGACAAATTGAAATTGCTTGAGACAGTGTGCAAATTTTGATGACGTTGATTGTTTCAATCTGTTGGCATCTAGGATTTTTCCATTTTTGAGTCTTCCTTTTTTCTTTCCTTAATGTTTTATAATTTTTTATTGTAGAGAATGTTCACAACCTTGGTTGAATTTATTTAAAGGTATTTATTTAATTTTTTGTAGCCATTGTGAATGGAACTGATCTTACCATTTTTTCTGACCAATGGCATCTTTGTGTATGTGTGTGTGTGTATGCACAAGTGCTATATTTTGTGTCTGTTGATTCTATTTCCTGCTTTGCCAAACTTTCTTATTAGATTCAATAGTGTCTTAGTGGAGCCTTGGCTATCCTATATAAAGAATCATGGTATCTGCAAACTGGGGTAATTTGACTTCTTCTTTTCCTATTTATATCCCTTTGATTTCTTTTTCTTGCCTGATAGTTCTGGCTAAAACTTCCAGTACAATATTGAATAGTATATGGTGAAAGTGGGCATTGATATCTTGTTCTTCATCCTAGTGATAAATCTTTTAGCTTTTCTCCATTCAATATGATGCTGTCATATATTGCTTTGATTGTGTTAAGACATATATTACTTAAATACCCAATATTATTAAAGGTTTTTACATGAACAAAGTATGCTGTATTTTACCAAATGCTTTCTCTGCATTTGTTGAGATATGAGTATGAAGTTAACTGAAAATAGTTCTTTGTGAAAAGAATAAGAATGTGAATGAGACCAGAAGAGGGAGGAGGAAGAAGGATGAAAGCATAGGCTGGAGGGAGGGAAAGGGGGAAATATCACTGTGTTCCTAAGTCTGTATATAGGAAATATATGAAATTTGTAGACCTTTAAAAATTTAAAAGGAAATTAAAAGGTATTGTTAATGTTATGCATCACATTTATGGATTTACATATATTGAAATATTCAGGCATCCCTGGAATGAATCCCACTTTGTCCGAGAGAATAATCTTTTTGATATGTTGTTGGACTCTATTAGCTAGTACTTTTTGATGATTTTTGCATCTATATTCATCAGAGATATAGGTCTGTAGCTGACTTTCTTTGTTGTATTTTTTTCCAGTTTTGGAATTAAGCTGATGCTAGCCTCATAGAAGGAGTATGGGCAGATTTCCTGCATTTCAGTGCTTTTGAACAGTTTAAGAAGAATTGGGATCAGCTCTTTAAAAGTTTGAAAGAATTCAGCAGTAAGGGCTCTGCAAGTCTTCTATACTCATCTGTAGTTTTCACTGAGGAATTCATTTGGTTTCAGAAAGAAGTAATTCATTTTTTTTTTTTTACCAGTGAGCGCAATATCAGCTATTGTTTCCCTTCCGTAGATGCACTGTATCAAGAAGAGGACAATCAAAATTTGAATTCTAAACTCAAGATTTGTTCATAGTACTGCTTAGGATTCTTTTAATGTCAATAGGACTAGAAGTGACACCTCCTTGCCTGCTAATGTTAATTTGTTTAATTTTATCCATGTAGCTTGCTTAGAGGTTTACCATGTTTTCATCTCTTCAAATATTCAGCTTTGGCTTTTGTTGATAATCTCAGTTGCTTTTATGTTCTCAAGTAATTTTATTTCTGTTACAATGTGTTTTTATTCATCTTCTTTTTTTTAGACTTGAACTACATTTTTTCCTTCATTTCCCATTGTGATCTTTTTAAATATTTATTGTTTTATAACACTTAATTCTGTAAATTTCCTTTAGGCACTACTTTTTCTACATCCCACAAATATGGTTATGCTACGTTTTATCTTCAATTAATTTAAAATACTCTATAGAGGTCATTTATAATTTATTTACTGTTTAATGTTTGTTTAGACTCAATATTTTGAATCCTTTAACATATTAGATTATTAGTTTTTATTAGATTATTATTTAGCCAAATAGGTAAGTTTTATGCATTCTATAGTGTAAAAACATTCTAGAGTTTATCTTATGATCCAGAACGTGATGTATCTTAGTGAAAGTTCATGTGAACCTAAGAAGGAAATGTGTTCTTCCACAGTAGTATCAAATGATTATCAATTACATCCAGTTGATTATTAATGTTTTTCACATCACTATATCTTATTGACTTCTGGGAATATATCATGTTGTACTTGTGTTTTTTCTTTTCAGTTGTACTGGGTTCTGGAAATTATATTTTTACTCTGTTATTAGATGCATACACATGTAATATTTTATGTCTCCTTGGGAAATTGTTGCATTCATTATAACGCAATGCCACACTATTCCAGATAATTGTCTTTTTCTGAATGCAGCTTTGTCTGAATTTAATCTAAATGTTCTAGTAGTCAACTTACTTTTTTTAAAAGCAGGAATCTGTTGTATTAGAGTGAGTTTTATTATTATGGTGATAAGTTGTTTGACAGGGTAAGTATTGTATAATCTTGTAATTAACTCAATATTGTACTTGGACTTGTATATGTTATATTATCATGGCCACTTTATCTTATATTGCTCTCCCATATAGGTTAGAAAAAAAGTATAGAAGATTCTGGACTCAGAAGTGTTTTCAGCCTAAATACAAGACCAGTCTGGTTAAATATTTTAATCCTGGAAGCTAAGTTTTCTTTATTAAGAACTCTCTGTGGATATTTTAATATGTGTACTTTTTCTCCATCCTTTTCCAGAGTCACTGGGGAATTATTCTTGGCAATTCACAATGATATTCTTTTGAGATTTCTAAAGGTTACCTCCATGAAAATGTGAGCTCCGTAATACTAAGGTCAACGATAGTTTTTCACCCTCAGCCTAGTGCACAATCTCCAGCAATTTGTCAGAGCACTATTTAAGTGTATAGCAGTCTATAACTCTAACTGATAGACATCTGCTTTAGGTAAGATCTCAGCTGTGGCTTGTTAGACTTGCCTGTTAGTCTGGATTTTGTATAATTAGTTTGCCCTACAACGTTTTTCTCTAATGAGTATGAGAAAAATTGTTAATTTTCAGTTTGCTTTGACACTACTTTTTGTAAAGACGGGAGTTACAAGTTTCAAGTTCTTTATATATTGAGGTTATAATGAGAAGACCAGTTATTTGATTGTTATTTTGGGATTACAAGAAATTCGTCGAAATTAGCTAAACATTAAAGATGACAAAGCAATGTACAAAAATCAAATAGACAGTAGGGGAAATAGAAAATAAAAGTATGTAGATCTAAATAGTCAGATTCAGAAGCCCTTCTCAGCCTGCTAAACCATAATGAGATCTTCATAATTTTGCATGTAATCTGTCTAAGAAGTCAAAATTTTATGAGGAAATTTGTTTAAACAGGTGTCATGACCTTTTCCTCTGCTTAGAATAGAAGCTAAAAGCATGAACCACTTAGCATCTGCTGTGGGATGTCTGTTTAAACTCTTTGGGGAAAGAAGCAGAAATCTACATTTACAGATGTTAACATTTCAGGGTATGTGGAATTAGATAATACATTGATTCATTCTGTTATACAGACTGATATTTTAACTTAAAACACAGCAAAATTCTTTCTCTTTATCAGTTTTGACAATCACAAAGATTCATAATCCTCCATGAAGGAAGAGATTTGAGTTATTGTCACATTAATAATGGAATGTAGGATGTTTGAAGCTACTTTTGCTACAAATATGCCATGTGAAATGATTACCCATTTAATGTACCTTTTAGTTTCAATTTATTTTTTTGTCCTAGGTATTGTTATAGGATCACTATGTCTTTGAAACTACAGTCTATATGGTTTGGGTTCTAGCAGAATATTTTCATTTATTTCTTCTGGAGATTTTAAACTAGTTATTCAAAAATTTAGCTTCAGACTACAAATATTTTCCAAAAAGCAAGAATTAATGGAACTGTTGAGTTAACTGAGTTCCTTCATATTTAGTTTTGTTTTATTTAGCTTCTGTTTATTTTAAACTGTCCAACATCCTATTTTTCATTACTGTTAAAAATGACTAACACCAATTCTGAGTGCACCACAGTCTTCAGATGTCAAGTTACACATTGCTGGATGCCGCCTTCAGGGGTTAACTTTGTAGTTACTTCATTGCTCAAGATGCCTTGCCCAAAATTTTCCCTCTCTTACTGCTTCTGGCTTCTGTCTTTCCAGTAAAGTTCTTGGTTGAGATTGTAATCACTTTGACAATAAATCTCTCCAATCTCTCAATGAAAGTTGACATATTCAATTTAGAAAGCTACATTCTCAAGTAGCATCATATGTAGATATCTATATCTATCTATATATATGGATAGATATAGATATCTAGATACATTTCCTGTAGGAAATTAATGGACTTATTTGTATTATTATGATGTTAAGACAGGCCCATGAACATATATAGGGTTAAGGTATCAGGTTACTTTTAGTAACATGTTGTGTTCTTTTTTATGAGAAGAGGAAAGATGTTATTTTTCTACTCAGTGGAAGTAGTCATAATTGATGCTATGTGTTTTTAATACATTGCAGATACACAAAAAGAGTCAAATGTTTCCAACAAATAATTTCTTATGTCCTCATTCGTTTTTGCCTAAGATTATTGATAAGAGAAATACATTTCATTCAATATTTACTCTGGTATTCTCCCCCAAATTCACTAAGTAGAATCATTGATGTATTCTAAGATTTTATGAATGTCACAAGCATTTTAATCAAATTGGTTTAAATTGTAATAATATTCTTTGAGTTTTATATGTTCCACCTAAAATGAGGATTTTTAATGTGTGTACTTGGCATGTTTATTTCCCTCACAATTCAAGAAGAATTCATAAAAGCTAAATGCTCATGCCTTGCTAAAAGAAAGAAATGAATACGTTTGTTTCTTTAAAAGAATGCTGGAGGTTTTTCTTGAATGTACCAGTGATGACTGGGTAGTCAGTGGCCTATCACTGGCATAATCTTAATTGGAAGTAGACTAATAGGAGTTGACTGATGTCTGCCTTGTGCACATTCTTAAGTGATAATAAGTATAGAATTACTCGTTGGTAGAGGCTTATGACATAAGCTGACTGTCTAAATGATGAATATATAATGAAATTAAACGGAATTGAGACAGATGGTTCTAGCTTTTGATAAATGTGCATATCTTCATAATCAGATAATAAGTCCGCTGCCTGGAAGATCAATTGGGATATAATAACTTTGAAAACTAAATCATTTCATTGTTTGGCATTTATGAGACATGGTAAAAAGCAAATTCCATTTTAATTTATTTAAAATATTCCTTATTGTCTTCCTAAGCACTTGATTAAAAATGGAAAAGCAGATATTGTAATTTTGTTTCCTGCTCATATAAGATTGTTTATTTGGCTACATGAACTTCAGAAAATCATTTCAAAACAAAAGTTGGTGATTTATGCTTTATTCTGGGTAAGAAAGATGAATTAAAAACATCTGAATTACTTGGAGTCAAATATCAGATATTAATAGAAGAGAAAATGAACAGAAAACTGTATAATTTATCTGGGTTTCTTTATTTTCTTTTAGAGTTTCTTTATTTTCTTAGAGAGTAAAAAGAGATCAGTATATTCATTGTTTGAAGGTACTTGGACACTGGGATATTTCCATTAACTTCCTGTACTGATTAAATGTGTTAAATGAAATCTCACAAAATTTTAGCAACAAAATATTTTTAAAATGTATTTATTTATTTGATAGGCAGAGTTACTGAGAGAGAGAGAGAGAGAGAGAAATCTTCTATCCTCTCATTGGCTACCAAATGTCTGCAAAGGAACAGAGCTGAGCTAGTCCGAAGTCAGGAGCCAAGAGTCTCTTCTGGGTCTCCCACGTGAGTGCAGAGACTTAAGTACTTGGGCAAGCATCCATTGCATTCCCAGGTATGTCAGCAGGGAGCTGGATCCAAAGTTTAGCAGCCAGCACTTGAACCTGTGTCCATATGGGATGCTAGTGACCCAAGCAGTGGTTTTATCTGCTAGACCACAGTGCCTGCCTCAACAAAATATTTTACATATAATGTTTGTGAGATTAATTAATCTAAATGATAAAACCTATTTTTTAGGAAAATTTGTTTTTCCTCCAGGCTAATTAAGATGTATAAGTTTAGGGGCCTGTGCTGCGGCATTGTGGATAAAGATGCCACTTGCAGCTCCAGCATTCCGTATGGGCACCAGTTCGAGTCCTGGTTGCTCCACTTCTGCTCTATCTCTCTGCTATGGCCTGGGAAAGCATGGAAGATGGCCCAATCCTTGGCCCCTGCACCAGTGTGAGAGACCAGAAGAAGCTCTTGACTCCTGGCTTTGGATCAGCCAGGCTCTGACCTTTGAGGCCACTTGGGGAGTGAACCAGTGGATGGAAGACTTCTTTTCCTTTTCTACCTCTGCCTCTCTGTAACTCTGACTTTCAAATAAATAAAATACATTAAAAAAATAAAGATGTATAAGCTTATAATTTTAACTGTCCTCTGCATCAACAATGCTATAAGCAACTTGGGAAAATTATTTAATGATGTAATATTATTATTGATTATAATTAATATAACTCAATAGTGATTTAGTTTTTTTTAATTTTATTTAATGAACATAAATTTCCAAAGTACAGCTTATGTTTTACAATAGCTTCCCCCCATACCTTCCCTCCCACCCACAACATTCCCCTCTCCCACCCCCTCTCCTCTTCCATTCACATCAAGATTAATTTTCAACCATCTTTATATACAGAAGATCAATTTAGCATATTTTAAGTAAAGATTTCAACAGTTTGCACCCACACAGAAACACAAAGTGTAAAATACTATTTGAGTACTAGTTACAGCATTAATTAAACACCTAAGAATAATTGTGCATTAATTACAGAGTTCAACCAATAGTTTTAAGTAGAACATAAAAAAATACTAAAAGGGTAAAGTATTAAGCTCTTTTTTTTTCTTGTTTTGCAACTTTTGTATTATTGTGGCTCCCCCCCCCCAACCTCCCTCCCTCCCGTGGCCCTCCCCTCTCCCACTCCCTCTCCCATCCCGCCCTTCATCGAGCTTCATTTTCAATTACCTTCATATACTGAAGATCAACTTAGTATATACTAAGCAAGGCTTTCCACAGGCTGCACTCACACAACCGTACAAAGTATAGGGTATTGTTCGACTAGTAGTGTTGTTTTTAAGTTTCATAGTAAAATACATTAAGGACGGAGTTCCTACGTGGGGAGCATGTACCCAGTGACTCCCGTTGTTGATTTAACAATTGGCACTCTTTTTTTTTTATGATGTCAGCAGTCACCCGAGACTCTTGCTATGAGCTGTCTAGGCTATGGAAGCCCCTTGATTTCACCCACTCTGAACTTGTTTAGAATGTTTTGAGAAGAGGTAGAGTGACAAAAGCTGTTGTCCTGGACTTCCTTAGACAATGTTCATTTTATTTGGTTAGTTTCAATTAAAAAAAATAGTATTTAGAAATATTTGTTTTCCAAAAGAGTTCTTCCTAGTTATTCTGTTTTTAGCAACTAGATTGGCAAACAGTGGAAATTAATCTCACTTACTTCTAATAACTGTGAAGTTGACAATTTCTAAGTGCTATTTATATTACTCTAAAAGTCTTTTCTTTGTTTATGTCTTACAGCTACTCTCAACATCAAAATTCTGTTTTTTGAAATATTCTTACTGAATTCTAGTAATTCAAACCAAACTTATTCAGATCAATAACATTATTTTTTCTGGGAATGAATGAATATGTATTGATATTTAATTTTAATTCATTAAATTTTAGTCTCTAGGAAGACAGTCCTTAAAATAAGAAACATAGACAAACCCTAATATAGGAAAATAAATGTGATAGATAGATAGATAGCAGATATAGATATAGATTGATAGATAAATTATCCACTGTTTTAAATCCAAAATAGTAGATACACAGGTTTGTTGTTAAAGGGGTTAACTAAGAAACAGGCAAACCCTACCATATTTTTTATATATATATATATATATATATATATATATATATATGTGTGTGTGTGTGTGTGTGTGTGTGTGTGCATCTACATATATATATATATATCAGACACACATATTTGTTATTAAAGCTGTTGTTATGTTGTAGAACGAGAAGAATTATGAAAAATGTGTTTCAATAGACATTAATGAAGATAGCCCTGTTTCAGAATATGTAATTGTTTCAGAGATAGCAATTTTATTTCTGATTTTTCAAAATTTTGAGGAGGATGTTATAAGTAGTTACTTCATACTCAAATTTTTTTGTGATCATATAGAATTATGTGAATTTATTTTAAATGCATTAATTTTATTTATTTTAAAGGAAGAGAGAGTCAGAGAGATCATCCATCTAGCGATTTATTCTTCAAATGCCCACCACAGTCAGAAAGCCAGAACTGAGCCTGGTCCAAAGTAGAATCCTGGAGCTGAAGCTTGGAAGCCCATCTGCATCTATGGGTTGCAGGAAGCCAGCTACTGGAGCCAATGCCGGCTGCCTCCTGGGGTCAACGTTAGCAGGAAGGAGAGATGGGACTTGCACCCAGACACTCCAAAGTGGGTTGCAGCTATCTCAGGCAGTACTTTTACTCCTCTACCAAATGCCTGCTCCTAGTTTTGTCTTAATCCACTTTGTCCTGAATTACGTTTGTTTCTCAGAGATGCTGTAACACTGTTTCACCAAATGGGTAGCTTAGGAATTGTCTCACAGCTCTGGATAGGACAGTCTGAATTTCAGGTGTGAGCAGGCCCATTTTCTGACAGCAACATGTAGGGGAATATTCCATTACCTCTGCCTTTTCTGGTAGCCCTAGACTTCCTTAGACTGTGGCAACGTGACACTCCTTTCCATGTTGCACATTCCCTATGTGTCTTTAATTGTTTCTTCCTCTATTCTCAGGAGTCTGGGTTCAAGTGTATCCTTTTTCGTAAGGATAACAATCATACTGAACTGAAGCCCACCCTAAGGATCACATCTTAATTTGACTACATCTGCAAGATGGTAATTCCAAATGAGGTCAGGTCCTGGGGTACTAGTTAGAGCTTCAAAATAATTTTGGGGTAAGGCACAAACTCTTAATACATCTGATCATCATGAAAATATTATTTCCCCTTTTCTTTCATTTCTGCACAACATGCATTCTCTCCCAAACAGCGTGATTATCCATGCTTTCCTCAGAGATAGAGTTAGCATTAATTAATGTTGATAAGCCTTAAAGTAAAAGTAATATTGTATGAGGTCCCATCTCTTCCACAGCGTCATATCACACTACATAGTGTCCTTCCTGCTGAAGTTGCATTCTTCAAAAATGTTGAACTCATTCAATATGTTACTATATAAAATTTTATTGTCAGGCTAATGTGAACATTGATGTTTTTAATGTTTAGGATGAAACCGTCCATCATGAGAAATCTCATGTTTTTTAATTATGAACCCAGTGAAAGCACCATCAAAAGCAGAAAGCTGAGGGTCAGGGATACATAAGGTCAAATGTGATCAGAAGACTAAGTGTGAATTAAATCACCAAGCTGTTATAAAATAAAGATATAGAATGAAGAAATAACCACAATATGACAACTTGTTAAATAATAAATGCTTGAGTACCATTCATTTGATGAATACCTGACTCGGTAAATACAATAGGACAAATATGGGCAAAGCAAAACATTCTAGATCTCTTTTCTTCTTCTTTTTGGTCAGAGAAATAACTTAGTGACTGAACATTTCAGGAAATACTTAGTTTTAAAGCAGGGTATTATTTTAAGAACACCCCCCCACACACACACACACATATGCTAGGTCTGGAACTCTTAAGCTCTGCAGATCGAAGGCTGTTATATATGCCCCATATATATGTTATATATGCCCCACATATATCAGAGAGCTTACCTCTCTGAGTGTACCTGTTTGATTTAATTTTTCTATCATTGACTCCCTCTGTTTATTGCTATCTTGCCTTCTTTCAGAACTTTGGCTTGTCCTTGGACTACTAGAGAAGCATTTTATCTTCTTCTTCAATACTCCTTGCCTTACTTTTTAAGGATTTCTTTGTTCAAAGTAGTGAGAAATGACTAGATTTACTAGAGTACGTTTTGGAGTCAAGACACATCATCATTTATGGGGCAACTTATCAATATCTTACTGCTTGGGGAAAATATCATCATGGCTGTTTCAGCTACTGCTGCTGGAGATGAGTCACATAGCATTTAATAGAGAACATAGCATGCAAATGTCTATTAACAACACTCTTTTTAATTAATAGCATATCCATTTTTCCAGTGCCTGTTTCAAAAATGTAATTGATTACTCATACATTGCTGGTGAATGTGAATTGCCACTCTCTTTTGTTGTTGTTGTTGGAATTTTTTTTTATTTTAAAATATTTATATTTCATGCATTTCTATGCAGATTTAGGAACATAAGGATAATCCCCAACTACCCTCCCTCTCGCCCATGCTTCCACTTTTTTCCTCTTCCCTCTCTCATTCCAATTCTTAATTTTTACAGAGATCTATTTTCAGTTTACCTTATACTCATAAGATTAGCTTTACATAAGTAAAGAGTTCAACAAATAGTATGAAGAAAAAAACAGATCCTCAACAGTACAGAAAATGGCTGTAAACAATCATAGAATCTTAAAACGTCAAATTTCCTGCAATACATTACATTTTAGGTACTCTATTAGTTGCCCAGATCAGAGAAAATATATGATATATTACTTTTGGAGACTAAGTATAAAGGTTTCCAGTTACATCAATTTTGTTTCAAAAGACAGGATTTTTTGATACCACTGAGTAATACTCCATAGTGTATATATACCATAATTTCTTTATCCACTCATCAGTTTATGGACATATGGGTTGATTCCATATCTTAGCTATTGTGAACTGAGCTGCAATGAACTTTGGGATACAGATAATCTGCTTATTTAATTTTGTTTGCAAATATTCTAAGCAGTGAGATTGCTGGCTCATATGGTAGATCTGTTTTCAGCTTTTTGAGGTATCTCCATACTGTCTTCCATAATGGCTGCACCAGTTTACATTCCCTCCAACAGTGGATTAGGGAACCTTTTTTCCCCCATCTTCACCAGTATATATTGTATGTTGATTTCTGTATGAGAACCATTCTAACTGGGGTGAAGTGAAACTTCATTGCCACAATTCTTTTGATGTGGCAACATTTACTGAAATTGCAAATGTGTGAACATATCTCTTTGTGTGTAAGGAGACACAAACATACATGTGCACATCCTCTTTCTGATCCAGCACTTCTGTTTCTAATAGTTTCTGTAAATATCATTGTCCTTGTGAAGATTACCAAATATAAGTTTGAAACATAGTTTTTAATGTCAAAGATTAGAAGAGTGTAACTCTCTCTAGTCTCTAAGTGTATGTTGTATTTATTTAATGGAATATTGTTCTTAAATAAAACATGGTTCAAATTCTTATTAAACTAAGAAATGTATTATACGTTATGTAGTATTAAATTTAAAAAAAAACACAAGTTATTGTGTAAGTTTTGGATACACGTGAACATTTATTTACATATACAATCAAACATTTAATATGTTCAAACAATGCTAAAACTTGCTACTTCTACTTTTCAGATGACTGAAAGACAAATAAGGGCTCAGAGAATTTTGAATTCAATTTTAAAATTTTGTTTTTTAATTCCTGAATGCAACTATCCAATATTATATGGATGAATATAAAACAAAATCCCAATAAATTTTTTAAAGATTTATTTTTTTTTGAAAGTCAGAGTCACAGAGGAGAAATAGAGAGAGACGTGGCAAACACTGGTTCATTCCCCAAATGACTAGAACCAGAAACAAGGTGCATTATATGAATCTCCCATATGAGTCGCGAAGGCTGAGGCCCAAAAATTCGACCAATTTCTGCTGCTTTCCCAAGATATTAGCAGGGAGTTGGTTTGCAAATGGATCAACCAGCATACAAATCAACTCCCATATGGGATACCAGCTTCTAGACAGAAGTTTTACACCACACACCACAACATTGACCTTGATATTTTATAAATGTAACAAATTACAAAAAGTTAAGTTCAAAGACCATTTGCAAGACTTAAAATTTTGAGAAATGATGGTGTCTGAGTAACAGAGGTATGGAGACATGTACTTAGAATTGGAAAAATGTGAATGCCTCTTGGTTATGAGAAATTAGTTAGGGAAGGAACTCCATTCAATCTTGAATGTTCGTGGTGTAATTCAACACAATGGGTGTCTGATGCATTCTAGGACACTACAACTACACCAAAAAGGATCAGAGCTGTATTGCTCTGATAAAGGAAGGAGGAGTAAGGTGAAATTTTCAGGGAAAGCTTCCCGAGGATGTCCTCTAGAAAGTTATTGATAAGTAGGAATTTAACAGGATAAATTCGAAAGGTATAAATATCATGGAAAGATGTTGCCACTGTTATACAACAAATACTTAGAAGTGAACCAATGGTAATGAACATATGGTGGATAAACACCCAAAATAAAATCTTTATTGTTATACTTGATGGCTTCTTATTATTTAAGGAAAAGTTTTGTAATCATTTTATTTTCATAGTGATTTTCTTTGGATAACCATGTAACAGAAGAATTACTTCACAAACAGGTATAGCAATAGCAGTTTTATAGTAAAGCATTTTCCTTAGTGTATTTATTATTGAAAACATAGGTTTTTAAATGTTTACATGAATCTTAAATTAAAATGGTGTACTTATGAAAACTGAATTACATGTTCATAAGAAATATCACAATAGGGTTGGTATTCAAGTGGCAGTCATAAAGGGGGGGGAAAGTAATTTAGTTAGGAAAATGGAAAGTACCCTCCATGACATAAATGATAGAAGGGGATAGCTAATGCTCCTGCTGTGACCTCTGTATAGGTATTCCCTCTTAATTTCAGGCAAAAGAGCACATCAAGCATTTTATTAGTTTTTTTTTTCCTGAATTTTGTCACACAGTGGTAATTTGTATCCATTTGTAATTAAAATGACATAAAGTGGGCCTATTTACAGTTACACAATATTTCACAGTAAAGATTTTATATAAAACTCTTCACTACTTCCATGGACTCAATTATATAATAGGTATTATGATGAATCAGTTTAAGGGAATTGATAAATTATCCAATTATCTTTAAAAAGGACTTGCATTTGGAACTTATCATAGACTACCTTTCAATTTTTCTTAATTGATTCAGATAGCCAAGAGAGCATGGAATTTTTACATATATGTCCCGGAGTTGGATGCCTGGAACACATCTCTGAAAATTTAATACCAGTAGCTGGCTGGAACAGCCCTTGGGGCACAGCTGTGGAGATCCCGTTCTTCCTTATTTAGAGTAAGCTTATTAAAGTTTCCTCTGGGAGAGAATAGACATTTCAGATGTTTGAAGATCCTGGATAAGACTGACATAATAAATAGTGATAAGGGACTTTGGGGGACTCATCCATGGAAACCAAGTTTGATTAGAAATATATAGCAGGCAGGCGCCATGGCTCAATAGGCTAATCCTCCGCCTAGCAGTGCCAGCACACAGGGTTCTAGTCCCAGTAGGGGCGTCGGATTCTGTCCCGGTTGCCCCTCTTCCAGGCCAGCTCTCTGCTATGGCCTGGGAGTGCAGTGGAGGATGGTCCAAGTGCTTGGGCCCTGCACCTCATGGGAGACCAGGAGAAGCACCTGGCTCCTGCCTTCGGATCAGCGCAGTGCGCCAGCCACAGCACACCACCGGTGGCGGCCATTGGAGGGTGAACCAACGGCAAAAGGAAGACCTTTCTCTCTGTCTCTCTCTCTCTCTCTCTCACTATCCACTCTGCCTGTAATAAAAAAAAAAGAAATATATAGCAACAGATTTAAGAGTTTATCATCTCAAGCAGGGGAAAGGGTTTCTGGTATTTCCAAGCGTGGGTTGTAAAAGCAAACCAAATAAAGAAGTTACTCCACAAACATTGCAGTGAGGCATTGATGTTGTGGTGCAGGGATTTTAGCTGATGCTTATGGCACTGTGGTCCAACATATGAATGTAGTTTTAGACCCAGCTACTCTGCTTCTAATTTGGTTTCTTGCTAATATGCCTCGGAATGAAGTAGAAAATGACCCAAATGCTTATGCTTCTTACACTTATGTTAGAAACCCAGTTGGAGCTCCTGGCTATTGGTTTCTGCATGGCCCAATCAGCCAATATATGGCAGATTTATTTCTTTATTCCTTTCTGTCTGTTTCTTTCTCTGTCACTCTGCCTTTCAAGTAAATAAATCAATATTTTTTTTTTAAAAAGAATGTGAATGGTTTTTGAAATCTGTATTACAGAAGATGCAGACACAATTCTACAACTGTATTCCCAGGCACCAAGTGATGTATTCTCTAATCATTTACTGCCCTGCATGGGAAGAGAATATTGTATCATCGCAATAGCCTAGAAAATGAAAAGGAATTCAAAATTCAAAATGTAGTTTCTACTGATTGCATAGCTTTGCACCCTGGAAATGTTAAAAATCAAATCATAAGTTGAACCATCTTAAGTCATTACTTTTTGTAATTAAAACAATATCAAATACCCTTTATAATACTGCCTCTGCTGCTCAATAATAGCCAAATAAATTTAATTCACCAATGATATTAAATACACCTATCTTCAGAAAGAAACAAATATTTTTAATTTTTATATATTTTTATATGTATCATACACAGACAATGCCAAGGCTGAGAAGAACTTCTAATGTTAATACCATTCACAATAGCTACAAAAATTAAATATTTTGGAATAAATTTAACCAAGGATGTCAAAGATTTCTATAATAAGTTACAAAACACTGAAGAAAGAAATAGACTAAATAGGGCTGGCGCCGTGGCTCAACAGGCTAATCCTCTGCCCTGCGGCACCAGCACACCAGGTTCTAGTCCCAGTTGGGGTGCCAGGTTCTGTCCCGGTTGGCCCTCTTCCAGGCCAGCTCTCTGCTGTGGCCCAGGAGTGCAGTGGAGGATGGCCCAGGTGCTTGGGCCCTGCACCCCATGGGAGACCAGGAAAAGCACCTAGCACCTGGCTCCTGCCATCAGATGAGTGCGGTGTGCCGGCCGCTGCTGGCTTCCAATCAGCGCAGTGCACCGGCCGTAGTGCGCCAGCCGCAGCAGGCCAGCCGCAGCGGCCATTGGAGGGTGAACCAACGGCAAAGGAAGACCTTTCTCTCTGTTTCTCTCTTTCACTGTCCACTCTGCCTGTCAAAAAAAAAGAAAGAAAGAAAGAAAGAAAGAAAGAAAGAAAGAAAGAAAGAAAGAAAGAAAGAAAGAAAGAAAGAAAGAAAGAAAGAAAGAAATAGACTCAATACATGGAAAAATCTTCTATGTTCATGGATTGGTAAAATGAAAATCATAAAAATGTCAATTCTTCCAAAAGTGATATACAAATTCAATGTGATTCCAATCAAAATACCAAAGGCATTCTTTTCATATCTAGAAAAAATGATGCTGAAATTCATGTGGAAACATAAGAGACCACAAATTGCTAAAGCAATTTTATGCAAAAAAAAGAAAAACAACAACAAAGCTGGAGGCATCACAATACTAGATTACAAGATATTTTACAGAGCAATTATAATCAGAACAACCTGGTACAGGCAAAAAAACTGACGTGCAGACCAATGGGACAGAAAGGAAGCTCCAGAAACCAAAACATGCATCTACAAACAACAAATATTTATCATAGCTGCTAAAATCAATCCTTGGAGCAATGACAGAATCTTCAACAATTGGTGTTGGGAAAATTAGATCTCCATGTAAAAGTATGAAGCAAGACCCCTACTCTACACCTTATTTTATACAAAATCAACTCAAAATGAATCAAGGACATAAAACTTTGATCTTATATCATCTACTTACTAAAGATCATTAGGGACATCCTACAAGACAAAGACTTTTTAGAAAAGACCCCAGAAACACAGGCAATCAAAGCCAAAATTGACAAATAAGATTACCTCGATCTGAGAAGCTTCTGTACTGCAAAGGAAACACTTTGCAAGATGAAGAGGCAGCTGACAGAATGGGGAAATATTTGCAAACTATGCAATTGATAAAGGTTTAATATCTATAATTTATAAAGAGTTCAATAAATTCAACAACAAAATGAACAATCCAGTGAAGCCATTGGCAAAGGACCTGAACAGGTATTTTTCAGGAGAGGACATTCAAATGGCCAATGGACACATAAAAAAATGCTCAGGATCACTAGCCATCAGGGAAATGCAAATAAAAACCACAATGAAGTTCAACTTCACCCCTGTTGGAATGGCTTTCATATAGAAATCAACAAACAACAAGTGCTGGTGAGGATGTGGGGAAAATATGCCCTAATATTCTGTTGGTGGGAATGTAAACTGGTGTAGCCACTGCGGAAGACAGTCTGGAGATCCCTCAGAAATATGAATATAAACTTACCATATGACCCAGACATCCCACTCCTGGGAATTTACCCAAATAGAAATCAGCATATGAAGACTGATCTGTACCTCCATTTTTATTGCATCTCAATTCACAATAGCTGAGATATGGAATCAACCCAGATGTTCATCAATGTTGACTGGATAAAGAAATTATGGTTTATATACACAATGAAATTCTACATAGCAGTAACAAATATAAATACTGTTGTTTGCAAAAAAAAAAATGATGTACCTTAAAACCATTATATTCAGTGAAATAAGCCAGTCCCTAAAAGACAAATACCACATGTTCTCCTTGATATGTGATAACTAATAGAGTGCCTATAAGGTAATCTATAGAATTGAAATTGACAAGTTGTCTGCCATTGCAATACACAAGTTGTACCTTGGAAATTTATATTCTAACTAAAAAAAAAAAAAAGAAATTGACAAGTTGTGATGTGATGATTTTGAATAGCCCTTGTCTTTACTCTTTTTTTTTTTTTTTGACAGGCAGAGTGGACAGTGAGAGAGAGAGAGAGAGAGGTCTTCCTTTTGCCGTTGGTTCACCCTCCAATGGCCGCCGCGGACGGCGCACTGCGCTCATCTGATGGCAGAAGCCAGGTGCTTCTCCTGGTGTCCCATGGAGTGCAGGGCCCAAGCACTTGGGCCGTCCTCCACTGCACTCCCTGGCCACAGCAGAGAGCTGGCCTGGAAGAGGGGCAACCGGGATAGAATCCGGCGCCCCAACCGGGACTAGAACCCGGTGTGCTGGCGCCGCAAGGCGGAGGATTAGCCTGTTGAGCTGCAGCGCCGGCCTGTCTTTATTCTTAAAGAAAAGTGCTTTTGTTTGTTTTTTTCCTGTTACCATTTATTGAGCAATTTACTTAGAGTAGGATTAATATTATGAATATAAAATTAATTGAAAATAGATCTTCATAAGAATGAGAATGGGAGACAAAGAAGAAGGGTGAGAGTTCAGGTGGGAGGGATGGTGGGTTGGAAAAAATCACTGTGTTCCTAAATCTGTGTATATGAAATGCATGATGATTGTGTACATTAAGTAAAAATTTTCTAGGTTTAAAAAAGAGGATTTATATATATATATAAACAATTTTATGTACAATTTCTTGACTTTGCATAACATTAAAAGACTTGACTTTTGTAGCTCTCACATAATATTAAATCTAAAATGAGAAAACAGAATCAGAAGGCTTTAAATAAAATATGTAAGTACCTTTTGGGCAAAAAATACAGAAAAGAAAGATAGAGGGGCCCTAAAATTTCCTTTCATGAAGACTCAGGTCCCATGATAACAACATTAATTCATTCATGAGGTGAAAGCACTCCTGACCTAATCACCTGAAATTCATCACAGCATTTGACAGTATTGCTTTGGGGATTTTTCTTCTAATCAAGAGGGGAATACATTGAAATCACAGCACCTGTGTTTCTTCACGCTCTTTAGTGTAGTCTTCATTAGTTTCTAGTTCATTTTTTTTCTTTTTTTCTTTCTTATCTGATAATACTTACATACATGGTTCCTAGTTGAGTAAACATGTAGGAGTTTGATCGATGGGCCAGATGGTAAAATACATCAAACTTTAGAATTAAGGTCTTTATTTGTATGTATTTTGCTTATAAAGCTTATCTTGAATGCACAATCTTAAAAAAAAAACACTTTTCCACTATTTGTATCAAGGTTTTATTAATTAAAACTTAGAGAGTGCCTTTCCTTCAATAAGGACTCAATAACCATCAAGTGAATGATGAAAGCATCTTCATGATATTTTGACTGCACAACAAATACACATTATAGTCTGATAAATTCGATTTTTGTTATAAATTATATTATTTCTATTAGATAATTTATAGCCAGGCCACTTTGCAGCATTTTTCCAGTGGCTATACAAGCCAACACAAGTACCAGTACACAAAGAACAGAGTGCTGAATGATTTTATGTTGGGTATTAATTTTCTTATTAAACTTGCTTATTTTTAAAATTATCTCATCATTAAAAATAATCCTCTTCATGAAGACAAAAGTTTTAAATATTCCTGGAGTTATTTTTATTGTCTGGATCTGAGTTAGGTTTTAAAGTTTAGGACTAAAACTAACTTATTTATAAGAATCAGGTATGCAGTATGAGTCCCTGGGTTCACATTCACTAAATATTAAAGATTGATACAAATTATGTAAGTTACCAAATATTAATAAGCCTTGTAAGCTTATCAAGTTAGGTGTCCTTGGAGTAACTTGAGAAAATAATAGGTGAATAAAGTAAAAATTTCATACCTTTCATTGATAATTTTTTAAGATTTTACTTATACATTTGAGAGGTAGAATTACAGATATATATCTATATCTAGATATATATGTGTATATGAAAGGCATGATGATTGTGTACATTAAGTAAAAATTTTCTTTATTAAATATTAAATAAATGTAAAAATATAAAAAAGTAAAAAAATGTAAAAAATATATTGTATTAATATAGATATTATCTATATTATATTATAGATATATCTACATCTATAGATATATAGATATCTATAGATCTATATCTATATACATAATAAATATATCTATATAAACTAATTTATTATATATATATAAATAGATAGATATAGAAAGATATAGAAAGATACAAAGATAAAGTTTTTTTATTTATTTATTTATTTTTTTATAAAGCTTTTATTTAAAGAATATAAATTTCCAAAGAACAGCTTATGGATCACAATGGCTCCCCCACCCACAACCTCCCTCCCTCCCCCTACCTTCCCCTCTCCCGCTCCCTCCCGCCCTCCGCCCACATCAAGATTCATTTTCAATTCTCTTTATACACAGAAGATCAATTGAGTACATATTACATAAAGATTTCAACGGTTTGCCCTCGCATAGAGACACAAAATGATAATACTGTTGGAGTGCTAGTTATAGTATTAATTCACAATGTACAGCACATTAAGGACAGAGATCCTACATGATTTTTTATTTAAAATTTGATTAATTGTCTATGCAATTTCCAGTTTAACACCAAGATTTTTTAATCATTTGCAATTATCTTTATATAAAGAAGATCGATTCAATATATACTATGTAAAGATTTCACCAGTTTGCACCCACTCAGAAACACAAAGTGCAAAAATACTGTTTCAGTACTAGTAATAGCATTATTTCACATTGGATAACACATTAAGGACAGATCCCTCATGAGACGTAAGTACACAGTGACTCCTGAAGTTGATTTAACAATTTGACACTCTTGTTTATGGCGTCAGTAATCTCCCTAGGCTCTGGTCATGAGTTGCCGAGGCTATGGAAGCCTTTAGGGTTCGCCGACTTCGATCTTATTCCGACAGGGTCATAGTCAAAGTGGAAGTTCTCTCCTCCCTTCAGAGAAAGGTACCTCCTTCTTTGATGGCCCCATTCTTTCCACTGGGATCTCACTCACAGAGATCTTTCATTAAGGTCTTCTGTTTTTTCCAGAATGTCTTGGCTTTCCATGCCTAAACTATTCTCATGGGCTCTTCAGCCATATCCGAATGCCTTAAGGGCTGATTCTGAGGCCAGAGTGCTATTTAGGACATCTGCAATTCTATGAGTCTGCTGTGTATCCTGCTTCCCATGTTGGATCATTCTCTCCCTTTTTCATTCTATCAGTTAGTATTAGCAGACACTAGTCTTGCTTGTGCGATCCCTTTGACTCTTAGACCTATCAGTGTGATCAATTGTGAGCTGAAATTGATCACTTGGACTAATGAGATGGCCTTGGTACATGCCACCTTGATGGGATTGTATTGGAATCCCCTGACACAATTCTAACTCCATCATTTGGGGCCATTCTGATTGAGCATGTCCCAAATTTTACATCTCCTCCCTCTCTTATTCCCACTCTTATATTTCACAGAGATCACTTTTCAGTTAAAATTTGAACACCTAAGAATAATTGTGTGTTAATTACAGAGTTCAACCACTAGTACTAGGATAAAAAAAAAAATAACTACCATGGATAAAGTATTACATTATACAACAACAGTCAGCACAAGAGCTGATCGAGTCACTGTTTCTCATAGTGTCCATTTCACTTCTACAGGTTTCCCCTTTGGTGCTCAGTTAGTCATCGCCAATCAAGGGAAACAAATGATATTTGTCTCTTTGGGACTGACTTAATTCACTCAGCATGATGTTTTCCAGATTCCTCCATTTTGTTGCAAGTGACCGGATTTCATTGTTTTTGACTGCTGTATAGTATTCTGTAGAGTACATGTCCCATAATTTCCTTATCCAGTCTACTGTTGATGGGCATTTGGGTTGGTTCCAAGTCTTAGCTATTGTGAATTGAGCCGCAATAAACATTACTGTGCAGACGGCTTTTTTGTTTGCCCATTTAATTTCCTTTGGGTAAATTCCAAGGAGTGGGATGGCTGGGTTGAATGGTAGGGTTATATTCAGGTTTCTGAGGAATCTCCAGTCTGACTTCCATAGTGGCTTCACCAGTTTGCATTCCCACCAACAGTGGATTAGTGTCCCTTTTTCCCCACATCCTCTCCAGCATCTATTGTTGGTGGATTTCTGAATGTGAGCCATTCTCACCGGGGTGAGGTGAAACCTCATTGTGGTTTTGATTTGCATTTCCCTGATTGCTAGGAATCTTGAACATTTTTTCATGTGTCTGTTGGCCATTTGGATTTCCTCTTTGGAAAAATGTCTATTGAGGTCCTTGGCCCATCTCTTAAGTGGGTTGTTTGTTTTGATGTTGTGGAGTTTCTTAATTTCTTTGTAGATTCTGGTTATCAACCCTTTATCTGTTGCATAGTTTGCAAATATATTTTCCCATTCTGTCGGTTTCCTATTCACTTTCCTGACTGTTTCTTTTGCAGTACAGAAACTTTTCAATTTGATGCAATCCCAGTAGTTAATTTTGGTTTTCAGTGCCTGTGCTTCTGGGGTCTTTTCCAAGAAGTCTTTGCCAGTACCTATGTCTTGCAGGGTTTCTCCTATGCTCTCCAGTAATTTGATGGTGTCGGGTCGTAGGTTTAAATTTTTAATCCATGTTGAATGAATTTTTGTGTAAGGTGAAAGGTAGGGGTCTTGCTTCATGGTTTTGCACGTGGAAATCCAGTTTTCCCAGCACCATTTATTAAACAGACTGACCTTACTCCAGGGACTGGTTTTGGATCGTTGATCAAATATAAGTTGGCTGTAGGTGTTTGGATTGATTTCTGGAGTTTCTATTCTGTTCCATTGGTCTATCCATCTGTTTC
The DNA here is from genome assembly GCA_949820135.1 of Sylvilagus floridanus. NCBI lineage: Eukaryota > Metazoa > Chordata > Mammalia > Lagomorpha > Leporidae > Sylvilagus > Sylvilagus floridanus. The sequence continues at coordinate 107,373,635 of OX463238.1, read as the reverse complement.
TGTACCAGTACCATGCTGTTTTGATAACAACTGCCCTGTAGTATGTCCTGAAATCTGGTATTGTGATGCCTCCGGCTTTGTTTTTGTTTTACAAGATTGCTTTAGCTATTCGAGGTCTCCTGTGTCTCCATATGAATTTCAGCATCATTTTTTCCAGATCTGAGAAGAATGTCCTCGGTATCTTGATTGGTATTGCGTTGAATCTGTAAATTGCTTTTGGGAGAATGGACATTTTGATGATATTGATTCTTCCAATCCATGAGCATGGGAGATTTCTCCATTTTTTGGTATCCTCTTCTATTTCTTTCTTTAAGGTTTAGTAATTTTCATTGTAGAGATCTTTAATGTCCTTAGTTAAATTTATTCCAAGGTATTTGATTGTTTTTGTAGCTATTGTGAATGGGATTGATCTTAGCAGTTCTTCCTCAGCCGTGGCATTGTCTGTGTATACAAAGGCTGTTGATTTTTGTGCATTGATTTTATATCCTGCTACTTTGCCAAACTCTTTTATGAGTTCCAATAGTCTCTTAGTAGAGTTCTTTGGGTCCCCTAAATAAAGAATCATGTCGTCTGCAAAGAGGGATAGTTTGAGTTCTTCCTTCCCAACTTGTATCCCTTTAATTTCTTTTTCTTGCCTAATAGCTCTGGCTAAGACTTCCAGCACTATGTTGAATAGCAGTGGTGAGAGTGGGCATCCCTGTCTGGTACCAGATCTCAGTGGAAATGCTTCCAACTTTTCCCCATTCAATAGGATATTGGCCGTGGGTTTTTCATAAATTGCTTTGATTGTATTGAGGAATGTGCCTTCTATACCCAGTTTGCTTAGGGTTTTCATCATGAAAGTGTGTTGAATTTTATCGAATGCTTTCTCTGTGTCTAGTGAGATAATCATATGGTTTTTCTTCTGCAGTCTGTTAATGTGGTGTATCACGTTGATTGTTTTGCGAATATTGAACCATCCCTGCATACCAGGGATGAATCCCACTTGGTCTGGGTGGATGATCTTTCTGATGTGTTGTTGCAGTCTATTGGCCAGAATTTTGTTGAGGATTTTTGCATCTATGTTCATGAGGGATATTGGTCTGTAATTCTCTTTCAATGCTGCATCTTTTTCTGGCTTAGGAATTAAGGTGATGCTGGCTTCATAGAAAGAATTTGGGAGAATTCCCTCTTTTTCGATTGTTCTGAAAAGTTTGAGAAGAATTGGGGTTAGTTCTTCTTTAAATGTCTGGTAGAATTCAGCAGTGAATCCATCTGGTCCTGGGCTTTTCTTTGTTGGGAGGGCCTTTATTACTGATTCAATTTCTGACTCACTTATGGGTCTGTTTAGGTTTTCTATGTCTTCCTGGTTCAATTTAGGTAGGTTGCATGTGTCCAGGAATCTATCCATTTCTGATAGGTTTCCCTGTTTACTGGCATACAAGTCCTTGTAGTAATTTCTGATGATTCTTTTGATTTCTGTGGTGTCTGTTGTTATATTTCCTTTTTCATCTCTGATTTTACTGATTTGGGTCTTTTCTCTTCTTTTTTTAGTTAGTTGGGCCAATGGGGTGTCAATCTTGTTTATTTTCTCAAAAAACCAGCTCCTCGTTTGGCTGATTTTTTGTAATGTTTTTTTGGATTCAATCCTGTTGATTTCTTCTCTGATTTTGATTATTTCTCTTTTTCTACTAGATTTGGGTCTAGTTTGCTGCAAATTTTCTAGATCCTTGAGATGCATTGAAAGCTCATCTATTTGGTGCCTTTCCAGTTTCTTGATGTAGGCACCTATTGATATAAACTTTCCTCTTAACACTGCTTTTGCTGTATCCCATAAGTTTTGGTATGTTGTGCTGTTATCCTCATTTACTTCCAGAAAATTTTTGATTTCTCTTTTGATTTCTTCAGTGACCCATTGTTCATTCAGGAGCATGTTGTTCAATCTCCATGTGTTTGCATATGCTCTAGGGATTCCTGAGTTGCTAATTTCCAACTTCAATCCCTTATGGTCTGAGAAGTTGCATCGTATGATTCTAATTCTTTTGAATTTGCTGAGACTTGCTTTATGGCCTAATATGTGATCAATCCTAGAGTAGGTTCCATGTACTGCTGAGAAGAATGTGAATGCTTTACGTGTAGGATGAAAAGTTCTGTAGATATCTGTTAGATCCATTTGGGCTATAGTGTTGTTTAAATCTACTGTCTCCTTGTTGATCTTCTGTTCTGTCGATCTGTCAATATCTGTGAGTGGAGTATTGAAGTCCCCCAGTACTATTGTGTTGGGGTCTAAGTCTCCCTTTAAGTTTCTTAACAAATTTTTTAAATAAACCTGTGGCCTGTAATTAGGTGCATATACATTGAGAATTGTTATAGCTTCCTGTAGTATTGATCCCTTAATCATTATATAGTGTCCCTCTTTGTCTCTCTTAACAGTTTTTGTGTTAAAGTTTATGTAGTCCGATATTAAGATGGTTATACCCGCTCTTTTTTCATTTCTGTTGGCATGGTATATCTTGTTCCATCCTTTTATTTTCAGTCTGTATGGATCTTCGTTGGAAAGATGTGTTTCTTGTAGGCAGCAAATAGATGGTTTTTGTTCCTTAACCCAGTCAGCCAATCTCTGTCTTTTAACAGGACAGTTTAGACCTTTAACGTTCAATGTGACTATTGATAAGTGGTAAGTTTGCCCTGCCATTTGCCAGATATTTTCTAATGTATGCTTTGAATTCCCTGTGATCTTTTGCTGTGAGGTTCCCTTCATTTACCTTCTTTCATGTTGATGGTCGTGTTTCTGTGTTTCTGTGTGTAACACGTCTTTAAGTATCTTTTGCAGGGCTGGACGAGTGGCAACAAATTCTTTCAATTTTTGTTTGTTATGAAAGGTCTTTATTTCGCCTTCATTCACAAATGAGAGCTTTGCAGGGTATAATATTCTGGGCTGGCAGTTTTTCCCTCTAAGTACCTGGGCTATGTCTCGCCATTCCCTTCTAGCTTGTAGGGTTTCTGTTGAGAAGTCAGCTGTGAGTCTAATTGGAGATCCTCTGAGAGTAATCTGACGTTTCTCTCTTGCACATTTTAGGATCTTTTCTTTTTGCTTCACTGTGGTGAGTTTAATTACAATATGTCGTGCAGAGGATCTCTTTTGGTCATGTTTATTAGGGGTTCTATGAGCTTCCTGGATTAGGATTTCTGTCTTTCTCCAAGCCTGGAAAATTTTCTGCTAGTATCTCCCTAAAAAGGCCTTCTAATCCTTTCTCCCTCTCCATACCTTCAGGAACACCTAGAACCCGAATGTTGGGTTTTTTAATAGTATCCTGTAAATTCCCGACGATATCTTTTAGTTTTCTAATTTCCTCTTCTTGTCTTTGGTTTGACTGTTTCCTCTCCTGTTCACTGTCTTCTAGGTCTGATATTCTCTCCTCTGCTTCACCCATTCTGGTTTTAAGGCCCTCAAGATTGCTTGTCACTTGATCTATTGAGTTCTTCAATTCATTAAGATTTTTTGTCACTCTCGTAGCTTCTTGTTCTACTAGTTGTTTCATTTCATTTTGATTTCTCCGTAGTGCTTCATTCTCGTGAGAGAGATTTTCTATCTTATCCATTAAAGATTTCTGTAGTTCAAGAATTTGTTTTTGAGAACTTCTTAATGTTCTTATCAATTCTTTGAGATCTGCTTCTTGCATTTCTTCTATCTCATTATCTTCACAATCCTGACTTGGGGTGTCTTTTCCGTTTGGGGTCATCATAGCGTCTTCCTTGATCTTGCTCCCTCGGAATCTGTTTTTATTTGGCATTTTTTTCCCCCACACTCTTTCTCTGGGTTTTCAAGGTAACGGAGTTTGTGTGCGCGGTGTGTTCCCAGTTTTTGGATCCCCTTCAGGTTTCTACAGCCTCGGGTTTTTGGTTCCGTCTGCCTCAGTGATGGGCGGGCGCACCTTGTCCCATTTTCCCTAGGTCCTCTGCGTCTCATTCACTGGGTCCGGAAGAATTTCCACTGCATTTTTTTCCCTGAAATTTTTCCTGAGGCTACAGTAACTCTGTTTTTATTAAACTATCTTTTTGCGGACTGCTAGTGCGCGTCCTCACTATTCCGCCATCTTGGCTCCGCCCCCCAAAGATAAAGTTCTTATATCCTCTGGTTCACTCCCCAGATGTCCACAATGGCTGGAAATGAGCCAATCCAAAGCCAGGAATCAGGAACTTCTTCCAGGCTCCTCATTTTGTTACATGGGCCCAAGCACTTGGGCCATCTTCCAGTGCCTTCTCAGACCATAAGCAGAGAGCTGGATTGGAAGAGGAGCAGCCAGAACATGAACCGGTGCTGCAGGCTGAGGCTTAGCCTACTGCACCGCAGTTTACTAAACTAAATTTATTCCTTCCTACAAAGTTCTTCTCAAGGATCTTAGTTAATTAATGAAAAATTGAGTAATACAGAAAACTAATATTAAGTGTGGTATTATTACTACTACCTATATCTGAAGATGTACAGGGGCCTTTGGAATTGTTGGAAAAGTTGTCTATACAACTTGGGAAGACCTAGAATGGCATAATCAGAGTGTGATAGGTGGTTCTGATAATGGCTTAAAAGGCTACAATGCTGGTAGAAAGGTGGACAGTAAAAGCTATGCTGATGAGGACTTGAATGCAAATAACAATTCCATTGGACATTGAACCAAAAGCTACTCTTGTTACAGTTTGGCAAAGAACCAGAATTTGTGTCCATGTCCAAGAATTTCATGGAAGGTTGAATTTAAAGATGGTAGGCAAGGCAGCATGGAATCCAGGTATGAGCTTAGCTATTTTTTTGATATAAGTAATTTTGATATAAGTAATTTTGCAAGGAGAATAAGGAGCAAACAGCAATCGAACAGAACTTTTTGGGAAACTTGCCATAAAGAACGAGTGAAGATGAACTGGTGTGGGATAGAGTGTGGTGGAGAAATCACTTGGTAAGAAATTATTACAGGTAAAAGAATCCATGTGTTAATCAACAAGTCAATGAGAAATAGACTCTGAAGGCATTCCAGAGACCTTCCAGGTGGACACTACCATCATAGTCTCATTAGAAAATTAGAATATCAACTTTGTTCCAGAGATCTTCCAGGGAGTAATCCTTTCAAGAAAAAGCCCTGGGATGGTCTGTTTGCCCAATGTGAGCTCTGGGTACTGGCTTGCTGGTAAAATGTTCAGATGCTGCTACAGTGTGGGTCCAATTGGGCCCAGATTTGGCCCGTACTTGCAGCAGGTTTGCAGTCATGCATAAGACAATGTTTTGCCAGCATTCAGAATTCAGGCATTACAGGGCCATAGTAACTGCCACTAATTTTTAAAAGGAGGTCCTAGAAGGCCATACTGAATTGTGAAGAAGGATTGGAGTTCCTACGTGGGACGATACAGAGTGGAACAATGGGAATAGAACCACAGAGATAATTACAGAAAAGTAGAAAAATTGCCAATAATGTGAGACATCTCCTGGGCAAAATTGTGAAGAGTATGCAGATCACACATGGGAAACCATAGACATCAGTGTGCATCCTCAGAGAGTAGCCATGTGGAAAAATATCAAGAGAGACATGGAGAGACAGAATCATCCACACATATCTCTCCAAATGTTTGGATAAACTGGGGCCCAGAAAGAGTGGTCACAAGTAGAGTCATTGCAAAGATCACCAAGTGGAAATGTAGATTGGAGTTGCTGAAGTCTCCCCACTGGGGCAATGCTTCCTGGCACTGTACGGATGAGACTTCAGATTGTAAGAACTGAAGCATGGGCTGCAAACTGCAAAACTACATTTGTGATAACCGAAGGCACTAGGAGTTCTGTTCCCACCACAGTATACCAGGTTGCTGACCATGGAACTTTAGGATTTAATGTTAGCATTGCTGGTTTTCTATCTTTCTTTGGCCAAATTAATCCTTTGGTTTCATTATAACGCCCCCTTTTTTGAGTGGAAATGTATAATATCCTGTGCCTGTCCTGCTATTGTCTCTTGGAAATAGGTAACTTGTTCTTTATTTTTTTTTATTGTTGTTGTACAGGGATTCAGACCCAAAGGAGTTTGGTTGGTGTTCAGATAAAACCATAAACTTTGATTAAATTATTATTTGGTTGAGTTCAGATCTTTGGGCATTTTGAGATGTTGTATATTATAATGATATGAATTTTGGGAACAAAGAGGTGGAGTGTTATGGTTTGAAAAGGATTCAAAAACCCAAACTCATACAGGCATTTAATCCTCAATATTTTCATTAACAAATAATGGTTTGGTTCAGCTTGGAGGTTTCAAAAGGTGATTGGATTGTAGCATCTCGTCAGTGGAGCTTAATGATCAAATCAGGAAGGCATTATAAGGAAGGCTGTTTCTCTCTCTCTTTCTTTTTCAGTGTGTAGGTATGTGTGTATGTTTTGCTTTAATATTTATTTACTTACTTATTTGAATGGCAGAGAATCAGAAAGATGGAGAGAGTGAGAGAAAGAGAAGGAGAGAGAGAGATCAATCTTCCATTGTTTACTGGTTCATTCCCTAAATGCCTGTGACAGTCAAGTCTTTGTCAGGATGAAGTCAAGAGCCTGGAGCTGTATCAGTCTCCCAGGTGGGTGACAGGGGCCCAAGCACTTAGACCACCTGTACTGCTTTCACATGTGCATTATCAGGGAACTGGATCAGAAGTGAAGCAGTTGGAACTTTGAACAACTCTTAGATATGGGATGTGAGCCTTAACAACAACAGCTTAACCCACTGCCCAACAAGGCCTGCCTCCTTCCATTTCCTGTCTGCTTCATGGTTCCCTGGTCATTCCTCCAAAAACACCCCACCACTGCCACCACCCGTCAGATGCCTGACTAATGGGGCTTCATAATTTGGCCTGTGAACCTCTAAACCATGAGCTAAAACAAAGATTCCTTTCTCCCTAAGTATTTCCTATGATGTATTTAAGTTAACATAATGAAAAATCAACTAATACAAGCAGTACTACATACAAATATGCCCTTTTGTGAGTCAGAAATTTGATTTTTTAAAAGATTTATCTTTTATTTGAAAGGCAGAGTTAGAGAGAGAGGAAGATAGAGAGCAAGCAATATCTTCCATCCACTGGTTCACCTCCCCAATGAACACAATGGCCAGAGCTGGCCCAGGCAAGAGCCAAAAAGCAGGAGCTTCCTCCATGTTTCCCACGTGGATGCAGGGACATAAGCACTCGGGCCATGCTCTGCTACTTTTCCGGGAACATTAGCAGAAATCAAATTTGGAACACCTGGGCATTAAACTGGTGCTCATTTGGGATGCCAGCATTTCAGGCAGTGGCTTTACCAACTATCACAGTGCCAACCCCAATAATTCTAGCTTTATATATTAAATAGTAATTGTATAACAGAGGTTTTATCATCTTTATTCATAATAGGCAGAACTGGGAATAATTCAAATGACAATCATGCTAATAATAGATAATTAAATTGTTGTTGATTTGTATACCGTGACATAAATCAGCAAAGAAAAGGAGCTGTATCTTTTAATAACAATTTGAGTGACGGCCATGGACACAATGCAAAGAAAGGGAAGTCAAATTGAACAAAGTACATAGAGCATGATTTTTGCTTAGGCAAATTCAAAAATCAATAGAGCTTAAATGAAATCTGCATTTTCCTAAATTTATGTTGCACTTCAGAAAATATATAAAGCAGAAAAGATGTTACGCATATGAATCAAATTAAATGCAAACAAAATCTACATCAAGTTATTTCATGGCAGAATTTATGCAAGCAAAAGATAAAACTATTCATTTTAAAGAGATGCTAAAAAAAAGGAAACTTATCTTCAAGTACAAAACTCCTGTTGGTTGAGAAATTGATTGTGATTTGTCTATTTCACAACAGAGTTCCTAGTTTTTGACTTTAGGCACTAGCTGCTGACTCCAGCTTCCTGCTAAGACAGGAAGACTCTAGTGATAACTGAAGTAACTGGGCTCCTGCCACCCTTCTAAGAGACCTAGATTGAGTTCCTGGCTCCCAATTTCACCTCTTAACTGTTGTAGGTATTTGAGGAGTAAACAAGTCAATGGAGGCTCTCCCCCATCTACTCTCTCTCTCTTTCTGTGTGTGTCTGTGTATCTCTGTCTCTCAAACAAATAAAAACTGCAGCTGACCCCATAATATGAACTTGAGGTAACACTCCTTTTATCTCTTCACCTTCATAAGCACCAACTTTAAATAGAAATCCATGACAGCATTTTATATCCCTGGCATTGATGCTAGTTCATACCTGCATATAAAATCTTGGAAATCACTACATAATTCTTTCTCCCAGAACACTTTCTTTTATATATATACATATATATATATATATATATATATATATATATATATATATATATAAAGCTTTTATTTAAAGAATCTAAATTTCCAAAGTACAGCTTATGGATTAAAATGGCTTCCCCCCCATAACTTCCCTCCCACCCGCTACCCTCCCCTTTCCCACTCCCTCTCCCCTTGCATTCGCATCAAGACTCATTTTCAATTCTCTTTATATACAGAAGATCAGTTTAGTACATATTACATAAAGATGTCAACAGTTTGCTCTCACATAGGGACACAAAGTGAAAAACACTGTTGGAGTACTGGTTATAGTATAATTCACAATGTACAGCACATTAAGGACAGAGATCCTACATGCTTTTTTTAAAGAATTGATTAATTATCTATGCAATTTCCAATTTAACACCAAGATTTTTTAATCATTTGCAATTATCTTTATATACAGAAGATCGATTCAGTATATACTATGTAAAGATTTCATCAGTTTGCATCCAACAGAAACACAAAGTGTAAAAATACTGTTCCAGTACTAGTTATAGAATTACTTCACATTGGACAACACATTAAGGACAGATCCCTCATGAGACGTAAGTACACAGTGACTCCTGATGTTGATTTAACAATTTGACACTCTTGTTTATGGCGTCAGTAATCTTCATAGGCTCTAGTCATGAGTTGCCAAGGCTATGGAAGCCTTTAGGGTTCGCCGACTTCGATCTTATTCTGACAGGGTCCTACTCAAAGTGGAAGTTCTCTCCTCCCTTCAGAGAAAGGTACCTCCTTCTTTGATGGCCCCATTCTTTCCACTGGGATCTCACTCGCAGAGATCTTTCATTAAAAAAAAAAGACCTCCCAGAACACTTTCATCCTAGCAAATTCCTGTAAATATCTTTAGAAAAGTTAGAGGGTAATATGTTAAAATTGCAGGTTTTTATTTTGTCTCTATTCAGTGGGATCCAGTCTCTGGGTATTTAGTTTAATATCTAGGATTTGGCTTGCAGATCAGAATGGAGAAACCGACCGAATTTTTCGACTGAGGCAATTGCAGTCTATAACTAAGTAGAACTGTAGTCCGCTGATCATATGTCTTAACCACAGAAACTGATTCGTCAGTTAATTCCAGAACTCCCTCTAGGTCAAGACACCCTGAACACTAATCTCTTGTTGCTTTTATTATGCCACTTTTCATAAAATTGCCCTCTATATTCGGAGACCCCTGAAGTTGTCACTAATATTAGATTTCCAAACCAGTACATCAGCCTTTTATGCTATCTGGCCTACATACAACATGTACTACAAGTTTCTTCAATAAGTGAGTGCTCTCATGACCAAGACATCGGTCCCTGTTTCCTCCTATATGGAATAATGCCTTTCTATGAAAATGCAAAGATGATTAGGACTTAACCTGGTTCTTTATCAAACTGAGCAACTTTCTGTTAGTTTCAAAACAGTGCTAAATTTTCTACTACCAAGAAGTTATGACCAGATACTGAACTCTTTTCCTTCTGTCTAGGTAGATGAGATCTAATCAAAGTGATATCACTATTGGAATGTTCACAAAATGATGAATTTGGTGGATCTTATACTGCATTAAAGATCAAGATTCTAATGACATACTTTCTACAAATATTTTATATAAAAGACTTTATGCTAAATTCAGGAGTCTTTTTCTGGCTAGCTTATTTAGTTTGAACTTCATTTTGACGAATAACTACTCTTTCATCCCTAACAGAATACATTTCTTGCCATTACAAGTATTTTTATGACACCTGTCTCGGAGAAATGCCCCTGGAAAGATACATTTTTACCATTAAACTGCATCTTGCTGCTGCCTGCTCTATGAGCTTTATAAAAAATTGTGTCTGTGGTGAATTGGATAATATCACTGCATTTGTTGCCAGTTGACCTTTATGTGGTTTTTCTTTTTTTTTCATGCTCCTTTGAAAGAACCTGTACAGAAAAAGAGCTAAGGAGCTAATTTGACTTCTTGTGTATACCATTCGCACACAAATCAAATCTTCTGGCTTCAAATATATCTTTTTCTTATTTCATTTGCTCAATTTAGACTGAAATGTGGTAATGTATTGAGACAAATAAATACTTCCATTGCTCTATGCCCTAAAAAGGATGAGCTATATGAAGCCAAAACAACATTGCTATAAAAACAATCACAAGAAAAGAAAAATTTTATGCTAAGTCACTTTCAAGTCGCTTAAGGTGTGTTTGCTCAGTGTAGAAGAGAATTGTTCTGCTAATTAAAATTGGAACTATTTCTTGGCATTATTTACCATAGAGGTATTAGAAATATTTTCCTTATTTAATCTTCTGCTCCTTTTAAATTATTTTAAAGGTTTAATTATTTATTTGAAAGGCAGCATTGAGAGAAAGAAAGAGGGAGAGAGAAAATCTGCTTGTTTATTCCCCCACATAGTGGCAGTGGCCAGAGTTGGGCAAATCCAAAGCCAGAATCCAAGAGCTTCTTCCATCTCTCCCATGTAGGTGTAAGGACCCTTGGACTTAGGCCATCTTCCATCCTCTACCGCTTTCCCAGGCCATAATCAGAGAGTTGCATTGGAGTGGAGCAGCAGTGAACTGGTGCCCATATGGGATGTGGCTAAGGCAGGCAGTGGCTTTCCTGCTGATGCCACAGCACCAAGATCTCCTTTTAAATTTTGAATACAGAAATAAAATAACTTTAAAATACAAAAAAAAGGTTAAAAATTCTAAAACCTAAACTACTTTCTGCAGTGTTTTCCAAGAAATGTTTGATATGATCTAATTAAACTTTTAGTTGAACTTAGCTCTGAAATGTATTCAGAGCCCCTCCATCAAATATAAATAAAGTAGAAATTCAAAGGAATCCAGGAAACTATTTTCTAAATAAAATTTGAAAATTTTAACTTAATATTTTGGGGATTGTTGAAATAATTTATCTGGCAGATATAAAAGAGCATTCTGATGTATTCAGATTCAGAATAAGTCAAACTGTTTTCTATGCATTTTCCTGCTTATTTACATGCACAGAAATTTAGGTTTATTGCTTGTAGATATGTTTTATTCTGTAAAACAAAGGATATTAAAGGCATATAAATAGCAGCTGGCAAATTTAAAGGTGGTAGCTAATAAAACTAGTGAGGTGATAAATTGAATCTCACAATAAAAATTTCTGATCAAGTGATTTGTTTGAATGTTTTGGGACCAAATTACATAAAACATTCTCACAAAAAAAAGGCTGGTTTGTTTTACTATGACACACCCTAGAATACTCCACTAACTTTTTTGAGAAAATACTATCAAATAATAATATCAAAGGTAGCATTCACAAAATCATGTCTATTCACTCTTTTTTTGACAAAAACAGAAAAAAATGTGGTAAAAACCATATTTATAATAGCAGTTATCGTATAGTTTTTTACAAATGAAGAAAAGAAAACATTGTGTACTATATGATTTGACTCAATGACTAAGGTACAGGGTAATCCATAGCTGAAGAGGCGTGCCTGAAAATGTCTAAGAGTCAGATTTCGGTTGTTGAGAGGAAGGCTTTGTTTACAGTGATCAGTAATTCCTGCAAATATGAATACTTCTACCACTGTTCATTGAAAGCTATCATATGATAGTTTGAAAGGAGGCTTGGATAGAGATAGGCTCCTGAGAGTTTGTGAAAGACAACTCCAGGACAACACTAACTACTTCAAAGGGCCATTATGAGATAAATATATAATCATTAGTGTTAAATAATTGTGTTAAATTTAACAGTGAAACATTGGCTTATTAGAATTTAGGCATTCTACAGCTCTAATCATTGGTTTGGGAAAGATATAAAACATATTTTTACAAAAATATATTTACAGTAATGCTAATAAACAGGTATTTCTTTTATTTTTCTTTATTTTTATTTTTTAGCTTTAGCACTTACATATAAAGGAGAACATGTGGTAAAATCTCATTCTTTTTCATAGCTGAATGACATTACATTGTACATCTGTATCTGTAACTCTCTGACTTTCTTTCTCTCTCTCTCTCTCTCTCTCTCTCTATATATATATATATATATACACACACACTATATATATATACATATCTATATCTATATATATACATATATACATATATATACATATATACATATATATATATACATATCTATATCTCTACTCATCTGATGTTGGATACCTTGGTTGATTCTAAATTTTAGGTGTTGTGAACAGTACTGCTATAAACATGGTTGTACAAGCATCTCATGATAAAACATGTTCATGTCTTTTGGTCTGTACATACTGGTGAGGTTGCTGTATTATATGGCAAGTCTAGACATTTTAAAGAAATTTCCATTTTGTTTTCCACAGTGGCTACACTAATTTACATTCCCTTTAACAGGGTATACATGTTCCCCTTTCTCCACATCCTTGCCAGAATTTTTCCTATCTGTCTTCTGGATAATAGGCATTCTGTTGGCAGTGAGGTGACATTTTATTGTGGTTTTGATTTGCATTTCCCTGAAGCCTAGTTATGTTGTGCATTTATTTCATACATGTGTTGGCCATTTGTATTTCTTCTTTGAGAACTGTCTATAAAGATCCTTTGCTCATTTCTTCACTGGATTTGCTGTTTTTATGTTGTTGAGTTTTTTGAGTTTCTGATTCTGGATGCTAGTTCTTTGTCAGATTTGAAGCTGGCAAATCTCTTTCCCCATTCTGTTGTTATGTCTCTTCACTGTATTGATCATTTGCTTCACTGTGCAGATACATCTGAGTCTGATATAATCACGTTTGTTTAGTTTTACTTTTGTTGCCTGTGATTTGGTGTCTTATGGGAGAAGTCTTCACCTACATCAATGTCTAGATGTGTTGCTCTTAAATTTTCTTCTAGCAACTTCACAGTCCCAAGGTGTTAAATTTAGGTCTTTGATCCATCTTTAGTTGATTTTTGTATATAGTAAGAGGTATAGATCATTTTTCATTATTCTACATGTGTACATCCAGTTTTGCCAGCACCACTTATTTAAGACATTATCCTTTCTCCAAGGTATGGTCTGGGCACATTTGTAAAAAATAAGTTGGCTATATGTACATGAATTAATTTCTGGGCTTTCTATTCTATTCCATCGATCTATATCCCATTTTTTATGCCAGTATAATGCTGTGTTAATTTTTTTAAATAAAGCTTTTATTTAAAGAATATAAATTTCCAAAGTACAGCTTACGTATTACAATGGCTTCCCCCCCATAAATTACCTCCCCCCTGCAACCCTCTCCTTTACCTCTCCCTCTCCCCTTCCATTCACATCAAGACTCATTTTCAATTCTCTTTATATACAGAAGATCAGTTTAGTACATATTACGTAAAGATGTCAACAGTTTGCTCTCACATAGGGACACAAAGTGAAAAACACTGTTGGAGTACTGGTTATAGTATTAATTCACAATGTATAGCACATTAAGGACAGAGATCCTACATGCTTTTTTTTAAAAGAATTGATTAATTATCTATGCAATTTCCAGTTTAACACCAAGATTTTTTAATCATTTGCAATTATCTTTATATACAGAAGATCGATTCAGTATATACTATGTAAAGATTTCATCAGTTTGCATCCAACAGAAACACAAAGTGTAAAAATATTGTTCCAGTACTAGTTATAGCATTACTTCACATTGGACAACACATTAAGGACAGATCCCACATGAGACGTAAGTACACAGTGACTCCTGATGTTGATTTAACAATTTGATACTCTTGTTTATCGTGTCAGTAATCTCCCTAGGCTCTAGACATAAGTTGCCAAGACTATGGAAGCCTTTAGGGTTCGCTGACTTCGATCTTATTCTGACAGGTTCCTAGTCAAAGTGAAAGTTCTCTCCTCCCTTCAGAGAAAGGTACCTCCTTCTTTGATGGCCCCGTTCTTTCCACTGGGATCTCACTCATAGAGATCTTTCATTTAGGTCTTCTGTTTTTTTCAGAATATCTTGTCTTTCCATGCCTAAACTATTCTCATGGGCTCTTCAGCCAGATCCGAATGCCTTAAGGGCTGATTCTGAGGCCAGAGTGCTATTTAGGACATCTGCCATTCTATGAGTCTGCTGTGTATCCTGCTTCCCATGTTGGATCATTCTCTCCCTTTTTGATTATATCAGTTAGTATTAGCAGACACTAGTCTTGTTTGTGTGATTCCTTTGACTCTTAGACCCATCAGTGTGATCAATTGTGAACTGAAATTGATCACTTGGACTAGTGAGATGGCATTGGTACATGCCACCTTGATGGGATTGTATTGGAATCCCCTGGCACAATTCTAACTCCATCATTTGGGGCACGTCTGATTGAGCATGTCCCAGCTTGTACATTTCCTCCCTCTCTTATGCTGTGTTAATTTCTATAGCTCTGTAATATGCTTTGAAGTCAAGTGTTGTGAGGCCTGCAACTTGATTTTTTTTCTTTCAGGTTAACTTTGGAATTCTGGGACTTCTGTGATTCCATATGGATTTTAGGAATTTTTTTCCAGGTCTGTAAAGATCATCACTGGTATTTTTATATTAACTGCTTTAAATTTACAGGTAGTATAAACATGTTAATGATATTCATTCTTCAATAAAAGAGCAATGAATACTTTCCAATTAATTTGTGTCCTTTCTGCTTTCTTTCATTGATGTTTGATAATTTTCCTTGCAGAGATATTTCACTTCTTTCATTAAATTAATTCCTAAATGTTTGAATTGTCTATAGGTATTATAAGTTTGATTTATTTCTTGATTTCTCTTTCCATGAGATAACCATTAGTGCATTATTTAAACATATTTTTAATATAAAGAGAGCAAATTTTATGCTTTCCATAGGTACAGTTCCAAGAATACAACCACACTTCCCTCACTCACCTGAAACCCCCATTCCTCTCCCTCCCTTTCCTCTCTTCATCAGTTTTTGCAAAGACATAATTTTAATCCACTCTATTTTCACATGCTTAATTTGCCACTAATCATACTATTTAATAAGTAGAAAATAGGAAGACCACAATTTCACAGGAGTTCAAACAAGGGTTAAAAATGACAGTCATATCCAAAAATGACCTTATCATTCCTATACATTTTTTGGTATTCTATATGTATTATTGAAGTAAGCAAGTTTACCAGGTGTTTAATTATTCAGAGAACTATTTTGCGGCAATCGACACATTTGCATGAAAGTATCAAAGAAATTCAAGCCTGAATCATTCAAAACATTAGGCTCAGACAACACAGGAAGCATGTCGCTAGTCATGATGATTAATATATGTGTCAACCAGAAAAATTACATGAACAAAGAAACTTTTATTCAAATTTACTGCAAGAGGGAGAAAGAGCTTAGAATAAGGTCTGAGCACAAATCCATGGATATAAACATCTGAAAATAAGCGTTGTGGTGTAGGATTTTGGTTTTGCCCAGAGGAAGAGTAAAAGTCAGGCTCCGACCCTTCTATGGAGATTGGGAGATCAGTGATTTGATAAATTCATTTGACAGATGGCTTCTATGTTCTTTAGAATGATATTCCTAGCTTAGAAATCCTGTATTGGATGTTTTAACAATTCATCTTTCAATCGGGCAGAGGAAAAATTCCAGTTGCAGGGTGGTTTTTGTTTTTGCTTATTTTGGTAAATATTCAAATAAAAGGGGGATTAAATTTCTAAAGTCAGTAATGTATTGATCTACAGTTTAGTTAAAACTAAGAGGACAGTAATTCCTGATGATTAATTTGTAAAACTCATTATCTCATTCAAGGAGAAAATAAAAACCAGCATTGCTGTCATTCTTTTTCTTTCGTATAAAGGATCCTCAAAACTTCACGGAAAATTCATATTGTAAGCAAACTATAAAATGATTGCAAAATTATTTTCACACTCAAATTTTCTCAGTCTCATCTATCGTGTGTGTGTGTGTGTGTGTGTGTGTTTATTTGAGAGTTAAACATACAAACAGAGAAAGACTGACAGGTAGTGTTTCTGTCCACTGGTTCACTTCCCAAATACCCTCCATAGCTAGGACTGTGCTGGGCTGCAGCCAGGAGTAGGGAATTCATTCTAGTTGCCTATGTGGTTGGGGGAGACCCGCCTCCCAAGAATTTGCAGGAAGCTGTCTTTTGGACCCGAGCTCAGAATTGAACTCCTACGTTACAATGTGGGGTGAGGGCAACTTAACCAACATCTTAACTGCCAGGGCGAATGCTTGTCCCCAAACTAATCTTTTAATTGTGGTTTTCATGAATGTTTTGAAGTCTACTTATATATCAAAAGTTTCTAAACTTTTTATATCATTACCAACCATCATATTTTATATTTTTTTGAATGTATGTGTTGCTTTTCTTTGTGTGTGCATGACATCTCAGTGCTTAGGTTTAACCTTATCTGGATATGGTACACTTGGTTTTCATAAGTGAAGGGAAGAAAACATGAAGTGCATTGAAGGATTATGCCTATTAGTAAGCCATCAGGGAGCTGGCGCTGTGGCACCTGCATCCCACATGGGTGCTGGTTTGAGTCCCGGGTGCTCCTCTTCTGATCTGGCTCTCAGCTATGGCCTGGGAAAGCAGCAGAAGATGGCCAAAGTGCTTGTACCCCTGCACACACATGGGAGACTCTGAAGAAACTCCAGGTTCCTGGCTTCAGATCTGTCCAGCACCAACCATCACGGCCATTTGGGGAGTAAACCAACATTTGGAAGACATTTCCATCTGTCTCTTCCGCTCTCTGTCTGTAACCCTACCTCTCAAATAAATAAATAAAAATCGCTTAAAAAACACCATCAGGCTTTTGTTGAAGCATTGTCAAATATCTAAAAATTCTCATTTGAAAATGAAGTTTCAACTGCTTAAATTTATATCTTATTTATTTTTATTTGTTTATTTGAATTTTTGAAGATTGAGTATTAGCATTCTAGTTCATTAATATTATGTATTTCCTAGGGAAATTAATAATTTCTGTGAAGGTGGAAATAATATGGCTTTCATAACTCTGATGCTTTAGAGACATATTTAAATCTCATCCAAGATCCTCACAGAATATATACATCATATATCCATGCACTGTATCTTTGGGTGTTTTTGTTTTTTATTTTTTCTGCATCCTGTAGAACTGCAGAACTATAAAGCTGACTTAAAATACACACACTGTTTATATGTAAGCCGCTGCTTTGGGAGAAAGAAAATCATTTAGCTGTATTGTTTGTATCACCATCGTGTACTTTTCAAAAGTACAAAGATCACACTGGAATCGCTGTTTGCCTACTCTGCCAATTTGAGTAAAGATGTTATAATAAAAGCAAGAGCCAACAGGGGTGAAAGGAATCTCACATGTGTCTTAAATGTTCTTATTGGAGTGGAGAAAGATGGTGCTCTTACTGCTCTTAAATCCCTGCTTTATGCTGCCTGAACATTCCTCTGTGCACATTCAAGCTCAACAGGGACTTCCAAAAAGAGGCAATAGAGAAGCAGTTTGATAAACTAATATATGAATAACATTGGTGGCCCAAAGGAGACCTGGGAATCATTCAGAACAGTAGTGTCCAAGAACCTTGTGTTGTGCTATTAGTCACAGATCCAGCAGAAAGCAATCAAGGATTCTCAGAGCTGTCAGGAGATTGAAACTGCGGAGCACTGCTGTTTAATAAAATGCTCCAGTTGATTGGGTTTGGAGCTAAACCTACCTTTATGAATGCATTTTGCTTTATTCAGACGTCTGGAGCTTTTTATTTTTTTTTAAATGAAAGGATCTGCATTTGGACAGAGGACAATAGTCTATTTTATATGCATTTAAACAGTGGTACCAGTTTATTCTTCATTGATGTTGTCATCCTCCTGTACCTCCTCCTCTTCATCACCATCATCATCGTCATCATCATTATCATAATCAACATGGCTCCAGATAGGTCCTTAAAAGTGAAATAGTATTTTTCAAACTGCCAATAATTTTCTTCCCTGGTGTGTCACTGTGGCATAATGAGTTAAGCCACAGCCTGGAATGCCTTCATCCCATATGGCCGTAGGTTTGAATCCTGGCTTCTGCACTTCCAGTCCAGCTCCCTGTTAATGCACCTGGGAAAGCAGTGGAAGATGACACAAGTCCTTTTGTCCCTATACCTATGTGGGATACATCTCCCTTTCTCCCTTTGTAACTCTGTTTTTCAGATAAATAAAATAAATTTAAAAAATCCTTCCTTTTTCCACCTGTCACTTCACAGCAAGGAACCAAGTATTTACATGCTCAAGGTTTCAAAAAAGCACATGGGAAATGGTAAAATTTATTAAGGCAAATGTTTCGAAAGGCAGAGATAAATGTATGCAGCAAAAATGAAGCTCTGCTTTCTACTCTTAGAATAGTGATGATTGAAAATACCAATATCTTCAGGCCATGTTACCACTGGTGCCTCCATGATTTCAAATTCCCTCAGGAAATTACATTTAAATTAAAATCTTTTTGCCTCAACACAGAGATATGCAAACAGACAGTAGTGACTAAAGGAAAATTAACACTTTTTTTTTCTTTTTAGTCATCAAGTGCACACTAGGAAAGAGAAATATTTCCCTAGGGTTACTGAGAGAAATGGAAGCAACAGGATGGACAAGGGCAGTCAGGTGCTTTTCCAGACCAGGGGAGAACAGGAATTATCCTCTGAGTTTTGGGGAAGTTTCTTGGCTGCTGTTTTATAACTGAGTCAGTATCTCTGATGATTGAAAGCAAGTTCACCTTATATATTTCCCCCCATTAACACAAATTCTATTTGATTTTATTTCTGAGGGGTTTATCCAATATAACTAACTTTATTGAGATACAATTTTTTATATCTTGCTATTTTTCTTTCAAAAGGACTGGAGAATTTGTAGTATGTCTCCTCACAACCAAACCCTGTGTTCTTATTAGAACACACTTTTGTTTGCATATTAGTCATTGATCCTTTTCTTTCCCAAATCATTTTAGAGTGTTACCCATTTGATCTATAAATTCTAGAACTAATTTTTAACTTTTTTTAGTTGATTTTCTTTACTGAAAACATTATCTATGTCATTAAAAAACACTATTGTTTTCTTTTTCTTCTCTCTTTCATTTAGTAAATGTTTTTTGTTTCATTTTGTTTTTAAATATTTTTATTTATTTATTTGACAGGTAGAGTTACAGACAGTGAGAGAGAGAGAGACAGAGAGAAAGATCTTTCTTCTGCTGTTTCACTCCCCAAATGGCCACAATGGCTGGAGATGCACCGATCCAAAGCCAGGAACCAGGTGGTTCTTCCTGGTCACCTATGTGGGTGTAGGGGGCCAAGAATTTGGGCCATTTTCTACTGCTTTCCCAGGCCACAACAGAGAGTTGGATTGGAAGAGGAGCGGCCGGGACTAGAACCGGCACCCATATGGGATCCTGTGCCACAGGCGGAGGATTAACCTACTGTGCCATGGCACCGGCCCCTAAATGTTTCCTAAATATAGACAAATTGGTTTAGATAATTATTTTAAGTATTTATTTCTAGAACTAAATATATGCAATTAAATTTATACATTTCTTTTTTTAAAATATTTATTTATTTATTTATTTGAAAGGAAGAGTTAGATAGTGACAGAAGCAGGAGCGGATAAAGAGGTCTTGTATCATCTAGTTCACTCCCCAAATGGCAGCAATGGCTGAAGCTATGCCTATCTGAAGCCAGGAGACTAGAGCTTCGCACAACAGTAGGGAAATGGATCAGAAGTGGAGCAGCCAGAACTGGAACCTGTGCCCATATGGGTTGCTCGCACTGTGGGTGATGGCTTAACCTGCCATGCCACAGTGCCGGCCCCTGCATTTCCTTTTAATTGTTGTATTAACAGCATTAAATAAGTGATCTCTCTCTCTCTCTCTCTCTCTCTCTCTCTCTCTCTCACACACACACACACACACACACACACACACATGGTCATCGGCAGTCAGTTTAAAATAGCTTCTATTTTCTTCAGTTTAGTTATCTTTATTGGAAGGAGAGAAACAGGAAAAGAGAAGGGGGGTGAGATAGAGAATTCTGTCTGCTGTTTCATTCCCCAAATGCCTGCAACAGCGAGGGCTCATTGGGCTGAGCCAGGAGCCTGACACTCCATTCTGATCTTCCACAGGCATGGCAAGTACCCACATACTTGAATCCTCATCTGCTGCCTACAAAGTTGTGCAATGCAAGACGCTAGATCCAAAGCTGGACCAGGAGTCTATCCCAGGCATGCAAGCATCCCAAGTTTAACTGACTATGCCACAACACTTGCTGCAATAATTTCAAATTTTAATTTTGAGTTCTTCTTTAAGCCACTGATTATTTACTTAGATATTATGCTGTTTCCATTTGCTGGAGATTTTTCTAGGTGTTTTAATTCCATTGTAACTCATGGACAAACTTCAAGTTATTGATCATTTGAAATATTTGATGATTTCTCTGTAGTCTCCGTATGTGGACAGTTTTGATGAATGACTGCTTTTGCATGCAGTGATATATCTGGTGTGTGTGTCATAGTTTGAATGCTTGTGCTCCTGCTAAATCTCATTCTCTGAAATCCTAACTACCAAGTGTTAGGTATTAGGAGATAGAGACTTTGGGGATGTGATTAGATCATAAAGGTGGAAACTCTAGGATAAAATTTGTGTCCATTTAAACTAAGCTCATGCTCCTACCCTGTGAATATAGTAAGAAAGTGCCATCTATGGATCAGAACCTGGCCTTCACCAAGAATAGGCTAAAGCTTTGTTTGTGGTCGCTTCAACATTGTATCTATATAGATCTGGGCATTGTGTTCATAACTTCTAATCAATACTCACTGTATCTTATTTTTCTTATTCCTGAGAGATACAGTACATTTTTCTCTGTAGTTACTCGTGTTTCTATTTCTGTCATTTTCCTTCCAGAATATATTATAAAGCTGTATTGTAGGTTACAGATATATATAGGAAACTGACCACTTTATCCATGTGAAATGTACCGTTTTGCTGAAGTAAAATATTTTTATTAAAATTTAAAATGTGTGTGTATATAAAGATTTCTTTTCTTCAGTGTTTCTAAGTATCACACAAATATTTCTATTCTTGTATATAGCCTCTGTGTTTTGTATTTAAGGTGTATCTCTGATATGAAACATATCATTCAGTAGTTTAACTTATCCAATTTAAAAGTCTTAGCATTTTAGTTGGAATAGATCAATTAATATTAGTAAATCAGGACCGACACTGTGGCATAGTAGGCAAAGCTGCCGCCTGCAGTGCCAGCATCCCATATGGATGCCAATTCGAGTTCTGGCTGCTCCACTTCTGATCCAGCTCTCTGCTCTGGCCTGGGAAAGCAGTGTTAGAAGGCCCAAGTCCTTGGGCCCCTGCACCCACGTGGGAGATGCGGAAGAATCTCCTGGCTCCTGGTTTCAGATCAGCACAGCTCCAACCATTGCAGCCAATTGGGGAGTGAATCAGCTGATGGAAGACCACCCTTTCTGCCTCTCCTTCACTCTCTGTGTAACTCTGACATTCAAATAAATAAATAATTTTTTAAAATATTAATAAATAATATATATAGTTGGATCAAATCTAAGTTGTCATTTTTTATTTTTGGTGTTCCTCTGTTCTCTCATATAGTACCTATATTTTGGATAATAACTATTTTCTATTATGTCATATCCTCCATTTGTGTAATGGATATTATCTTACTCCCATTGTGAGGTACAGATATACACAGGTTAATATTTAGTAGTCACAAAACCTTCACCAAACTGTCTGATTTCTCTTCTATACTGCTTCTTAATCCTGGACTGCAGACTACTCAAACTCATCATTCAAACAATTTCATCTACTCCCCATACATGGACGTTTGAAGGAATGGTAGCACAGTTTCCACCAGACTCAGGCTCTGTGCCTAAGATGATGATCTTCATCTTCTTCAGTGCCTGGCTGAGAAGGCTCAATGCTGCCTGAAGAATGTAGAATGTGTTCAAGTCAACCCCTGTTCTTCGTTTCCTTAGAATATTTTCTTTACAAAACTTATACTTTTAAATCTTCTCTCTGACCCAATGAGATGTTTTCTTCTTTAATCCAAGGTCCTGGGAGCAATCTTTTTAAAATATAATCATCCAGGAAGAGAGCATCCAGAATGCAGCAAAAAGTTGGCTAAGAAAAATCCTCCACCACTTATCTGTCTGCAAAGATAGCAATTATCAAGGAATTATTGTTTGCTTATTTCATTCCATTTGAAAGGCAGAAACAGAGAGAGGGAGAGGGAGGGAGACAGAGAAAGAGAGAGCGAGAGCGAGAGCGAGAGAGTGAGAGTCTCCCTTCTGCTGTTTCACTCAAATGCCTACAACAGCTAGGGTTGAGGCAGGATGAAGCCAAGAGGCCAGACCTCCATCTAGGTATCCCATATGGGAAGCGGGACCCCCCAACTTGAGCCATTACCTACAGCCTCCCAAGGTAGTATTAGCAGAAAGCTGGGTGAGAACAAAGAGCCAAACCAGAATCTCAGATAAGTGATGCAGGTGTTCCAAGGAGCACGTAAGTCAGCGTCAAATGCCTGCTCTAGCGACAGCACTTGGGATGCTTACTCATCCCATACCTCTCATAGAGCCGAGAAAGCCAAGTGAGAGACTCTAGCACCTGGTTTTACTTAATAATAAGAATAGATGCCTTCAGGGAGGCTGAAAATAAGCATTTGCTCACATAACCCTTTGCTGAACTGAAGTACCACAGCTGGGAGAGACAGTCCACAGTTGGCGTGAATAGGAGTTATATGGGCCTTAATTAGGAACAAGCTCAGTGTGAGGCCCACCATGATGGAGCACAGTGTTTGGAAAAGCCATGTGGCCACTGCCCTCAGGTCAGAGAGTACCTATGGACTGTGCCTCTGGGATCACGTTTGCCAGGAGACCAAAGCACTATATCCACATTTCTTCCCCCAAGCTTGGGCAGCAAAATGTGGGAAAAGACTTCCTGCGCTGAGAATGCAGGAGGAAAGAGAGCAAAGCTCCAGATGTCGCATCACATGGAGATTCATGGTAAACCTGGAAGAAGGAAACTGCCCTCCAGATGCCCCATGCATGCAGAAAGACTTTGCTCTTTGGGAAACAGGTGAGCAAGAGGTCCCCAGCAAACCTACTCATGTCATAGACATCCGAGTTCTCTGGTGGCTTTGATTATTCAAATTATTAGAGAATAGAGTGCCACAGCACTACTGCATGGTCCATCACTTTTGCACTGGCCAGCCTTGGTTTTAACTCTCTTTTCATAATACTAGTTAACAATACAACTTTTTAAAAGATTTATTTATTTATTTGTTTGAAAGTTATATTTACAGAGACAGAAGGAAAAACTCAGAGAGAGAGAGAGAGAGAGAGAGAGAGAGAGAGAGAGATCGTCCATCTTCTGGTTTTCTCGGATAGCTGCAACAGGCAGGTCAAGCTGAAGGCAGGATCCAGATGCTTCATCCACGGCTACTACGTGGATATCAGGGGCCCAAGACATGGGCCATATTCTGCTGCTTTTCCCAGGCACATTAACAGGGAGCCAGTGTGGAAGTTGAGCAGTGGGAACTCTAATTAGTGCCAGCATCCTAGGTGGCAGCTTTACATTTTATGCCATAACACTGACCCTAACAAAATAATTTTAGAAGTATTGTTTGATATCAGCATAGGTAACTTTTCTAAAAATTCCCATAGACACATTTGATTACTTAAGTAATCATGAGGTTAAAAACTGGACACAAATGATTGTATAAAATCCTCATAATTTATTATGGAGTATAA
Source organism: Sylvilagus floridanus (assembly GCA_949820135.1). NCBI lineage: Eukaryota > Metazoa > Chordata > Mammalia > Lagomorpha > Leporidae > Sylvilagus > Sylvilagus floridanus. Next base: position 107,349,582 of record OX463238.1, on the reverse strand, counting down.
ATTTTGCAGTTAATCTAAAGCAACAAGGCACAGACTGCTTTGTATCGTCTTTCTTTCCCCAAAATTAGCTGAGGGAATCCATGATCCCTCAGACAATCATTGGTGGCTAGCCTACTTTAAAAGAATTCACTCTGCTTCAAAGAAACTCATTATATTTTGAGGCACTGCATTTCAAATCAAGTTTTTAAGTAACTATAATCCCCAAATTTCAAAATCACTCACAACAATATCAAAAAGAATTTTTTTCCAGGCTTTCACTTAAAAAAGAATAAAGAGGAAAAACAAATACCTTGTCTGGGAATTTGAAACAGTAATTCCACTTGGTTTGTTTTTGTATGTTTGTCAGAAAATCTTAAAGTAAAATTGTTAAAGTAATTGCTAGTCTTTTTGTAAATACAGCACAAGACGATGGTCAACCTTTTTACAATTTTTAATTAAAGTCTGATGAGTTTGGGTAACGTATCAATAGAGTTAAGTGTGTTTTTGAAATTTTATTTAAGTTATACAAGTTTCATATATACAGATTTAGGAAAATAGTGATATTCCTCCCCAGCCTCCCTCTCACCTGGGCTCCAACCTTTCTTAAATCCTCATTGTTAATTTTTAAAGGATCTATTTTCAGTTTATTTAATGATAGTACAGTTAACCCTACACTAAGCAAAAGAGTTCAACAAAGAGCATGAAGAAACAAAACAAAACACTGTTCCCCAACAGAAGAGACAAGGGCTATAAACAATCACCAAGTTTCAAAATGTCAATTTCACTCCTAAACATTACATTTCAGGTGCTCTATTAAGTTACCTCAGATCAGGGAAACACACTATCTGTCTTTCTAAGACTGGCTCATTTCACTAAGTATGATGCTTTACAGTTGCATCCCTCTTGTTGCAAGGCAGATTTTCTTTCTTTCTTTTTTTTTTTCTTTACAGCTAAGTAGTACTCCACAGTGTGTGTGTGTGTGTGTGTGTGTGTGTGTTTGTGTGTGTGTGTGTGTGTGTGTGTTTGTGTGTGTGTGTACTGAATCCACACAGAAGTGCATCAACTGTTGACTGGTTGAAGTGTAGGGTTTTTTTTTTTTGTATTTTTCTATGCCAGTTATGAAAAGAAAAATTTCCTAAAAACAATTTAAGTTAAGTTCTCTTAGCTGATGAAATGTGTTTTTCAATTTTTAGGCTTTGCGTATTTCAGCACCTGCTTGGAAATGATAGTGTGTTTGCTAGGTACTAGAAGAGTAACGGCAGATCAAGTCATGCAGTTTAAAGTATAGAGACCACACCCAAATGGATAAAGTTTATAAATTATAGTGGATATGCCCCAGGAATTTTTAGCTTGGTAAAGTATTTTTTATATTATTTTAAATTGAATGTTTATTTTAAAATAATCCACTTGGAACATCAAGCATTGTAATTTAAAATTTTAATTGTTTCTGTTTTACTAATTTTTTTTGACAGGCAGAGTTAGACAGTGAAAGAGATAGACAGAGAGAAAAGTCTTCCTTTTTCTGTTGGTTCACCCCCCAAGTAGCCGCTATGGCCAGTGTGTTGTGGCCGGTGCACTGCGCCAATCCGAAGCCAGGAGCCAGGTGCCTTCTGGTCTCCCATGTCGGTGCAGGGCCCAAGGACCTCCACTGCACTCCCGGGGTACAGCAGAGAGCTGGACTGGAAGAGGAGCAACTGGGACAGAATCCGGTGCCCCAATCCGGACTAGAACCCTGGGTGCCTGGGCCGCAGGCGGAGGATTAGCCTAGTGAGCCCAGGCACCAGCTTACTATATTATTTCAACTGAATAGTCATACACAGTTCAGAAAGATCCCTTTTCTTTTTTTAAAGATTTATTTATTTATTTGAACAGAGAGGCAGAGGCAGAGAGAGAGAGAGAGAGAGAGAGAGAGAGAGAGAGATCTTCCACCTGTTGATTCATTCCCCAGTTGGCTGCAATGGCCACAGCTGCACAGATGCAGAGCCAGGAGCTAGAAGCTTCTTCCGGTCTCCCACATGGGTGCAGGGGCCCAAGGACTTGGGCTATCTTCTACTGCTTCCCCAGGCCATAGCAGAGAGCTGGATTGCAAGTGGAGCAGCCGGGACTCAAACCGATGCCTATATGGATGCTAGAACTGCAGGCGGCAGCTTTACCCACTATGCCACAGTGCCAGCCCCAGAAGAATAATAATAGTTTTAATGAACATCATATAGATAATTTATATATGAGGTAAAGTCTATAAAATATGCAAATCATTACATGTACACTTTGAAGTCTCTCTCCTTATCTGGTTGTATTATATTTATATTGACAAAACCACTGGTTTTCTTAAGCAATGTATGTCATAATAAGTTCCATACTAAATTATGTTTGTTCCTCTTTTCTTTCATTTGATTTGAAATTTTTCTTGCATATTCCAGGAAATAATTAACACACACACCCAAAAACTCCATCCATTGAATTAAAGTGACAAAAAAATAGCAATCTTGTAAGGCATTCTTCAATTTTTTAAAGACTTTTAAAATTTATTTATTGAAAAGTCAAAGTCACAGAGAGAAAGGATATAGAAGGAGAGAAAGACACACACCCACACACAGACACAAAGTGAGGAGAGAAAGAGAGAGAGAGAGAGAGAGAGAGAGACAGAGAGAAACAGAGAGACAGAGACAGAGACAGCGAGAGATAATGACAGAGAGAGACAAGGACAGAGAGATATCTTCCATCTGCTGGTGTACTCTCCAGTGCTGGGCTGATTAGAAGCTGGGATCCAAGAGCTTATTTTTTGTATCCCATGTGATTTACAGATACCCAAACACGTGAACCAACTTGTACTGCTTTTCCCAGGCCTTTAGTAGGAAACTGGATAGGAAGTGGGACAACCAGGACACCACTGCCACCCATGTGGACTGTTGTTATCACAGGCAGCAGTTTAACCACAATGCTAGTCACAACATCATTTTATAACTATATATTTTGCATTTCCTCCCTGTTCAAATATTTCTAGATTCCCTCAAATGTCAGATATTTCACCACTAATTTGAGACATATGAACAGCAATTTGCAAGGAAAGAAACATAAAGTCACAGTTCCCTACTGAGTTGATCTTAGCTACATTTTATTTCTCGCCAAGTTCCAAGTGGACTGAAAACACATTCACAAGATTTTATACACTTCCATTATAAAACACAAGAACAAGTTGAAATCCTTGGCAAGTCACCTACGAAACTTTGAAACAGTGTTATTTATCAGATAGTTTCTGAAGGCTATCAAATAATAGAAGACAACATAAGGCTATGCGGTTCAATATATTGTAGCTGTTATTTCCAATATTAATTTACAATTATATGATTCTGTAGATGGTTCTAATGAGCAACCATAGTATGAAATTTTTGTTAATTTTTTAAAATCTTTCTCATATGACCATGCATTGCATTGCATGGCATTGAAAAAAGAGCATTGGGATTAGAATTTACTTTTCATCATAGTGGTTTTGCAAAGGAGATTGGGGAATGATACATGTAGATAATGCAATAAAGAGTAGGAAGTAGGCAGCAGAATATAATCATGTCACAATATTTGCACTCTACATTAGTTTATAACCTCCTTGCAGGGCCAACAGTTCTTTGTAAGTATGATTCATAATGCTTGTATGTGTATACATATATATAGAAAGATACATACATATATACATATATATGCATACGGATATGCATATATGTATATGTACATATACATAAATATATATAAATATATATGAACATATACATAGTTTATGTATCTTTTCACTTTTAAAATTTGCTTTATTCCACTAAATAATTTTGCAGAAACACTGTTTTCAGAAATGTTTTGAATGACGATTTTATGACTTAATTTTCTGGTAATATTTTCCTGGCTCATAGAAATGTAATTGTCTGTTTAATATGAATTAATGTGTGGAAAGTGTGTGCACTATTTTACTATGCTTTTGAATTGCACTATCTAGGATTGTTTTAATGCTAAACAGGAGTAGTTTTTGGATTAGTATTGCTTGTATCTTAAAACTTGTCAGAATTTTCTTCCACCTTTTCTCAAAAGATTTGTCAACATAATGTTATTGGAGTAAAATTCAACATTTCTTTGGATAAAATAAGATACTGCTTTAGTAACTTTGAATAAAAATACCACTTTTAATTGCATTTAAAATAAATAAATCCAAAAACAGTTTTAAGAAAGCTGAACAAATCCTATTCTTCTTTTCTAGGTAAAAAAAAAGAATTGAAAATTATAATTAAACTTTATTTGTAAAATATAAAATTAGGTATATATAAAACTACAATACGTACTGATATAGAAACAAGACAAAATTATGACAAACTGAATTTAACACAAAATAATTTCTTGTTTAAAAATAGAGTGCTTTATATCTGCTATGAATCTGGTATTAAAGGGGAAGTAATTCATTGACTTGTTTGCTGGAAAAAACAAAAATCTTTTTGCTTCTGATAAAATGAAAGTACAAAGAAGGCAGGTACTGATGTTAGATAGATAATGGTTGATTATGGAAAATTCAAGAGGGATTTTTTCAATTGAACAAATAGATAGAAGATGAGATTAAATGTGGAAGAATTAGTAATTATTCACACTAAGAGAACTAATTAGAATTACCTGATGCATACATAAATTAATCAGTACCTCCTGGAATGGAGAATAGAACACAATAGAAAATTGAATTGTAAGGTTTGTTGAGGTGATACAAGAATATAAGTAATATATTGAACTTCACTTTTGCAGTAAGGATTCACTGCTAACAATGTGAAATTGATAACTTCTGTATTAAATTAGATAAATAATCTGAAGAAATTAATCAACTAGTAACTATTTTTGTTCACATAGGCTTGTGATGAGAAAATAATAAGATTTCATTACTTGAGTCCACAATTTCTTTTCAAATTTTCTTTCTTGATTTCTTTAGTGAGTGCAGCATACAATGATCGCTATCTTTGGAAAGTTCCAAATGCCCATTGAAAAATATGATTAAACCAATGTTAATTTTTCTGCAATTTATGCATATTTTTCATAATACAAATTTTCATTGATTTTTTTAACATTCTTGTATATGATTTTAAAATGTTTTGCAATGAGACAAACGGTTTTTATGCCAATATATTATTTTTCAGATTTCATTTATTTGTTTTAGGGGCAGAGTTACAGATAAAATGAGGAAGAGACAGAGAGAAAAGTCTTTTTGCCACTGGTTCACTCTCAATTTAGTTGCAACGGCCGGAACTGAGCAAATCCGAAGCCAGGAGCCAGGAGCTTCCTCCGGGTCTCCCACGTGGGTGCAGGGGCCCAAGGAGTTGGGCCATCTTCTACTGCTTTCCCAGGCCATAGCAGAGAGCTGGATGAGAAGAGGATAAGCCTTAACAGCAACTGATGCTCACTGGAGGCCTAGCCTACTACGCCACAGCACTAGCCTCTATGTAGGATATTAATCCTTGTCAGATACGTGGGTTGTGAATTTTTTCCCAACTGTTGGTTGCCTATCATTCTATTAATTGTCTTCTTTGCTGTCCAAAAGGTTCTGAGTTTGACCGGATCCATTTACTTAGTTTTGTTGCTGTTGCCTGTCCTTTTGGGGATCTTTTCCTCTACTCAGTGTTTTGGAGGGTTTCCCCTACATTTTTACCCAGGAACTTCATAGTCTCAGATCTTAAATTTAGCTCTTTGGTCCATCATGAATTGAGTATTTTTCACTATTGTATATGTTGAGAAGCATGGGTTTACTTTCATTCTTCTATAAATATACTTCCAGTTTTGCCAGCACTATTTCTTGAAGAGATTATCATTATTCCATTGTCTGGTCTGAGTGCATTTGTCAAAATGAGCAATTGGCTGTTTGTAAGTGGATTAACTTCTGGGATCTCTATTCTGTTCCATTGATCTTTGTATCTGTTTTTACACCAGAACCATGCTGTTTTCATTACTGTTGGTTTGTAGTATGCTTTGAACTCAGTTATCATGAGACCTAGAGCTTGATTTTTCTTTACATGATTACTTTGTCCATTCTTGGTATTTTTGATTCCATATGAATTTTTGTATTCATTTTCTGATTCTGGGACGAATATCATTGGTATTTTGATAGGGATGGCATTGAATCTGTAGATGCTTTAAGCAGTATAGACATTTTGATGATATTGATTCTTCTGATCCATGCACAAAAAATCTTTCCACTTTTTGTGTCTTTGATGATTCTTTTATCAACGTTTGATTATTTTCACTGTAGAGATATTTCACTTTTTGGGCTAATTTATTTTTAAAGTCTGTGTGTGTGTGTGTGTGTGTGTGTGTGTGTGTGTAGCTATTAAGAATGGGATTTTTTTCTCAATTTTTCTTTTTTTAATTTTTTTTTTGACAGGCATAGTGGACAGTGAGAGAGAGAGACAGAGAGAAAGATCTTGCTTTTGCCGTTGGTTCACTATCCAATGGCCGCTGCGGCCGGTGCACCGCGCTGATCCGAAGCCAGGAGCCGGGTACTTCTCCTGGACTCCCATGGGGTGCAGGGCCCAAGCACTTGGGCCATCCTCCACTGCACTCCTGGACCACAGCAGAGAGCTGGCCTGGAAGAGGGGCAACTGGGACAGAATCCGGCGCCCTGACCGGGACTAGAACCCGGTGTGCTGGCGCTGCAAGGCGGAGGATTAGCCTGTTGAGCCAGGGCCCCAGCCTTGAATGTTTGTCAAAAATTGGTAGTAAAGCCATCTGATCCCAGACATTTCCTTGATGGGTGACTTTTGAGTACAGCTTCAATCTCATTGTTTGGTGTGGATCTGTTTAAGTTTTCTGAATCTTCTTGATTTAATCTTGGTAGATTATATGAATCCTAAATTTTATGCATTTCTTCAAAGTTTTCAGTTTATTGCCATATAGTTCTTTATAGTAGCTTCCTATTATCCTTTGTATTTCAGTTGAGTTAGTTGTAATGTCTTTTTTATTCATATCTAATTTTGTTTATTTGAGTTCCTTCTCTTTTTTCTTTGTTAGTCTGGCTAAAGGTTTATCTATTTTTTATCTTCTCATAAAAACAATTTTTTGCTGATCTTTTATATTTTTTAGCTTCAATTTTGTTAATTCTACTCTGATCCTTACTATTTCTCACCTCTTGCTGATTTTGCATTTGGCTTGTTTTTGTTTTTCTAAGTCTTAGAAATGCATCCTTAGATTTTTAATTTGAGGCATTTCTCTTTTTGTAATATAAGAATTTAATGCTTTAATATTGCCTCAATAGTGCTTTAGCTGTATCCTATAGGTTTTGATAGAATGCGTTTTTATTTTCATTTATTTCACGAAAGTTTTTGACTTGCCTTTTTAATTTCTTAAATGATTCATTGATCATTCAGAAGCATGTTGTTTAATTACCAAGTACTTATGGGTGTTGTATTGTTCTTCTTGTTATTGATTTATACTTTTATTCCTTTATGGTATGATAAGATACTATATGATTTCAATCTTTTTACATTTGCTGAGATCTGATTTGTGGCCTAATATGTAGTCCACCCTAGAAAATGTTCCATGTGCTAATGAGAATGCATATTCTTGAACTGTTTGTTGAAATGTCCTCTAAATGTATGTTAGGTCCATATGTGAGGTGGTATATTTCAGTTCCAATGTATATTTATTAGTTTTTCTGTTTGGACAATTGGAATATTGATAAAAATGGGTTGGTGAAGTAACCCACAATTATTGTATTTGAGTCTATCTCTCACTTTATATCTGATAGCATTTTCTGTAGATATCTGGGTGTTATAGTGTTGGGTTCATATTTATAATTGTTATGTCTTCATACTGAATTGAACCTTTTATTAAAATAGAATGTCCTTCTTTTTCTCTTAATATAATTTTTTTATGTAAAATATGTTTTACTGATATCAGCATAGCTATGCCTGCTTATTTTTGGTTTCCATTTGACTGGTATATATTTTCCCAACCATTCACTTTCTGTCTGTGTGTCTCTTTGTTTGTGAAGTGAGTTGCTTGTAGGCTTCATATAGTGGGATCCTGGTTTTTTTATCCATTCAGTAACTCTGAGTTTTTGGGATGATTAATTTAATCCATTTGCATTCAATGTTAAGTATTGATAGATAAAAACTAAGACCTGTCATTCTACTGATTCTATCTGCTATGCTATTAACCTGGTGTTGTCATGTGTTTTCATAATGTTTATTTCTAATGCAGGATGCCCTTCAGATTGCTTTTAAGGCTGGTACTGTGATGGTGGTTCTCTCAGTTATTACTTAACTGGAAAATCTACTTCACTTTTAAGAACACCTTCACTGGTTATAATTTTCTCAATTGGAAGCTAGCTTTTCTTTTAAGGCATTGACTATATCATCACACTCTTTTGTGGCCTGTGGAGTCTCTATTGAAAGGCTGATGGTAATATAATTGATTTTCCTTTATATGTAACTTAATGTTTTCTCTTACTGTCTTAAGGATTCTCTTCTTGCCTTTAACTTGTGACGATGTGATGAAAATATGCCTTGGAGAAGACCTTTTAGGTTGAGTCTGCTTGGGGTTCTTTGAGCTTCTTGTATCTGGATTTCTATGTCTCTTTCCAGACGTGAGAAATTTTCAAATCCTGTTTCATTTATTGGAGGCATCATAGCAGCTTGCTTCTTCATGTTTCTTTAATCCCTGTGTTGACATTTGCCCATTTAGTGTATTTGTCCCTTCATTATGGAGTAGATTCTTTGTAAAAGATTTCATGTTTTAGTAGGATGCAGAATATCACTTGACTTCTTGCTTTAGCTTTGGTTCTAGGTGAGCCCAGGAGTGTAGCTTCTGAGTGATTTTTTGTTTGTTTGTTTTAATCAATGTCAGCTATGTCTGTAAGTAACATAGTGGACTAGTCTGTTGCAATTATTTTAAATGAAATGTATACATAAAACAATGTTATTAGGGGAAGAATGAACATGGTTATAATGGCAAGATAGTTGGATCAGGAAGAAAGATGGAGTGGAGAGTTAAACTGGGTATTAAATGGCAGTGTAGATGATTCTGTGTGTCTAATATTATCCTAAATACCATAACATATCAATTTTTTCTAGGCAGGGTATTATTTCACACAATTTTAATTTTAAAATCTTGGCTTTCAAAGAAGTGTAAAAAATAATTGATAACTGATTGGAAGTGATAGAAAAACAGGAAGAAGGTGATCAATTAAGAAACTATTGGTTAAGTTGAATTGAAACATTAGAGTCTTTCCATGTCATCCATACTGCATTTTGAGAAACATGCATCCATGCCCTGGCCAGGTGACTTTGAGCTTCCTCCCTCTCAAGTCAGTGCTCTGTTTCCCTTGTCCATTGACATTGATCTTGGTCAGATGACATTTTTGGCCTATGAAAGGTAAATAAAGACAGCAGTGTGCTTGTTCATGGCCAATTTCTTAAGAGATGCCATGTTTTTTCAATTACCTTCATGTGTCTCTGCTCTCATAAGGAGAGCATGCGCTAGGAAGCTCAGTGTCAACTTAGGAATTATGTGAAACATATGTGAATCCAACTTAGAGTGTGAAATTGAGTCCAACAAATCCAGCCAAATCAAAAACAAATACCTCATCTGAAGAACTTTGAGTAAGAAAGAAGTATTAAGTGTGGTGTTTGTTCTTTTGTTTATCAACTGAAAAGTAATACAAGGGTAAAAAATGGAATGCTTTCTGAATACTTTGTTACAGTAGTAAAACTAATTGGATGTAGATCTAATTGGGAGTGGGTTGTGAGGGAGAAACCAAGGAAAAGTTTTGAGTTCATATACATTTCTTTGTCAGTTGAGAGTAGAGAAAATGTCGCTGATTGGAATGTACTATGTAGATTCACTTAGTGCTTCCTCTCATACACATTTAACCTTCATCTCTATAGTCATACTGTTTGTTGTTTGTTTAATTTTGTTTTCCTTACTGTATTTTAACCTAAGATTCTCCTACTTCTTTGCCTTTCCTCCCAAAATAAATTGGGAGCCATTGATACGATGAAGTACTGTTCAGCATATCCAACCCAACAGTACTGACCAACAGATAATTGAGGGAAAATATAATATCTGTATTGTAACTCAATTCCTACTAAAGAGACCACCAGGAATATTTGATAAATTGATGAATAAATGAGTGAAGTCTACATGAAAGGGAGTAGGGAAAGAAAGGAGCCAAAAAGGAAGAAGCTTGGCATGACATACATCATGAGAAAATAATTTGCAAAATTGACTTGGAAATTTTTGAAATAATAGCACAAATTCATTTGCAGAGAACTTTGAAAGTTTCTTGGAAAAATAGAAATAAGGTGATGCACATTATGCATGGAGGGTTTAAAGATCCTTTGTATTTATGTAATTACATGTATCTAAGTATATCCATTTTCAGGCACAAGTCTATTATGCATACTCTGATATAAATTGTAATTACTTGAAGATGAGGTACTGGGAAATAATATTTGTGCTAGCCATGTTATGGAGACTGCACATTGGAGGTTCCTGAAATTAAATTAAATTAAATTATAAAAAGGAAATTGTGTTAAGAAAAATTTTCTTTAATTTAGTCTGCTATCTTATTTCTCAGTAGGCCATAAAGAAAGCACCTAACAAGGCACCTTTACAAAATATTACTTTCTTCTAATTAATTGCCGTTCACATACTAATCTTCAAATAATTCCAAAAAAATAACGGGTTTAAGTAAGTTTGGATCTTCTATGTATGTGCATTTATGTGTGAATATATGAATCCTAGGTCAAAAGAAACTTGTAACAGAACATTGCTTATTTATTTGAAAGGCAGAAAGAGAGAGAGAGAGAGAGAGAGAGAGAGAGATCTCATCTTCTGGTTCGCTCTTCAGTTGCCTGCAAGGGCTAGAGCTGGACCAGGGCTAGTGCTGGGAGCTTGCAACTCAATCCAGTTCTCCTATCTGGGTGGCTCACATTAGCATAATGTGGCCTTCCAGAGCATGCATTAGCAGGAAGTTGGAGTCAGGAACTGGAACAGGAATCAAAGTCGTTTATTTCAATGTGGTACACAGCTATCAACTGCTAGGGAAAAAACCTGTTTCCAAAGGGCTATATGTTAAATCTAAATAACCATCTTTAATAAACTGCCAAGGTAATTGATTTTCATTTACTATGCATCAACTACTATGCCACTTAAGATCCAAAATGCTAGGGATATAGGCTTCTCTGATAAAATATGTATAAGCACATACATTAATTGGTGAGTACAAGAGGCTAGTTTAGCTAACATATTTGGTAAAGGTAGCTTTCCACAGTGAATAATGCCCTCAACAAAAGTGTAAAGTAGAAATAAATATGAATTAAAAGACTACTCACAAATCAGTGAATTTTTAGTTAGTAAATGTGGGTACTAATAATCAGAATAGGTAAATGAAAATAAAGTACTCTTTATTAAACATATTTTCTTCCTCTCCACTACGTATGTAAATAACTGCTTTAACCACATTGGAGTGTAAAACATTTAATAGAGTATGCTCTTAAATAATTATTCCCAAATACACACAAATATTTTTGTTTCAAGTTATCAGCATATTGTTTATTACACATTATTGGATACTAATCAATCAATCACAAGCAATCCATTAGAACTTAATGATAAATACACTACTCTACTCCGTGCATTAAAGTAAAATGTAAATGTGATGAGTGTGTGTGTGTGTGTGTGTGCAAAACCATCAGAGTAACCGAGCTAGAAAGTTTTCCTTTGTAAATGGCAGGGCAATTCTAAGAAAAATTCAACATCTTATATACTATAGTTAATTTTTTATACAATCATGATAGATTTTATATAGTAAAATTATTTCAAACAGAATCTCTAAATAGCTTATCAATTGAATGACTGTTGTAAGATACAATTTTCTGAAAAAATACTCAAAATTATGATAGATTATCTTCTTTAGGTAAAATCTGACAATATATAATCTAATATTTTAGTGTAAGCATTCTCTCAAAATTTAAACTAAGGAAATTTAAACTACTAAAAGAAGGACGATTGAGGGAGTTAGGGAGGGAGGATACTATGATTATCATCTTAGAAGTACACAAATGTAATACATGAAATGTTTTCTATTTACATTAATAAAGTTGAAAAATAAATAATTTTAAAACCTTAAAAAAGACATTTTCAAAAGTGTTACACTGTGATTTATTCCAAACTCAGCTGCCAAATCCACGGTATTTCTTAAAAATAAATCAAGGAATAAGAAGTCTTGATTTATGAAATGACAACCTAACTTAATCAGTTATATGCTTGCTATGTTGTTGTCAACTTGAAGAACATAAGTTTGCTCATCAGTCATGAAAGTTTCACAGCTAAGATCACTAATTTTAAAGCATCAATACTTTTGAATTTATTAAGTATCTAATGTCTTTGTATATCCTGATACAAGTATTGAATATGCTTGTATCTCCATGTTAGATGCATATACACAATAGAATATCAGTAAACTTTTTGTAATTATGTTTTGTGCTATTTTTAATGATTTATTATATTATTTACCTTTTTTATAAAGTCAGAATAACCCACGGGGAGAGAGAAAGAGAGAGAGAGAGAGAGAGAGAGAGAGAGAGAGAGAGAGAAAGAGAGGTCTTCCATCCACTGGTTCACACCCAAAATGATCACAACTGCCAGAGCTGGGCCAATCCAAAGCAAGGAGCCAGGTGCTTCAACAGGGTCTCCCTCAAGGGTGCAGAGGCCCAAGGATTTGGGTTATCTTCCAGGCACATTAACATTTAACTGGACTGAAAGTGGAGCAGCTGGGACTCAAACCTGTGTCCATATGAAATGGTGACATTGCAGGTGGCAGCTTTACCCACTACACCACAGTAATGTCCCCAATATTTATTTTAAAAATGGTGTAACAATGGCCCAAGTGCTTGGGCCCTGCACCTGCATGGGAGACCAGGAGGAAGCACCTGGCTCCTGGCTTCGGATCGGCATAGCTCTGGCCGGCCGTAGAGTGGCCATTTTGGGGGGTGAACCAACGGAAAGAAGACCTTTCTCTCCATCTCTCACTGTCTAACTCTATCTGTCAAATAAATAAATAATAAAAAAAATTGTGTAACAGAGAGAGAGAAGGAAAGACAGACGGAGAATGCAAGTGTTTATTTTTGAAACTCTTGGTAGCTTTATAAGTGATTTCATGGAAAATTGGGAAAGAGACAGTCATTACTGACTGTTTAGAGAGCTCTACATCCAACCTGAAATAAATTTCTGCTGAACCTTATTTTATCAGGCAAAGTTGCTATCATTTTCATGTTTAAAAATAGAAAATTTAGAATGTACACAAAATGGTTAAGTGGTCTTTGCTCATGTGTGATTCTTTTACCCTCACACACTCTCACTTTTCTTCTCTGCATCTGTTTCACAGGGTAGGCTGAAAACTTCCCTCACCCACACCCCAAGAGATGACTTCAAGTTGGGTTTGCACAATGAGTGATACTGGAAAATAATTTGAAAGGAGAGCACAAAGAGAGAAAACCAAAGTATATTTGTCTTATTTTCTGCCTTTAGAAGTAACCGTCTCCAGCAGTAAATATATTGTCTGTAGTTCCATTTTCCATCATGAACCTGCTCCCCAAGTCCCCATTCTCATTAGCAACTGATGTTTGGCTTTTCATAATTTAAAGTCTTGAAAGGAAGTCATTTTCATTGAACTAGTACATAGTTTCTTTTGTTGTTGTTGTTGTTGTTGTTCAGGCTATGACTTAGACATAAACTACTCACCTTATGTGCACCTATTTAAAACATTTCTGAACAAAAGATATCATCTTATATACACATATTTAAAATAATTTCAAATAACAGATCCCTATTTAGACAAGAATAAGCACACTTTTTTTCTCTTGAAGGGAACAACTGAGCAATATAAACTTTTAAGAAAGTGGAAATATTTGAATATATGCTTATAACATTAAACCTATAATCAAAATGTTCATATGTAAAATATATTTTGCAAACTATGTTTACAATTAATGTTCATTTTTTCTTTCATTTCATGAATTGTTTTAGTTAAAATTCCTAATATGAATCTATCGTTGATATTAATGATTTTGTTATTACTAAACAGCTGTTGGGGTACTTAAATAATTTTCGAAAATGCATAATCTTCATGTCAGTGTAAATGTTGGAAATAGACTTTCTTTGGATGATGAGAATTTACTCCCATGCCACATGGGACATTTGCATAAAATACTGGCAGACACCAGATACCTTTCTACTTGTTCTGCTGATGTGCAACTATAATTTAATCACATTTTATAGCATATGAAATGATCTGTAATAAAGTTCAGCTCTTGGAATTTTATGTTCACATTATTATGAATAATGATTGACTTTGTGTTATAATTGTGCACGACTATTATGAAAATCAATTTCAGCTGATGTTCTGAGCAAACAATCAATATTATAAATAAATGAGATCTGAAATGTTTTTGAGGCATACTTAAGCAGAACTTGTTTATTTATTTATTTATTTTTAACCTTTACAGGTATAATGAGGATACTTCATAAAGAAATGTCTGCATCTATGGTGTACGTCAACGGTTATTAAAACCAACTTATTTACCATGTTTATCATCTCATCCATTTTTCCTTTAGTGATACACTTCTTAGTAAATGTTAAGTATATGATATAGTATCGTTAGCTATAATTGTTCTGAGTATTAGATCCTCACAACTTTGTTAGCTTATAATTAAACTTTTATACCATTCTATCCATATTTCTGTCTTTCCCCACTCACCAGCAACAAGTAAACACCATTAGACTCTGTGTTTCTATAATTTCAACACATTTGAATTCCACAAATAAACAACACCATACAGAATTTGTCTTTCCCCGAATTCTTTAATTGAACATACGCCCTCAAATTTCACCTGTTATCACAAATGGCAAAATTTTCTTTTATTTGATTTTTTAAAAAATTTCTTTTTATATTTAGATGTAGAGTTTCAAACAGAGAGCAGGAGAGACAGAAAGAGAAGTCTTCCATCCACTGGTTCACTCCCCAAATGGCTTCCATGGCTGGAGCTGTGTCAATCTGAAACCTGGATCCAGGAGATTCTTTCAAGTCTCCCACGCAGGTGCAGGGGCCCAAGCTCCTGGACCATTTTCTACTGCTTTCCCAGGCTATAGCAGGGAGCTGGATCAGAAGAGGATCAGCAGGGACACTATCCAGTGCCCATATGGTATGCCAGTGTCACAGGCAGAGGCTTGGCCTACTCTGCTACAGCACCTGCCCCTCCTTTTATTCTTTACTAGCAGAGCAACATTGTATTTTATCCATTCATCCAATGAATTTCTTTCCTTATGCTTGTTAATATAATTTGTTTTACTCTGTTTTGAAATTTATTTATTTTCACTTTTTGAAAAAAAAAAAAAAGATGAAGAAACAACCCGCTGGTTGATGCCCCAGAAGTCTGCTATAACCAGTGCTGGGCTTCTTCAAAGCCAGGATCCCGGAACTCCATCCAGGTGTTCCACGTGGGTGATAGAAACCCAAGTTCTGGAGCCATCACCTGATCCCTCCAGTAGGTACATAACAGGAAGCTGAATCAGTGGAGCAGGATCTGGGATTAGAAACGGGCACTCTGCCATGAGATGTTGGTGTCCCAAGCAGTAACTATTGAGTGTGACAAATGACTGCCCCCATCTAAAGAATTTCTTTATTCATTCACCCAAGAGACACTTAGTGAATTACATACCATGCTTATTGAGAATCAAGTAGTAATCAAATTTGGAATATAGGCATGTCCTTATTTTTAATCTTTGAGGAATTCTATACTCCTGTTTCTAATGGCTGCACTTATTTATGTTCCTAATAGTGTAAAGAATTCTGTATCATTCCCAATACTAGTTATTTGCTATCTTTTTGATAATAATTGTTTTCTCATAAGTAACAACCAAAACACCAAAAAAGGGTGGGTGTTTGGAATAGTGGTTATAGTGCCACTTGGGATGCCTGTGTCTCATATCAGAGTGCCTATGTTCAAGTCCCAGTCTGCTCCCAAGTCCAGCTTCTATCTACAGCACACTGAGGTAGGCAGCAGGTGATGGTTCCGGTAGTTGGGTGCCTGCGTCATATGGAAGATCTGGAGTGTGTTCCTGGCTCTGAGCTTCATCCTAGCCCACCACTGTTGGTGCAGGCCTTTGGGGGAGTGAAACAATGGGTGTCTCTCTTTCCTTTTGTATCTCTTTTCTTTCTCAGCTCTTCAAATAACTAAAATAAATACATCAAAACCCCAAAATAAAAGATGTTTTAAAATAAACTAATGTACTTATAAGTTAGAGAGAAAGAGAATAAAATATACAATACCAGATTACATGATGACAGACATGTAGTTAAGATTTTTAAATTATTTATATTTGCAGATAAAGTTATTTGCATTTACTGTTTACAACATTATATTTTGAAGAATGCACACACAGTGTGATGATTAAATCTGTCTAATCATACACATTCACTTACATAGTTATGCTTTGTGGTGACAATGTATCTGTTCCACATTTTTCAAAGATTCAATCTATCATATTCTATGTTGGTATAAAATGTTACCATTTTATTCAGAATAGTTTTAAATTTACAAAATTGTAGGGTAGTAATGCAAAGAGTTGGCATATGACCCACACCTAATTCCTCTGTTAACATCTGATATTAGTATCTTGGTCACTTTTAATGAACCACATCCAGGTTCCCTTATTTTTTAATTCCAACATCTTTTATCTCTCTCATGTCTAATAATTTCTAATTTTCTAATAATTTCTAATAATCAATGTTCTTTGTTCAGATAGAGGTTATTTTTGTTTTGTTTTGTTTTGTTTTTAATTTTAACTTTCTTATATAAAGGAAATCGTACAGTATTTTACTTCCTGTATCTTACTTCTTTCACTTAGCATGATGGCTTTTAGTTCCTTCCATTTTTCTGTAAATAACAGAGTATCATTCTTTTCATAGCTGAAGAGATTCCATTATGTATACATACCATATCTTATTTATCCGTTCTTAAGATGGAAATCTAAGTAAATCTATATTTTGCTATTATAAAGAATGCTGCTATGAACATGATGGAGCAACTACCTTTTCATAAATAAGTTCATATCTTTTGGGTATAGACCCAGTAGAGGGATTGTTGGATCATATGGTAATTCCATTCATGGTGATTTTGAGACATCTCCATTCTGTTTTCAACAGTGATTGCACTGATTTACATTCTCACTGGCAGTGTTTATGTGTTCTTCTTCCTGGGACATGCGGTGTGGCATACAGGGTAAAGTCACCACCTGGGATGCCTGCATCCCATGTGGGTGCCAGTTTCTGGCCTGACTGCACCACCTCTAATCCAGCCCCCTGCTAATATGCCTCAGAAGAGCAGCAGAGATCGCCCAAGTGTTTGGGCCCTGTCACCCACACAGGAGGCTTGTTAAGGCTTCTGGCTTCTGCCTTGCCCAACTCTGGCCTTTGCAGGCATTTGGGGAGTAAACTAGTGAACGAAAATATCCTTTTCTCTCTGTCTTCCCCTGTGTATCTATAACTCTTTCAAAATAAATAAATAAATGTTAAAAAAAAACCCACAGTTCTTTCTCCACATCCTTGTCAGAACTTGTTACTCCCTGACATCTCACTGTGATTTGCTGTGTATTTCCCTGATGGCTAGGGCTATAGAGCAGTTTTTTTCATATATTTATTGGCTATTTTTATTTCTTCTTTCTCAACACAATCCATTTCTGTGGATATGAATCTCTTTCATCTTTTGTTATGATGGTATTAGATTTCTTAATGTGTTATTTCATGTATGCATGTGTACATACATACAGAAATACAACTTTCACTATCCAGATATCATTCACTACATTGTTCAAGATGATGTCAGCTGGTCACATAAGGCAGTTCAAGGATGTGGCCAGTGGGAATTGACACATCCTGCAAGAATGGAAAAAAAAAAAAACCAGATTTTCAAGATTTAGATTAAAATGAAATTAGGAAAAATTCAAAATACTATTTTGTATTAATTATAAATTGAAATTATAACCTTTTGGATTTTTTAAGAAAAAGGAACAATATAAAAATTTAACTTTGTTTTTATTTAATGTATTTTCTATTATATATTTGGTTCACATTTATGGATAGTTTATATTTTTATTGAACAACACTATTCTACATATAAAGTTGAAAAATATGTTCTTCACTTACGGAATATATACATCCATATGTAATAGTCATTCAAGTAAAAGTAATGTAATTAAAGTATCCCATTATAATTTAGATATTATAATGATATATTTCACAGTGAAAATTAAATTTCTGTTGAAATTTGGAAAATAGAAATTTATAGTTGAAAAGCTTAGAGAAAGTATATGACACTTGTGCTGGCTACTGATATCCTAAAGAACTCATACAGAATGATTTGAATAAGAGCAAAAGATTAGAGATCTACAATGAGATGGTGAAATTACATTCATGTATCTAGGGACTGGTCAGATTTTTTTGGTATTTTTCAAAAAAGCCTGATAATCCAGGTTGAATATCTCCATAAAATCTGAAAGATGTTTTGGAATAAATATCTGTTTCTCAGTCATATTTTCCTTTAAAATTTATTCTGATGATATGTTTTTAGATTTATTTATTTATTTGATAGAGTTACAGAGAAAGAGACAGAGATGGAGAGAGAACCTTCATCCATCCTCGAGTTCATTCCCTAAAGTCCACAACAGCTGGAGCTGGGCACATCCAGAGCCAGGAGTCAGGACAATCTTCTGGTCTCCCAAGTGGGTATAGGGGTCCAAGCACCTGGGTCATGTTCCACAGCTTTCCCAAGCACATTAGCAGGAAGCTGGATTGGAAATGGTGCAGTCAGAATGCAAACCAGTACTCATATCAGATGTCTGAGCCGCAGGCTGTGACTTTACTCACTATGCCACAATGCTGGTCCCTACTCTAATTAATTACCATGTGCAATTTGCGTTAGTCTGTTGTAAAGGAAAACATGAATTTTAAGAATTTTCAAATTTAGATTTGTATTTTATATTTCTCAATGTTATTGTTTCTTCAAAAGCAGAAAAGTTTGACCAATCTCTGTTTATGACACTATGCTTAGATTTTTAAGATCATTTATTTACGGACTTAAATGGTCAAAAAAGAAACAGAAAATAATTTTGCAAGTGATTTAATGTTCCTGTTTTTCCTCATTATCTCTTGTTGAGTTCCCTACTGTTTATAAAATTGAAAAATCATGCTGAGTTGAATGTCCAATGGCCTGAATAAAATAGTTTTTAACACATGTATTCCTCTTCCCAACTTTGTCATTGGCATCAAAAATAAGAATTATTATCATCAATATATTCTTTATGAATCACATATGTAACTGTTGTTTGTTTATGTTATGAATGTACCTTATAATGAAGAACAAAATTTGTAAAATTATAAAATAGCATAATTATTCAAAAAACAAGATTAAGACAATTGTCAAAACTCTTATTTAAAAAGGAGTCAACATGATATATAAGAATAAAGTGCATTTTAGATTAATAGTGTTCCTTAAATTATATAATTTTATTATTTAAACTTGAAAAGATGGTAAAATATAGAATAAATGTGTTATTATACATCCTCAAGCTACCTCAAAAATATGTTATTAAGAATGGGTGATGGTAGAGATGACATGGCATGTTAAGCTGGAGAAGTAATTCAAGCTTTTATCTATTAACTCCAAACACATATAAAATATATAGATGAATTTGTTTTTATATGGGGCAAATAAAAAACAAACATAATAACTGGGGGAATTATTTTGCTTTATATTTTTGATCAGTAACAGTATGAATTTAATTATAATTGCTGTAAGCTTTAGCACTTCATTATAATAATTTGCTATGTATAATTTGATACAAATTCATTAAAATACATTGACTTCCATTCCCTGTATCTCAGGGCAGAATTTTATTTTTAAACCAATGTTCAAAAACCCTGTTCTCTTGATGCTAATGGAATGATACTTGTTTTCTTGACTCAGTGGTTTAATTTAATTAAACCCTCCTGCTGTTTGGGAACCATTGTTCTGAAATTCTGTTTTTTACTAGAAAAAGAAAAATCACAGCAACACTTTCAAGCCTTCAGAGGATGGCCCATTGGGAAGTCAGATCCCATGGTCCCAAAAGCTATTAAATATAAAAGTAGCTTGGCACCGATTCACCTTAGCACAACTGCAAGAAAATTAGTTCACATTAAGCTGCATTTAAGTAATTTGGTGTAGTAAAATTGTTCTCTTAAAACGTTTTAAAAATATGTTGAAAATACACACAGATATCCACACATCCAACTGGCCTTAGGAGATCTTTGATTGTTCTCTTGATTCCATGAGGTAATACAATTACAAATGACAATTGAGAAACTACCAATTGCAACAGATTTTGTAGCTTGTTGACACTGTCTGTTTGAACAATATTTATTGAAGAGTTCACAAAATCCTCAGGTGAGGAATAATTATTTATATTGAACATGTTGATTTTCATAGGTGTCTTCTGCTTATCAAAATGACAGAATTATTTTTAAGAATAACAGCATTGGTCTTCGTAATAGAAATATGAATAATTATTACAGGCTTAAAAATGTTCTGAAAACTTCCACATGCTGCCCAAATTGTGGCTACCCAATTATGTAAGATAATATTGCAAGAAGGTAATTGATACAGGTATGCTGTAATACAGTCCACATTCATTGAATATTGGTGGAAAATAGATCTACTGTTTTTCATTGTAATCAAGATCAATATTATTACATTTTGAGAAACCAAAATAATACAATTTTCTTTATGCTTAAAGGTTCTTTCCAGGGATCAGTGTCTGGTATAAATTGAGATAAATTTGATTTTTCCTCAATAGAATGTAATCATATAAGTAGAGACATTTCTTACTATTATAAATCATATTATCAACATTAAGCAATAAATATCCACCACTTCATTTATCTAGTCTGTTAATGTTCGTTAGGAGTCTATTTCTACCCTTCTGCATTGTGTAAGGATTTATGTTATAGTTATTACTTTCTTATATTTTCTCATATCTGTTGAATGTTACTTTTTCTCATATAGATATGCTGTATATGCAACTGATATAATGGATTAATATTACCATAGATGTTGTGGAGTCTTGCCGTGATAAAGATGACAATTTTACAAAACTATTATTATTTGAAGAGAGAAAGAGATAGAGACACACGGAGAGACAGATAGGCAGAGACAGAGAGATCATGTATCTGATGGTTCACTTGGAAAGTCTTCTAATATCTGGTGCTGCATGAGTCTGAGGCCAAGAGCCTGGGTCTATGTGTGTCTCCTAAGTGGGCGGAAGGGACTCAACTACTTGAGCCATCATCTGCTGCCTCCCAGGATGTGCATTAACAGAAAGTTGAACTCAGAAATGGAGCCAGGACTTGAACCTGGTGCTCCAGTAAGTGATATAAGTGGCCCATGTCATGTATTAACCACTGTGTCAAGCATCCACCCCAAACATGCCAATTTTAAAGATAATACAAGACAATTATTGGTGGAGTATTTTTTTTTTTCTGCAGAAAGATCTTGCTGAATTTTGTCCTGCAAATTCTTACAAAAAGCAATGAGCCTGCTAAAGAATAAAATTAAAGCACTTGACACTATGTTCACCAGCTGAATTTTCCAATTCAATTAAATGTGTTGCTTAAGGAATAGATTAAATAAAACCATTTCCTTGAAGACTCACTGCTTGGGGACTCTGACTGATTGGATCTAAGCTAAACTTTGTGAAATTTAACTTCCTGCCAGGGCAGTTTAGGGAATCTTTTTTTTTTTCTCTGCTAGCAACAATAATAATTATGAATTCTTAAACTGCATAGTTATTGGAAGAACTAAATGTGACAAATGTTCAACAATGCTGAGACTGATGATTAGCTCAAAGTAGGAAGGTGATGAGTGCTTCATCCCTATTAAAATTGGCACAGTGTGTGGCTAGGGAGGGCACTGTCACTACTCATGCCCATTTTCAAGGCAACTGCTCTGTGGGTAAGGTGAGTTCAAAATCTGGAAGTTAAGAGACTTTTCTGTTTCTTTATGATCTGTAAATTCGACCACATCAGCAAAAGCAGAAAGTAGAAACTGCATTGAATGTACAGTTCAACATGACAAACCAATTTAACTTAAAAGATTCACCTTTATAAAAGTTATGATGTACGTATTTTGAAATTACTCCAAATTGTGGAAAACAAAAGGCCTTATCTAATCTGTTTATAGCTAGAGCATGTCACTGAAAATTGTCAGATATGGTATGAAAATATTTGATGTTGCAAAAGGAGACATATCACCACTAAAAATTGAAAATTATAATTGTATTTCTTTATTTCTTTAAATATTAAACTAAACATTACCTCCTTTAACTCTAAAAAGAATATCATAATGTACTGGCAAATCATTAAAATATGATTAACATTTAAATTAATAACAATGGTTGGCATAAAGAACATAACTACTAAATCTCAAAGCAGCCCTAAAACTGCATTGATTATCGGTATAATTTATTCTATAATGTAGGACAAAATGCCTCATTGTAACCAAGACAGGTCTGGATTACGATTGGTAGTGATAAAATATAGACAGAGTAAGCTCTTAAGATTACTGATTGTATATGTATGATTAAATTTATGCATATACCTTGACTAATACTATCTTCAAGGAATTGTACTAAATAATATAATGCACATACAGAAGAAATCTACTTAGTGTCAAGGAACATTTCCAAACATGACATACCGGTAGCACAGGCACCAGGTATTTTTTCCCAAACTTTCATGGAATGAATTGACTTTATATTGAACAAATGCAATAATAAACTGCAACCACTTGAAGATGTGTTAGTGCAGGCATGATCATCTCTAGACAATTAAAGAACAATTCTCTGTTGAACAAAAGTAGCAAATGAAGAAGGAAAGCAGACTGAATAAATGTGCCTTAATCCTAAATTTAAAATCCATTACTTCAGAGAACAGTAGACTTGATAATTGTTAAAACTTTCTGTATAGGTTATGCATTTTTTTCTCTCTTAAACAGGTGCTTTATTATTTTCTCTGCATCAAATATGGTTAATAATAATATGTAGCATATAGATGGACCTTTTTTTAAAGATTTTATATATTTTTTGCGAGGCTGAGTTACAGACAGAAAGAGGGAGAGACAGGAAGAAAAGTCTTCCGTTCACTGGTTTACTCCCTAAATGTCTGCAACTGCTGGAGACAAGACCCAGGAGCTATTTCTGGGTCTCCCACGTAGACGAATAGATGCCGAGCCCAAGCAATTGGGCCATTGTCCACTGCTTTCCCAGGCCATAAGCAGAGAGCTGGATCAGAAGAGAAGCAGCTAGGACATGAACTGGTGCCCATATGGGATGCTGGCATCACAGGGGAAGGCTTATCCTACTATGCCACAATGTTGGCCCCGCAGATGGATCATCCTATCTAATGGTGCTGCAATAAGTTTAGAGGAATAACGTATGATTATTACACAATTTTTAAGATGTATTTATTTATCTGAAAGGGAGAGAGTCAGGGTTACAGAGATTCAGAGACAGAGAGAGAGTGAGAGAGAGAGAGAAAGGGAGAGAGGTCTTCCATCCCCTGGTTCACTCCCCAGATGGGCACGCCAATCTGAAGCCAGGAGCCAGGAGCCTCCTCTGGGTCTCCAGCAGGGGTGCAGAGGCCTAATCACTTGGCCTATCTTCTGCTTTCTTAGGCCATAGCAGAGAGCTGGATCAGAAGTGGGGCAGCCAGGACTCAAACCAGCTCCCAAATAGGATGCTGGCACTGCAGGCAGCAACTTTACCTGATAACCACAGTGCTGGCCCCTAAACATTTTTATATTTGAATTAGCATTTTGTATCTTAGTGTGTGAGTAGGATGAAAAAAAAAGTGTGCTGAATATTTACAACTGTGACAAATGCACAGCATATTATTTTAAATATTCTAATCTTTTTAAAAGAAAGTTTCCATAGTTATTGAGTATTTGATACTTTCTTAATTCAGGAATCTAAGAATAAATACTTAGAATGAACAGAAACAACAGGAACTCATGACAATATAATCAACTAAAGTATCATTTCACCTTCAATTTCAATATAATTTTTTTTAAAAATTAAGGTATACAAATGTTATATATTTCACATATACATATTCAGATAGACAGTGATACTTCCAATATAATGTTTTCGTTCTTTTTGTATTAAAATACAGTTTTATATACTTATACCACTTTTTTATTTACACAAAAATGTGCCATATCCTATCTTCAATATAAGTGAATTTGATAATTTTTCACAAAGAACATAAATTTGATTACCAATGATTGAACTCAATAACACTAAAATTTACCTCGTGTTTGAATGTAAATCAATGAAAGGCATAATTATACCTGTTCATTTGGAAACTCATTGCACTAAAGATTTAATCTTTAAGGTGTGATACAGTCACACAACTGAGCTTATCATTGGGGTTAAGAAAACTTTCACTCCACAAGCAGTATATAATTCAGTCAACTTAGCCCATAAAAGATGACAGGAAATAGCATTACATAGATATCCTACATTTAAAATTAGCAAATCATTCTTATTAAAAACAAAATGGTATTGACATAACATAAACAACTCTAATATGTGAATGTAACAACTGATAAACAATCTCAGTATTTTCAAGTGTGCATTTGTTCCCATCAGTATCAGTTGATTTTGACAGCTTTGACTACAAGCACATGTTTGGTTATCTAAAAATTTAGATATTTACCTTTGTGATTTAAAATAGACAGTTGCTTTGCCATAAAATCTCAAATATTTTAAAATATTGAAATATTACTTAAGCTGTCAAATATTCCTTATGTCAAGATGATTAAATATTTTTATTATTTGATAAATACTGGCAAAAATTTCAGTGAATATTTTTAGTTTATCATTAAATACATTCAAATATAACTGAAAATGTACAAATTATAGTTTCTAAAAAATAAGCTAACTTTTAAAAGTTGTCCCAGCTTGAATTCAGTTAGACTATCAATTAGAAATGCACATTTACAAATTTATCGTCTTTTCTTTTAAATAATTTTGGATTTACATAAAAAGTTAACTTTTAATATTTTATGAAAAACAGTAGTACAAAAAAGGGAAGGAAGAATTAGGCATGAAGGCATACAATAAAAATTATTTATCTATAAGATATGCTTATATTTCTCTTAACAACTTAATATACTTTGGCCATGATAACTTCATGAATTGTATCTATTAATTTCATTGAATCTGATCTCTTTGTATTACTATCAGTTTCACATGAAAAAATAAAAAAAAAGTTTAAAATCCCAGTAATAATAATGGGCCGATAATGTTCTGTTTTACTTTTGAACTTATTTAGGACAGGAGAATGAAAAAACTGGTAATACTTATTGAGTTCATTCTAAGGAAACAGTTTTGAAGATCTATTGTCAAACATCTGTGTATAAGGTCTAATTTGACAGTTTGACCAGTCCTGTGTGATGCAGGCTTCAGTATTCAACCATTTTATTTACATAACTCCATGTTTTATCCATTGGTTTCTAAAGTTAACATTTCCAAATCAGAATTGTTGAATCATTGCTGGCTATGTGGGGTGTGAACCAGCAGATGGGAGATCTCTGTCTCTCCCTCCCTGCATTATACTCCATCTTTCAACTAAGTAGAGGAAGTTTTTTTTTTTAAAAAAAAAAAACATCAATGAGTGATGGAAAAACTGAGTTCAAACAAATCTGAATTGTTTCACAATGTTTCAAATAATAGTGAGGAAGGAACTCCTTTGCCTTTTCCTCTCAGGTTCACGTTATATTAACTGTTATAGGTTGGTGTGAACAGGATTCACTGTGTGCTGCACAATGTTTGGTCTGAATCTGGAGAGAGAGAACATCTTTGTACACAGGTTTCAAATAAGGGATTTTGTTTCCAAATACATGGCAGGGACAACAGAATCCTAGGATTCACTGTGGGGTGATCCCCAAGGATCTAGAAAAGTGACCAGGGTCATCTAGTCTCATCTGCATGTGTTCTGCTTGCAGTGAGTTGACTTTTACCTCCCCGACTTTTACCCAGGAGAGCAATGCCATGCTCTGGGCTGAGGCATTGAGGGACATCCCACAACAAAGAGAAAATGAAACAGAGCGAGGGCTGTTTTAGCGTGTCCAGCCCTATCAGATAGTTATATTCTCAGCATATTCTGCAGTTATTCTTGAAAACTACAGTTGAGAAAGGGTGGTTCTTCATAGCCACATAGAGAGCTGACTTGTAATCAAGAATTTTATCTGCTGATGTACAAAAACACTTTATTAGACAGGAGCTTTTTAAAACTATACATCACCGAAATTATCAAGTATTGAAAGTGAGTAGAGTTGATTGTGGCAAAGTGAAATAGTTTCTCTATACTTCAAAACAAAGATACTAATCTCATAAATAAGAAGCCACTAATAGTCTTTTGTGAAAATATAGTTATGTATTATGCTCTCAAAAAATGTTACCTGCTACTCATACTATGTCAATGTTAATGTTCTGACCCAGTCTAAACTTCATCTAGAATGGTATTCTACTCTGTCCATGAATCCCTTATCTATCTTTTCTTTCTTACTTGTATCTTTGAAGTAGTTCTATTTCATTTATTTGAAATGTTGATACACACATGTAGAAAGAGAAAAACAGAGTGGTAAAATGAAGAAAATGGAGAATGAGAGAGAGAGAGAGAGAGAGAGAGAGAGAGAGAGAGAGAGAGAGAGAGAGAGAGAGAGATTCTCCATCTGCTGGTTCATTACTGAAATGTACACCATGGCTGGGTCTGGTACAGGCCCAGATGGTATAGGACCAGATCTCAACCTGGATCTCCCATTTAGGTGGCAGACATCCAACTATTTGAACCATCACATGCTGCCTACCAGAGTGTGCATTAGTAGGAATCTGGAATCTGGAGTGATGCTGGAGCCCACATCCACTCACTCTGATACGGATAACG
Organism: Sylvilagus floridanus; assembly: GCA_949820135.1. Taxonomy (NCBI): domain Eukaryota; kingdom Metazoa; phylum Chordata; class Mammalia; order Lagomorpha; family Leporidae; genus Sylvilagus; species Sylvilagus floridanus. Next base: position 107,322,550 of record OX463238.1, on the reverse strand, counting down.
ATTGAAGATGCCCTAAGCAGTGTCTTAACTGCTAGGCCAACATCCCGCCCCATCAAGCTTTTTTGAAGTTGTACACTTATCATAAACATACTAATGAGAAACTTCACAAAACAAAATTAACATCTTATTCTAATTTCCTAGTAAATTAGACCCTAATGGGGTCTAAGAGAATGTTTGTTTAATAACTAAATTCAGGGGCTGGCTTCATGGCACAATGGGATAAGCTGCTGCCTGTGACTCAGTCATCCCACATGGCTGATGGTTGGTGACCCTGCTGCTCCACTTCTGCTCCAGGTCCCTGCTAATGTGCCTGGGAAAACAGTAGAGGATGGCTCAAGTCCTTGGCCCCTTGCACCCAAGTGGATGGAATTCCAGTCACCTAACAATGGACTGACTGAGTTGTTCTGGCAATTACAACCATTTGGAGAATGAACCAGAAGATGAAAGACATTTCGTTCTCTCTCTCTCTCTCTCTCTCTCTCTCTCTGTGTGTGTGTGTGTGTGTGTGTGTTTGTGTGTACTCCCATCTCTGTAACACTGCCTTTCAAATAGGACATGTAAATCTTTAAAACTGGATTTAGCTCCATATTTAAGAACATATTTATGAATATTACCAAGATGAGCTAAGGAGAGACATGGAAGTGCTTAGAAATGGCTTCTTGATGGCATAGGAATAATGAATAATATTTGTTATGCACTGTAATTGGGATAGGGGTATAGGAGAGGACAGTTAGAAAGAAAGAGATGTAAAATATAACAAATCCCAGATGATTAGTGGTGTATTTATATCTTAATGAAAAAAAAGATGCAGTATCATCAGGCTTTGCAAATTCAGGTGTTCAGATTCAAGATTGTGGGCATTTTACTGTATGCAAGCAGCATAATAATAGTCATAGATGTCCTTTGCAACAAAGTTTTAATTAGACTGTAAATTGTTCAATTATACTGTACTTCCTATGTATGTATAATTTTCATAAAGTATTTTTAAAACCCTTTAGTCAAATAAATTATCATATGATTTAAAAAAAAGAAAAAAAAAGGGTAACAAAAGTTATAGGGAAAAATATGTTTTTTTCTTAACTGGAAATGTCAGTTCTATGAGAGATGAAAAGAACTGAAGTAATAAATAAGCTTGAGAAACAAGAATCACAATCATTCTCTACAGGAAAGCCAGGCACAGTCAATCTGCAGTTTTCCTAGGGGGTCTGGTATCCACATTCACTGACAACCTCAACATGTAAAAGAACTGGAGAGAGAGGACAAATGATTGGGCCATGCCTATGCAATATTGAGTACTAAATGTAGATTTGTGTCAAATGCATCCTTAGAATCTTGAATTCCACCCACTGACAGGATTCGCTTTACTCTTCTGTGTAACAATAGCACAATTCTATATTGGAGCTCTGTCTAAAGACCTGTGGACAGTCTAAGATTTTACTCCTCTTTCAGACTAACAGGTTAGCCCATCTACTGCTTAAGAAGTGTTTGCATAAGGCATAAACTCCTGAGTTAGAGACAGGAGTTTAGTACTCATGGAAAAAGCAGTAGAGATTCATAGGCTTTGTGTCAGTTCTCTTTGTCCTTAAATTCCCAAAGGGGCATTCTGAGGAAGCATGAAAGATTCTTCCATGTGCAGTAGGTTGAATTACAGGAAAGAAATGCTGTTTTGGAGATGCCCTACTTTTACAATGTGCAGAAGTAAGCATGTTATTGGTCCAGGGGGAACATGTAATCTTGCCCCTCTAGGAAGTTTATAGCAAAATAATTCTAAAAAGTAGCCCAGGAAAAGCGCAACCTTGTTTTCTCACAAGAGATTAAAGGAACTTTTTAATCCCTTTACCTTTGATATAGAACTAGTCTCATTCTATTTATTATATAATTTATTTTATTTAAGTTTATATTCTTTATAAAATGTTTACTTTTCATCTACTTTCAAGGGATAGTGACAGGTGGAAAGAGATGTTCAAACTCTTAGTTCATTCTCCAAATGCATGCAAAAGCTAGGAATTGATCAGCCCAAAGCCATGAGCCTAGGCGTCCTCCTGGGACTCCCTTGAGGAGGACAGAGTCCTAATCATCTACTGCTGCCAAGAATGTATTAACAGGAAGCTGCATCAGAAGTGGAACACCTTGTAATTGAACCAATACTTTAATATAGGTTATGGATATGCCAAGCAAAGCTTAACTCATTTGTCAGAATACTCACTTTCTAGATTTGTATTCTTGAAGGAAAAATAAATGTTAAATAACTTGCATACAGTGATTTTGCTACTTCGAATGGAGACACTTACTCCTTTAGCATAAAAAAGAAAATGATAGATGATTTCTTTCATATATCTGAATAAGGTTGAACAAACAAGTTTGGATGCAAAGCAGCTGGTATGCAAATGAAAAATAATCTATGCTCTGTGTTAAAATATTCATTTAAGATTTATAGATTATGAAATCATCACCCATTTCATACAGAGTGAAAAATGATTACCAAGACAAAACTACTTTACTATAAGTCATCTAGTGGCAAGTGCAATTTGCAGAGGAAGCAAGAGACTTCTCAGGGCACAGTGGGAAGTCACAGCTATTCATTAATTTGTAAAAATGCATAGATAATTTAAAACTATGCTCAGTATAAAGCATTTTAGAACCAAAGAGATACCTCACTTCTTAGTTACTACACCTAAGGTTATTTGATAAAGCTGTTAAGGGGATTCATTCCATCATTTATCAAAGGTGTTTTTCTAAAAATATGCTTTAGTTACTTGAAATTGAACTATAACATTATGTTCTTTCTGCATAAGTGAGCAACAGTTTCCTTGCATTTTACATAAAAATTTTCTTGGGGAATTTTGTAAATACACATTTGTATTATATAAAATGATTCCATGTGTTTTCATGTTTAGAGTATGGAGGTAACATAGCCAATTTAGTTTTGTACTCTTAATTGCTGACTGACCTAGCATCTCATATTGCTTATCTAGGCATATTGGATTAAGACAACTCCATTATTACTTAGGTAATGTGCTATTCTTAATGAATGGAAATGACATATTCAGACAGAATTGCACACATTGGTAGTCTTTCTGTTAATCTTGCATATATATATATATATATATATATATATATGAATTTGGGAAGAGCAGCAATGACTGGGATTTGAATGACTGGGACTTGATACAGTAATATAACAGATTTTAATAAGTTGTTAAATGCCTGTTTTAGTGAACTCATGATAAAAAAAAAAGTTTAAGCTAAAGCATGCCTATGAATGATGTTGAGTATGGTACTTAAAAAAATTCTGTCTAATGAAGCTTATCATGTAAAATTATTAAATCAGTAGTTGGCCAAATATGAATCATAAATAGAAAGCAAACATGAGCATTCATTTAACAAAATACAAGATTTTTTTCTCTTTTATTAGAAGATCAGCTTAGTATTTCTCTGATTTAACACGGTTAAGAGTTTGACAATCAGCCACAGATCCCATAACACAACCACTGAAGCTATAGAGAACAGATTTAGCCAAAAAATAGCTGCCCTTCATCTACTTCTGCAGTCTTCCTCCTGACAGCCATTACCTGCTGGAATGTTTGCTTTCTCCCTCCTAAGCTGGGTCCCTCTTCACCTGTGTACTCAGTAGGTTTTGAAATAGACCCCTATGCTCTTCCATGAAGTTTTCGTAGACTCTGCCTATTTGCTTACTTTATGTGAAATCTACGTTTTGTGATCCATGAGACTGGATAAATGGCTTCACTCATATGATTCCGGGTCTATCTTGTGTCTATGTTCATCACAGCACTCATCACTGAATATTGCATTTACCCGCAGCCATTACATACTTCTCCATGCTTCTTAAGGTTGATGTCCTATCCTTAAGGCCAAGTAAAATACACAGAAGAAAGGAGCTGCCTAACACATATTTTCAGAAAAGTGTCCATAGTTAAATAAATTCTCCAAGAATGGTTTCAGTTTCAAATTAACTTATGGTTTAATGTTATATCATTTGGGTTTAGGAAACCATATGTCCCTTAATTACAATACTATTTTATTTCCAGTACTTTACAATTAAATATGTAGAAAATCCACTACAAGAGAAATAGAAAAATCTATTAATGTTTAGTCAACAGATTTTAGATTTTTATTTTTCTTTCTATTCTCTAGGCACAAGAAATATAGAATTGAATGCATGTCTGTGATTTGGTATCTTATCCATTGTCATTTTTGCTGGTGTATTTTGTGATCTAAATGATTTAATTGTGTTGCAATTCATTATTAAGCTGCACCAAAAAAATTGATGTCAATAGCAAGCAAATTACTCCCACAACTGAAGCAGAATTATCTACTATCTGGTTTTAGACAATATCAGAAAAGACAAACCACTCAGGTAGAAATAATTAATTAGCACATGGCTTCTGTACAACTTGTCAGCTAAAATTTGATGTATGACAAAAGCTGGGAATAGAAACAATGTCTCAAGTAACTTTTGGCTTTGTCGAAGTGTATGTGTGTGTGTGTGTGTGTGTATATATATATATTTGCAGTTATTCTGATTGTATCACAAGAATCTTTACTGGAGAATATTAATAATAAGCTAAACAACAAAGTACAACAATTTGGTGGAGATATTTTTAAAACTTTAAAAAACTACAACTGATTATTTTCCTTGAACTATTTACCTTATTCACAGAGTAATTTCACTGAATTTGTGAGTATAATGTTTCATCAAAAGCAGGCATTGCCACGTGTTATTCCTTTCTAAACTTTGATCCTGAGACAAGCAGACCTAATTCCATTTTCCTTATTTAGCAAACAGTCATTTTCTTATCCTCTGTATCAAGAGGATAAGACTTCTACAGCAGTCAAATATACCAAAAGTGGAGGAGAGGAAACATAGAAATCCAATACTTTAATGTTACTTATCAATTGATACCACTTAGAAACTGTTTTCATTTTTTTGCTAGATTGCTGCTGTCTAAGATATGATTTTCACATACAACCACTTACACACAATCTACATCATTAAAAAACAGTTGATAATCTCAGGCATCGGCTTTGTAGCACTGTGGGTTAGCCACTATTGAGATGCCTGCATCCTCTAACACATTGTCTAAGATCATGTTCCACCTCTGTTTCTGAGTGACTGAGCTCCCTGCTAATGCACCGGGGAGACCGAGATGATTACAAGCACTTGACTCCCATCCACTCACCTGGCAGACTTGGATGGAGTTCCTGGATGCTGGTTTCAGCCTGGCCCAGACTTGGTTATTGCAGGCATTTGGGGAGACAATGAGGGATGGAATCTCTCTCTCTCTCTCTCTCTCTCTCTCTCTCTCTCTCTCTCTCTCTCTTTCTCTCTCTCTTTCCCTTCCACCCTCCCTCCCTATCTCTATAATTCTTTCATATAAATAAATAAATAAACAAAATAAACAAAGCTTAAGAACGTATTGATATTGTAAAGGAAAAATACCCAGAAATTTTACCTAATAATCACAACACTATTCACAGAGTAGTTCTACCCAGTGCAGTTGTCCTTTTTCAGACATTTTCTGTGCTAAGTATTTACCCTTTGCTCAGATTTTGTGGCAATTTCAGAGGTAATCAAAAAGTTAAGCAGTTGTCCTTTTAATAAAAATTGGATTTTTCAAAAGCATGCACTTTGCAAATAACCTATTCAGGTTGACATTCAACCTAATCTCATTACTTTTTAGTTTTATTTTTTCATTTAGCTTTTTTTTCCTCCCTAAATCATTTGAATGTACTGAAAAGAATGTCCATATTAAATCAAATATCATGTTTTTTGTGAGTAATGCTTTATATTATTTACATAAATTTTAAGATGCAAGTAATAGCTTTCTTCTCTAAAGTTACATCACTTGGGCTTAGGAATAACATATGTGAGAGGATTTCAAAAAGTTCATGGGAAATAGAAGACACAGAACTTGGTGCACATGCTCTAGTTCTTTCTGTTTTATAATCTGTCTACTTAAATATTTGTATTCTCATTTTGGGAGGTAGATTATATATAAGAATATAGGTCAGTATTATCAATATGAAAGAATCTCATATTCCTGGAAAAACATTAGTTTTGTGCTATTGATTTCTAATTTTAATTAAAAGAAATTCATCCTAAGGATATATTTTAAAATATTCCAAGAAAATGTAAAATATATTACCAGGATAATTATCACAAAGATGTTAACCCAAATGTAAATGTTCTTCAAACTGTAATTAAACAAATTACAGATCTTAACAGTCATTAAAACAGTTCTTCAGAAATATATGAATAATAATTTATTTTTATTATTTATTTAATTTATATGTATTTAATTTATTTAATTTATATGTATTTCTTTTATACTGGAGGTTATAGTAGACTTCAGGCATATAGCATTCAATGTGTATGGTAATTTCTTTTATAAATCTCATGTATAGTAATGGTGATTTGAGTTCCAAAATAGAATTCATCTGTCTTTCTTGCTTTTTTAAAGATTTATTTATTTATTTATCTGAAAGGCAGAGTGATGCAAAAAGAGATTTGATGAGAGGAGACAGAGGGAGAGAGAGAGAGAGAAAGAGAGAGAGAGAGAGTCTTCTATCTTCTGCCTGTTCAATCACTCCCCAAATGGCTGCAACAGCTAGGGACAGACCAAGCTGAAGCTAGGAGCCAGAAAATCCATTCATGTTTCCCATGTGGATGTCAGGGACTTAAGTGTGTGGTGCTTTCCAGAGGCACATTAGCAAGGGGCTGGATTAGAAGCATAGTAACCAGGATTTGAACTGGCCCTCCAGTGTGTGATTTGGGTGTCCCAAGTAGAGGCTAACTCACTGTGTCATAATACTCAAATCAAATATGTCTTTCAATAAAGATAACGGATGAGACAATTTGTAAAATCTATATAGTAAATAGGCTTAATAAAACATATTTTTTATTTTGAGAATGCACACACACGTATAAAAAACATGTGTGCACATACATTTCTCTGTATGTCAATAGCCATCTGTGTAATTTAAAGTTTAGTAGTCATATTAAAAAGAACAGTTACAATTATTTTTTAATATATCATATTTTAAAAATATTCATTTCTTATTTATTTGAAAAGTAGAGTGACAGAGAAAGAGTGACAGAAAGATCTTTAATCGACTAGCTCACTCCCTAAATGGCTGCAATGGCCATGGTTGGGCCAGGCAAAAGCCAGGAGCCAGGCATTCCATACAGAATTCCTCCACGGATGGCAGCGAGCCAAGTACTTGGGCAGGCATCTGCTGCCTCCCAGGTACATTGGCAGTAAGTTGGATCAAGGGCTGGACTCAACCCAGGTACTCTGAGATGTGGGCTAAGTTGTAAGTAAACATGCTACACCGAAGGCCCAACATATTTCAATGTAAAACCAGCCTTTTCCCAATACAGTATTACTTCAACATGCAGTCAGTATAAAAAACATTGAGAAACATGTATCTATTTTTATTACACCACCTCTTAATTGAAACTAACCAGCTTCAACTTGATAAATAGCATGTGATAAATAGCATGTTCCCATTTTGGGGAACAGAGATCAATGTAGACTACATATGAATAAAAATAATTATAATAGTCATGGAAGCATATGTACAGAGCAGATATTTGAATTGTGTTAGAGCTGCCTAATTTTAATACTTACATTGTACGTAATGAAACAAACAAAGTATTATAAGGACACAGATCGATTTTGAAGTTAGTTTATATAATTTCAAAATCAGGTTAGCACCTAAAATCTGTTCTATGTATTTAGAAGCGCTTGTACTTACAAAAAGCTTGAAACAAGGCCACATTTGCCACAAGAATGTAGAGGGCAAATAGCCTCATTGAGAAATTGCATCTCTGCTAATATTTGCTTCAAAATAATCTTCCACTTGAAAGTCAAACGCATCTATTGAAATATATTTGGCACTAAAATTAACTATTTTAATGACAACAGTTTCCAATTAAAATTTTTGAAGTTTCACTCACTTTCAGTGTGGGCATTTGGCACAGTGGCTAAGAAATGGTTTGGTGTGTGTGCACACATGCATCCGTTTGTACAATCTCACATATGTTGCTACAGAATCAGAAATAAATGTTTGCAGAGATTTAAAGCAAGCAAACAAACAACCATAAAAGAACTGGTTTGAAACTCTCACAGACTATGTTGCTGTGTCTGGGCTCAAGTCCCAGCTCTGCTTTTGATTCCAGCTTCCAGCTAGTGTGCGCCCTGGAAGGCAGCAGACAATGGCTTAGATAGGAGATCTGTATTCCTGACTCCTGGCTTTGTCTTGGCTCAGTTCTAGCTATTGTGGGTTTGGGGGCAGTGAACCAGCAGCTAGAAGATTCATTCTCTCTCTCTCTCTCTCTCTCTCTGTTGTAGCATTTGAAATAAAAATAATTTAAAAAATTCATTTCTGATTTAGTCTTTGCAAAACAGAAACACTGCCTCACTGTTGACCAAGAAGCTTACCTAATAGAAATACTGCATCAATAGGAATGATAATGGTTACAATTATTGGACAACCATCATGCAGGCATTGTTCTAAGTACTTTGTATAATATGTAAATCATTTTCAGAGTCCTCTTAATATATTGTCCACAACTATTGAAAATATAACTCAGAGCAATACGAACTATTTCTGTGATTGCTTTTATTGAAGTGTAAATAGAAACACCTAAAAGAAACTGCTAAACACAGAAGTTCTGGTTATGCTACATTTATATTTTTAAAGCCTAAATTTAGGTTATGTACCTGAATACCTATGACATGAAAACAAATTCTAATTACAGAAATCTATAGCTGACAATTTTGTACAGCCTGAAGCTAGATTGCCTGCCAGAAAATAATTTGGTTCACTATCAATTGTAACGTGACAAAGACATGGGTTTAATTGTTTATACATCCTCAAAGCAAACCGTATTGTCAAATTTGTAAGTATTAATTTAATTTCATTTTATTTATTCCAACACATAGATATGATCATTGGCTTCTTGAGTGACAGCATTTATCCCTGCAAGAAACCATTAGACAAACAGTAGAGATGTTAGGATTAACAGGGCTGGAAGTTACAGAGCTTTGCTAAGTACTGTGATGACCTTTGGCTAGGTGTAAGACCACCAGCAGATCTATTATTCTCTATGCTATCTTGGACTCAACTGTAAATAATGGTTAGCCATCTTAAATTTGTAAGATACACAGAGGATTAAATGAGACATTGTGTGCACAGTCTAGTAGGCTATGAGTGAGGTACCTAGTGCTTGGTTGGCAGATGTCATGACTTTTTGGAAATTAGCATTATAGTTATAGGGCGTAGTTTTCCTGCTAGGGAAATGAATAGGGTACCTACAAAAGCATCAAGATGAGTCTTAAAGATGTAACAAAGGTTCTAAATGACCAGCTACTCATTAGGTATGAATTAGTGAGGTTTCTTTCACAAAGATCTGCCTATATAATCATTATTTTATTCTGAGTTCATTTTTAGTTAATGTAGCCTGAAATGTGAATCAAGTGAGAAATGTATTTCAGTTTCATTGCTAAGATTTCTGAGAAACTCCCAAAATTGCTTGGCAAATGGAGTGTGTGTCCATAAGTTCACAAATTTAACATTCCGATATAAAAAAGGGGAAACATATATAATCATAAAGTTTTAAATTATTACAAAAATTCTAAGTGCCATATGGTGATATTCTTCATTCATTGCAAATGTAATTAAACAGTTGCTTTTAAATTATATCTATTATTATGTAGAAAACAAAAATAGGGTTAGATTAGCTGAGTAAGCCACCTCATGGAATGCCTGTGCCCTTTATTTAAACTCTAGTTTGAGTCTTGGTTGCTCTGCACTTCTGATTCAGTTTCCTGCTTGTGCCTTGGGAGCCAGTGGATGATGGTGCAAGTATTTGAGTTCCTGCCACACATGTGGGAGACCCAGATGGAGATCCTGTCTCCTTTTCCAACCTTGCCTACCCTCAGTTCTTGTGGACATTTGGGGAGTGAACAACTGGTTGAAAGATCTCCCTCTCCCTTGCTCTCTCTTCCTCTCTGACTTTTGAAGGATTAAATAAATAAATAAATAATAATAAAACAAATGCAGAATTTCTTAAAGATGTATTTAGTTATTTTGAAAGTCAGAGGGACAGGAGGGAGTGGGGAAGACAGAGGTAGGGGAGGGAGAGAGAGAGAATCTTTGTTGGTTTAATCTCAAGATGAAAGCAATGGCCAGATCCAGGTCAAGCCAGAGCCAGGAGCTTCTTATGTGTCTCCCATATGTGTGCAGGGTCCCAAACACATGGGTCAATACGCATTGTTTCCCAGGCCATCACCAGTGAGCTAAGCATCCAAGACTCCAACTGGTGCACACATGTGGGATGCCAGCACTGCAGATGGCTGCTTAACCCAAGCACCCAGTGCTGGCCCTATAGGTACTTGCAATAAGAACAAATTGCTGAATCCCCTATACTTTTTTCCACTATAAACCATTTTTGGTTCTTTTTTATCCAGGTCTTAGAGAGAAAGTTGAAAGCATCACAAAAGTGAAGAGCAACAAGTATTTGGTGGATGGACTATGTTCTATGATTATGCCTTTTAAGTCCTGCTTTCAGAAATGCATCTCAACTGATATTTATTCCCTAGTGGTGCAACTGAATTGCATATACTCTTACATGTTGCAGTGTAACACAGTACTTCAACTAAAACATCTGAAAATAACTTCTCTCAAAAATCAAAGTGAGAACTGGGAATGACAAAAAATAAAGTAAAATCTACACTTGCTGAAGAGATCATATTATTTACAGAACCTATAATTTGCAAAAGTTTTGAGGCAGTTTCTATTTCTAAAAGTACACCTTCACAGAAATGTCCAAATAAAGCCATACTTCACTTTTAAATAAATTGGTAAACTTGTAACAGTTTAATGGGTCTTCTTTTCCCCCATGACCTTCTGAAAATAGTATATATTCAGAAATACATATTTACCCTGGAGAATAACTCATTTTCCCCTTTGAATTTATTTTTTATCTACTGAAAAATGAGATAAATATGATAGATTAAACTACATCTGACCTCATCAGTAATATAATTACTTCACTTCATGCAATGAAATGGCCCTGAGGCTGGGTAATGATAGCAGGAGTAAATACCATGATAATGAGACCTAGGAACAGGGATTCTCACCCTGGGCCAAGCAAGGTAGATAACTCCAAAGATATTAAGAATAACACACAAGTAGAAATATAAATGTATTATCGGTATAACATATAAACATATGCAATTTTATTTGCATTTTTCCAAGAAACCTTGTGGAAAAGCTATAGTTAAAACCTAATTAATTAACTGAAGTTGAGCAGAGTCTTTGAGGAGAATTTTGACTAAGAGGCAACTGAACAAAGTATGTCGGAGAATGCATGAGTAGAGGGAGGAAAGACAGCTGGCCACCCCAGGAGGGTGCCTCCAGCAGCCCAGTTCACAAGGCCAGCTGTACTTCTTTCCTTTTTTCTGCTGAACAATGGTATGGCCTGAGAAGGGGACAGTGTGTCCTACTGCAAGGAAGCAGAAAGGCTGTGGGGTTTTATTTGTGAAGTTTTTAAGTATATATGCAAATGTGTATATGTGGATGTGATTTTTGTTAATTCTCTGAATCCAGAACTATGATAAATGAAGATATTCACGCCAAGGTGATTGGAAGAACTGGAGAGGAGGACGCAGATATGAGGACCAGTAAGAGAGATTGTTGATGAGTTTTCTGCAGCACATGAGAAAAGCAAAATCATCAGAAATGGCCATGTGCCCTCGCATAGAGACACAAAATGAGAATACTGTTGGAGTGCTAGTTATAGTATTAATTCACAATGTACAGCACATTAAGGACAGAGATCCTACATGATTTTTTTTTTAAATTGATTAATTGTCTATGCAATTTCCAGTTTAACACCAAGATTTTTTAATCATTTGCAATTATCTTTATATAAAGAAGATCGATTCAATATATACTATGTAAAGATTTCATCAGTTTGCACCCACTCAGAAACACAAGGGCAAACCGTTGAAATCTTTACGTAATATGTACTAAATTGATCTTCTGTGTATAAAGAGAATTGAAAATGAATCTTGATGTGAACAGAAGGGGAGAGGGAGCGGGAAAGGGGAGGGTAGGGGGAGGGAGAGAAGTTGTGGGGGGGGGAGCCATTGTGATCCATAAGCTGTTCTTTGGAAATTTATATTCTTTAAATAAAAGCTTTATATAAAAAAAAAAAAGAAAAGAAATGGCCATGTGCCAAGACAGAGGACACTGAAGCCTAGCAGGGATCAAGAATATGAGTTTTTTTCTCTAACTTGTTAATTTTGGCATATATTACATATTACAGAAGAAAATTTAAGTTGGTAATATTAAGTTGGAGTTCTGACAAGAGCCAGGTTATAGACGATATTTAAATCTGTGGGAATACTAGAGATGTGCTAATGTTTGTGGATATCAAATCCATGGGAATGACCACATAAGGAAGAAAAATAAAATGAAAAGAATTGTCAGTGAGAAAATAGGAAAATAGAATTTATTTTGAGGATAAGAATTGACAAATAATAGCAAGTACTCCAGAACTGTAAAATAAAAAAAAAGACTGAGAAAATACTGTTGGATTGGTAACAAGAGTGTTATTGATAGCAATGAAAAGAATTGGTTGTGGAGAAAATGAATGATTAGGAGGTAAGAATGGGGAATTTCTAATGTTGAAAACAAGGGCTTGAAGATCTCATTAAAAATTGACTGGCAGCAAGCAAGATTGACAAACATTGGCACTCTCCCACATTAATCTTAATAGTAGTTTTCATCTTATCGCAAATTAATTTGCCTGTTGAAACTTTGCATTTGTATGGAGCACTTGGAGTAATGTAGATTGTGGAGAGCAGGCATGGGTAGGTAACAAGTTGGCTCTTCTCTCATTTCTGAAGCACTTTTCACAAATCTACACTTCTTCCTCTGTAATTATTTGAAAAAATTTAATGTTTTTTTGATCCTAAAAGTGTTATATGGAATAATTCTTTTAATGCTTTTGCCATGAGGCTCTATCCATTTTTTTATTCTGTCTAAAACTGCATTCCAGATTATAATGATTTTAATGGGACATTAGGGATAATATATGCTGCTCAAAATGAGTTTTAAGAAGAACAGATGTGACTTGATGAGGAACAGACACAGATTGAGTTACTGAATCAAAGATGGATTAGTGGGTGTGGGCAAATATGAAGATGAGAAAACTGAGTGTAACAAAATATGAGACAAAAATAGGCCTTAACAAATGTTATTTATAAAGTTGGGGACATTTTTTAAAAGTCTCTGAAGCCTAAGTATCATTAATATTTTCAACGTAATATGTTTGAGTCATTCAAGGATGCTTATAAAATGTCACTTTCAGAAATATTTGCATCAAAGTATAGTAAACATATAAAAAGAGGCATGGAATGGACTAAATGACGCAAAAAAAAGACCCAGATACAGTTATTAGGAATATAAGATTGGAATATTAAAAATTGGGGTACTTGTGAAAAAGAGAGATAGAGAATAAATGAAATGCTAAGATATTTAGGAGAGGATTTGAAAAAAATAATGCATTTAGTACTACTTGAAATATCAAAAATTTTTCCCAACATGATGACATAAAACTAGAAACAAATAATAGTTGTAACTCCAGAAAATTCACAAAGATGTGGAATTAAAAATTATGTTCTTAAACAAGTAGCATGTCCAAAAAATAAAATAAAGTTTAAAAAATATTTTGAGTCAAACAAAAGTGGAAACATAATGTATGAATAATTATGAGGGGCTGGCACTGTGCCGCAGTGGGTTAAACTCTGGCCTGAAGCACTGGCATCCCATATGGGCACTGGTTCTAGTCCCAGCTGCACCTCTTTACTTCCAGCTCTCTGCTATGGCCTAGGATAGCAGTAGAAGATGCCCCAAGTCCTCGAGCCCCTGCACCTGCGTGAGAGACCTGGAAGAAGCTCCTGGATCCTGGCTTTGGATAGGCGCAGCTCCAGTCATTGCGGCCATCTGGGGAGTGAACCAGTGGATGGAAGACCTCTCTCTCTGTCTCTACATCTCTCTGTAACTGCTTTTAAAATAAATAAAATACATCTTTAAAAAAAAGAAAAATTATGGGAGGTAGCAAAAACGTTCTGATGGTGGAAATTTCTTGTTGTCATTTTTTTAAAAATTACTTTATGTTTTTTCACACTAAACACTTTTTCTTTTTTAAATAGCATTTTTTTTTGACAGGCAGAGTGGACAGTGAGAGAGAGAGACAGAGAGAAAGGTCTTCTTTTTACCTTTGGTTCACCTCCAATGGCCGCCGCGGTCAGCGCACTGCGGCCGGCGCACCGCGCTCATCCGATGGCAGGAGCCAGGTGCCAAGTGCTTTTCCTGGTCTCCCATGGGGTGCAGGGCCCAAGCACTTGGGCCATCCTCCACTGCACTCCCAGGCCACAGCAGAGAGCTGGCCTGGAAGAGGGGCAACCGGGACAGAATCCGGTGCCCCAACCGGGGCTAGAACCCGGTGTGCTGGCGCCGCAAGGCGGAGGACTAGCCTGTTGAGCCACGGCGCCAGCCTAAACACTTTTTCCTTAAGCACTTTTTCCTCTCAAAGAAACTGTGCATTTAAGGAATACAGACTTCATACATTTCATAAGCACAACTTTAGGAATACAGTGATTCTTCCCACCCTCCCTGCCTTCCCAACCATTCCCCCATGCCTCCACCTCCACCCTTTCCCATTCCCACTCTCATTCACCACTATGATCCATGTTTGATTAATTAGCTTTGTACACAGAAGATCAACTCTATACTAAGTAAAGAGTTCGACAATTTGCATAGTGAAGAAAAAACACACACACATGCACACACAAAATTATTCCTCAACTGTCAAAACAAGGGCTGTTCAAACTTTATGGTGACAAACACCTCTCTGAAAATATAAGAAATACTCTAAACAATCTAATCTTAGGCTTTACGAAACCAGGAAAAGAACCAAGGCCAGAACTAGCAGACGAAGGAAATAAGAAAGATGTCATCAGAAACAAATGAATTGATTGAGATTAGAAAAACAATAGCAGAAGTCAATGACAGTAGACTGTTTGACTATTTTTTTCTCTTTTTTTTAAGAAATGGTAAATAAAATTGATAAAACTTTAGCTGGACTATATAGGGAAAAATAGGGAAGACACAAATAATAATAAAAAAGGATAGTGGATATCAGAGACTGATAAAGGATCATAAGGGAGTAGTGATCAATTGTACACCAACTAACAGATACATTCCTAGACACATACACTTGCTAAGAATATCATGAAGAAATACAAAAAGCCAAACAGACCAGTAGTAACCTAGAAAATTAAATCAGTGATATAAATTCTCCCTCCAAGAAAACCCAGGATTCTTGATGGATTCATAATTGTATTACCACAGTGAAAGAACTACCAGCAATGATTTTTAAACTCTTCCAAAATATTGAAAAGCAAGTGTTTTTTTAATATTCATTTTACAAGGCCAGCATTATTTTGATTCTAAAACCAGACAAGGACAGTACAAGAAAAAAACATAACAAGCCAATGACCCAGATATACATAGATGAAAATCCTCAACAAAATATGAGTAATGCAGCATATTAAATGGATGAATTGGAGGGAGTGTTTAGCATAACAGTTTTTTAAATTTTTTTTAAAAAATTCTTCCCACCCCACCCTCCTTCCCATCAGCACTCACATCTCTTCCCCCTCACTTTCCTATTCCCATACTTATTTTTTACTAAGATCTCTTTTCAATTAACTTTATGCACATAAAATTAACCCTACACTAAGTAAAGAGTTCAACAAATAGTATAAAAAAAAAAACTATTCTTCAACAGTCAAGGCAAGGGCTGTTCAAATCACATCCCAAAGTGTCAATTTCACTTCTATAGAACACCTTTTAGGTACTCTGATAGTTACCATAGATCAGATAGAAATATGGTATTTGTCTTTTCGGGACTGATCTATTTCACTAAATGTAATGTTTTCAAGTTATATCCTTTTTTTTTTTTTTTTTTTTGCAAATTACAGGATTTAATTCTTCTCCTCCTCCTCTCCCTCCACCTCCTCCTCCACCTCCTCCTCCTTCTTTTCTTCTTTTTTATAGCTCTTTAGTATTACATGATGTACATACTGCAAGGCAGTTAGCATCAAAACAGGCTGGAACTGGCACAAAAACAGACATGTAGATCAGTGAAACCCAAGGCATTAATCCACACTTCTACAACCAACTATTCTTTGACAAATGAGCTAAAATGAATCCCTGGAGAAAGAACAGTCTCTTCAACCAATAGTGTTGTTAAAAATTGCATCTATGTGTATAAGTAAGAAACAAGACTTATGCCTTACTCCTTATACAAAAATCAACTCAAAATGGATCAAGAATCTGAATCTACAACCTAATATCATCAAATTAATAGAGGAGAATGTGGTGGAATGAGGCCATGCCAAGGTGGCCACTGGCAAGCGAGTGTCAGTTACTCAGGAGTGGCTTTGAAACCCACCTGGCAATGGAGCCTGCCTGGCAACAGGCTGTGATTGGTTGGGGCATAGACTGCCCCTTGACCAGATTGGCTGATCTTGGCTATATAAGATGTAGTTCCAACTTAATAAACGAGTCTGCGGGCTGCTCGCCTCAAGCCTGCTTTCACCCGACTCCCGGGGTCTGTGTGTTGACTCCGTGCCTCTTGTCCCCACCACGCTGCTCCTCTCAGAAAGGAATCCACTGCAACATTGTTGAGAAATCAACTGCAACAGAACACTGAAGAAACTCTGTAAGTCACTGGCATAGGCAGAGACTTCTTGGAAAAGACCCCAGATGCACAAGTGATAAAGAAAAAAAATAGACAAAAGCGATTACATCAAGCTAAGAATCTTCCACACTGCAAAGAAAACAACAGATTTAAGAGACAACACACAGATTGGGAGAAAATAATTTCAAAGTATGAAGGTGACAACGGAATTATATCCAGGATCTATAAATAGCTCAAGAAACTCAACAACAACAAACAGTTTAAAAATAGGCAAAGAAGTTGAACAATCAATTCACAAATGGTGAAATTCAAATGGCCAACAGACACATGAAAAAATTCTCAGGATCACTAGCCATCAAAAAAATTCAAATGAAAAAACAATGAGGTTTCATCTCACCCCCAATAGAACAAATATAATCCTAAAATAAAAAAAAAATAATAAATGATGCTGAGGATATGAGGGGAAATTACCCTACCCCACGGTTGGAGGGAATGTAAACTAGTACAATCATTATGGAAAAAGTGTGGAAATTCCCCAGAAATCTTAAATAGAGCTTCCAAATGACCTAGTGATTTTACTCCAGAGAATTTACCCAAAGGAAATGAAATCGGCATATGAAACACTTAACTGTATCCCCATGTTTATTGCAGCTCAAGTTACAATTGCTAAGACATGGAAGCAACCCAGATGTCCATCAGCTGAAGACTGGATAAAGAAATGTGGTTTATATATACACCATGAAATACTACTCAGCTGCGAAAAAGAATGAAATCCTGTCTTTTGCAACAAAATGGATGCAACTCAAGCCCATCTCTAAAAGACAAATATCATTCATTTCCCTTGATTTATGGTGACTGATATACAGAGCACAAAACATACAGGGTCTATGAGTGAAATTGACATTATGAGGTTTGATTAATTACAGCCCTTGCCTATACTCTTGAGGAGCAGTGATTTTTCTAGTTACTACTTGTTGAATACTCTATCTAGTGGAGGGTAAAGTTTGTGGTTATAAAGTAAAGTAAAAATATGTCATTGTAAAAATTAAAACAAAAATAAGAAAGGAGCATGGGTGGGAGGGAGGATAGGGTAGAAAATAGCATTATGCTCTTAAATCTGTGTATATTAATTGCATGAAATTTATCCATCTTATATAAATAAAAAATGTTGGAAGAGATACAGAGGAAAGGGTTTTCTTGTATATTGTTTGCAGAAATATAATATAGTTGATTCATTATGGGAAATATTATAAAATTACTCAAAAATTTAAATATAACTACTGTAAGACCTGGCAATCATATTATTGGGTTTATATCCAAATTATATTAAATCAGTCTGTTGAGATCTTGGCATATCCATGTTCATTGTAGCTTTATTCACAATGGCTATGATTTGTATCATGAAACTGGCTTTGGGAACTAGCAGGTTAAGCCTCTACCTACAGTGCCAGCATCCCGTATAGGTTTGGGTTTGATCCTGGCTGCTCTACTTCTGATCCAGTTCCCTGCTAATGTGTCTGAGAAAAACAACGAAAGTTGGCCCAAGTACTTGGGCTCCTGCACTTAAGCAGGAGACCTGGAGGAAGCTCCTGGCTCCTGCCTTCTACCAGGATAGAAGATTCTCTCCCTCTCTCTCTTTCTCTCTCTCTTGCTCTCTCTCTCTCTCTCTCTTCCTTTTCTTCCTCTTTTTCCTCTCCTCCTCCTTCCCCCTCCTTTTCCTCTTTCTTGTCCTCTCCTTCTCCTTCTTTATTTCTCCATGTATCTCTACATTTCAAATAAATAATTTTTAAAAAGATACTGTACCACTTTACATGTCCATCAGTGAATACGTATATAAAAATATGGTACATATGCAAACAACAGAATACTATTTATTCACAAAAAGGAAGGTAATTCTTTCATTTGCAACGATATGTATGAACCTGGGAGAAATTACATCCAGTGAAATAAACCAGCACAGGAGGACAAATTCTGCATGATCTCCTTATATGTACAATACAAAAAGTCATAAGTAAAAGAATAAAAGCTTTTCTTTGGATATTTAGAAACACTGATACAATTCAAACTTTTTTGATAGCAAGGAAATACTCTCTCTCAATGAGTTAAATAAAATACATTTTGATTCTTTCATTTCTAAACAACTATTCTGTAGATTCTTTAAATCAAATAGCATAGGCAAATGACACTGTTTTCTTTTTATGTATTATATCATTTTATATTTTATGTTTTTATATTCAATTTTCCACAAGTTGATCCATGTCACATTTATTGCTGCTACTATTATAAAACTTAGGAAACAGGGATTAAATAATTTGACATGTACGATATTGTAGAGACTTTAGGTATGTGCTAAAATTTTAGAATTCAAGTCTGACTGACTTCAAAGGCTCTTTTTATTTCACAGTGCCATCTGCTTCTTAATTATGGTGCTCAGATTTTGGATGTGGATTTAATATTAAAAATTCACTACCCAAGAGAAGTCTCTGAACAAAGAAACTCAGTTTTCTTAGTCAATTTTAACTTTCTGATTTTTGTGAGAATTCAAGATTGTAGAGTTTACTCATAATAAAGTGTTTGGCACAGTATTCTGCTCAATGACTTAAATAAGGCCTCTAGTATGCTTTGTTCCAGCAATGCTCAATGAGTGAAGTTATTTCAGAGAATATTTTATTATGTTTCTCTTGGATTCTGGGAATACTAATTCATAGGTTTCAAGTCCCTATTCCTTGATGTTGTGTGTGTGAGTTTGGAAAACCATGAAAACTGATTTAAGCCTATACCTGCTTAATACGTTGGAAGTTAAAACATGCACTTTAAACTTTGATATGAAAAATATAATTACAAAAAGATGAGCTCTTCCTTTGTGTTTTTTTAATCTCACCACTGAAAAAATTCTGAAATAGAAGATCCAAATATTTTAAGAAATTATAGCCTTATTCGAATGTACTTATAAGTATAATTTGATATGCACAGAAAACATGGAAGAACCACACCCATTCAGCAGTAGATTATCTTTTACCTCTTAGGTAATCTAATCCGTTAAAATTTAAAGTCACTCCAGGTGTATGCATATGTGTGTAATTATCCTTTAATTACATCTTGATAGCCACATGAATTAGCTTTATACAATTATAATTTATCACTTTATTGTGCTTAACAAATAACATTTTGACATGTCATTATCTCATAATGAGGACAGCACCCTCTAATTAAATCAGCACATTAGGTGACAGACATTAGAACCAGCTGTGGAGCAGTCTATATCTCTGTCAACCATTGACATTAAACTTGTTCTTGCCCCAATTAAGCTCACTAATAGTTTTTGTTTCCTTCAGTCCAAAATGCTAATGTCTGACAGGTGGTGATCATTCTAGAATGACATTCATATGGAGTGCTTGCTAATATTATTTATATCAGGCCATTCTGTTAATGAACCCCACGGACAGCTCACAACATCTCTGCCATATAGGTCCACATGGCCTTATTCAAAAACATTGTAGCAAAACATCTTTTGGAAATTTTCAGATATTTATAACAGGTTCTTCATTGTTTAGGGTATAAACTCATAATTAAACAACAATTCTACAAACATAAAAATGCTCACACAAGACAACTAAAAATATAAGTAGCTTTGTGTCAGAATGGGGCATATTTGCATTCAAATTAGTTTTAAAAATCTTACATTTATAGACTTCACAGATTTTGTAACTATAAATGATGTTTTATGAGTTGTAACATCATTGGATTCATAGATCTATTTTTCAGACATATTTAAAAAACTTTTCCAATTACAGAACTTCCAGTTGATTTACTCATTACACACATTTAATGACAGTCGTATCCTCATTGTATAACTCAAGATTCTAGTTAATTCTATGACTGTGATCAATACTAGGCATCTTTTCTAACCTTCATGATATAAACCCTTCATTTGAAAAATTAGATTTATGTATTTTCTATTTTTCTTCTATTTTTATGGCATGCTGTCAAGTGTATGAAAATAAGAATGAGAGAGTTTTGCTGAAATTATCATTTTTTAAATCATATAAGTATTTGTATGAGAGATGGGGGCAGTGGGAGGAGAGAAATTTCACACTTCCTAAATCCCACAAGAGCCAGAAAAGGGCCAGGTTAAAGCATGGTGTCAGAAAGTCATTTCAGGTTGCCCACACTGGTGGCAAAAACCCAGATGTTTTACCACTGCTGCCTCTCAGGGTCTGCATCAGTAGGAAATCAGAGCCAGGAGCTGTAGCTTGGTGTCTGTCTCCAGACTACTAAATGTTCTAGAACTCAATGGCTCTATCTCTGTCTAGAACAAGTGCTCTATCTCCCTTGCAAATTCAAAGGGCTTATATTCCACAAAGACATCTCTAATTTCTAGTGACATCTATTTTTTCAACATGAGATAAAAATTAATGTGTTTTAAACTAATTTCCATTCATTCCCTTTTCACATTGCCTTTGTTGACGTTCAGGCTTTACTCCTCAAATAGAAGATATTATTCTGCATGCATTCTCTAATACTTCATGGGGACATCTGTTTGCCATAGTTTACAATATTTTTAAATCATGCATCAATTTTAAAGAAGCATGAAAATAAACTTACTAGCAGAATACTAGTTCTAAGATTCCTAACTAGATTCCAACCCCAACTACAGGCTTAACATTGGGTGACCTCATGAAATATCTATCTCTAGTTCACTTAGGGACTAATAATAGTGCTAATAACTGAGGTACTAATAATAGTGCTAATAACTATATGATTGCTGAAGGAATTAAATTCTCACCAGCAGTGGCTGGCTTTCCTAGGTTCTTTGCACGTAGAGCATTGAATTATACTTCAGTGAAATGAAAGTAGTGATGGTGAAGCAAAAGTTTATTTCAGTATTTTCTGAAGGAGGAGGCCAATGGAGAGAGCACACGGCCCACAGGAGGGTAATAAAGGGATGTATGGGAGGAATGGGAGAGATAAGACTGCACATGTCATTCATTTTTCCTGGTTTGAAGATTTTTTATTATTTTTATTTTTATTTATTTATTTTTTAAACTTTTATTTAGTAAATATAAATTTACAAAGTACAGTTTATGGATTACAATGGCTCCCCCCCCATAACTTCCCTCCCACCCGCAACCATCCCATCTCCTGCTCCCTCTCCCATTCCATTCACATCAAGTTTCATTTTCAATTATCTTTATATACAGAACATTGATTTAGCATATATTAAGTAAGGATTTCATCAGTTTGCACCCACACAGAACATAAAGTGTAAAACACTGTTTGAGTACTAGTTATAGCATTAATTCACATTGAACAACACATTAAGGACAGAGATCCTACATGAGCAGTAATTACACAGTGACTCCTATTGTTGACTTAACAATTTGACATTCTTGTTTATGGTGTCAGTAATCTCCCTAGGCTCTTGTCATGAGTTGCCGAGGCTATGGGAGCCTTTTGAGTTCGCCTACTTCAACCTTATTCCAACAGGGTCATAGTCAAAGTGGAAGTTCTCTCCTCCCTTCAGAAAAAGGTACTTCTTTCTTTGATGGCCTGTTCTTTCTACTGGGATCTCAATCTCACTGGCAGAGATCTTTCTTTTATCATTATTTTTTTTTCCAGAGTGTCTTGGCTTTCCATGCCTAAAATACTCTCATGGGCTCTTAAGCCAGATCCAAATGCCTTAGGGGCTGATTCTGAGGCCAGAGTGCTATTTAGGATATCTGCCATTCTATGAGTCTGTTGTGTATCCCACTTCCCATGTTGGATTGTTCTCTCCTTTTTTTTTTCCCTATCAGTTAGTATTAGCAGACACTAACCATGTTTGTGTATTTGAAAGTCAAAGGAGAAGCAGAAAGAGAGAGAGGTCTTCTATCTGCTAGTTCACTCTCCAATTGGCTGTGATGGCTGGAGCCATGTTGATCTGAAGCCAAAAGCCTGGATCTTCTTCCGGTTCTCTGATGTGGGTGCAGGAGCACAAGGACTTGGCTCATCTTCCACTGCTTTCCCAGACCATAGCAAAGAGATGGATGGGAAGTGGAGCAGCCAGGACATGAACCAGGCCCATATAGAATGAGGGCACTGGGGCAGCAGCATCACCCATTACACCACCGTGTCAGCCTGAGGTTTTTTATTTATTATGTATTAGAGGCATTCACTAATGATGTGATTGGCATTTCTGATCGACATCTGGGAGTTGCATACGTTTGGGTTCTTTGCACAAAACTGAACTTTTCTAGCTTGACTGAGCTCCCACTTTATCAGGATATTTTAGGCACAAGTTAAGCCCCAAGTGGGAGTTCTTAGGTGGGTCCTGGTGGAGAGCAGGGTACTGGATTCACCCAGCAAGGAGGGTGTATGGTCCCTCCACAATCACTCATGTCTAATTATCAACCTGACAAAATAATTTAATACACTAAAGTACTTACACACATCTAATATAAAATAGGCCCAAGGCTAAAGGGAAAGCTTTAATATTATTTTTATCATTAAGAAGAAAGAACTTCACGTTTGTGGAAAATGGAATTTAAAGCAGCTTTATTTTACACTAAGAAATTTCTTTTTTTTTTTTTTATAAAGCTTTTATTTAAAGAATATAAATTTCCAAAGAACAGCTCATGGACCACAATGGCTCCCCCCCCACACAACTTCCCTCCCTCCCCCCACCCTCCCCTTTCCCGCTCCCTCTCCCCTTCTGTTCACATCAAGATTCATTTTCAATTCTCTTTATACACAGAAGATCAATTTAGTACATATTACGTAAAGATTTCAACGGTTTGCCCTCGCATAGAGACACAAAATGATAATACTGTTGGAGTACTAGTTATAGTATTAATTCACAGTGTACAGCACATTAAGGACAGAGATCCTACATGATTTTTTTTTAAAAAAATTGATTAATTGTCTATGCAATTTCCAGTTTAACACCAAGATTTTTTAATTATTTGCAATTATCTTTATATAAAGAAGATCGATTCAATATATACTATGTAAGGATTTCATCAGTTTGCACCCACTCAGAAACACAAAGTGTAAAAATACTGTTTCAGTACTAGTAATAGCATCACTTCACATTGGACAACACATTAAGGACAGATCCCTCATGAGACGTAAGTACACAGTGACTCCTGATGTTGATTTAACAATTTGACACTCTTGTTTATGGCGTCAGTAATCTCCCTAGGCTCTGGTCATGAGTTGCCGAGGCTATGGAAGCCTTTAGGGTTCGCCGACTTCGATCTTATTCCCACAGGGCCATAGTCAAAGTGGAAGTTCCCTCCTCCCTTCAGAGAAAGGTACCTCCTTCTTTGATGGCCCCGTTCTTTCTACTGGGATCTCACTCGCAGAGATCTTTCATTTAGGTCTTCTGTTTTTTCCAGAGTGTCTTAGCTTTCCATGCCTAAAATATTCTCATGGGCTCTTGAGCCAGATCCGAATGCCTTAAGGGCTGATTCTGAGGCCAGAGTGCTATTTAGGACATCTGCCATTCTATGAGTCTGCTGTGTATCCTGCTTCCCATGTTGGATCATTCTCTCCCTTTTTCATTCTATCAGTTAGTATTAGCAGACACTAGTCTTGTTTGTGTGATCCCTTTGACTCTTAGACCTATCAGTGTGATCAATTGTGAGCTGAAATTGATCACTTGGACTAATGATATGGCCTTGGTACATGCCACCTTGATGGGATTGTATTGGAAACCCCTGGCACAATTCTAACTCCATCATTTGGGGCCATTCTGATTGAGCATGTCCCAAATTTTACATCTCCTCCCTCTCTTATTCCCACTCTTATATTTCACAGAGATCACTTTTCAGTTAAAATTTAAACACCTAAGAATAATTGTGTGTTAATTACAGAGTTCAACCACTAGTACTAGGATAAAGAGAAAAAAAAAATACTACCATGGATAAAGTATTACATTGTACAACAACAGTCAGCACAAGAGCTGATCGAGTCACTGTTTCTCATAGTGTCCATTTCACTTCTACAGGTTTCCCCTTTGGTGCTCAGTTAGTCATCGCCAATCAAGGGAAACAAATGATATTTGTCTCTTTGGGACTGACTTAATTCACTCAGCATGATGTTTTCTAGATTCCTCCATTTTGTTGCAAGTGACCGGATTTCATTGTTTTTGACTGCTGTATAGTATTCTGTAGAGTACATGTCCCATAATTTCCTAATCCAGTCTACTGTTGAAGGGCATTTGGGTTGGTTCCAAGTCTTAGCTATTGTGAATTGAGCCGCAATAAACATTGCTGTGCAGACGGCTTTTTTGTTTGCCCATTTAATTTCCTTTGGGTAAATTCCAAGGAGTGGGATGGCTGGGTTGAATGGTAGGGTTATATTCAGGTTTCTGAGGAATCTCCAGACTGACTTCCATAGTGGCTTCACCAGTTTGCATTCCCACCAACAGTGGATTAGTGTCCCTTTTTCCCCACATCCTTTCCAGCATCTATTGTTGGTGGATTTCTGAATGTGAGCCATTCTCACCGGGGTGAGGTGAAACCTCATTGTGGTTTTGATTTGCATTTCCCTAATTGCTAGGGATCTTGAACATTTTTTCATGTGTCTGTTGGCCATTTGGATTTCCTCTTTGGAAAAATGTCTGTTGAGGTCCTTGGCCCATCTCTTAAGTGGGTTGTTTGTTTTGATGTTGTGGAGTTTCTTAATTTCTTTGTAGATTCTGGTTATCAACCCTTTATCTGTTGCATAGTTTGCAAATATATTTTCCCATTCTGTCGGTTTCCTATTCACTTTCCTGACTGTTTCTTTTGCAGTACAGAAACTTTTCAATTTGATGCAATCCCAGTAGTTAATTTTGGTTTTCAGTGCCTGTGCTTCTGGGGTCTTTTCCAAGAAGTCTTTGCCAGTACCTATGTCTTGCAGGGTTTCTCCTATGCTCTCCAGTAATTTGATGGTGTCGGGTCGTAGGTTTAAATTTTTAATCCATGTTGAATGAATTTTTGTGTAAGGTGAAAGGTAGGGGTCTTGCTTCATGGTTCTGCACGTGGAAATCCAGTTTTCCCAGCACCATTTATTAAACAGACTGACCTTACTCCAGGGACTGGTTTTGGATCGTTGATCAAATATAAGTTGGCTGTAGGTGTTTGGATTGATTTCTGGAGTTTCTATTCTGTTCCATTGGTCTATCCATCTGTTTCTGTACCAGTACCATGCTGTTTTGATAACAACTGCCCTGTAGTATGTCCTGAAATCTGGTATTGTGATGCCTCCGGCTTTGTTTTTGTTGTACAAGATTGCTTTAGCTATTCGAGGTCTCCTGTGTCTCCATATGAATTTCACCATCATTTTTTCCAGATCTGAGAAGAATGTCCTCGGTACACACTAAGAAATTTCTAATACTTGTGCATAGATTTATCACATTTCACATTTCCATGAACATTCTCAAGAGTTCATAGATTACCATAAATATCAACATCAACGAACATCTTTTACTTGTTCTTAAACTGCTCTTTTATGTAATATAAATATTTTCCTATTTGATGCAGGATTATCTTTATGTAGGCACTGCTAGTTGTTCTCCTCTGATTTCCTATTTTATAAATATTAGAGCTTTTGTTTCAGATTTCTATTCCAACTCCAAATGTAGAGTATTAGATAAAACTGAGAAATATTTCTTTAATGAATATATATATTTATATTATTATTTGTATATATTTATTATATATTACATTTAGTGAAATATATATATATGTATATATTCCCCAAGAAGATGGAGTGAACCCTTGTACGGACATTTTGAGAAGTGAAAGACACTCAGCAACTCTGAAAATTAATGACACCACAAGTGAAACTGAGTGAGCCTTCTCATCATGTCATTATCCTCACACAAAACCTTCAGACTCTCACTTGGGGAAAAAGCGAGATAGGATTCCCTGTGAAACAATAGGAGGGCTTGTCAAAGTTTGTCATAGTAAAATTTTAAGAAAAATATATCATCAATTATTCAGACAAAAAGAAGGACAAAGTTAACATCACCTCGAAACATCACATTAAGGTACTAAATTCAATACTACAAAATGCAAGACAAATCTTTAATATCAAGAAGTAATCATGAAAATTGAAAGATAATTCTATGTATCAAGAAAATCTAACTCCTAGCATTTCAAGGAGAGTCAGGACACTGCCAAGAGAAAAATAAGTTACTCTGAAAGAGTGTTTGAGTAACAACTCAGTGACAGAGGACAATGACAAAAATTCAGACATTATGGAGCAAAAAGAATTGAGCAAGGGACAATAAATCCCACTGAGTTGCACTTTCATTGTTTATATGAGAAAGGAAATCTTTTTCAGTTAGCACAAGACTAATAAAAATAGATTCATTAAATGGTAACAATATCACTCTTGACAAAGAAATGAAAGCAATGAATAGAACAAAGACAGAAATTATGATGAAAGGACTCCTGGTGAGAACTGAACTCATGGAAATAATATGATACTATTATGTGGATCTGTTCACAGAAAATGTAGTAAAATGTTATTATGATATTATATACAATATTATTAATAGGAGTAGATGGAGGAAGGCTCTGTGGAGTAAATTATGAAAGTGCTAATACTGAAAAGATTTATAGTCAAATATCAACTAGCATCATATAAAAGTGAAATCTGCTTTGAAAAGCAAACCATAATGTCCACAAACTCTGAATGATACTTTGACTAAGACAAGAATGATTTAGTTCACTCTCATGTGTTGGTGAAAGTACATTTTTAAAGGTTTATTTTTTTTAATTGAAAGAGTTACAGAGGGAGAAGAGGAGAGACAGAGAGAAGCATTTTGTATCTACTGGTTCACTCTCCAGATGGCCTCAGTGGCCAGGGCTGGGCCAGGCCAAAGCCAGGAGCCAGAAGCTTCATCCAGATCTCTCAGGGGCCCAGATACTTGGGCTATGTTCCATTGTTTCCCAAACTATCCCCAGAGAGTCGGGTAGGAAATGGAGTAGCCAGGACACGGACCAACATCCATACGGGATGCTGGCCCTTGCAGACAATGGCTTTACCCACTATGCCACAATGCATGTCCCGACAGCACATTTTTTGAAATATGACAGTGTGTTCCTTTAATTTTTTATTAAATTACTCATATTTATTTAAAATTATCCATTAAAATGACAAGTACAGTATTATCCACTTTTTTAAAAGTATTCTTAAAATCAGTGGTACACACAGAGGTCTGTTATCCACACTGATTCCCTCCCCAAATGCCTGCAACTGTCTGAGCCAAGTCAGAGCACAAGATGGGAGTTGGGGATGCAATCCAGTTCTCCAAAGTGGTAGCTGGGAACAGAACTCAGGTCTCTCATGTGGGTGTCAGGAACCCAAGTACTGAGCCATCAACACTGCTTTTCAAAGTTTGTCTTGGCAGGGTACTAGCACAAGAAACCAAAGATAGGAATTGAGCCCAGATACCACAAACTGAGATTAAGGTGTTTTAACTGCTAGGCTAAACACCAAATCCTATAAAAGTACTTTTAATCATCATCATACCCATCTACTTCTTATGCTTTTATCCATAATTTTGCAAAGGGAAATATCTAGAAAATATTATATTTATAAAATCATTTATCTTTTCTTCAGTCATTGGAATGTTTTACATTTGCTTTGCTATTGTCATATTACTTAAAACCTTATAATAATCATGTGACATTTTATCAAGTATAATAGCACAAATTTTCATAAAATGATACAAAATGACTAGGGATCATGCTTATCAGAAGTCATCTTAATTGTAAAGTGCCTCTTTTATGTGTTTCCATTTATACTGAAATAGGTTTAATCTGAACAATAATGAACAGAGTTTTATCTTTCAGATCCTTTTATCTTTCTTGACTTGTATTCATTTCCTAAATTATACTTGGAACTTTAAGACTCAATAATTTGGAGACACACAGTGTTGGTTATAGTAAAATAAAGACTAAGGAAGAGGGGGTAATTATTTAATTATTAAACTATTACTATAATATAATTCCATTATTAATTGTTGGAACTTGGGAAACAAGGCAATTGACTCTAATCCTAGGTTTCTTGAAGCTGAAATTTTTGGAGAAATAAAGATGCCATATAATGAGAAAAAAATCTTGGCAGATAAAATTTGCATATTTATTCTATAAATAAGTTATGAGTGTTTAAACGAATTATTTTCTGTCACTCAATATTGATCTAACACCATGAAAATGATATGTATCATACATCTTACAAGGATATAATTATACTTACATAAAATATTGAATTTGAACATTCTCTGGATGTGTTACATGACTATACACTCTTGTTACAATTAACAGAAAGCAGGCACCCTCTTAAAATGAGCACCGAGACAAATGTTAATTGCTTCTCACTGTCATTCATGCATCAAATATTAACTGTAAGCCTACTACTGTACAATATGCCAGTAAAAAAGAGCACTATTGAGAAAATAAAGTAAGGTTAGGATAGTAGAGTATATCTGTAAGAAACTGGAGACATGTTTTAGATAAGCCAGTGATGATTCTTTATTATGAAAGAATTTTACTGAATACCTGAAATAAATAATTCAATAATATGAGAACCCGAGGTTGGGTACAGAAAGAAACAATGTTCTAATAAGAAAAGAGAAAATGATAATGTCTTAAGATAATGTTTGGGTGCATTTCTAAAGCATGAAAAGTGGCCAGTGGAAAAGATTAATCAGTGATGGGATGAAAGAAGATAACACTAGAAGTATGGCATGGCAGTAGTCTAGATTCTAGCAGTCCTACTAGTCTGAAATGCCATTTGAATTTACTCAAAGATGAGAGGACACTAAAGAGGACTGAGCTCAGGTGAATAGACAGCTTCTACTAGCTGGGAAAAACCTGTACATGGAGGTGCAGGGGACAACTGCAAGAACATGTGTAGAATATTACAGTAATTCAGATGATAGACTTAGACCAGTTGGAAATACTAATAGGTGGTCAGCTTCAAGACTGAATTTAAAATAGGATTTACTTGTGAATGGTACTTGGGTGGCACAAGAAAAGGGAGTCAAGGGTGGTTCCAATGAATTTTTCTAATGAGATACTGGAGGGAAAGAACTGAAAATCAGTTATTTAGGGAAAAGTGCAATTTTGTTTGCTATTTAAAACAAGATCAAGACATTTACGCTTGGGACCTTCTGATGACCACATGTTCAGAAAGAGAGAGAGAGATGGACTTCCTCCTACATTAGAAGGAAAATCAAGAGGCTAGTATACCAGAGTTTAAGCACAGCAACTGTATCAAAAGAAATGGATGAAATTAGTCAAAGGGGACAAATGATCATATTTAAAAATACACAGTCACATTCAAAACCAGATTGTATGTCTGATCATTAACAGATAAATGCTTGAACACTAATTTCTTGCTTTTTCCTTACCATTTTCCAATTAATATATATAGCCGAAAACATTTCTATGATATTCCTCAATAATGGAGGACTATATTGAAATATTTCTAGGCAAATACAATGTTATTTATATTCTGTAACTTTACTATATTTTCTGGGAGATTTTTCAAGTGGAAAATGTATGAAAAAATGTAATTTTGCAATGCAGATGAAATTTGAAATTGTGTATTGTCATAAAGTGTATCCTAGATATGAAAGTTGCTCATACATTCTGGAGCTGAATTGCTTTGTTAAAATAAAAAATATAAAAAGCAAACCGTATGTTTTAAACAATGCATGACTATGTTGGAACAAAATGAACATCATCTGAGTCATTTGTGCTCATACTGTGTTTTGAAAAGGATCATTTCAAAATCTCTATACACAAAGTACTTAACAGTCACTAAGTGTTACCCAACAGTTTTTAAAAGTTTAGCAGATATGTGTGTGTGCGCATCTGTGTGTGTGTGTGTGTGTGTGCTTAAGGGTCCTGGTTTACTTCGCAAATGCCCACAATGGCTGGAGTTGAGCCAGAGCAAAGCCAGAAGCTGGGAACCCAATCTGAATCTCTCATATGGGTGGCAGTAACCTACCACTTGAGCCATCATTGCTTCCCCCTGGAATCTGCATTTGCAAGGGCTGGAGTCTGCTTTCAAACCCAAACACGTGCGTATAGTATACAAGTGTCTACAAATGTCTTAACTTGGTACCCCTTATTAAAATGTCATCACTATCAGAACTGCTACTTCTTTTGAATCCCAAGTTCAAGTTCATTTGACTCACTTGTTTCAACAAATAAGTAAATATTAAAACCCATGTTCTCATTTTCTATGGTATACCCCTTTGGATTACTATAACATTTGCCTATTAACTCCTTTATTTCTTCTTTTTACAATGTATTCTCAACCATAAGAAAAAATGAGATACTATCTTTTACAACAACATGAATGCAATGGAGACTACTGTGTTTAGTAAAATAAGCAAGCCCGCAAAAGACAAATACCATATATTTTCTCTGATATATGTAAGTTAACATATAGTACAAAAAAAAAAAAGAATGCGTAAGAATGACATCTTACAGCTTGATTATTATTTGTAGCCCTTCTCTGTATTCCTCTGGACCAGTGGTCTTCCTAGATTTTACTTATAGAACATTATGGTTATTAATGCATTAAGCTTCTGATTATAAAGTAAACTGAAAGTATGTCATTGCAAAACTTAAAAGAAAAAAAATGAAAGGGAAAAAGTAGGGAGGATTGAGGGAGGGCGGTTTGGAGGGAGTGAGGTATGGTTATCTTCTGAGAATTCAATCTATGAAATACATGAAATCTGTTCTCTTCATCTTATTTTTAACAGTTTATTTCATTTATTTAAAAGGGAGAATTACAGAGAGAAGGAGTAAGAGACAGAGAGGTCTTCAATCTGTTGGTTTACTCCCCAAATAGATGCAACAGCCATGGCTGAGCCCGAGTGAAGCGGAGATCCAGGAGCCTCGCCTGGGTTTCCCAAGTGGGTGGCAGGAGTATAAGCACGTTCACATTCTCTGCTGCTTTCCCAGGTGCACCAGCCCGGAGTGGATCAGAGTGGAGCAGTCAGGATTAAAATTGGCTCCCATATGGTATCCCAACATTGTAGGCTGCAGCCTTACCTACTATGCCACAATACTGGCCCCAGTGTGTTCTCTTTAAATTGATTTTAAAAACTTGTATTTTTTTTCAAATATTTACTATTATTTTTAATTTAAGATATTCAAATTTCATGTATTTCATATACACAGATTTAGGAACATAGTGATACTTCCCAACTTGTCCCTCTAACTGCCTATGCTTCAATGCTTCTTCTTTTCCCTCTCTTATTACCACTCCTATTTTTTTAAAATATTTATTTATTTATTTGAAAAACAGAGTTTTAGAAAGAGGTAGAGACAGAGAGAAAGGTTTCCATTGGCTGGTTCACTCCCCAGATGGCCACAATGGCAGGAGCTGTGCCAATCTGAAGACAGGAGCCTGGAGCTTCTTCTGGGTCTACCACATGGGTATAGGGGCCCCAGGACTCGGGTCATCATCTACTGCTATCCCAGTCCATAGCAGAGAGCTGAGTTGGAAGAGGAGCAGCCGAGATTGGAACCGGCACCCATATGGGATGCCTGCGCTTCAGACCATGGCATTAACCTGGTGTGCCTTAGCACAAGCCCCACCACTCTTAATTTTTATAAAGATCTATTGTCAGTTTACTTTTTACCCATAAGATTAACCTTACACTAAGTAAAGAGTTTAACAAATAGTATGGAGAAACACTGTTCCTCAACAGTTAAGACAAGGGCTGTAAAAAAATTATCAAATCTCAGTGCTGGCACTGTGTCGTAGTGGGTAAAGCTGTCACCTCCAGTGCCTGCATCATAAGAGCACTGGTTCCATTCCCGGCTGCTCCACTTCTGACCCAGCTCTCTGCTATGGCCTGGAGAAGCAGTGGAAGATGGCCCAAGTGCTTGGGCCCTGTACCTGCATGGGAAGACCCAGAGGAAGCTCCTGGCTCCTCATTTCAGATAGGCACAGTTTTGACCATTGTGGCCAATTGGAGAGTGAGCTAGCGGGTGGAGGATCTCTCTCTCTGTCTCTCTCTCTGCTTCTCTTTCTCTGTCTCTGTAACTCAGACTTTCAAATAAATAATCTTCAAAAATTTATAAAATCACAAATGTCAATTCCACTATTATACACTAAATTTCAAATAAACAATTAGTTACCACAGATCAGAGAAAACATATGGCAATGTGTTTTGGGGACTGGATTATTTCATTTAGTAAAATAGTTTCCAATTGCATTCATTTTGCTGAAAATGACAAGGTTTCATTTTTTATAACCACTGAGTAAAATTCTATGATGTATATTTACCATATTTCTTAATCCAGTCATCAGTTGATGGGCATGGATTGATTCCATATCCCAGCTATTGTGAATTGATCTGCAATAAATTCATGGGTACAGATAATTATTTCATATATGATTTCATTTTGTTTGGATAAATTTCCAGGAGTAAGATTCCTGGGTCACATGGTAGATCTATTTTCAGTTTTTTGGAGTATCTCCATACTGTCTTCCACAATGGCTGCACCAGTTTACATTCACACAAACAGTGGATAAATATGCATTTTTCCCTACATCTTCACCTTCATTAATTGTTTGTTGATTTTAGTTTTTGAGCCATTCTAACCGATGTGAAGTAAAACCTCATTGTAGTATTGATTTGCATTTCCCTGATGGCTGATGGCCCTGAGCATTTTTTCAAGTGACTTTTGGCTATTTAAATGTCCTCTCTTGAAAAATGCTTGTTCAAGTCCTTTGCCTGTTTCTTAACTGGATTGTCTGTTTTGTGGCTTTTGAATTTCTTGATTTTAATCCTTTACCAGTTTCATGTTTTCTCCCATTCTTTCAATTTTCAATTGGTGAGTGTTTCCTTTGCAGTGTGGAAGCTTTTTAGCTTGATATAATCCCATTTGTCAATTTTGGCTTTGACTGATGATGCATCTGCTATTTTTTCTAAGAACTCTTCACCTATTCCAATATCTTGCAAAATCTCTCTGATGTTCTCTAGTAACTTCATGGTATTGAGTCATAGATTTAGGATCTTGATCCATTTCAAGTGGCTTCAATGCTGAATGTTACCAGACATTTAAAGAATTAATTTCACTTGTTTTCCAACTATTCAACATAAATAAAAGGTAAGGAACTCTACCAAACTCCTTCTATGAGGCAAGCATCACCTTAATTCATAAACCAGAAAAAGATATAACAAAGAATATTATAGACTCATATCACGGATTAACTCAGATGCAAAAATCCACAACTAAATACTAGCTAAGTGAGTCCAACAGGACATTAGGAAGATCATTCATGCAGACCAAGTGGGATGTACCCCTGCTATGCAAAGATGGTTCAACATTTGCAAATCAATAAATGTGATGCAGCACGTTAACAAATTGAAGAACAAAAACTGTATGATTATTTCATAGATGGCAAAAGAAAGCACTTGATAAAATATAATATCCTCTCATGAAGAAAACCTTAAGCAAATTGGATGCAGAAGGAAGATTCTTCCACAAAATCAAGGCAATTTATGAAGCTTTATCCAGAGCCATTAGGCAAGAAAAAGGTATCAATGGGATATAAATTGGAAAGGAGGTAGTAAAACTATCCCTATTTGACATGACATGATTCTAAATATAGAGGATCCAAAAGACTTCACTGAGAGACTGCTGGAACTCATAAAAAAAGTTTTGTAAAGAGGCAGGATATAAAATTAACACACAAAACTCAATAGCCTTTGTGTACAATGACAATGCTAACAAAGAACTTCTAAAATCAATTCCATTTAAAGTAGCTACATGGCCAGCGCCATGACTCAAAAGGCTAATCCTCCACCTGTGGCAGCAGCACCCTGGGTTCTACTCCTGGTGAGGGTGCTGGATGCTGTCCCATTGCTCCTCTTCCAGTCCAGCTCTCTGCTGTGGCCCGGGAGTGCAGTGGAGGATGGCCCAAGTACTTGGGCCCTGCACCCACATGGGATACCAGAGAGAAGCACCTGGCTCCCGGCTTTGGATTATCGTGGTGCGCCTGCCACAGCGGCCATTGGAGGGTGAAGTAACGGTAAAAAGAAGACCTTTTTCTATGTCTCTCTCTCTCTCACTGTCCACTCTGCATGTCAAAAAAGAATAACAAATAAATAAAATAGCTAAAAAAATTAAATACTTTGGAATAAATTTAACTAAGGAGGCCAAAGATTTCTGAGATGAAATTTGCAAAACATTAAGGAAATAGAAGACACAAAAAAGTGGAAAAATTGTCCATGTTTGTGGATTTGAAGAGTTAATATCATCAAAATGTCCACACTACAAAAATCCAATGTCAATCAAAATATCAACATTTTTCTCAGATCTAGGAAAACTGATGTTAAAATTTATACTGAAACACAAGACCTGGAATACTTAAAGCAATCTTTTATGACCAAAAAAAAATTTTAAAAAGCCAGAGGCATCACAATACCATGTTTAAAGGCATACTACAGATCATTTATAATCAAAACAGCCTGGTACTGGTGAAAAATAGATATGTAGACCCATGGAGCAGAATAGAAACTCCAGAAATCAATTCATGTATCTACAACCAATCTACCTTACAAAACATCTAACGTCCATTCCTGAAGTAAGGACAGTCTCTTCAATAAAATTTAAAAGATATGTTTATTGCTTCAAACTGGAAAAAGTCTAAATGCATATGAATAAAAGGAGGGGCAAATATACTGTGGTATAGTCATACAATGGAAGATTAGAGAACCATACTGAAGAATGTATTTTGATTGCTTACAACATGGATCTCAAAAACACAACTCAAACAAAGGGAGTTAAACATAAAGATATATAGAGTGCAATTCCACTTATATGAAGCTCAAAAATAATTAAAATTTTGGGGTTGGCACTATGGCATAGCGGGTAAAGCTGCCGCCTACAGTGCCCACATACAATATGGGCGCCAGTTCAATCCCTGCTGCTCCACTTCCAATCCAGCAGTCTGCTATTGCCTGGGAAAGCAGTAGAAGATGGCCCAAGTGCTTGGGCCCCTGCATCCATGTGGGAAGACCTGGAGGGAGCTCCTTGTTCCTGGCTTCAGATCTGTACAGCTCTGGCAGTTGCAGCCAATTGCAGAATGAACCAGCGGATGGAAGACCTTTCTCTCTCTCTGCTTCTCCTTCTCTCTCTATGTAACTATGATTTTCAAATAAATAAATAAATCTTTAAAAAAGATAAATAAATAAATAAAATTTCTAAACCTTTCTCGGCACACATTATATTGCAATCTCAAATTTTTCATTAAACAGGAAAAAATGAAAAACAAAAATAAGAGGATAATGTGAAACTATTTTCTAATAAATCATGAAGCATGGTTGTTCAATATATTGGTTTCACAGAAAGAGAGAGAGAGAAAGAGAGAGAGAGAGAGAGAGAGAGAGAGAGAGAGAGAGAGAATGTGTAGTTGAAACAGTAAAAGACATCTGTATGGGTGAAATTTGGCCAAATTATTAAGACGCTGATTAAATTGCCTGAATCCCATATCAGAGCATCACAGTTTCACATCCAGCTAAAGCTCCTTACTCCAACTTCCTTCTGATATACATTCTGGGAGGCAGTGGGGATGGCTCAAGTAATCAGGTCTCTGACACCCATGTGGGAAATCTGCATTGAGTTCTTGGGTCTTTCGGCCTCAGGTCTGTGACAAACACGTGGGAAATGAATCAGCAGATGAATGCTTGTTCTCTCTCTCTTTATCTCTCTCCCCCTCTCTCAGTCTCTATCTCTGTTTGTCTTTCTCTGCCTTTTAAATAATGAGGGCAAAAGAGTTTTTATTTAGTTGAAAGGCTAAATATTGACTGAGACAGACTGGGGGACGAAGATCTCCATCTACTCGTTTCTTCTCCGATGCCTGAAACAACTGGGGAAGTGGCAGGTTGGAGCCAGGAACCGGGAACTCCATCAGGGTCCTTCTACATGAGAGAGGCAGGCGTACAAATACTTGGGCCATCATTCCCTCCTCCCAGGTGCACTAGCAGGAAGCTGTACTGGGACTGTGGAGTGGTCAGGTCTAGAACAAGGCACTCTCATATGGCTTGTGGATGTCCCAAGCAGTGGCTTAACTTACTGTGCCACAAATGCTGCTCCAAGGCTTTATTTCTTTAAAAGCATGTGTTTGATGATTTTTGGATGACATTGCTAAAGAAGAGGAGAGTGAGATGAATTGCAAAGTTCTAAATACACATCTAAGCTTAGAAAATCTTTGCTTAAAGGACAGATGCACATTAATTACTAAATTTATGTTTTGCAATATTGTAATATCTAAATGTGCCTGTCCCTCATGCCATTTTGTTTTGCCCCTTGAAAATACTAAAATTAAATCAATATGTATTGCCTTCTATTTCTTCAAATACATAAATTGGTGCTTTTTTAAAAAAAGTTCATTTGTTTGTTTGAAAGATGGAGATACAGAGAGAGAAAGTGTGTGTGTGTGTGTGTGTGTGAGAGAGAGAGAGAGAGAGAGAGAGAGAGAGAGAGAGAGAGTCTTCCATCTGCCGGTTCACTCTCCAAGGCCAGGGTTATTCCTAGTGAATCCAGAAGCCAGGAGCTTCTTCCAAATTGCCCGAGTGGGTACAGGGACCCAAGTACTTGGGCCATCTTTTATTGCTTTCCCATGCACATTAGCAAGGAGCTGGATCAGAAGTGGAACAGCCAGGATTTGAACCAGTGCCCTTGTGGTATGCCAACACTGCAAGAGGAGGCTTAACCTTCTACACCATAGTTCTGGCCCAACATTGATTCTTTTTATAATTCTCCTATCATATTTTTTCTAAATTGAGAAGTATTAAAATGTCTTTTTGCATTTATAATGATTCATAAATAAATGTCTTCCTAGAAATTATTACAATTTAATCATATTGCCTCGGCACATTTCAATGAAAAAATCAAAATTCTCATTCTGGAAAATATACCACAGAACCATTTGTGTGGCGGAAAATATTCTCAAGGTAGAGACATATTTAACGTGTACTGTGCGCTCTGAGTGCACTCACCCTCTGTGAGAATTTTCCAGCATAGTTATTGAGACTGTACTGAAGATTTTGTTCTTCAAAGATAACTAGCTTCTGTGTGCTTATGTCTGACGGTTAGGGAAGGTGTCGTGACAAGCTAGATTTTTTTTTTTCCATAGGACACTTTTTTATGCTATGTTTTAAGAAAATGTTTAGTGTATAGGATTTATTTCTTGATGTTTAGTTCTTGGAGACCCTGAGATGAGTTCAAATTGTTCTGACGGGATCCTGATCCTCTGCTGATTTGTTCTCATTTTTTCTGGTGCATCAACGTCAAAACTCTCAATTTATTCATTCCCCTTCGTACATACCCGACAGGTGTTCCAGTTGTTTCTAACCAAGAAAAATTGAACGCCCAGCAGGAAATCTTTTCCTGTTAATATTTAGCTGGGAGGGTTGTACATAATAGATTTAGTTTTACAATCTCAATTTGTTTCTTTTTTTTCTTTTTTATGATTTATTTATTTGTTCACAGAGAGAGATCTTCCGTCCCGTGGTTCACTCCCCAAATGGCCACATCCCTAATACATACCAGAAAAATTCTGGCATTCCAACCTGAGCACCGTGAGGACATGAGAAATCATCGGCTTTGTTTAGCCAAATGAATAGATTAGATGAAGACATGCAAAAATATATCTGCATATCTTGATGACCTTAAACCTTCTGTTAGAAACAGTAGATGAATTGGCAGATTTCCCAGAATTACAAGAGCTGCCTGAACACCTTTAAGATATTTTAATTCAGAAAAAGCAAGATTTACATACCAAATTAAGAACTCTTAAAAATCAAGCATTTAGTTCAACCAAAGATGAGGGAAAAGACATGGTCAAAACCAAAAAGGAAAGAAACATTAAATAAAAAACCACTCTATTTTATCTTAGAAGAATCTAAAGAAAATAAAAGACAAACATTGACTAACATATCCCCTCTGCTGTCCCACAAGGACGGTGTCAACTTATGTGTCTGTAATCATCCTTAATGCAAAAGAAATAAAATCACGTACATCATTTCTGGGTGGTGATTCCCCCTTTACTCTTTGTTAGAAAAATGTTACGTTTTCCATAGTAGGAATATCACATAACCCTCAGATTTGGCTTTATAGCTCAATCAATTCCTTTCTCTCTAGACATTCATTTAGTCCAAACATTTTGTGTTGCTTAATGATACAGCTCCGATATATATGTGCGGAAGAAACCTACTTGTAAATGCAGTGGAATAGTTTTAAGTTATGGATTAATCTCTTCCTGGAAATCTTTGAAAAAATCACTAGACTATTATTTGATGTTGAGCCAGATCATTTACTGTATTAATTTTCTTTTGCTGCTAAAGCAAATCTTTGTCAATTAAAATTATACAAATTTATTATCATATGGTTCCATAAGACTTCTTTTTTTTTTTAAGATTTAATTATTTACTTGACAGTCAGAGTGACACAGAAAGAGGAGAAGCACAGAGAGAGCGATCTTCCATCCGCTGGTTCACTCTCCAATTGGCCTCAACAGCTGGAGCTGCACCAGGAGCTTCCTCCGGATCTTCCCACACTGGTGCAGGGGCACAAGCACTTGGAACAACTTCTACTGCTTTCCCAGACCATAGCAGAGAGCTGGATCGGAAGTGGAGCAGCTGGACTTGAACCAGTGCTCATATGGGATGCCGGCACTGGAGGTGGTGGCTTTATCCACTAGGCCACAGTGCCAGCCCCCTGTAAGACTTCCTAAATGAGTCTTAGGGGATTAAGAATCAAGGTAGCTGTAGGGATACATTCATTCTGTAGCTCTATAAGGAAAATAAATTACCTATTATCTTCTAGCTCCTACAAGATTCCCAAATTCCTTAACTTATGGCATCTACTAATATTCTCAAAGGGCATTAGTCCAACATCTGCTTCCATAAGCACAGTTTCTTTTTCCAACTTTAACCCTTGCTATGGTTTGATGTGCTTCCCAAAATTCAAGCGTTGGAGGCCAAATCTCAAAATCCACGTGATGGTAGTATTTCACTAGTAATTAGGGTTAGAATGGAACTTAAAGGATCAAATAGAGGCTTTGCAAGAGCAGGAAGAGAGGTCATAACTTGTAGCCCTCCTCATTCTAACATGTGAGGCTCTTTGCCATGTTATGACATTATAATGAGTCCCATACCAGATGCGGACACCTGCATGTTGCACTTCCCAGCCTTAAGAATCCTGAGAAATAGACATTTTTTTTTCTTTATAAGTTATGCAGTCTATTACATTCTGTTATAGTAGCAGTAAATCTAGACATTCCTCATGATTCTCATAAGGATTGTTTTGATTAATTGAGGCTACCTAGATAATATAGGATACTTCTTGTATATAAAGAACCTTTAACAAAATCACACCTGCAAATTTCCTTCTGCCACCTAAAGTGATATATCATTGGAATTTAAAACATGACCATTTTTCCAGGAATGCTACTTCATTTACTTTCTTCACTTACCCTGTATAGTCATCTTAGAATGTGTTCCTCATTTTCCATTTTCCGGAGAAGCCAAGTGTATCCAAGTTCAGTGTTTCCAAGGGCACTTAGATATTGGCCTTCCTAGGATACTTTTGGGTAGGATATTTTGGTAAATGTCAGTTTATCCTGGAAATATTTTATTAGCACAGAATTCTTATTTCATCATTATAGTTTGAGTATATAATTTAGATCCAAAAATGTTCTGCTAACCAGAATAATATCATATGAGCTATAGTCAGGCAAGATATATTTTAATTTATGTATGGAAATGAGATTTTCATAAGTACCCTTGGCAGAAACTAAGGTTATCAGGACAAGTTTATGTGCAAACAGTTCACACTTAAATCAACATTAACTTCTGTTTCCCAAGAATTCATACCTTAAAAATTACCCTCCTTTCAAATAAATCTGTCTTTCACATGATTAATACTTGCAGCAAGACACAATAACACCATAAGGCAGAACACAATAGAAAATTTGATGCAATAGGCATTTCGGGTCTTAAGACAATTTTGACCTAACTATAACAGAAATAGTTGAAACTGAACCCCAATAATCAGTAGGAATAGCCTTTTAAATAATGTATACCTTGAAGTCATTACAATAAACTCAAAATCACAGTGCTCTTTGTTGGGTGGCAGTAACAGGCTTTTGCCAAATCTCTAGTCATCAGTGCCATGAATTTCAAGAGCTGTTAAAATTATATAAACACAGAAACTGTAAATATTGGGTTGTACTCTGCACTTTTTGAAGTGCAAGGAATACTTAGGGGAAAAAAGCAAAATCAAAATGTTTTCCTGTTAGCTTTGTGAACTACGTGTAATAATATTTGCAAATGAGGCCTAAGAAACTGAACAATCCATTCAGTCTATGTACTTCTTGAGAAATTTGAAATTTTCTGAAGCCATAACTTATTTTTGATGGTCTGAGGAGGGAATCTGTGGTCCTTGTTCAAATAATTCCAAGAAATTTTACCATTTTCTCTAAGATCCATGTTATCTGGGTTAATTAGCTGTCCTTTGGTCGTCACATGATGGGTAAGAGTTTCTAATTAAGTTTTGTCTTGGTCTTCAGATTGAGTATCATTATATGATTAATATAATGAATAACAGTACTCTGCCCTGAATTAAATTTATATCTAGTCTTCTCAGACTGTGGCAATCAACTGAAGAAATTAAACATTCTTGTAGGAACACAGTGGAAATATATTGGAGCACATTCAAAGTGAAAGAAAATTGGTATTAACTACTCTCAAACTAGAGTGGTTATAGCAGCTCTTCATCACTATAACAAAATATCAGACACTGGGTACTTAAGAAGCAACAGAGTTACTTCACAGTTTGGGGGCAGGCATTGTGGCATAGTGGGTGAAGCTACCAGCTGTAATGCCTACATTCTATATGGTTCTTGTTTGAGTCCTGGCTGCACTGCTTCTGATCCAGCTCCTTGATAATGCATTTGGGAAAACAGAGGAGGATGGCCTAAGCATTTGGGCCCTTGCCGCCTACTTGGGAGACGCAGAAGAAGCTCCAGTTTTCTAGCTTTGGCTTGGTACAACCTTTGACATTGAGGCCATTTGAGGAGTGAATTAGCAGATGGAAGATCACTTTTTGTGTCTCTCCCTCTCTATATATAACTCTGCCTTTCAAATGAATAAAAATGAATCTTAAAAAACAACAAATCCTTGGGGGGCAGTACTTTGGCACAGTGGGTTAATGTCCTGGCTTTAAGCACCTTCATCCCATATGGGTGCTGGTTCGAGACCCGGATGCTCTACTTCCTGTCCAGCTCTCTGCTATGGCCCTGGAAAGCAGTAGAAGATGGTCCAAGTCCTTGGACCCCTGCACCCGCTTGGGAGACCAGGAAGAAGCTCCTGGCTCCTGGTTTCGGATCAGCACAGCTCCACCCGTTGCTGGGGAGTGAACCATCAGAAGGAAGACTCTCTCTCTCTCTCTCTCTGCCTCTCCTCTCTCTGTGTAACTCTGACTTTCAAATAAATAAACCTTTTAAGAAAATCCAGTGACCATTGATGGAGCAAGGACAAAAGCAATCGCTAGAATTCTTCCTCAGCCATCTCAACCACATCCCAGGCGTTACTGGAAACCTCTCCTGTTATCTGCCTGAACCATCTCAGTTAGGACATTCTGCCTAGGTGCCTGGAAGTAGAACCTCAACGCCCCTCCCCGGCCCCCCAACACACACTTTGTTGAGACACTTCCTCCTGCATTCTTTCCCAACCAACCAGCCCACAGAAAGGAAAAAAAGCTGTGCCTGCAACATTAGCCCATGTAAACCCACTCACAGCTGCCTAACACTCTCCCCTGCTCCTACCAGATATTATATAAACCCCAGCCTGAAAGAGAGCTGATGC
The DNA here is from genome assembly GCA_949820135.1 of Sylvilagus floridanus. NCBI lineage: Eukaryota > Metazoa > Chordata > Mammalia > Lagomorpha > Leporidae > Sylvilagus > Sylvilagus floridanus. Next base: position 107,279,864 of record OX463238.1, on the reverse strand, counting down.
TTTCTGCCATGTGTTTGCCCTCTGCACATGCATGCAGCTAGCAATCTCTCAGGTTTTGAATGAACCTGCTTTGGCTGGGAGTCTGTGTTCTGCCTCCTTGTTGTCCTGCTCTTCTTCGCTTATTCTGGAGCCTCATGTGAACAGAGGTGCAAGAGTGTGGCGCTGCACCTACTGTGGTCCCTCAGAAGCTCATAGACCTCCAATACTCCGAGTGATAACTGTGATCCCACCTCTTTTTTCCTCCAAACTTTCCTCTCCTTTATGCAGCAAACTGGCAGTGAGGACCACAAGGTGACAATTGAGTGTCCAGCTCTCACGGATCCCTTCACTTCCAGGGTAAAACCCCAGCTATGCTGTTCCTCACACTGTTGAATTCCTGCCCAGCTCTCACTTGCCCATTCCTAGCTATCCATTTTCCTTTCCGTAATGATTCCATGGATGCACATGACTGGGAGTAAACTGGTAGAAAGCTGACAGTCTCAGATCAAAGCAACTCCTTCGGGTCCCTGGGAATCCCCCTGGAGAAGACCAGACGCTAAATGACTGTTAGGATATCCGGGAGCTAACATCCCTCCTTGACTGCCATTTCTGACCAAGTGCTTCTCCTCAGAGGAGACAGGGTGAAGCTCTCAAGTTACCCCTGAGTATCCTCTGTGGTGTGACTTGGACAGACTTAGGAGTTGCTTCTCCAGAATCTCCAGATGGGTTGAGATTGGCCTTGGTCTTTCACCTCCTCATTTCCTGCTTACAGTCTCCATGTGAATGCACAGCCAGAAACCTTTTGTCAGTTCCCTCCTCTGCATGCAACACCAGGGCCCTGATTCTCAATATGTTGGACTGGTAAGAAGTCACCACTCATCTTGTCTCCCCGGCGCACCAGAGAAGATCCTGTCTTGTTGGCCATTATCCTTTCCCTTGGAGGATTGTAGAGTATGTAATCAGTTCTAGTGGGAATGATCCCATATGACTCAATGTAGGGATGCCTAACTAAGTGTATCTAGGGCAATCTCATGACTCAATTGTGAGCTGCTCAGCTAATGGAGGCTTCTCAAAGAAGGCTTTGTTGTAAATCAAGTCCCCAGCACTTGGCCTCATTCTACCTAATTCATGGGATCCAAAGTTTCATGCATTCTGCCCAGGGCCCCCTTGCTTGTCTGTTAACAATTCTGTATGTGCTAGACCTTAGAAAGGGCATAAAACCAAAATGTTTTCTTCTGCAGTAAAGCTTGGCCTCAATTTGAATTGTTCTAAATGGTTCTAAATAGCTAAAATTCCACTTTCAGCCTCCAAATTCTCCATGATGTTGCTAAGTTTACACTGAGAAATGACAAATGTTTAGAGGTGTCCTCCCCTCTAATCCCACACCCTCTCTGTCTTCCCTCTTCCTCCTCTGAGATGCCACCACCAGCAGTGCCTCCTCAGAACAGAGTTCTCTGTTTGCCTGCCCGGTTATCCTGTTCTTCCCGTGGAAGAAAAGCCTTCACTTAAAACCTCTGCCCCCTTCCCAACTCCCTCCTTGTCAGATCCTCTCTGTGATCCGGATTCAGCTGAGGAACCACTCCCATATCGACCCCAGGGCCCACTCAAGCCCTCATCTGGTGATAACTCCCCAGCCTCCACACCAGATCCGCTGCCCAAACCTCCCTCCCTTCCTCTTATTTCCTCCTCACACTTGCTCCCCGTTCCATATCCCCTTCTCTTTACTATCTTAACTCTGAACTGAGTTTCTGATCTTGGGACTTCTAGCTGGACCCTTGGAACTCTCAAATGATGAGACTCAAACACATCATGGTATTGCCATCATTTTTTCATAACCTAAAATCCATTATCAGGTTATGGAGCCAAAATTCTGCTGTGTTGTTTAAGGTTCTAAAGGGTTAAACTCCAGTGCCTCCCCCCTCAGATGTAGTCTTTGAAGAGAAGGAGAAGGAGGAGGAGGAGAAGGAGGAGGAGGAGGAGGAGGAGGAGGAGGAGGAAAGAAGAATGTTTATATTTTTCTCTTTGGTTTGTGGTATGTTAACTCTATTCTTTTGGTGGATTGGTGGGAAGGACATAGGCCAGTTGTCACTGAGCCCCAAGCAGGGACACTCAGAAATCTCCTGGGTTTAAGTTAATGGCTTCCAGGGGGCCTCTGACCCATGGCAAACTGGCCACTGGCCCACAGTCACCCTTGGGAGCTGTCTTGCAGACGCCTAAACAGCTGTGTTCTTCAGAGATGGTCTCAAGTGGCTGACTGAGTCCTCAGGCACTTGTTGAGTAAAAATGTAGGCTCGAATTCAACTTAAAATCTAAGGAGACGTCTTTGGTAAATACCAATCTCATGCATAAAATGCCCAGATAATATCTGGTGCTAATTTGGGTCAACTGTAACCAAGACTCTAGATTTAAAAGGATTTCTCCTTTTTGGAGCTAGAGAGGTCACTACCTTGAAAAACTGTTTTTGCAATTCGCCAAATTTGTTTGAAATCTGATTTAACAGAACCAGCTGAAACCGCAATGGGTGATCAGAGCCCTTTTCTTACAGCCCTCTAGTGTGGATTCTGCAAAATCAGAAATTTTGGTTTAAATCTAGATAAGAAAAAGATGGTGTTTTACACAATACTGCTTGGGCTCATTATTTCCTGAGATTGAACGAGAAATGGCCACTCAATAAATCTCTGGTTTATATCACTGATTTCCAGCTAGAGTTGTTTTATAAAAAGGTGTAAAATTCCATGTAAGTGCAAAACTCCATATAAATGTAATTATGACCTTAAGAATAACTGCGATAAAGATGTGATATAACATGTCTGAATCTTAACTCATCTAGGTTTAATTACCAAATATATATTTAATTATTCTTAGCTTCTTAAATTCATTAAAAAGAACTATTTGGGTTTGTTAACAAATAAGACTACTTAAAAATAACTAAGATTTAACTTTGATATGATCTATTATTTAGAAACTGTCTTAATTTGTTAATTTGTTTTAGTATATAGATATTGCTTTGTTTTAATTGGCTTATATGTGAAAGAGTGCTAATAAAAACAGTTAAGTTAACCCCAACTGCTGAAAAATGGGGAGTTTGCCTAATTTTGGGAGAAAAGTGCTGCTTTTACACCAATAAATCAGGTGTGGTAAGAGAAGGGATCAACTGCATAAGAAACCATGCTAACATAATCTATTTCCAGGTTCTTACAGGATCAGGTAATGGCTATAACCCAAGCCATCTCACAAGAACATCACAAGACTGCTCTTTTCTGCAACAAATCCAACCCAAAATATAGATACCCTATCCCATACCAGCAGGAAATAGCCTGAAAGCTACTGGTGCCCTGTCTCCATTTCTATACTCAGAGTCAGGATTGAGGGAGCAAGGGCAAAAAGCCATCCCTTGTATTCTTTCTCAGCCAGCTCAATGACACCACATGCATTATTAAGAAACCGCCTGTGTTATTTCCTTCAACTAGCTCAGAGAGGAACAACCTGCTGCCATCAATGGGAGTGGATACCCAGGCCCTGCTTTGAGATAGCTCCTCCTGTGTTCTTCCCATCCAGTCATCTTGCAGAAAGGAAAAAGTCTGTGAAGTTTGAAAAGCCTGCACCTGCCAAATAAGCCCTGAGAAACCCACTCAGCACCACTTCATTCAGATCCCTTCCAAGATGCTATATAACCCCCAGCCTGTAAGAGAGCAGGCGCTTTTTGCTATGTGTTTGCCATGTGTATACACTGGCCATTCACCACCTTCCGGGTTTTTGAATAAACCTCATGGTGTTAAAAATGTCCTCTGGACCTTGTTACCATGACAACTGTTAGCAGCACACAGCAGGTCAATACACACACGGCGGGGGGGGGGAGGCGGGGGGGGGAGAGAGAGAGAGAGAGAGAGAGAGAGAGAGAGAACATATAACTTTGGAAGTTCAAGGGAGTGGTATCAGATTGCTTAAATTCGAGGCTCCATGGCAAATAGCAATGGCAGAAGTATATGATTAAGCAAGTAGTCACAGCCAGAACAGGGAGCACAGAGCGGGAGAGACAGAGACAGAGAGGAGAGATGGCCCAGGCTTGTTTCTTAAAAACAAACAAACAAAAAAACAAACAAACAAACAAAACACCTCTATTTAAAATAACTATTGAGGAATCATACAACAAAATACCTTAATCTTTTCATAGAGAAGCAATCTCAAAACCCAAACATTTCATACTGTGCTCTACCTCTTAAAATTCCATTGTATGAGTCAGGTACATCCTACAATGCTGACATCACATTTAGGCATTTATTGGTGTCTTGGCTACTCCATTTCCTATCCAACTTCCACCTAATAGCCTGGAAAAAACACCAGAAGATGGCTCAAGTGTTTGTGTTCCTGGCACCCACACTGGAGACCAGGAAGGAGTTCCTGGCTCCTAGCTTTCATTTAAGCCAGCCCTGGCAATTGAGACCATCTGGGTAGTAACCAGTGGGTGCAAGATTTCTCTCTGTTTCTGTCTATCCCTTAATAAATAAGTAAATATTAAAAAAAAGTTCCACAGTACCAATATCACCAGCCTGAGGCCAAGGCTCTAATCACATTAACTTTTGTAGATACACAGTCAAATCAAATCCAAATTATAGCTGTTGGAAAACAATGCAATAGCCAGAATGAGGTACAGCAATTTTCCTCTTTCTCTGGCATATATCAAAGTCGTACACTATTGGATATAGCTTATGGTTTTGGAGACATTACTTTATTGAATTCTGTATAATTTATAGTTCACTTTCCCAATTAATCAGTTTTTAGAGTCCGGATTATGCTACAGTATTAGGAAATTCAGAACACTAATATAATTGTAATCAATGGATCCTTTATTAATTTAAAATATTTATACTCCTCAAGTAAATTATTTTGTTTGAAGTTAAACACTCTTGAATAAGTTTATATTATTCTTCAGTGTGAAGAGCAGATTTGAATAACATCTCTTTACCTGTATATTGGGTAAGTGAATTCTCCCAACTGAGATATCACATATATGCCAGGAATGTGAAGGTTCTTCAAAGAGTTCATAGAAAATTTTAATTCCATTTTAGTATCATCTTTCAGTGACTTTTAAAAGTGTTTTACTTATTTATTTGAAAAACAGAGTTGTAAAGAGGGAGAGCAAGTTCTTCCATCCTTTGTTCCCTGCCCAAATGGCCATGATGGAAACCTGAGCAAAACCAAATCCAGAGACCTGGAACTCCATCTTGTCTTCCATTTAGATGACAGGACCCAAGTTCATGGCTCATCTTCTGCTGTTTTCCCAGGTCCGATAGCGGAAAGCTGGATTGGAGGTGGAGCAGCTAGAACTTAAACTGGTGCTCAGATGGATGCGGGCATTACCAACCCCTCCATGAACTTTTGAAGGACCTTCAAATATCATGAGCAGGGGACTGGCACTGTGGCATAGCGGGTAAAGCTGCCGCCTGCAGTGCCGGCATACCATGTGGACACCGGTTCGAGTCCCGGCTGCTCCACTTCTGATCCAGCTCTCCGCTGTGGCCTGGGAAAGCAATAGAAGATGGCTCAAGTATTTGGGACCTTGTACCATGTGAGAGACCCAGAGGAAGCTCCTGGTTCCTGGCTCCTGGCTTTGGTCAGTGCAGCTTCAGCCATTGCAGCCAACTGGGGCATGAACCAGAGGATGGAAGACCTCTCTTCTCTCTCTCTCTCTCTCTCTCTCTCTGTCTGTCTTTGTCTCCATCTCTGTAACTCTGCCTTTATAATAAATAAATCTTTAAAAAAACATTATGGGAATTGTGATATAATAACCATGAATACCTGTTGTTCACAAATCTCCAATTTTAGCCTTACTTTAATTTGCAAACTTCTCAGTTGCATCTTGATATCGTGTTCAGATTTTTATCTGCTAACATTTCATTGTGAGATTTACAAAGGGCAATACAGTGAATCCTCCAGTTTTGGTCTAACTGTGCCTACTTAAATGTATATTCTGGGAACTCAATCCCCGATGCAACAATACAGGGAGATGAAGCCTGATGGGAAGTCTGTAACTCAAGAGCAGATTAATGGTACAATTAAGATTACTTACAAGAGTGGATTTCCTCTTTTTGCTGTTCTGGCAGATGCCAGAGATTTGACCCTGGATCCCCCAACATTCAGAATTGTTTTTTTTTTTTTTTTTCAGGTTCCATTGCCACACTGGACTTTATTTACAAAGCTCACATTCCAGATCAAATGAACAGGAATTAGAATTAAGAGTTAATGAAGGGGTTGGCACTGTGGTGTAGCGGGTAGAGCTGCTGCCTGCAGTGCCGGCATCCCATATGGGAACTGGTTCAAGTCCCGGCTGCTCCATTTCCAATCCAACTCTCTGCTGTGGCCCGGGAGGGCAGTGAAGGATGGCGCAAGTCCTTGGGCTCCTGCACCCGCATGGGAGACCCAGAGGAAGCTCCTGGCTCCTGGCTTTGGATCGGTGTAGCTCTGGCCATAGCTGGTGTTCTGATACCTAGGACGGGGGCGAGCCCCCTTCCAACCATCAATAAGGGTCACAGCTGCAGCGCCCACACCAGAGGCAGCCTAACAAAAGTCTAACAGATGTGTGCCTCATAGTTTATGACAACACTGGTGCCTTCAGACTCACATCCCGAAAGACAGCATCTCCTTCAACAGAGATGAACAGAAGAGTCAGCAGGTCCCCCGCTATGTGATGCCATCTAGTGGTAGGATTTGAAAAATGCAGGCACATGGTCCCACAGAATAAGGCTATATTCTGTCTCCTTGGCCAACACAACCCAGGAAAGGAAGGAGCTGCCCCAGAGAAAGCCGCAAATTCTCATGGGACAGGAGCCCCTGCCGTGGTCACGTGATGGAACTCGTCCTCTTTATGGCCTGGCCACAGCCTCAGCAGCCCAGGCAGGTGATCATCTGTGCCAGCCCCCATTGGAAGTCTTCATTTGTTTTGCGTTTCATACTGTTGATGGAAATGAAACAGGTTTGACGTCGGCCCAGGAGTGCTCCAAAGCGGATGAAGTTATGGTCAGAATGTATTGCATTCCCATGGCAGTAAACTTTTCCTTGATGACTTAGGCACTGTCGAAGAGATCAGAGAGTGGCGTAAAGATCTGGAAGATGAGACACTCCACGCGTGGGCTTCGTTTCGTGGTCCACCCTCTTTTGATGACTATGAGTTGGGAGTGAACTAAAATGCGTAGTAAACTAAGCTTTCATTAAGGTGCCGGTGACCTGTAGTGTGGGGTGGATGTCTCAGCTGCTGGAGGCTCTCATTGTCCCCCTGAAACCAAATTTCAGCCAGGTACCAAACCCAGGTGCTAGTGTGGGATGCAGGCATCTTGCTGTAGGGATGCACGCACACAGCTGTGTGGCCAACACACAGTAGGAGCCCTATCAGTGTTCCTTATTGTTATTGGCAGGGAATAAAATGGCAGAATTGTTTTAATAATGATATCAATCAGACCAGCACAGAATGGACTGAGACAGCTAGTGTCCAATGATTCTAGCACATTTTGTTCACATTTTAGTCCTCCTGCTGTGAATGATCATGAGCCCTTTACTGCAGATTATTCAGAAAACTGTTGTCACTCAGATTCCTAATCTCTTACTAATATAATTAATATGGATTTTGAAAGGGGTATATAACTCTACTTTTCCATAATGATCAAATTTTTAAAATCTATCAAGATACACAAAAAATTTACGAATTTTTCAGTCATTTTAGAATGTTTATTCAGTAAACTAGATGACCAAATTTCTTTTTTCTTTTCTTTCTTTTTGTTCTTTTTTGACAGCTAGAGTTAGACACAGAGTGAGAGACAGAGAGAAAGGTCTTCTTTTTCCTTTAGTTCACCCCCCAAATGGCTGCTACAGCTGGCACGCTGCAGCCGGCACGCTGCGCCGATCAAAAGCCAGGAGCCAGGTGTTTCCTCCCGGTCTCCCATGTGGGTGCAGGGCCCAAGGACTTGGGCCATCCTGCACTGCCTTCCCAGGCCACAGCAGAGAGCTGGACTGAAAGAGGAGCAACCTGGACTAGTACCCGGCACCCCAACCTGGACTAGAACCCGGAGTGCCAGTGCCACAGGTGGAGGATTAGCCAAGTGAGCCTCAGCGCCAGCCTGATCGAATTTCTTATAGAAAGCTATTAAAATTTTTGTAGCTACTCTATCAGTTTCAGTTTTGTAAATGTCATTTTTGATTGAACCCATGATGATTTCCACAAAGTTTAATTATCTCAAAATTTTGTTACTTTTTCAATATTGGTCCCTTTCTTTTGCACAATCCTGTGATTTCTGCCAGTAAATAGTTATTCCCACTCAAACATTTCAAATCCAGAATATCTTCCAATGATTATTTTTATCCTTTAAAAGTAAAGAGTATGGCGATTAAGGTTTCCTCTAAGCAGAGCATCGATATCATAGGCAAAGCGCCATGCAGTAGAAATCTTAACACCAATCACACTAGAAGTACAGGACATAATTTTGCATTCCTATCCTTCTCTGCTAACTTCAATTTCAATATTACATATTTAAAAACTAAACAGAAAATCATAAGGTATCACATTGTTGCCTGACTTAGCTTTTCTTACAATTTATTTTGAAATCCATTTAGCCATGACACAGCCCAAGATCCATGGACTTCGGGTCTCAATTGTGATTTTCCTACCATCCGTGTAGGTGATGTGGTACATTGCAGAGTTGAAACCAGAGATGCCTAGGAAGCTAGCTTCTGCAGTATTCTATCTCCTTTGGGCTTATTTCTTCCTAACCATGTCTCAGTCATTATCATTTACATTATATTGTCAGAAATGTTTTCAAATATCCTTTTATCTTGGCTATAGTTTCCAAAAATTCAAATATCTAAATGGTCTCATAAATTGTAGAATGTTCTCACCTAAGACTTTATACACAGGAAAGAAAATCAAGGCAGGAAAGTCTAGCACGGTGGACTCACATGGAGGGCATGGGTGCCCATGGCTCGGGAATCCAGCAGCCAAGAGTCTATGTACCAGCAGTGGAAAGTGAGGTGAAACCAGACCACAGCACCCCAAGCCACCAGTGAAAAAGTTGCAGGAAGAGCCTAGAGAGAACCCAGATTGGAGCCCCATGGAGGAAAGTGTACCAGCCAAACTAGAGGAAAAAAAAAAAAGAATGGGACAGACACGTTTCTCTCTCTCTGATCACTACAATGCCATCCTGTAACAAGCAGGTAGAGCAGGCACCATTTCTGTCATACGTAACAGCTTCGTCAGCTTGTGTCTACATCCAGCAACCAGTCAAGTGGAGACTCCTGACTCTGGTGGGGAGAACTAACAGGGGGCTTGGAGCTTGTAACTGTGTGAGGCTTCTGTACCAGGACTGTGCAAAAAACTGAAGGTGTGTGGCAGGACACACCCAAAAGAACATGACACTTCAATACTAGATTGTGAGTAGGGAAAAAGGTACCCTAATCCACCTTTGATGGGAATGTAGATCAGTAAAGCCGCTATGGAAGACAGTTTGGAGATACCTCAGAAATCTGAATATAGTCCTACCATACAACCCAGCCATCCAACTTCTCAGAATTTACCTAAGTGAAATGAAATCAGCAAATAAAAGAGCTATTTGCAACTGAGTTAATTGCAGCTCAATTAACAATAGTTGGCTGGCGCTGTGGCTCAACAGGCTAATCCTCCGCCTTGCGGCGCCGGCACACTGGGTTCTAGTCCCGGTTGAGGCGCCGGATTCTGTCCAGGTTGCCCCTCTTCCAGGCCAGCCCTCTGCTGTGGCCCGGGAGTGCAGTGGAGGATGGCCCAAGTGCTTGGGCCCTGCACCCCATGGGAGACCAGGAAAAAGCACCTAGCACCTGGCTCCTGCCATCGGATCAGCGTGGTGCGCTGGCCGCAGTGTGCCGACCGCGGCAGCCATTGGAGGGTGAACCAATGGCAAAGGAAGACCTTTCTCTCTGTCTCTCTCTCTCACTGTCCACTCTGCCTGTCAAAAACAACAACAACAACAACAACAACAACAAAAAACCAATAGCTAAGACATGGAATCAACCTAAATATCTGTCAATAAAAGACTGGGTAAAGAAATTATGGTATGTGTACTCTATGGAATACTACACAGTGGTAAAATAATGAAATTTAGTCATTGGTAACAAAATGGACGAATCTGGAAAACATCATACTTATTGAAATAAGCCAGTCTCAAAGAGACAAATATCTTATGTTCTCCCTGACCTGTGTCAACCCTCTGAGCACTTAGAAGGAAACCTGTAGAAGTGAAATTGACACTATGAGAAGCAATGATTGATAAGCAATTGTCCTGACTGTTGAGGAATAGCTTATTACTTTATTTATTTTTTAATGTTTTCTTTTTCTACTTACTTTGAACACTACTTAACACAGAATTATTCTTAGGTATTTATATCCAATTAAAAATTGATCCTAGTAAAATATGAGTGGGAATAAGAGAGGGAAGAGATGCATAGTTTGACACACGTTCCCATGGACTTACCACTAAGGGTAAAGCTAAAAACGTGCCATGGGATTCCCAATCTCATTAAGTTGGGTGGTACTAACACCATCATACTAGTAAAAGTATTATTTTAAGTAGGTAACTGATCATATAGATAGGAATTAGTGTCAAAGGGATCATATAAATAAAACCAAGTGTCTGCTAATAACAATAGATAGAATTAAAAAGGAGAGAATGATCCAACATGGGAAGCAGGCCACATAGTAGATTCATAGAATGACTAACATCCTAAACAGCACTCTGGCCCCAGAATCAGCCCTTAAGACATTCAGATAGGGCTAAAAAGGCAATGAGAGCATTTCAGGCTTGAAAAGCTAAGATACCGTGGCAAAAAAAATAACCTACATGACAGATCTCTGTGAGTGAGATCCCAGTGGAAAGAAGGGGCTATGAAAGAAGGACGAGTCTTTCTCTGAAGGGAGGAGAGAACTTCCACTTTGCTTATGACCCTGCCTGAATACTGACAGAGTTTGTGCACTGAAAAGGCTTCCTTAGCCTTGGTAGCTCATGACACGAGCCTCAGGTGTCAATTGTTAAATTAACAACTGGAGTCGGGCCAGTGCTGTGGCACAGCAGGTTAACACCCTGGCCTAAAGCACTGGCATCCCGTATGGGTGCTGGATCGAGGCCTGGCTGCTCCACTTCTGATGCAGCTCTTTGCTATGGTCTGGTAAGGCAGTGGAAGGTGGTCCAAGTTCATGCGCCCCTGCACCTGTGTGAAAGACTTGGAAGAAGCTCCTGGCTCCTGGTTTCAGATTGGCGAAGCTCTGGCTGGTGCGGCAATTTGGGGGAGTGAACCACTGAATAGAAGACCTCTCTCTCTCTCTCTCTCTCTCTCTCTCTCTCTGCCTCTCCTCTCTCTGTGTAACTCTAACTTTCAAATAAATAAATAATTCTTAAAAAATAACAGGAGTCATTGTACACTTGCTTCTCATGTAGGACATCTGTCCTTAATGTGTTGTACAATGAGAATGAATGATAAAACTTGTCTCCAAATAGTACTTTATACTTTGTGTGTCTGGGTGGGTGTAAACTGTTGAAATCTTTACTTAGTATAGAATTGGTCTTCTGTTTATAAAGCTAATAAAATTAATCTTAATTTGATGAGAGAGGGAGTAGGAGGTAGGACAGGAGTGGGAGTGGGAGGGCAGGTATGTGGGAAAGAACCTCTATACTCCTAAAACTCTACCTATGAAAATTATATTTATTAAATAAAAACTTTCTAAAAAAAGAAAGAAAGAAATCCTCTCCAGGTAGCTACTGGTGACAAACAGCAATGTCAGGAGGCTCAGAGAATTAGCCACTAGTAGATGATATCCTCTGCTCCTCAGGGAAGCCAGCCCTGTGGAACATCTCTGAGACATCTTTATATAGCATTCACTGCAAGCACTCAATGACATGAGCATGTTTTATTTCATTATACATATTACATAATTACACATGCATATGTGCATATATAGATATTATAATTCATCTCTTATCTATGTATCTATGTATATAGCTGTTAAAGAATATTACACCTGAACTTTTCTTAGTGAACTACAACTTCACTATAAACAATTTGAAAATCTAACAGGAATTTTTCTTTTAGGAAATAGCAGAGTCTCAACCAATTAGGCAGGAGAGCTTAAACTGAATCACATTCAAATGAGGCCAACAACAGATTTTAATCCAGCCAGTCTGTACCCCTCTTCCATTTTCTATGCTTCACTTTCCTTTTATTGTATATAAATTTTACTTAGCCACGTAGCAGCCTCTGAGTCTGACAGAACCTGTTATGGATCTTCCTGCTGCCAATTTCATAATCATTATTCCCTGATTAAATAATATTAAATTTAATTTGTTTATGGTTTCTTTTTCAACACTACTTACCATAAGTACATGTATCTATATGAGTGTGTATATTTATGTGTGTATGTGCATGTGTGCATATATACTGGTATTTAATGAATGACATCATTAATTGTTATTAGTATATCCATGTATAGTGTGCCTGCTTGTATTTAAAATATTTTATTACTATTTTATATTATATAATATATAATATATTTATATTATATTAGTATTTTATTTTTAAAAAATACTGTCTTTATGGGGCTGGCACTGTGGTGTAGCTGGTAAAGCCACCTCCTGCAGTGCCGGCATGCCATATGGGTGCCGGTTCATGTTCCAGCTGCTCCACCTCTCAAACAGCTCTCTGTTATGGCCTGGGAAAGCGGTAGAATTTGGCCCAAGTACTTGGGCCCCTGCACCCTTGTGGGAGACCTGGGAGAAGCTCCTGGCTCCTGGCTTCGGATCAGCGCAGCTCCAGCCTAGTGGCCATCTTGGAAGTGAACCATCAGATGGAAGACCTCTCCCCCTTTCTCCCTCTCTCTGCCTCTTCTCTCTCTGTGTAACTCTGACTTTCAAGTGAATAAATAAATATTTTTTAAAAGTACTGTCTTAATGCTAAATTTTGAGCTACATAAATTTGTTTCATAACAAATCTTTCTTAATGTCATACCTATTGGCATGGAAAGGATTAAGTATAATATAATATATATATATATATGTATATATATATATATAGTATAAATGAAAGCTATACGTTTTGAGTTACACTGTTGGAGTACAAAGTTAAATGTACAGAATTCAGTAGAGAAAGAAACATTCACCATGAAAACACAACTGAAGTAATGACAGTGCTGCTCATCAATGTTTGCTTGTGAAAATGAAAATACAGATCTGTTTCTAAGGATTCTGTGGCATTTCAAGCTTAAATGAAAGTGAAATATACTCCATACTTGAATTTGTGATTCAAATTAACATCACTATAATTTTTTGTCAACTGTACTTAGTGTTTGCCTGAATGGCCATCACTGGGATTTGCTGTGGGACCACTTGGAACATAACCCTGGGGAGCCAAGTGTTCCTTCCTTTGTTCCGGATTCCTGGCTTAGGATCTGCCACTCTACAGGATGAAAACATTCTTTTTGAGCAGAACAGATTATTTTCCTTTGGGGAATTTTGCTGTCTTAAATTATTTTTAAATCCATTTTATGAAATGCTCCCTTTGAAAAGAAAAAAATAAATATTTGATATCAAATGGAATAGAAGAATCTTAAACCAAATTTCTACCACTTCAAATATTTTAAGTAAACATAATATTTTAAACATGAAGTTAAGTATAAAAATCTCTCCATCCTCCCTCTCTTTTCTGTAAAAGTATTGCAAAGCTCCGTTAAAAAGTGGATTTCTGTTATTTATTATCTTCATGGTAAATTGCCTTCTAAAATGTCAAAATGACAAAAAAAATTCTCCTTAAAAGAGAACTAGAATATGAAGAACGTGTAAACTGATACACATAAATATTAAATATATTTAATCAAATAGTTTAAAAAATCCCTAAATGGATGCCCTACTATCTTAGCCTTCAGTTTGGCAGATTCTGAAATTCTTCCTTATGAATGGTGTCCCCAAATTCAAAAATACTTATTTTCTGAGTTGCTTAGGCAGATAAGTTACCAAATTGTGCAAGTATGGCCTCATCATATAAACTATAACTTTTTTGTAAAGATTTATTTGAAAAACAGAGTTACAGAGAGAGAGAGAGAGAAAGAGAGAGAGAGAGGTCTTCCATGTTCTGGTTCAATCCCCAGATGACCACAACGGCCAGAGCTGAGCTGATCCAAAGCCAAAAGCCATGAGCTTCTACCAGGTTTCCCATACAGGTGCAGGGCCCAAGGATTTGGACCTCTTCCACTGCTTTCCCAGGCCATAGCAGAGAGCTGGATTTGAAGTGGAGCAACCGGGATTTGAGCCGATGCCCATATAGGATGCCGGTGCTGCAGGCTGGGGCTTTAACCCACTGTGCCACAGTGCCAGCCCCAGTAAACTACCACTTTAATTCATTCTACTTGAGTTCACTACTGCAGTTCTCCCTCAATTGCCTCTTCAAGTACCTTAACCCTCTAACTCCTAATTCTTTCTGATATTCCTCACTATGATTTCTGTTGATTCACAAGCTGAAATTTGGGTCCATCTTTTTCTCTTCTAGATTGATTTATTTTATTTATTTATTTATTTATTTATTTATTTATTTTTTGCAAGGCAGAGTTAGACAGTGAGAGAGAGAGACAGAGAGAGAGAGTTATGGATAGTGAGAGAGAGAGAGACAGAGAGAGAGAGTTATGGACAGTGAGAGAGAGAGACAGAGAGAGAGAGTTATGGACAGTGAGAGAGAGACAGAGAGAAAGGTCTTCCTTCCATTGGTTCACTTCCCTAATGGCTGCTATGGCCAGCGTGCTGCTGCAATCTGAAACCAGGAGCAGGGTACTTCCTCCTGGTCTCCCATGTGGGTGCAGGGACCCAAGCACTTGGGCCATCCTCCTCTGCCCTCCTGGGCCACAGCAAAGAACTGGACTGGAAGAGGAGCAACCAGGACTAGTACCTGGCGCCCCACCTGGGACTAGAATCCGGGGTGCCAGAGCCGCAGGCGGAGGATTAGCCAAGAGAGCCGCGGTGCTGGTCTAGATTTATTTTTAATTCATCCTTCTGCTTTTAAAGTCTTGAACAACTCTGTGTTTTTTGGGTGGGCGTTTTGGCTAGAGGTTAAGACACTGCTGGAGATGTCCACGTACCACGTCTGAGTGCATGGTTTGAGTACCAACCCCACAATTTCGAATCAGCTTCCTGCTAGTGAGCACCCCAGCAGGTAGCAGTTAGATGATGGCTAATGTGACTGAGTCCATGCCATCCACTTGGGAGACCTGGATTGGGTTCCTGGCTCCTGAGTTCAACTTGCCCCAACTCCAGCTCTTACAGGTATTTGGGGAATGAATCTGTGAATGAGAATTCTGTCTGTGTTCCTTTCTCTCTTTGTCTCTCAAATAAAGATTTTAATAAAAAATAGAAAAAGAAAAAAACACTGTTGCAATCTCTCATCAATGATTATATCCTTTAATACTCTGTCCTTGAACGTGAAATTCAAGGGAAAGCAGCCACAGAGATTACTATCCCACGTTTAATTAGAAGTCTGCGCATGTTACTATTCTTAAATGCTAAGATTGTAAAAGAGCTGTGGAAACTTCTAGTGCTATGCAGAATAACACAACAGAGCATATTTTAGCTTTATTATGTTGGCACAACAGTTATAACAGCATGAACAATGAAGATGTAGTGATCTTTATTCCTTTATTGAATTGTCTTGCTCAAATATCACATATGGCAGTCACTGAAGGAAATTCTCAGACTGACTATAATGTAGGAACTAAAGATATACATAGCTTTCTCTTTTTTCGTGAAGAAAGACTTTGTATTTCTTTATTTTTATTTGAAAAGGCTCTCAGGCATTCATTGACACGTCAAAGTTTAGGGGAAAAATGTTACATATATATTGATATATTCAAGCTACAGTTTTTACAGCTAATAATATTCACATTACTTATTGTATAAGTATGTAAAACATTCTTGTCTACCTTACACTCAGTGAATCAATTATTTCAATACCTCAAAAGAAATACACTTATGATTCCTTATATTAATTACTTTAGAATATCTCATTACCAGTGATACAAAATTTAGGTTATGAATTCAAACACATTTATTTAAAATCACAGTATCTATCAAAATTACCTCTGAAACCAGTCAGGTGATAAAGAAGCCCAAATATTCTTTCTGAGGATAAAAATGATACATAGGTTAATGATTTACCAATTAATTATTATAACATCGTGTCCTTCATTTTATATGGATATATTATAATTGTCATTTTCTAGTAAAAAAATCACAAAATCAATTATTTATTGTTTGTTCTTTGATCACTAACTTCTTATGCAATATCCTAAAGATCATATCTTTACAATGTGCAAAAGTAATATATTTCTTATACTTGAAAGAATTTTCTTTTTAAAATGTATTCCACTGATAATGGTCAGCTTTATTATACATAGCTAAATGCAATATTGAGCAAGAATACAAGTGAATAAAAGTGCTGAATGTGAATTCAGAAATGCTTGATTCTTGAGGTTTCAATTGTGGAGGTTCAATGAGAAAATAAAGTAATAATGCAGGCAAAATTATCTGTAAACTCTACAACATTTAATACTCAGAGGTGAAATTACAAAGGTTTTCAGTTTCCAGAGTTCTCTCAACCAACTTTGAAAAAGAGGAGATATTAAGTATGTTGAAATTAGATGTCTTTGCCACTTAAAATATTGTCTTAAGTGCTCGAGTCTATGTTTAAAAACTTACAGTAAATATACAAAATTTTAAACAATAGTTAAGAACTCCTGTCATGGCTACCATTTAAAAATGATTCTGCCAAATGATGATTTTTGTATTACAGAGCAGAGATTTACGTAAAGGGAAGGGCATGCAGTGTGATTTGAATATCTATTGATTTGCATGCTATTTTCTTGGAATTAGTACCATGTGTCATAACTATAGTTATTATTTTACATATACATGTGTGCACGCACACACACAAACTTAGAGCTGGTAAAATGAATAACTATACTACACTGCATTTCCTATGCAGATCTTTTTTTTTCCTTGAACTGACTTTAACTGAAATCATAGAACAGTGCCTCAAATTGGCAAATACTGTGTTAGCCCCATGTGAACAATGAGAAATACTTCATAGATTTTTCAGTAAGTGCCTTAAAATCCTGTTTTCCCATCCCATATTACAGATAGAATGACATTTTAAAGATAGACTCCTATGTCAATGCCCTATGTAAAATCTTTCTTTTGAATTCCATTTAAAAGCTTAAGGGAGAAATCCAAACACATGAGTTTAGAGAAGAATCTGCGAGCTTGGTTGTCGGGCACCATCTCCCATTGTGTTGTCAGTGGCAGACACGTGGGGTACTTCATTGCATATAAAACAATAATGAAAGATAAAATCCAAACAGAAAAAACACTTGTTGATATAATTACCCACATATGAAGGGTTACAATGACCAGATCCACAGGCTGGATTTTGCAGGAATAGGTAAATCATGTACAGTTGCAACTTGCATTCTGCTTTTAGAATTAATGTCAACAGATTGTTTCCAATTTAAGATGCTGTGCTGTAAGTTCGTACCTTGCAATGGTTCAAAAACAACATACATTCAGAAAAAGAAAACTATGCTTTGAATTCTAACATTTTTCTTGAATAAGTGATATGTAATGCTATTCTCTCTCATGAAGCCACCACAGTGACAAACATTAGAGATACAGAACTTTGTCATAAAATAAGCTTTGTGCTATGTGGTTACACCCAACTACAGGCTAATTTAAGTGTTCTGAGCACATTTAAGGAAGGCTAGGCTAAGCTATGATGTTCAATACATTGGGTACATTAAGTGATGAATGATATTTTCTACTCAAGATGGATTTATCAGAATAACACCCCATTGCATGTTGAGAATCATCTGTGATTAGAGAAATGTGGGCCAGCTTTCTTCCATGTAGAATCAAAACTTGGGAAGATTACTTTTTCCTAGTGCATTATGGTCTTTATGAGTATGAGAGTTGCGTCTAGAACAATGAATCAGAATTTGTTAACTACAAACGAAAGGAAACTGCATTCCCTGTGGAGCAAAGAGCATATAACCAGTATTGTGAGACATTCCATGTGAAAAATATGTGTGCCGTTGAATTTCATTTTGGAATGAGTAGGAATATAACACAGAATTTAAAAGCAGAGAATTGATGAGTTCAATCTTTGTGTTTGAAGGACATTCCTTAGAGGAGCTCTTAGATACAGACTTGCTAATTAAAGCTTGGGCAACATACTAACAGCAGTGCCACGTCACTCAGCAGCTTGAACAAAGGTGCTTCCTATCTTCTGTGTGGGGAGAGAGAGTAATCCCACTCATCTGTACACAAAGGTTAGTTAAAACATGCTAAGCACAAACATTTTCAAACTGTGGGTTGGAATTTAGATATATATATAGAAGGAAGCTTATTGATGCCAATAAAGAGGAATCATAAATTATGTTATCTTTTACCAACTGAGTGATTCTTTTTTACTCTCTCCTCCATGCCAAGTGAGAGGGTAGAAAATCATGGTCCTTAAAATGTTTGTGACCAGTTATAATTATAGTTCTGCGTAGGAGAAATGCTTGCAATTTGGGAGACAGACTAGAAGCTGAAGGTGTTCTTAGTAATAGCTGAAGACAGTCTCCCAAGCACAGGTTGAAGGGAGGTTTGCCATGGTCTCTGCACAAGCAAACCTGATTCACCTCTGGGTCAGTCTGGGGAGCACCTGGGCACATACTTCTCCTGGGCTATCAGGGTTTCTGCATGTATAGAATCAATTGTTGGAGAAGCCGTGAAGCCCTGCATGCTCTGAATTACATCCTTATTACTGGAGTTATTCAAAAGGACGTCAAGTTTCTGATAGAATGCTTACTGATGGAGCACTGAAATAGTATACTGGAAAAAATGGCACGCAATTAATGTGGATCTCGGTGTCGTGTCCTTTCCTTAATGACTTCTTCCCAGGCTCATCTGAAGGCTGTGGAAATGCACACGTAATCCATAGTGATACAATAACAAAACGAGTACAAATATTCAAATAAGCTAATCCAATGCCTCTATCTATACAATCTATACAATCATCTTCTGCCTTGCTCGCTTCAGCAGCACAAATACACTCATCTTTTGACACATCTTTCAAAAACTTTTATTTGTCAAAATGAATATTATAAGTATGAAGTAATTTCTAGTATGTTTCATCTATATGATTATCTATATGATTAAGACATACTCAGTCCTAGCCTTTTTCTACATTTATAGTTTCCATAACATTCAATATACATGCACAAAAATGTATTCTGCAAGGTTAAACTATGCACATTCTATAGACTCAAACATATAATTAAAGATTAATATTACAACTGAGCCAATCTGATATCAAATATTCATGATTACTTTGTTCATTCAGATGTTTCTCAATTCTTTTTGATGAAGGGCTCTTCCTAAGCTCTTCCTCTTAGAAAGGCTGACATAGAACATTTGAGCAGAGCTGCTGAACATTCGAAATAACGGGCAGAGCTGGCAGAGCAAATTAATTTATTTTCAGTTTGTAACTACTTACCCTGATGTCAACACCATCCAAAATCATCACACAATCACTGTGCTGTGAAAATAAAGTGAAATGCATCATTAAATGTGTTGATCGGCAAAACTTAGTGTGAACATAGAGACATATTATAGGAGCAAGACCAGCTGCTTTCTCAGAACGAGAAATAGAAGAGGACAGAGACACACATACATGCAGAGAGAGAGAGAGAGAGAGAGAGAGAGAGAGAATATACCAGGGGAAAAGATATAAGAAACTGAGGAATCAAGGTCATCTGGGGAGAGCTGAGACAAGGGGACAGTTGTGACCTCACAAGTAGAATTCTTAGAGAGAAGCATGTATACAATGAACAAATGACAATCCTTGGAGGGACCTGAAAACACAGCCTGATATATACATTCTTGAATGCATATATGTGTCCTAATAAAATGAGCTCTTACGCAGTGCATATGCAATGTTAGTTTATATCAGAAATGATTCCTGAGGTGCCAGTGAAGTTAGTCTGTACAAACACACTCTCCTTCTCCAAGTCTCACATAGACTTGCTGCTTGAAGCTCATCGCACCGGACTTGATCCTTGCAATTCTGCTATTCATTGACATCAACGTTTTGAATTCTCACTTGGGAGGTGATATTTCACTCTTGCTTCTATGTCATTCTGGAATCTTTTCTGAAATAAATTAAATTTAAATTACAAAGCCTTATTGAATAAAACAATTTATGGTGTATTAATTACTTCCAAAAATGGTCTTTGTCTTTTATGAATAGTAATTATAACTTATCCAATTATATCCAAGATTTTAAAAATCAAAGTCTTCCCTGTCCTTCAAAATTAGAACAGAAAAGAGGAAAATTAACAAATGGCTACGACAGGGAATAAAATTTTACCTGTGAGAGAAAAATTATGTCAGTGTCCTTTGCTACTCGGACATACCTACCATTAAAATACTTTATTGTATTTAAATACCATGTTTTATTCCAGGATATTATGTTTTATATTGATGTTCAATTCTTTCCTCAAATGCCAGCCTGCTGTGGACACTTTGTTGCACAGAAACAAGGCCCTGCGTTCACTAAACCATTTTCTGTTTGCTCTGAACACAGAGAGAAACATTTTCTACCTCGTAGAACCCTCAAGCAGGACCATGTGACCTAGTTCTGCACATTTGAATACAGATACATGCGGATACTTCAAAAAATTCATGGATAAATGGAATTAAGAACATTATTTTATGTTACTTTGGTTATAATAAACCAATGCTTATTATAATTATGTTTTGGTATAAAATAAAGTTTACTTGGTATATAAAAAATCTTTGAAATCCATGCATTTTTCCGTAATGTGCATTTTCATGAACTTTTTGAAGATCCTTCATATCACATGAATTTCAATAAGAATTTTGCACTAAAATAACATGTTTTAATTGCACTTTCTGCAAAATTTTTGAAGCATCCCTGTGTACAATCAAAAATGTATGCATACCACTTTTGTTGAATAACTCAGAATGTGTTGTACCTCAGTTAATGTTCTGTGTTTACTCAGAAGAATATGTAGAATGCCCTTGTTTGATCAAGTGTTCCATAGATAATAATGAATGTTCAAGGCATCTGTACCTTTACTGGATTTCTGCCTACATTTTTTTTTCAATGAATGAGTGCAGGGTTTTTAAATATAAAAGAACTTTGGGAAGATTTATACTTATCCTTTCAAATATATTTTCATTGGCTATTCATTGTGTCTTCTTTCAGGACAAGAAAAATGCCTCACCACCGTCTTCTTGCAACCAAAATGTTTGACAATACCTTGAGATTGTGTTTGCACTTCTTCAAAATTTCTTCTACTCCATTCTCCTTTTTTTTTTTTTCTGAAATTCTGTTTATGTGTGGTATTGGCTCACCTATCTTTTATGATTTCAGATTTATTTCATATTTTAATTTGTATAATTTCTATTGATCTGTTTTTACTTCACTGGTTCTTTGCTTTGCTATGTTGAGATTACTGGTGAATCAAAACCAATGAAGGCACATTAATCTATATATGTTTAGCATTTCTACTTGATTATGTCTTAATGTTCCTATCTGTACACTGAAAACACACTTTCCAGCTTTCTTTCCCATTAGAACATGTGTCATATTGGTCATTTTATCTTACGTTATCTAACTTTGCCCACATCCACGTCAATGGGCGGTTATGCTGATTGTTGTCTGATTATGATGATTGCTGTCTCTTGTACAGTTATTTTCTGCTTTTGTTTCCTGGTAAATTTTCAATTTTGTTTTTTAATTGTGGATGTGATTTATCATATTAAATACCGAGTCTAATATTCATCGTGGTTGCAGATGACCACATCATTTCCTCCTGAGGGTTTTTAGTTTTAGTGTTTGCATGATAAGTAGTAGGAGTAAGGTTAAAATTTATCTTTTAATGTTGTTATCTTCCATGAATCTTAAGGCTCAAACCCTTCATAATTTCCTTTTATTCTTTATGCATTGTGTAGACGCATTTGCCTGATAATGTTTTGTCTGTATCTGCTGCACATTTAGCTGTAGATCTCCACACTTGACTTTGGATGTTCCCTTTGTTTATCTCTCCAGGAAGAATCTCTCTACTGTGTCTCTCTCTGTCGTGCTCTACTATTCTTGCTATTTGACAATTATTATAGTGCTGGTGGAGGGAGGAGACAATACATGTACTCTGATGGTGTGATAAAGTCTCTTTCTTAGATATATCCCCAACATCTAAGTTCATGCACATCAGTCATATTGAATGATTATTTCTATCACTGTATTAAAATATCTGATATTATTAGCTTTTTTTATTAATTCTGTCCTTTTTATCTAATTTCCTCTTTTTCTTATTTCTTTCTGGTTAATTATCCTTGTTTTGGTTTTTGCATTTCATTTCCCTTTAAAACTACTATATAATTTATTTAGCAATTACTCTATGCAGTCTATTTTATTCCCAAATAATATTTTACTATCTCACATGTAATGACAGGACTTAAAATGTTATATTTCTTATTATTCTCTATTTTCTTTTACATTATTTTTGTTACTGGCACTATTATATCTCCTTTATGCATATAACATCAATATTGTTTTAGTTCACACAGTTACTATGAGTGTATCTAAAATGATAATTTTTTACTTATATTGAAACTAAATTTCTGTCTGGAGTGTTATTCTTCTACCTAGAGAGTTTTAACATTACGTACAGTGTGCGTCCTGCAAGGATGAATTCTTTCCACTGTTATTTGAGAAAATATGTCGTTTTCAATTTTGAAATCTACTCTGTAGACCACATTCTGTTGTCTCTCGATTTATGTGGTTTCTTCATCCCATGAGCTTTGTTTATGTGCATTTAATGGTGTGACCCTCAATCTTTTCTCTTCGTCTTGTGTTTTCAGGGTTTGAACATTTGGAGCTTGATTTTACTTTTCTTACTAGTTGTTCATGTTTTGCTTGGTTTAATTTCATTTTTTTTCCTGCTGGGAATTTTCTGATCTTTTTGAAGCTGAAGTTTGCTTCCTGTTAATAACTGTGGAAATTTCCCCACATATTTCTTCAAATACTTATTTTGCCCCATTGTCCCTCTCTTTCCCTTTGGAATTCTATGGCCCTGTTGAATAAAATCATCTTACATTGTTTTTCAGAAATTAGATACTCTTTTGTTTCTGTTGTTTTCCTAATTATGTTTTCATTACAGTAATTTCCATTGACTTGTGTTTAAACACTATAGATTCAGCTGTATCAAGTTTACTGATATACTTGTGGACATATCACTTATATCATCTACATATTTTTACTTCTAAATTTTTCATATTTTGTTGTTTCCTTTTCTCTGTTGAAATTACCCTTCTGACCTTTCATGTTCCCCACATTTTCTAAAAAAAAAAAATTATTTTTCCTTGGCCCTTCTTATCAATGTAATACAGTAAAAATGGCGATTTATTTTATCAGCTATAATTCAATCAATTCAATAAAATGCTATCAGACTATATACAATCACTGACATATCATCCATTGCCTAAAACACCTACAGATACTTCTGAATGAATATAGGATAACATTGTAAATAATTTGTGCAGACTTAACTCATTCTATGAGATTCTCTTTCCAATGTATCAAACATTGCAAAACTCTGCACTCTTATTAAAATGATCTAGTAAATATTTTGTGCTCTATGTATGTTTTTTATTTGTATGCCTTCATTCCTATAGAATCACATTCTTGGGATTCTCCTTTATTTTCTTCTTTAGTGAGTTTTCATTGCCAATCTTAGGTATTACCATTCTGTGAACAGCCCAATCTTCCCTAAAGCTTAAACTTCAGAATTTATTTTCTACTGAAGTAATGTCATTGAGCCATGTATATGTTGTCTCATTATTTAAATGTTTGCTATATTAAATGATAAAATAATATAGTTATGCTGATTATATGATATTGATGAAGATGGAGATTTATATGATAATGACATGAGCCCTAACGATCTTTACAGACATGTCTACATGTCTGTTCACACACATGTAACACCAGAGTGCAATGAGATAAAGCGAGTTGCCTATCATCATTTGTTCTCTTCAGACATTTGATGTAAATTTTATGTTGCATATGATGTCATGAAAGTTCAATTTCCATTTAAACTTAGAAAAAGTCAGATGGTTGAAACTGAAGAGACAAAGAAAAAAAAGATTGTCTGACACAGCATTAAGAATAGTAAAATAAGAATTATTCCAAAATTTAGTCTTACTCCTGTATGATATAGAATCACATCTGTTATAAAATGCAGTGACCTATGTGATTTTATTTATTCTATATGCCAATGAAAGTTCCTATTACTAAACTTTGATGTAGAAGTCTGTATATCTCTTATTTAAAATTTTATCTTATGATTTTAAATATTTATTTGAAAATCAGACTTACAGAGACAGAGAGAGAGAGAGACAGAGAGAGAGAGACAAAGAGATAGATCTTTTATTTGCTGGCTTACTCTCTAAATGGCCATGATGGCTAGGGCTGGGCAAGACCGAAATGAGGAGCCAGCAGCTTCTTCCAGGTCTCCTACACAAATACAGCAGCCCAAAGATCTGAGCCATTTTCCACTGCTTGCTCAGGTGCATTTGCAGGGGACTGGATTGGAAGCAGAGAAGCTGAGACTTGAACGGGCACCCACATTGGATGACAGAGTAACAGGTGGTGGTTTGACTCACTAGGCTACAATGATGGCCCCTTATTCAAAAGTTTAAAGCTATATTTTTTGAAATTAAAAGTTTCAAGAAACAAAGAAACACTTTGAATACTTTTTGCAACTACAGAAATTTTTCCCATGAAAAGGAAAAATGATCAATTTCTAGGGAAACCCAGAAGTAATCTAAATATCACAAAAGTGAAAGAATGTAACAATGACAACCTGCACTTCACTAGACATTATATAAAGCAATTATATACATATTATATGGTTAAATGGTTTATATATTAATACAATAAAATTTATTCTCTCAGCAGTCACGGTAGTGAAAACAATTCATTGTTCCCTTATTTTGTGTTGTTTTTAGCAATTTATTAAGTCCTTGTTTCTTATAAAGTCAATATTTTGTAAGTTATTCTTAGAATTTCTAAATTCAGTGGAAGACCCTATGAAATAAAAATGAAATAAGTAAATTCAAGAATTGATTTTGAAGAATTAAAAAATATATTCTTTTGACATAAAATCAATAATGGCCTGAAAGACAACAATGAGGAGAAATTCTCTGGGTGTATAGATATTTGAGCTTATGGTTGCTGCGTGGTCAGATAATTAGAAAAGAAAAAAAAAACAAAAAAATTGAAAATCAGGCAGAAAGCGGCCTGACGAAGATGTTCAAGGATGTGTGTATAAGAATGGGCCCAGAATTTTGATAGGATGGCTCATTTAGTGGAGATAGGTCAGTCTTCCTCCTCTCAATAAATCCATAAGCTAATTAATCATGGATGCATGGGCTCCCTTTCACTCAGGTTGTTCGGCTGAATATCACTGCTTAAAGATCATTCTATGAGAGCAGGTGAAAAATCACAGTCTCTCCATACAGTACTTCCCCTCATGGGGACAACCAAGCCCTTGGAAGTAAGATATTTACAAGAAAATGGATTTTTTCCTTAATCAGAGGGGCGTATGTTATAGGTAAGAGAGGATGTTCCCTGTAAGCTTTGCTAATGCTTCCACTTAGAGGCCCTCAGTTATCTATTTTACTGATATGAGACCTCACACAAAACCAAGACTGAGGGACTGGGTCTTTGGCAGAGAAGGTAAAATCGGAGTACATAGCCAAGGAATAGCAGATCCTGTCACTTATACCATGTCCCAGAAGTTTTCCAGTTGACATAGATTAGAATATTGGGAGCAACTTGAAAATGGCATCTTGTGATGGTAGGGCACTGTCCTTCAAATTATGCTTTACACATGACATTATGGTATTGTGTTCTTCGTCACTAGGATTTGCACTTCTAAAAATCCAGATATGGTATCTTACCTCCTTGCTCCCTGTCATATATTCAAGTCTTGTGCTTCACAAACCATCAATTTTAGTCCCTAAGGGCCATAATAAGAACCTTAGTGGACCACCTATCAAATAGTGTTATTACTGTTTTGGACAGGATTATCACCTGTAATTATTTATAAATCTAGAATAATTGATACCTAATGTCATCAAGGTAGACTATGGATGAACTCTGTATCCATTGAGTAATATCTTAAAGCTTTCACAGCTGTGTAAAAGATTAAATGTACAACTGAAACAAACAATTGCAGCCTGTGAGGAAACAAGAATCGGGGTCTTAGATAGCTCAGTGACAGCTCTGCACCATCTCACTAGTCACACAACATAGTGTGTCAGAGATACTGATGGAGGGCATGCAACATTTAGGAAAGGTAGCATACAGGGTGAATATGAATGTAATGTAATTATTACTGCAAGATCATATATAGTGATGACGGCCATGTTGAGAGTTGTCATGGAAGCGTTCTTCATCCGTCTGCCTGGGGGAAATTATTAGCCTGTGCAGTGTCTTTGACCCATTTTTCACAGGTCAGAATTTTGGCATATGATTTTCTTGGAGAAACCTTAAGTGATATGGAAATTCTGAATAAATTCACTTCACATTCCCTCAGTGGGACAAGTCTAGAATCTAGAATAATCTTATAGGGAAATCAAGGCCTGGTTAACCTCATGTGTAAAATGCCTCCTAATAAGTTTTTCTCTACGGGGCTTTCCTTGAATCGGTCCCCTTTCTCATAAAAATCTAATAAACATATTCACAAGCCAATTTCTGCACTAGTAGAATAAAAAATGTGATACTCATCTTGGTCACCTGGTGGGACTGCTGTCTGTCTGTAAATTTTATTACCTCTACTAAAACTCTTTATGTAGGCAACTCTCTTGCTATAGTAATTAAAATGTGCTGATCATGATCTGTGCACAATGAAATGCTTGGACATGTTGGTCTGAACTGGGAAATCCCTATCAGACGTTGCTGTTTACACTAACAGAACCAAGTCTAAATGGACAGCAGCACTACCTAAAACTTATCACTTGGAAAATACTCAAACCCATAGTTTTTTCAAAATTGATATCTTCACTCTATTCAGTAAAAATTTAGACTGGAGAAAGTTGTATAACGTTTCCTCGTCTATCTATTGAGGGTTGAGATTTTGTCTTTGTTTTTGTTTGAAACATGTATTTATTCATCTGAAAGAGTTACAGAGGGCCAGTACTGCAGCTTAGGAGGATCCAGCATTGTGGCACAGAGGTTTAAGCTGCAGCGTATGATATCAGGATCCCACGTTGGAGTGCCAATTTGAGTCCTGGCTATTCTGCTTCCAATTCAGTTTCCTGCTAATGTGTATGGGAATGCTGTAGATGATGCCCTGAGTGCTTAGGCCCCCGCCATCCATGTAGGAGATTCAGATAGAATTCCTGGTTCCTGACTTCTTCCAGGCACAACCCTAGCTGTTGTGGCCATTTGGGGAATGAGCCAGGGGGAGGAAAATTCATTCTCTCTCTCTCCCTCTCTCTCTCTCTTCCTTTCTCTCTTGCTATCCCTTTCAACCAAATAAAATATTATTTAAAGAAAAGTACTTTCAGGCTGGCGCTGCGGCTCACTAGGCTAATCCTCCACCTGCAGCACACTGGCACACTGGCACACTGGGTTCTAGCCCCGATCGGGGTGCCAGATTCTGTCCTGGTTGCTCCTCTTCCAGTCCAGCTCTCTGCTGTGGCCTGGGAGTGTAGTGGAGGATGGCCCAAGTCCTTTGGCCCTGCACCTGCATAGGAGACCAGGAGAAGCAACTGGCTCCTCGCTTTGGATCAGAGCTGTGCACCGGCCACAGTGCACTGGACACAGCAGCCATTGTGGGGTGGACCAACGGAAAAGGAAGACCTTTCTTTCTCTCTCTCTCTCTCTCGCTCTCACTGTCCACTCTGCCTGTCAAAAAAAAAAAAATACATTCGGTTCCAATAACGGCTTTGTTTCACATTTTGTTATCACAAGCATTTCACTGATATCGTCTTTAACTACAATGACGTTCTTAGGCTAAGAATCCAAGGAGTGATGCAGACTCTGCTTATGATCCAAATAGTAATGCTCACCCTCTCTAGGTATACATGTCTTTTCTTCTATTCCAGAAACTCTTTCTATTTTCATTAAGTAAAATGTGTTTATAATAATCAAATGAATAACTATCTCACTATAATTTAATTGAATGAAGTTTGGAAAAATGTTAATATTTAATAAGGTTTCTGTTATCAATATATAACCCAAGTCTTAATGATATAAACTCTATTTGTATCTATCAATCATTTTTCAAATTGAAATTAGATATGCTTATAATCTTATACAAGATGAGTCTGTATGAATTTGTAGATGTGTCTTTGAGTGAATAAATTAGGGTAAGATGAATTTTGTAGTGAACTCTGGGTTGTATTTATGGACAGAAATGAAATGTCATGTACTCATTTTACACACCTTCAGCTAACAATAGGTAAAGAGGTAAATATGATGGTAAGATATTGCAACTTCAAAAAACACTTTTAATTCCCATTTTTACAATAGGGTAACCTTTATTTTAGGTTTCTCTGTTATTTTTACTTAGGTTGTGATTCTTTTATTATTTTTTATTTATTACCCTTAAAATGGTACAACTATGTTGGAAAGTAAAAAATTCTACAAAAATTAATTAAGAAAAAGTTTTCCCTCTCTCTAAATAATATTTCTCATTTACTCTTCCTTTATGAACTATACTAAAGGGGTAAGTCTGAGTATTTAATTTCACAATTTCTGTCACAATAATTAATATTCCTAAGCTTTTTCCATATAATGTTTTTAAAGGGATCAATTTATTAAAATAAGATATAAAAGTTAAAATTGTAAAATGAATAACTATTGAAAACATGGTGTCATTTTAAAAGCTGGTCTTACTATGAAATTACTCATAGTAGTTAGCATTCTGCTGTAGATAAAAGCACGTTTTCATTTAAGTGCCTGTCAGATTCACTCAAAGATCTTAGAACTAGATTTAATTCTTGCTAATGGAAAACACAGTGAAGCACATTAACTATGTTTAGCAAAAGCTGGAAACAAGTTTTGTAAGGCATTCTTTTCAAATTTGCTGTCTTTAAATTACTTCGTTGTTATCTTGTATAAGTCATACATGCGTCTTACGAAGTGACACCCTGACAAGAGGATCTCCATTTTAGAGCAACCAAGCATCCATCTTGGGAAAGCATCTCCCTCCATGAGATCATGGTCTGAAACTAACTATGGTCTAAAGTTATGACAACAACAATACACTGCGTCCCACTTGCAGAACATAGAAACTCCTTAGCATGATCACTCAAGCTTAAAATAGATAGGTTGCCCCTGGATTAGTTAGGATTGTAATTTGTCTGTGTCTCACATATGAGATACCTGGACTAATGTCACAATTGTAATTGGTGTTGTCAAGATCGTAATTAATATTAGTTTCATGTAGGCCTTAAGTAAGCTTGACTCTTGTAACCATATGCATTGCCCCTCAGCTCCCTATGGTTTTTGCATTTATGAACCCTGTTGCTCTGAACTTCAGGGTTGAGCGTTCTCTACTGCTGGCAATAAAGGATCATCAAATTTTATCAATGCGTGGTGTTCTTTTGTTTGCACTCAGATACAATATTACTTTTTTCTTAAAAAAAAAAAACCTTTCAATCTTATAACTTTAAATATTGTTGAAAGGGAAAGAGAAGTACTGGATATGATACACTTCCCTGAAGATGTATGTTGATGGCTAATAGGAGATTTTGAAAAGAAAGACAATATTAGTTCATTTAGATGAGAGCATAAAATATTTTAATAATAGTGACTTTCACAAACACAGGCAGTGGGCATCAGCCTACAGGTTAAGACTCCAGCTAGGATACCCATGTCTGATAAAATATGTGACTCCAGCTTGTAACAACAGCTTTCTGCTCATGCAGATATTGGGAAGCAGCAGCGATGGCTCAAGTGATTGGGTTCCTGTCACCTACGTGGGAGGCCTGGATATGCTTTCTGGCTCCTGATGTTGGCCAATCCCAGGCTGTGTGGGCATTTGGGAAGTGAACCAGTGGATTTGAGTTCCCTGTCTCTGTCTTCCAAATAAAAAATTAATATACATAAATATATTCACATTCATATATATAATCACCTGAAAGTTTTCCTGCTGATAAGTATCCTAGGAGGCAGGTGATGGTCTAAGTATTTGGGTCCTTCCCCCACACATGGGATACTTGGATTTAGTTTCTGGGTTTGAACTTTGACCTTGTTCAGTTTCAGCTGTTTCAGGAATTTGGGGAATGAACCAATGGATGGAAGCTCTGCTATTCTGCTTCTGTCTCTTCCTCTCAAAAAGCAAAATAAATAAATAAATATATAAATAGAGAAACAAATAAATGAATAAATGAAGTTAAGACTGAGAGAATCCTGTGCAGATGTTTTATGGTTTGGATATTAGTTAGGGTTTCCTCCAAATGCCCATGTGTTAAGGGCTTGATTCCAAGTCTTAGCTTAATGGATTTGGGATGGAAGATAATCCAATTATGGTGTGTTATAGAGTCATCCTGAAGAGTGATTTGGTTGGATTAGGTTTTCAGGATAGAGCCTCTCTGATAAATTCCATTTCCCTTTGTAACCACAGACCACAAAAAATGGTAGATGACCAGCACACTCCATGTCTCTCTTTGCCTCGTCTCACACATGCATTTCTCCACATGCATACTGCCCTCTGCCGTCTTTAGCAAACACCAGGCCAATGGTGCCTTGAATTGTGAACTTCCAAAACGATAAACTGCAATAAGCCTGTCTTTCTAAGAAGATCCTCTCACATGTTTTAATTATACTGACAAAATGCTAACAAATAGAACCATGTTAAAATAATTCTTATCTTTTAATCTTCCTCATACACTTCCATTGTTTATTCATGAAATTACTTTGTGTCTAATATAGTATATAAATTGCTGACTCTAGTGTGTCAAGTTATCATGTTCATATGAGGATTCTCATTTCTTGTAAATCTCACATAAAAAATCTGTATGTATTCTGCCTATTAATCTATCACATATCATTTTTTAATTTTTAATTTTTAGTTTTTACAGATTTAATATAGTTCATAGATACAATTCTAAGCATGTAGTAATATTTTCTTCACATCAATTTGGATTTGGAAACAGCCAGGACCTCAGAGGACTGCAGGTAGAATTTGCAACCCCTATAGTCTCCTAAATGGTATTAGCACTTTCACACTTTTCTACCTCAGTTTATTGCAATCTTCCGAAATCTCTAAAATAGGTTTCCCATTTTCTTAAAATGCACTCCAACCTTCTCTACACATCCTTTGATGTATCTGAACCTTGCCTCTAAGAACTGCACCCATGTTTCTTCACTTGTGACCAGTCACGTAGGTCTTTTTGTTTCTTTCATCTGCTAAATGTTTTCCCCCTTTGGGATACTTATTCAAACTACTACTTTGAAGTAGAAGGCAAAACAGCAAATGCTACCCACTTCTTATAAGACATTTCACTGTGATAAAATTTAGCACATTAAAGCACCACTTATTTGCTATCATATGTTGAGCTTTGCTTACTTTATAGTAGTCACTTGACATGGACTTTATTGTTTTAGTTGTCTATCTTCTTTGAATAAAATAACCCCACTACCTTTCCTGTAATCACAGCAACTGAGCATTTTAGACACAGAAAAGGCACTGCCAAATATAGAAATGAAAAAATAAATGAATCAACAATATTTTCTTCAGTATTTTGTAATTACTTTATCCACCTGAAAAGGTTTTAGTACTAAATGAGATATTACACATAACCAGTTATGAAATTATTTTATTAAGTCATAAACTGTACAATGAATAAAATATTTGAGGCATGAGGTAAACGAAGCAAAGTTATATTGTAGAACCTCATTGTATATTTGTGACTTTATTAAGTGCTGGAATAGACATCGAATATATTCAAAGCATTAGAACATTCTTGAAAAATGTTGTTCAAAAACATACTTCATGTTCCATTTATTTAGTTTGCCTTTTCTAGGAAATCTAATTTTACTGACTTAACTAGAATAGCTTTCCTCTTTATTTCTCACAAACAATATATGTTTCATTGGGTAATGTTCAATATTACTTGAGAAAAGTGTCAACTGCTAAAATAACATGTAAACTACTTGGATTACAGGTGGGGAAATCCTTACAGAAATTATTTGGTCTAGCACTGCCAAGGCAACCACAGGCAGGAGCTGAAATTCAATAAATCTGTAGCAGATTAAGTTGATAATTTTGTATTGCATATTGATTATGTTATAAACATCCAAATGCTCCTTGGTGGAAAAAAGGTTCCCCAAACTGATACATAAACCAAGTAACAGGGTCCCTTATTCTTCTTTCCACAAAGCACATTACAATTTGGGGGAACATGATAATGCAGTATTATTTATCCTCATACTTTAAATTTTATTTTAAATAGCATTCAAAAAATTAAATAATGAACATCAAGATTGTCATTGGTTTCACAATTTCCACAGAAGTTATGAAAATTAACTACTTGGAAAAATTAAAATTTTTTTCTTTTCCTCCAAAAATTTGAGCAGAACCACAGCCAGCTTTGTTAAAGGTAATTAAAGATACAAAACAGAGATGAGCATTTGATGTAGCAGTTTGAACTCTGCTTGGGACACAAGCACCCTGTATTGGAGTCTCGAAATTCAGGTCCTGGCTTTTCCCTCAGTTTCAGTTTCCTGCTAAACACACCCTGAGAAGCAAACGATGGATTAAGTGCCTAGATTTCTGCTACCCACTAGAGGGACCTGGATCAAGTTCCAGGTTCCTGAATTTGACTGAACTCAGCCCTAGATGTGGCAGGCATTTGGGGATTTAACCAGAGGAAGGAGATTTTCTTTTGGTCTGTCCATCGTAGTCTATCTCTTTCTTTACCTTTCACATAAAATTAAAATTAATAAAATAGATGACATTTCTTTCTAAATCATCACTAAAATACTCTTATTTTTCTAGATCTATGAATTTCATTGGTATTTGGATTGAGATAGCATTGAATCTGTAATATGCTTTAAGTAGTATGGGCATTTTTGTGATGTCAATTCTTCTAATCTATGCGCATGGAAGATTTTTCAATTTTTAATGTCTCCTTCTATTTTTTTCTCTAATGTTTTTTAATTTTCATTTTAAGAACTTTGACATCCTTGGTTAAATTTGTTCCAAGATATTTAACTATTTTGTAGCTGTTGTGAATGAGTTCTCAGCCATGGCAATGTCTGTTCCCAAAGGCTCTGAATTGTTCTGTGTTGATTTTGTATCCTCCCCCTTTACCAAACTCTTTTTTGAGTTCCAAAATCTCTCAGTGGAGACTTTTGATCCCCTATATTTAGAATCATGTTACCTGCAAATAGGGATAGTTTGACTTCCTCCTTTGTATCCCTGTGATTTCTTTTTCTTTCCTAACGGTTCTACTAAAACTTCAAGAAGTGTATTCAAAAGCCATAGTGACAGTGGGCACCCTTGTCTGGTTCTGAATCTTACCTAGATTGCTTCCTGATTTTTTTCATTTAATAGGATGCTGTCTATGGATTTGTCTTAAATCACCCTATTTGTGTTGAGGAATGTTCCATCCCTACCCATTTTGCTTAAGTTTTTCATCATGAAAGGGTGTTGTATTTTATCAAATGCTTTCTCTACATCTGTTGAGATAACTATATGGTTTTTGTTCTTCAGTTAATTGATGCATCAAATTTATTGATTTGAGAGTGTTTAAGCATTCCTGCAAACACTTGTTCCAGGTGAATGATATTTGATGTGTTGCAAGATTTTATTAGCTAATATTTTGTTGAAAATTTTGATTTCTATGAGAAGTAGGGATATTGGTCTATAGTTATGTTTCTCTGCTCTATCTTTTTTTGGTTTAGGAATTAAGGTGATATAGAATTCAAAGAAGGAGATGGGAAAACTCCACCCCTTTACATTGTTTTGAATAGCTTGAGAAAAAATGGTTTTGAATTGCTTGCGAAGAGTTGGAGTCAGTTCTTCTTTAAATGTTTGATAGGATTCAGCAGTGAAGCTATCCAGTCTTGGGTTTTACTTTGTTGCAAGATCTTGTTAATGAGTCATTTTCTGTCTTGGCTATTGATCTGTTTAGGTTTTCTATGTCTTCATGACACAATTTTCATAGGTTGTTTGTGAATAGCAATATTACATTTCTACTAGGATTCCAATTTGTTGGGATACAGCTCTTTGTAGTAATACCTGATAACTCTTTTTATTTCTTTGGCATCTGTGTTACATTTCTGTTTTCAACTCTGATTTGCTCATTTGGGTCTCCTCTCTCTTTTTTTGGTTAATTGGGCCAATGGTGTATCAATTTTGCTTATTTTTTCAAACAATCGGCTGTTAACTTCACTGATATTTTATAATTCGTTTTTTGGATTCAATTTTGCTTATTTATTCTCCAATTCTATTTTTTTCTTATTTCTAGTTTCTTTGTGCAGACAGTGACTACTATCAACTTCCCTCTTAACACTGCTTTTCCATATCCCTTAAATTTGATATGATGTATTGTTGTCTTCATTCATTTTCAGAACTCTTTTGCTTTCTCTTTTGATTTCTTCTATAACCACTGTTCATTCTGGGGCATGTTGTTCAGACTCCAAGTATTTACATATGATCTAGCAGTTCTTAAATTGTTGATTTCTAGCTTTACTACATGTGGTAAGAGAAGATGCATAATATAATTTTTTAGTGTGCTGAGACTTGCTTTATGGTCTAGCATGTGGTCTATCATAAAGAAAGTTCCAAGCACTGATGAGAATAATTTGTGTTCTACAACTTTGTGGTGAAAAGTTCTTTAGATATAAGTTAGGTCTATTTGGTCCATGGTATCAATTAGGTCTGTTGTTTCTTTTCTGATTTTCTGTCTAGTTGATTTGTCCATTGATGAAAGTGGAGGGTTGAAGTCCCCTTTTACTATTGTATTGGAATTTATGTCTCCCTATAAATCTAATAACATTTCTTTTAAATAGCCACGCACCCTGAAATTGAGTGTGTATACATTTATTATAGTCACATCTTCTTACTGAATTGTTCCCTTAATCCTACATATCCATTGGCCAGTCTGCATGTTTTAACTGGAGACTTGAGGCCATTTATATTCAAGATGACTATTGATAAGTAACAACTTAGCTCTGCTGTTTTTCCTATTGTATACTTTGGGTTTCTTTTGTACATTTACTGGGGGATTTTCTGCCTTCACATTATTTCATAATGATTTCCATCTTTCTGTGTTTCTGTGTGTAGCACATCCTTAAGCATCTTTTGTAAGGACTGGACGAATAATTAGAAATTCTTTCTTTTATGCTATTTTTGTTCCCAGACATTTTACTTAAGGAATACAAACTTTATATGTTTCATAAGAACAACTCTAAGAATATAGTGATTCTTGCTGCTATACTCCATCTCCAACCCACACTCCCACCCTTCTTCCTTCTCCCTCTAGCTTTCCCATTCTTATTTTTACTAAAATTCATATCATTTAACTTTGTACACATATGATTAACTACACTAAGTAAATAGTTCAACAAATTGTATGGATGCTGGTTCTAGTCCTGGCTGCTCCACTTTTGATCCAGCTCTCTGCTATGAACTGAGAAAGCAGTGGAAGATGTCCCAAGTGTTTGGGCCCCTACACTCACATGGGAGACCAGAAGCAGCTCCTGGCTCCTGGGTTTACATTGGGCCAGTTCCAGCCATTGCAGCCATTTGGGGATTGATCCAGCAAATGGAAGACCACTCTCTCTGTCTATACCTCTCACTGTCTATAACTACCTATCAAATAAATATAAAATCTTAAAAAATCTGCTGTTCAAAGGCATTGAATGAAAATGTTAATTTCACTTCTGTAGATTACCTTTTATGTGCTCTATTAGTTATAATATATCAGGGAGAACATATGGTATTTGTCCTTTGGGGAATGGCTTATGTCACTAAGTATAATGTATTCCAGTTTCATGAATTTTATTGCAAATGACAGGATTTCATTTTTTATTGCTGTGTAGTATTCCATAATGTACATATCCCATAATGGCTTTAATTAGTCTTCAGTTGATAGGCATCTGGTTTATTCCAAATCTCAGCTATTGTGTATTGAGCTGCAATGAACATGAGGGTACATATAACACTTTCATATACTTATTTCATATCCCTTGGGTTAATTCCAAAGAGCAAGATGGCTGGGTCATATGGTAGGTCTACTTTGAGATTTCTGAAGTATCTCCATACTGTCTTCCACAGTGGCTGTACCAGTTTACATTCCCAACAAAAGTGGTTTGAAAAACATTTTTCCCCATGTATTCACCAGCATTTGTTATTTGTAGATTTTTGTATGGAAGACTTTCTCTGGGGGGGAGGTGAAGCCTCATTGTGGTTTTTATGTGCATTTCATTGATGGCTAGTAATCCTGATCATTTTTCCATGTGTCTGTTTGCCATTTGGATTTCCTATGGAAAAATACCTATTGAAGTCCTTTTCCATTTCTTAACCGAGTTTGTTGTTTGTTGTTGAGTTTCTTGATCTCTTTATAGATTCAGAATATTAATCCTTTATCAGTTCTATAGTTTGCAAATAATTTCTCCCATTCTGTCAGTTGCCTCTTCACTTTGCTGAATGTTTCTTTTATAATGCAGAAACTTCTCAATTTGATATAATACCTTTTATCAACTTTGGATTAAATTGCCTGTGCCTTTGGTGTCTTTTCCAAGAACTCTTTCCTGTGTCAATATCTCACAGTGTATCCCCATGTTCTCTAATAATTTGATATCTTCAGGTCAAAGATTTAGGTATTTAATGCATTTTGAATAGATTTTATGTAAGGTGTAAGGTATAGGTTTAGCTCCATACCATACCATGGTAACCATACCAGGCTGTTTTGATTATAACTTCCCTGTAGTATATCTTGAAATCTGATATTGTAATGCCTTTGGTTTTGTTTTTGTTGTATAAAGTTGCTTTAGCTATTTGGGGTCTCCAGTGTTTCCATGAGAATTTCAGCATCAATTTTCCATATGTGGAAATAATGCCATTGGTATTCTGATTGTTATTGCATTGAATCTGTAAACTGCTTTCAGTAATATGAGCATTTTGATGATACTGATTCTTCCAATTCATGAACATGGAAGATTTTTCTATTTTTTGTGTCTTCTTCCATTTCCTCATTAATGGTTTATAATTCACATTGTAGATATCTTTGACATACTTGGTTAAATTTATTCCAAGGTATTTTATTATTTTTGGAGCTATTTTGAATGAGATTGATCTTAGAAATTCTTTCTTAGCTGTGTCATTATCTGTGCATACAAAAACTACTGATTTATTTATGTTGATTTTACATCTTGACACTCCAATAACATTTCTTTTTAATAGGCAGGTGACATGCATTTAGGTGTGTATACATTTACATTTTCTTTAAATTGACCCCTGAGAGGCCAGCGCCATGGCTCACTTGGTTAATCCTCTGCTTGTGGTGCTGGCATCCCATATGGGTGCCGGGTTCTAGTCCTGGTTGCTCCTCTTCCAGTCCTGCTCCCTGCTAAGCCTGGGAGGGCAGTGGAGGATGGCCCAAGTGCTTGGGCCCCTGCACCCACATGGGAAACAGAATGAAGTGCCTGGCTCCTGACTTTGGATAGGCATAGCTCCAGCTGTAGTGGCCATTTGGGGGGTGAACACAAAGGGGGAAGACCTTTCTCTCTGTCTCTCTCTTTCACTGTCTCTGTCAAATAAATAATAAAAAAATTAAAAATTTATCCCTGAATCATTACATAATGCACTTCATTGTCTCAACAGTTTTTGTGCTACAGCCTATTTTTTCTGGTATTAGGATGACTACATCAGCTCTTTTTTTGGTTTCTGTTAGCATGGAATACCTTTTCCATCCTTTCACTTTTGGCCTGTTGTATTTTTGTTGGTGAGATGTGTTTCTTGTAGGCAGCAAATAGATGGGTCTTGTTTTTTAATGCATTTGGCCAGTCTGTATCTTTTAATGGAAGAATTGATGGCATTTACATCCTAAATGACTATTGATAAGTAATGACTTGGCCCGGCCATTTTTCCATAAATATTCCTATTGGTTACTTTTGATTTCCTTTGTTCTTTTGCTGGGAGATTTTCCACCTTCACCTTCTTTCATAGTGATGAGCATGTTTCTCTCTTTCTGTGTGTAACATCCTTAAGAGTCTATTATAAGGCTGGATGAGTAGTTCTATTTTTGTTTGATATTTAAGATCTTTATATCACCTCTATTCATAAATGAGAGCTTTGCAGGGTACAGTATTCTGGGTTGACAGATCTTTTTCTCTTAAGGCTTAGAATATATCTTATCATTCTCTCCTAGTTTGTAGGGTTTCTGATGAAAAGTTAGCTGTGAGTCTAATTGGAGATCCTCATAAATAATCTGGCACTTTTCTCATGCACATTTTAGAACCTTTTCTTTAGGTTTTACTGTGGAGAATTTGACCACAATGTGTCATGGTGAAGCTCTTTTCTGGTCATGTATATTAGGAGTTCTATGTGCTTCCTGTACTTGGATGTCTCTTTCTTTCTCCAAATCGGGGAAGTTTTATGGAATTATTTCGCTAAAGAATCCTAGTCCATTCTCCATTTCCACACCTTCAGAAACTCCTAAGACCTGTATGTTGGGCCTTTTGATAGTATCCCATAAATCTCCAACATTGTTATTATGTTTTCTATTTTTTTGTTGTTTTTTTTTTGTTTTTTTAAAAGCTTTTATTTAAAGAATATAAATTTCCAAAGTACAGCTTATGGATTACAATGGCTCCCCCCCATAACTTCCCTCCCACCCGCAACCCTCCCCTTTCCCACTCCCTCTCCCCTTGCATTCACATCAAGATTCACTTTCAATTCTCTTTATATACAGAAGATCAGTTTAGTATATATTATGTAAAGATGTCAACAGTTTGCCCCCACATGGCAACACAAAGTAAAAAATACTGTTGGAGTACTAGTTATAGTATTAATTCACAATGTATAGCACATTAAGGACAGAGATCCTACATGATTTTTTAATTGATTAATTTTCTATGCAATTTCCAATCTAACACCAAGATTTTATAATCATTTCAATTATCTTTATATACAGAAGATCAATTCAGTAATACTAAGTAAAGATTTCATCAGTTTATAGCCACACAGAAAAACAAAGTGTAAAAATACTGTTTCAGTACTAGTTATAGCATTACTTCACATTGGACAACACATTAAGGACAGATCCCTCATGAGGCGTAAGTACACAGTGACTCCTGAAGTTGATTTAACAATTTGACACTCTTGTTTATGGCGTCAGTAATCTCCCTAGGCTCTAGTCATGAGTTGCCGAGGCTATGGAAGCCTTTAGGGTTCGCCGACTTCAGTCTTATTCTGACAGGGTCATAGTCAAAGTGGAGGTTCTCTCCTCGCTTCAGAGAAAGGTACCTCCTTCTTTGATGGCTCCATTCTTTCCACTGGGATCTCACTCGCAGGGATCTTTCATTTAGGTCTTTTTCTTTTTCTTTTTTTTTTTCCAGAGTGTCTTGGCTTTCCATGCCTAAAATATTCTCATGGGCTCTTGAGCCAGATCCGAATGCCTTAAGGGCTGATTCTGAGGCCAGAGTGCTATTTAGGACATCTGCCATTCTATGAGTCTGCTGTGTATCTTGCTTCCCATGTTGGATCGTTCTCTCCCTTTTTGATTCTATCAATTAGTATTCACAGACACTAGTCTTGTTTATGTGATCCCTTTGACTCTTAGACCTATCAGTGTGATCAACTGTGAACTGAAATTGATCACTTGGACTAGTGAGATGGCCTTGGTACATGCCACCTTGATGGGATTGTATTGAGATGCCCACTCAGATTCTCAGCTGCTACAGTTATGTCTAAATGTCGTGGACTAGGTTGAGCCTAAATTAATTTTAAATACACTTGCCTTTTACTGAGAGAAGAATTCTAAGTATAGGCACAAATACAGAATGCAGTGTGATGAACTGTATTTAAAAGTAAGAAAAATACACCAGCACACTAGGGGTTTATTTAGGAATAGTGGGCCATGGAAAGGGAATTACTATACCCTGCTCTGCTCGACCTGAGTCCATGAGGAGGGGAGCATGAGCTTCCATTCTACCTTGCTTTTTATGAGCTTAGAGAGATGGAAGTGTTTACATAGTACCACCTATGTCCTGGGTAAGAGAAGTATTTCCAGGACAGGGGTCCTCTGATTGACAGGTACTTGAACTTGGCAACATAGAGCAAAGGAGGTGTGGCTTCCAGCTCATGAACATAAAATTTTCTAAGAATTCCCATATAATAATATTTTATAATAACATCTAAATGATGGAGAACTAGCATCAAAATAATCTTTCCTTATACATTTTACTTACATATTTCTGTAAAAAGTTTTGTAGTATATTTTAACAAGCAATAAGAAAAATTAAAACAATAAAATTGGTAATATTATTTTTATCATAAATATATAAACTCAACTTCTGTACAAAATATAGTATTGGGATGAAAGTGTCTCATTTTTAATTGCCCCATAATTGACATTATGTAATACTATGACTCTTCTCATTTTAGAATTTAATCAGTATGGATCGAATTCACAGTTTTGGTTATAATCAAGTTTTACAGAATAGTGAAGTTTTGAAAAGTTATTTCACACTATTAAAGTCAGTTTATTAGGTTATAATCATCTAAAAATTTAAAGGATAAGCTTAAAGTGATAATCACATTAATGGTTTTTCCTTAATTGTACTACTGTAGACAATATGCAATTATCTGTGTAAATTAGTAGGTTTCTAAACATATGAGAAACTAAGTTCAAAAAAAAAAGTATCATTTCCAAGGAATGTGCATTTCCTGAAATGTGACATGAAAACCTGAGGTAATACTAAATATAATCAAATTTCAACTAGATATCTTTAATTTTCTTTGTGTTAATAATTTGTGTTTCATTTTGAGATAGTCTTTCTTTCTTGAATATTGTGGAAACTTCTGTTTTAATACATAATGTTATTTATGTAATTTAAGATTGTCCCAATGCCTCTGATATGTTGAAGATGAAATTATTTTACAACATTAAAAATAAGAATTAAAAAATATTACAGAGAAAAATTTAACTTAAATATGCTATAGTATTTCATTTGTGGCATTTCATAATGGACTCAGAAAAGTAAGGGAAAACATTAAACAGACTTTTTATACATTTTTGTCTCAAATTTGTATGTAGAAAATGCAGCAAATTAATAGTGGTAACAACCCATTGTGGAGCAATTCTTCCATTCAAGTAGAGATTATCTTTGCAAATAGCATGAGGGAAAATATATTTTTTGTTTAAAAATCATAAAATAATCAATGATCCATATGTTGAAGTGATGGATATTATACACCATTATCTAATTTCAGAAGCAAATTAATTTTCTAAACAAGAATCTGCTAAGTGGCTTGTTTATGAATCTAAAATTCAGTTTTATTTTTAAAATCCAACCATACTTGCAGATCACATGTTTGAAAAGTGATTAAGTTATGTACCAAAATGTATATGGCTATTATTAATTATTATTAGTAGGTATATAAATACTATTAGTTTTATTAAAAAAGCCAAAGTATTGAAAAGAATGACACTATTGAACATATCAGTGAGTCTCTCTCTCCCTCTCTTTTTCTCTCTCTATCTGTAAGATAAATCTTACAGATAGAGATAAATCTTTAAGATTTGTTTATTTGAGAAACAGAGTCACAGAGAAGAAGAAACAGAGAGACGTCTTTCGTCCACTAGTTCACTACCCAAAATCTGGCAATAGTTGGGGCTTGACCAAATGAAGCCAAGAGCCAGGAGCTTCTTCCCATTCTTCCATGCGGGTCTAGGGTCACACATACTTGGCCAATCTTTCACTGCTTTCCTAGTCACATTAGCAGGGAGCTGAATTGGAAGAGGAGAAGCCAGGACTTGATGCCAGCACCGAAGGTAGAGGCTTAACCTTTCTACAGACCACAGTGACGGCCCCATTTCTCTCTCTCTCTCTCTCTCTCTCTCCTCTCTCTGTGTAACTCTGACTTTCAAGTAAATAAATAAATCTTTAAAAATATATAAATAAAGTCAGCTGGATCCATGTGTTTCCTCTCACATTGAATCACCCATCTGATTATCTTTAGAAAACTGGAAACTAAATGTACATATACCTAACTATCATTCAATTATTTCTCAGTCATAAAAATTAATTACACAGTTCTCTTATTAATTTTAAGTGATTGGTTTTTCCTCCCTTGGAAGCTCTCCTCCCTACCG
Source organism: Sylvilagus floridanus (assembly GCA_949820135.1). NCBI lineage: Eukaryota > Metazoa > Chordata > Mammalia > Lagomorpha > Leporidae > Sylvilagus > Sylvilagus floridanus. The sequence goes on along the minus strand of OX463238.1, from coordinate 107,237,433 downwards.
CTCTGGCTGGGGGTCTCTGACTCTAACAAGTCTCTCTTTTAAATCTCTCTGCTTGGGGCTGGCGCTGTGGCATAGAGGTGAAGCCACTGTCTGCAGTACCAGCATCCTATATGGGTACCGGTTTGAAACCCTGATGCTCCACTTCCGACCCAGCTCTCTGCTGTGGCCTGGGAAAGCAGTAGAGGATGGCCCAGATCCTAGGGCCCCTGCACCTGAGCGGGAGACCTGGAAGAAACTCCTGGCTCCTGGTTTCATTCAGTTTGGCCATTTAAGGAGTGATCCAGCAGATGGAAGATCTTTCTCTGTCTCTCAAATAAATATGCAAACAAAAAAAGCCAGAAACCTGCCACAGCAGCCGGGAATGGGGCTCTGAGAGGAAGACCTGAGAGACTGGTCGAGCAGAACAACAGGTAACAGTCAGAGGGTGGGGACAAAACCCATGGAAGGCCAGAACTGTAATCCTGAGAGGTGGGATAGGTAACGTCTTTCTTTCATTTTTTTTCTTTTAAGATTTATTTATTTATTTGAAAGTCAGAATTATGCAGAGAGAGAAGGAGAGGCAGAGAGAGAGAGGTATCTTCCATCTGATTGTTCACTCCCTAATTAGCCCCAACAGCCGGATCTATGCCTATCCGAAGCCAGGATCAGGAGCCCTTTCCATGTCTCCCACATGGGTGCAGGGACCCAAGGACTTGGGCCATCTTCTGCTTTTCCAGGCCATAGCAGAGTGCTGGATGGGAAGTGGAGCACCTGGGACTTGAATGGGCTTCGGTGCTTCAGGCCAGGGCGTTAACCTGCTACACCACAGCACCAGCCCCAGGTTACTTCTAGAAACCCAGAGAGGTCAGCACTTTTGTCTTGCTTTTGGGCAGAAGCAAGCATCTTGCCCACTCTTCTTCCCCTTTTCTTATTCCAACAGAGACCCAACCTGACTCCTATTAGTTCATCTACCTCCTCATAGCTTAATTTTTTCCTACTTTTTCTTTTTTTTCTAAGGTTTTATTTATTGAGAGGAAGAGTTAGACAGAAAGGTCTTCCATCCACTGGTTCACTCCCAAATGGCAGCAACAGCTGGAGCTGAGCCAGTATGAAGCCAGGTACTTCTTCTAGGTCTCCCACCTGGGTGCAGGGGCCCAGGCATTTGGGGCATATCCTGCTGTCTTCCCAGCCTCAATAGCAGGGAATTGGACTGGAAGTGGGGCAGTCAGGACTCAAACTGGTCCCATTTTGGGATGCCAGCATTGCAGATGACAGCTTAACCCAGGAGCCACAGCGCCAACCCCCTGAATCTCAGTGAAGGACACGCAGTTGCTCGCATGTCAACGATCTGGGAATCGGGAGACATCTTACAGCCATGCATGCATTTAAACCAGCTGTGATTCCTGCCCCGAGCACGGTCATTCCATCCAGAGCATCCTCACCATTGGTGGCGTTCTGAAAAGCCACATCTTGAGGTGGACTCAGTCACCCACATGGGGAAGACGCGGCCTGGTGGTGACTTTGTACTCCGCCCACTGGGTGCATCCTGGATCTCAGGGAAGTGAGCAAACCACACGTGAAGCACACCTGATTGGCCACATGCGTTTCCTGGAACGCCAACAACCTGGCTGTCAGCCACGGGGCCAGCAACACCACTTGCCTTCAATCAGACGTCAGAGGGCTCTGCAGGACGATTTTGTTGGCCGAGGGTTTCTGAAAAGATGATGGAGTCTATCCTAAGTAAATGTCCCCAGAGAAAATAGTCCCCTTGAACTTAGATTTGACTTCGGAGGTTTCTTCAGAGCTAAGGGCTATTTAAAAATAAAAGTCCTGGCCGGTGCCTTGGCTCAAGAGGATAATCCTCTGCCTGCAGCGCTGGCACCCCAGGTTCTAGTCTCGGTCAGGGCGCCGGATTCTGTCCTGGTTGCTCCTCTTCCAGTCCAGCTCTCTGCTGTGGCCCGGGAAGGCAATGGAGGATGGCCCAAGTGCTTGGACCCTGCACCCCATGGGAGACCAGGAGGAAGCACCTGGCTCCTGCCATCAGATCAGCGCGATGCGCCGGCCGCAGTGGCCATTGGGGGATGAACCAACTGAAAAGGAAGACCTTTCTCTCTGTCTCTCTCTCTCTCTCTTTCGTGGTCTAATTCTGCCTGTCAAAATAATAAATAAAAATAAAATTCCTGGCATCTGAAAAATAATAATTTTAAGTGAATGTAATTTCTATAATATATATTGCTCAATTTTGTTCCTATTGTTTTTGAATGTGACTACTAGTTCCACTTGTATTGCTTAATTGTATTAAGTGTATCATTTACTTGTAAACGATCTGTTGACCAAGACGAGAAATATCAAGAATAAAGCTAGTTTTGCTATTGCATCAAGTAAGCTAAAATTTAGCTGCCAATGTAATTTTCATTTCTATTTTCATTAATGCATTTAGTAATGATGTGAATCTGAAGAATATTTGTAATCTCTAGACTGTTAGAGGTTGAAAATTTGAGACAAATTATTTTAGGAAAACAATAGTATGAATAAAAGCTTCTTCATGATAAATGGAGACAATCAAGCCTATTTTAAATAATTTTATTAATAATGTAAACTGACTTCTGTTCATTCCTGTTCTATTACACCATTAAATTTTATTAAGTTAGGTCCTGACATTTGATTCAGAGTTATGTTTCTGGCATTTAGGTATTCAGCTCTAAATGTTAAGGATGTCAATTATATAAGCATCCATCTTCTTCAGTATGGTGTCCCATCAAACATTAATGGTAGAAGTGTTATTGCGTTTCAAGTAGTCTCAGATATCTGCCCTGGAGAAGGTTGATACTCTACAAGTGCTCTGACAACCTCTGGTATGTAATTACTCTTAAAAATATCTCAGTAAATTCAACTCTCTCCTGGAGGCATTTTAAATTATGTGTCGTTAAAGGATAATGCTTTCTCAAATGACAAGGTCATGCCAAAAAAGCAAAACTGCAATCTGTTTTTATCTGACATATATTCACTCCAATAAAAATGTTACAACTTACACTTCAAACTGGAAAAGATAAGGTGTTCTACATTTAGTGATGTGTAGTAATCATGTAAATTGTTATTTATACCAACTATAAATCGATGCTAAGATAACATTCTGTGTGAGAAAATCGTTCTTCTGTGTGACGAGAGGATGTTGAACATCCTTATGTAATTTGAGACAAAATGCACTCACTAAAGTGGATGTTAAGCTGTCTCTGAATAACATTCTCACTGACACCACAATAGTTTCTTTCTCCTTTGGGTATGTCTTTTCCAAGTCAAGCGGCAAAGTGCAATTACATAAAATTTCATATCCCATCATGAAACCAGAACAAATACAGATTGAATGATTCAGATAAAATTTTTAAGTAGAAAATTGAAATGGAGTGATGGGACAAATTGACCTATTTACATTTTTAATTTACATGGTAGAAGCAATTTTAATTTTATTCATAAAGCTATTTTGACAATCTGGGACTAGACATGGACTACCTTATGACAGGATATTGACCAAGTATAATAAAGATTTATTTATTCAATTAAAAGCCAGAATTGCAGAGAAAGGAACACACACACACACACACACACACACACACAGATATCAGCTGGTTCACTCCCAAAGTGGCCTCAACAGCAAGTGTAGAGCCAGGCAAAAGCCAGGAGCCAGCAGCTTCTTCCAGGTCACCCACACGAGTCCAGAGGCCCAGGCATCTGGGGCCATCTTCCGTTGCTTTTCCCAGGCCGTTAGCATGGAGTTAGATTGGAAGTGGAATAGTCAGGACTAAACTGGTGTCCATACGTGATGTCAGCATTGCAGGCGGCAGTTCCACCCACTACACCACAGTGCCAGTCCTAAGTAGAATATATTTGATCTCCTTCCTCAATTCAATCCTTTGGAAGAATAACTGTAATCCTATCTATAACTTATAACCACAACTGCACTATATGTGAGGATTCAAACAATTTGTAGAAAATTGAATTAAAATTATCTTTATTTTGTTATAAAATTTTGAAATCCATTCAATAGTTTTTACCATAGACTTACTGAAGATTTATTATATGCATTGATTTCAAAACTTTGTGCACCTGGGCCAGCACCATGGTGTAGTGAGTACAGGAGTGCCATTTCAAGTCCTTGCTCCACTTCTGATCCAGTCGTTTGCTAATGTGCCTGGGAAAGCAGCACAAGATGGTCCAAGTGCTTGGTCCCCCTGCACCCACATGGGGGACCTGGAAGAAATTCCTGGCTCCTGTAACTCTGCCTTTCAAATAAATAAATCTAAAAACAAAACAACAACAAAGAAACTTTGTGCACCAAACTAACCTTATTTTTTAAAAAAAGATATATATATATATATATATATATATATATTTTATTTTAAAGGAATAGAGACTGATATAGATATATCAATGGAGATGAGAGAGAGAGAGAGAGAGAGAGAGAGAGAGAGAGAGAGAGAGAGAGAGAGAGGGAAATCTCCCATCTATTGGTTTACTTATCAAATGCCAGCAATAGCCAACATCCAGGAACTGAGTTTGATTTTTCCATGTGGGTGGTAGGAATCCACCTCCTGCTTCCTCTCAGACTGTGCATTAGTGGGAAACTGGAATTGGAAGTGGAACTGTGGCTTGAATCAGGGCACTCCAATATGGGAGTTGTCCTAAGTAGCAACTTAACTGCTATGCCAAAAGTCCCCTAAACTTCTCTTTTTAAAAAAATATCATTTTCATCTACTTGGGAGGAAGAGAGAGAGAGAAAGAGAGAGAGAGAGAAAGATCAAGAGATATCTGCTAGTTCATTCTCCAAATATCCACAGTGGCTAGGAATGGGCCAGGCCAAAGCAAGGAGCCATGATCTCAATCTGTGTCTGCCACATGGGTGGCAGAGACTGAAGTACTTGAGTCATTATCTGCTGCTCCACAAGATGCATTAGCAGAAATCTAGATCAGAAATCAAGCAGCGGGGTCAGAAGCCAGCACTCCAATGGCATGCAGGGACCCTGAGTTGCAGTTTAACCCATTGCACCATGACTGCCTCTAAACTTATCTCTTAATGGCATTTTCTATGAACTTATTGAACAGCTCTCATATACTTGGTAGGTCTTTAAAAAATTGAAAATGAATATTTTGTAAAAATAGTCCTGTATGTGAATGTTCAAACGAAACAACTGAGTGTTGTGAGGTCGAGTAACCCGTTCTTTCCCTATGGCCCATGGTAATAGCAAGCAGTGTGATATGAGTTATACTTTATCATCTGCCATTTACACATCTATCATCTATCTGTTCATCAATCCGTCATCATTTCTGTTTACACTGTCCATACTTAAATGTAAATGTCTATTCTCCATTTCCTCTTCTTACTTCCTTGCTGCATCTCTAGTATGAAGTGTGATTTCTCTTTGATCTCACAGATAGCCTTTAGCGAGCCCTTCCATCCTGGCCTACTGATGTCAACTGCTCTCTATTTTTGTTTTCATCATTTCATCTCCATTCTTAAAATATATTTCTACCATTTAATTTTTTATTTGTTCTAATTTTCCTGCAGTACTGTTAGAGTGAAAGATTGTATCGACTCCCATTGCTAGCTGTTAATAGTTGGCTATTAGTTTAATAAAGGCTCTAAGGAAATAAACTCTTTCTGTCTTTTCCTTTTAATTTATTGTTTGGATAATTTACTAGGCTATGGATATGTCTGATTTTCTTTCTATTATTTATCTGGTTTGAGTTATGTCAGTATTTAATTCTTTGCAAGCCATATCCTATCTATTTTGGAATATTTAAACTATTATCTCCTTAGTATTGACTCCTTCTCCTATTTCTCTTACCTTCCTAGATCACAAATTACACATATATTAGATCTCACTTTAAACTATATTATTATCTTTTCCTTAGTATTTCAAACTATATAGAGTTGCATGTTTTGGTGCACATATTTCCTTCTGAGATGTTTTCCTGTTAGTGAATTCACTTTTCAGATATTTTACAACAGTTACTAAAACTACATATTGTGCTATTTATTTTAACAAATTATTGTTATTTTCATTTCCAGAATTTCTACTTCTTCTGCATGTATATTTTCATACTTTTATCAGCTAGCTTATGACATGTATTTATATATCCTTAGTATAGTAAGCATTGTTATTATGACGTGTATGTCTGTTAACACCAAAATCTAGGAGTGCTGTTGGTGTGTTTCTTCTTTTTTAAAGATGTTTTGGAAAGGCAGAGTGAAAGAGACAGACAAAGAGAGATCATCCATATTCTGATTCAATCCCCAAGTGGTCACAACAGTCAGATCAGGACCTCCCACATGGGTCTCCCATATGTGTATCAGAGGACCAAGTACTTGGGCCATCTTCTGCTGCTTTCCCAGGCACATTAGTAGGAAGCTGCATCACATAGATTAACCAGGCTCAGCTCATGGTACCCAATTTCTGGCACTAAGTGAATTCAAAGCAATCCTATTAGGTCTTCTCAGTTTCAATGCAATCCTTACTCCTACTGCACAGCTTTTCAAATCCCCAGTCCAGATTCATGTTCTCAATCTTTCAAAGTTCAAAAACTACTGTTAAAGAATTATCAACGTAATATATACTAAACTGATCTTCTGTATATAAAGAGAATTGAAAATGAATCTTGATGTGAATGCAAGGGGAGAGGGAGCGGGAAAGGGGAGGGTTGCGGGTGGGAGGGAAGTTATGGGGGTGGGAGTCATTGTAATCCATAAGCTGTACTTTGGAAATTTATATTCTTTAAATAAAAGCTTTAAAAAATAAAAAAAAAGAATTATCCATCTACCAGTTACTACAATCAGAAATGACAGCTGTTTTCAAAGAAAAGAAATGACAGCTTTTCTAAGAAAAGATAAAGTCAATACCTGCATTCAGGACTTCTAAAACTTGATCCAGGACTTTTTTTTAAATATATCTATAGAGTTACCTGATGTCTTCCATGTGTGTATGTACTTATTATACGATCACAAACACACACACACAGAAGAACATAAGAACACACACAAGTGACAATTTATGATACCTTCAGCAAGATTATATATGTTAGAAGAACAAAAGCTATTTTAAAGATAAGATAAAATGAATCAAATGTGCTATGAAAGGGAAAAATTATTTTTTTTCAGGTTTCTCAGGTCTCCAGTCTACATAAGAAAAAGTATACAAAGTTAAGCTTTGTTAACTCTGAGGTGAACAATGTTGAACAAAGGATTATATTTTCTTTGAAATGGTCAATATATGATGTTTCAAGAGTGTTAACTTTTAAATCATTTACATGATTTTAATAGTGAGCTGCACACTGATAATTCAAGCATCTTTTATTTCAGTCTACACTTTTCGGTCACTTGTCTCAGTATGGTCAAAACAAAAAACAAGTACATGAGCACACATGTGTACAACTTCACTTATATTTTAACTTATATTGAATTCATCTGCATGAAATACAGCAAAACTTCAAGAAGCTAAAATTATATTACAGTACTTACATTTTCATTACAAGTAAGTTTTAATCCTCAAATTTTTTTTATTTTTTTATTTTTTATAACGCTTTTATTTAAAGAATATAAATTTCCAAAATAAAGCTTATAGATTACAATGGCTTCCCCCCCATAACTTCCCTCCCACCCGCAACCCTCCCCTTTCCCACTCCCTCTCCCCTTGCTTCACATCAAGATTCATTTTCAATTCTCTTTATATACAGAAGATCAGTTTACTATATATTAAGTAAAGATTTCAACAGTTTGCCCTCACATAGCAACACAAAGTGAAAAATACTGTTGAAGTACTAGTTATAGTATTAATTCACAATGTATAGCACATTAAGGACAGAGATCCTACATGATTTATATTTTTTAAATTGATTAATTTTCTATGCAATTTCCAATTTAACACCAAGTTTTTTTTTTAATTATCTATATACAGAAGATTGATTCAGTATATACTAAGTAAAGATTTCATCAGTTTGCACCCACACAGAAACACAAAGTGTAAAATACTGTTTCAATGCTAGTTATAGCATTACTTCACATTGGACAACACATTAAGGACAGATCCCACATGAGACGTAAGTACACAGTGACTCCTGAAGTTGATTTAACAATTTGACACTCTTGTTTATGGCGTCAGTAATCTCCCTAGGCTCTAGTCATGAGTTGCCGAGGCTATGGAAGCCTTTAGGGTTCGCCGACTTCAGTCTTATTCTGACAGGGTCATAGTCAAAGTGGAGGTTCTCTCCTCTCTTCAGAGAAAGGTACCTCCTTCTTTGATGGCCCCATTCATTCCACTGGGATCTCACTCACAGAGATCTTTCATTTAGGTCTTCTTTTTTTTTTTTTCCAGAGTGTCTTGGCTTTCCATGCCTAAAATATTCTCATGGGCTCTTGAGCCAGATCCGAATGCCTTAAGGGCTGATTCTGAGGCCAGAGTGCTATTTAGGACATCTGCCATTCTATGAGTCTGCTGTGTATCTCGCTTCAAATTTTAAAACACAAATTTATCTTATCAATTTTGCACACTTTGCCATATTTGCTTCATATGAAAATATATTAATAAAAATGTCAGTGATTCTCAATCACCAGATTCATGTGGTTCTTCAATCAAAATTATACTATGTAAATTTTTATGTACCATGTAGTCTGAAAAATATGTTAATACTTTTATAAAAGGTGACAATATTGACCTTTTCTCAGGCCATTTCTTGGTTTATTAATTACTTTTCCTTTACTTACATTATTTTTAGAAGAATCTTCCGAGTAAAAGAACGTAAGCAGTTAAGAACTAGAATACTGAAAAATGTATACATAAAATACAAACATTATACAGTATATATATAGGGAGTGTATATAAATTTAATAGTGTATACACACACCATTTTATTTGTATGATATAAGCTATCATATTATTGATTTTATGTGTATGTGTCCATTGATTTACCATAGAGTTAAGTCCCAACAAGGTTATCAAATGTAAAAATTATCTATGATGAAAATGCATTTAATCACCTAGCCTTCTGAATACCCTGCTTAGCAAAAGAGCACACCACAGTGTCCACTTTTCACCTTTGTAATTCTGTGACTGACTGAGAGATATATTCATTAATACTGTCTTATATCAAGAGAAAGAATTGTACTGCATGTCATTTGCCTAAAAAAAGATCAGATTCCAAATTTAAAGTATAATTTCTCTTCCGCACTAAGGCAAGTTAGAAAAAGTAGGTCAAAATGTCATGAGTTAAAGACCATCTATACTTTTAAATGTACTTGTCTATATATTCATGAATGTGTGTGTAAATTTTCAACTGCCTATTATAAATAAATAAGTGTTGAGTATCTGCATTTTTATAAAAAATGATATCAACCACTGATTCAGGGTTGGGTGCTGTGGTGCATGGGTTATTCACTGCTTCAGATATCTTCATCCTCTATTAGAGTCCCAGTTCAAGTCCTGGCTACTCTGCTTCTGATCTACCTCATTGGTAATGAGCCTGGAATCAGTGCCTGACGGCTTATGGACTTTGAGTACCTGCCACTCATGTGGGACACCCAGAGGAAGTTCCTGGCATCTGGGTACGTGAAACAACGAGTGGAAGTTCTAATAAATGTAATAAACCATTTTTAAAATAACTTTCTATCTCATTCTCTGCCTTTCAGATAAGTTAAAAAAATTAAGTACGGTATGTGATCTCCCATATGTGACGTTTATATAAATATATACGTACACACACACACACACACATATATATATATATATATATAGTAAAAGTTCATGCCTTATTCATAACTGTTGTCTTCACTAATTTATTCCCCTTATATAACATACCTTTCTTTCCTTATCCTCATTTCATGATCTTTGATCTTTGTCACAAGCCCTATGTTATATGATATTACCATATATCCATCCACCTTTGTTTTCAAACAAAAATTAGGCTACGAAAGGAACTCTCCAAGAGTGAATATTAGCTTAAAATAATTTGCCACGAAGTTATAATATACACTGAATTTTTCTCATTTTTAATTTTTAAAAACAAAATTATAAAATACTCTAGTTAATTTTACAATATATGTCAATATATTCAAAGCAAGCCAACACTGTTACATCACTGTGATCACTGTTACCTTTCAAATAATTTCATTTCTTAGACTTTTTTTTATTATTTGACAGGTAGAGTTAGACAGTGAGAGAGAGAGACAGAGAGAAAGGTCTTCCTTCCATTGGTTCACTCCCCAGATGGCCGCCATGGCTGGAGCTATGCTGAACAGAAGCCAGGAGCCAGGTGCTTCCTCCTGGTCTCCCATGCAAGTGCAGGGCCCAAGCACTTGGGCCACTCTCCACTGCCTTCCCAGGCCACAGCAGAGAGCTGGACTGGAAGAGGAGCAACTGGGACTAGAACCTGGTGCAGCAGCCGGATGATTAACCAAGTGAGCCACGGCACCGGCTCAACATTGCTTAGACCTTAATCATTCTCCTTAATCACCTATGTACTGCTTAGTCATTGATCAGTTAAACTGTTACTTCTTAAAATAATTTCGAAAAGTCAGCACTTTTTTCTGAGAATGTCTTAATTTATTGAACACTCATTCTTCATAACATAAAGGTTAAAACCAAAAAGAATCAGTTATGAATGCCTTATCTGCAAATTGCACGATGTACTACTGTAGGGTAGTAATTCTATTTCTTCGAGTTTTACATTCATCTTAAAAATGAAATAAAAACAAAAGCCAAATAACACCATTGCTAAGTAAGTTTGTTGAGATAATAATTGTAAGGCACTTAGTTTGGTACCTGGCAAGAAAACAGAATTCAAAACTTATTTATCACTATGATTAAGGATTACTAATGGATACAAGCTTAGAAGGATTATTCTGAAGACAATGCATTTTATGATAAAATTCTGCCTAAGTTTAATGATTTGGCTTGATTTTCAGAAAATGTACTCAAGCTGTTTTACTAGATAGTTCGGAGCATTCTTTTATCAGTCATTAGTTTTTCAAAAAGGAATTCATACTGTGTCAACTATTAAACTGTAATAATTTAAAGCAAATCTACGAGTGCATGTGTTAATTCATTTTTATTCTTTTGTGAATTAAATTATTTCATATTTCTATAATGGAAATGATAATGTTAGAATATATTCTAATGCATTCTTCTGAAATATCCAGAAAAATAAGAAAAATGTTATCTACAATTCAAAATATCAATTATTACCTCCCTAGTTTTAGTTTTCCTTTCTTTGCACATATTTGTTTGGAAACATTTTAAAGTGCAATATCATTAGTAATGGATTTTCTGAGTCATCTGAAAAAAGAAAAATGGAAATCGATTCAAATCTCAAATCCAGACAAAACAAGACAGGTACTACAAATGTGGGACTTTGGCTTTCTTTGTGGCATTGTGCCTATAGTAAGTAAATAGTGCATAAACTAGAAAAACAATTCAGTTTTATTTAGCAATTTTGTCATACTCTGATTTGTGATTAAAAAGCAAATCTAGAAAGACTGCTGTCAGATAATACAGATGCAAATGACTAGAGAATAACAACAATGTCCTAAAATCAACCAGATGTTAGTGAAATAAAAGAAAAGAACTGGTGAAAGGAAACCAACAACTTCACAAGATAACTTCCATAGGTCTCAGTAGCAGAGGATTTAGGAAGAAGTGGAGTGAGACAGATTAATTAAGTCAGATAATCCCCGTGTCCTAACACCAGAAGGTTAAGGCAGAAAAAGATAATGAGGTATCTTCTGCAAAAGCAGCAATTAATAAAAAATCAAAAAAAAATCCATGGAATGTTTCACAATATATAATTATAATTGTATATAATAAGTAAAATGAAAATTTTAAAAAGATTTTATATATTTACTTAAAAGTCACAGTTACAGAGAGAGAGGAACAAACAGAGAAAGAAAGAGCACACATGACAGAGAGAAAGAGAGAGGGAGAGAGACAGAGAGAGACAGAGAGAGACAGAGAGAGACAGAGAGAGAGAGAGAAGGATCTTCCATCTGCTGGTTCACTTTCCAGATGGCTGCAAAGGCCAAGACTGGAACATATACACATGAGGAACCAGGAGATACATCTGGGTCTCCCACATGGGTGGCAGGGGCCCGAACACTTGGCACTTCTTTTGTTGCTTTTCTGAGGTCATTAGCAGGGTGCTGGATCAGAAGTGGAGCAGCCAGGAATCAAACCATCAAGCCCATATGGGATGCTGGTCTTTTTTTTTTTGACAGCAGAGTGGACAGTGAGAGAGAGAGAGACAGAGAGAAAGGTCTTCCTTTTGCCATTGGTTTACCCTCCAATGGCCGCCGCGGTCAGTGCGCTGCGGCCAGCGCGCTGAAGCCCGCACACCATGCTGATCTGATGGCAGGAGCCAGGTGCCAGGTGCTTTTTCCTGGTCTCCCATGGGGTGCAGGGCCCAAGCACCTGGGCCATCCTCCACTGCACTCCCTGGCCACAGCAGAGGGCTGGCCTGGAAGAGGGGCAAATGGGACAGAATCAGGCGCCCCAAACGGAACTAGAACCCGGTGTGCCGGCGCCGCAAGGTGGAGGATTAGCCTGTTGAGCCACAGCGCTGGCCAGGGATGCTGGTCTTAAGGTGGCAGCTAACACTGGCCCCTAAAATGAAATTTTGTAATTTTGTTAAGGTGTTTTCTTTTTTATCATCTACCTGAAAAGTAATTGATATGTTTAATATATTTTATGAACACAAATTATGTTTTCTTATATTCTATTCTCATTAAAATAATATAGTTACTTTCAATAAGGAGTGATAATGTCAAATAAACTCACAAATCATGGAGAGACATAAAACAATACTATGATTAGTCATACAGGTTGGCATAAAAATGTCATCCTGATTTTCAGGATCTAACCTTTGGTATGAAAACTGGAATGAAATTTTTCAGCAAGAAACATTATGTATGTACAGCATGGATAATTCAAATAGGGTTCTTCATATAGCACAGATCTTATTTTGAATACATATTTCCAATACAGGGAAAGAAATGAAAAACAACAATAACTACAAGAAATAATATTGTATCCAATATTTTCTCCTTGCTTCAATCAATCACCTTGACATTTCTGCTCCCATCAAGAACCCAAACAAATGTGTCTGAGGTATGCCACTGAATGGAGACTGAGGAGGCAAAGAGGATATTGAATTGCTTATGATTTTACTTTATCATTTAACCTGTATTGTGAGTTACAGATATGTTGCTGCCACAACTTTCTTGTAAATTTAACTAGATACCTGTTGGTACACTTCTAGTTACGTTTAAACTTACATAATTTTATTCCATGGCTATTTTTTCCATATTGAGTTATTTCCTTTGTTATAGATGTTGATTGCATTGCATTATCAACCTGTTACAGTCAAAATAATTTACAAGTTTTTTAAACTATTTTCACATTATTAAATTTAACTTGAATTCCATTGTCCTTTTCGTCTCCACCTTCCATCATGGGTAGTAAAAATCCACCAATGTGTGGAGAGGTTTGAGCATCTGCTTCATCAATCTCTGTATACACTCATCTCTCTCTTTCTCTCTCACACGCACACACACACACACACACACACACAAATTATTATAGTAATGAGCGACTGTTGAAAATGAATTTACTTGGAAAAGTTTGTGTGAAAAGGAATTAGAAGGTACATTTCTTTTATGCAAGAATCATTACTGACTCACCTCCTTGATTTGACTATGTGTTCCCTGATGTATGGACCTCTGGTGCTCACTGTTTTATTTCTAGCATCTGGGACAATGTCTTGCATCAGTGGAAGACTGAATAATAATGGAAATATGGGAACATGATTATCTGATTAAAGCAGCAATGTGATGGGAATTTAATGGCAGTTGTAGTGTAGCATTGAGAGTTAAGTAGGTTGAAAGATATTGATGATATTTTGAGGAAAGATTTGATTAAACAGAAAGCTTGATGACTTATTTGATATTAACATTAAAGTGAAAGAATGCGGTAAAATTAAATGACTTCAGTGATGTGGAAAATGGTTGAAAGATTTACTGAGGAAAGAAATTTGAAAAACAAATTAGAAAGATATGGGAAAATATTTTGATCACATGTATTTAACAGCTAAATTAAAGTTTTGCCATGACTACTAAAGAATTTAACTCATGCTACTATGACAAAATGAGGCGCCGATGCGGTGGTACAGCAGGTTAAATTGCTTCCTGTGTCTCCCAGCAGTGCACATGAGCTCTGGGTTGAGTTCTGATTGCTCTACCTTTTCTTCCAGCTCCTTGCTAATACACCTGGAAAAGCTGTGGAAAAACACCCAAGAACTTGCACTTTGGCCACCCTGTGGGAGGCCCAGAATGAATTCTTAGCTCCTGGTTTTGGACTTGCCCACCTGCTTCACTGTGGTCATCTGGGGAGTAAACTAACAGATGGAAGATCTCTCTCTTTCTGTCTTTCTCTGTAACTCCGCCTTTTAAGTAAAAAGTGTTTTTTTTTTTTTTAACTATAAAATGAAAGAAGGACTCTGTTAGTGCCAAAATAAATGAACAACAGCAATATGGTTTCCCATACCATTTTATACCAGCTAACTGGAAAGCTAGTTTTCTATTTTTTGAAATATTCTTCACAGTTCAATGATATAAATGAATAAGAATGGATAAGGGGACTGGTTGGAGGCAATTTATTTGACACAGGCAAAGAGATATACACTCTCGCCAAGGAGTTCAGTTTGTCTTTAGCAAGGAAAGTAGTGAATTGATAATTTATATAATACAAATTTCATGGAAGACAATTTCATTAAGTGCTCATTAAATTTCTGGACTGAGATCAAATATTGGGGGCTTGTATTATTGATTAACACCAGGAATTTTAACAAAAAAAGCAATGAGGGTGGGGATTGGTTTAGTGGTAAAGAATCTCATGCCCCATATGGAAGTGTGTAGTATTCACACCTGGCTCTTTTTCTTACTGTGTATTTTGCTAATGTAGACGCTGGAAGGCAAAAAGGATGGCTGAAGTCATTGAGTTCTTATCTCACAGATAGGGGCTCTGTATTGAGTTCCTGGCTCCAGGTTTTGGACTCAGATCAGCCACTGCCATTGTGAGCATTTATAGAGTAAACCAGAATATTTTAGCTCTCTCTTTGTCTCTTTATCTATGAAATAGATAAATGTAAATTAGTAGTCATTAAA
Source organism: Sylvilagus floridanus (assembly GCA_949820135.1). NCBI lineage: Eukaryota > Metazoa > Chordata > Mammalia > Lagomorpha > Leporidae > Sylvilagus > Sylvilagus floridanus. Next base: position 107,222,255 of record OX463238.1, on the reverse strand, counting down.
AAAAAAACTACTGGAAATGGAGATCATGGTTTTCATTCTTGTGCACAGGTGTTTGGTATATTTATGAGACATTCAATTGGAAATTTCAGATGTGTAATAGTTATTTGGGTTTAAATTTCAAAAGTATGATCTGGTATAGAAATTAAAATATAAATATTCTAGCTGGCGCCGTGGCTCAACAGGCTAATCCTCTGCCTTGCGGCGCCAGCACACCGGGTTCTAGTCCCGGTCGGGGCGCTGGATTCTGTCCCAGTTGCCCCTCTTCCAGGCCAGCCCTCTGCTGTGGCCCAGGAGTGCAGTGGAGGATGGCCCAAGTGCTTGGGCCCTGCACCCCATGGGAGACCAGGAAAAAGCACCTAGCACCTGGCTCCTGCCAGCGGATGAGTGCCGTGCGCCGGCCACAGCGCGCCGACCGTGGCAGCCATTGGAGGGTGAACCAATGGCAAAGGAAGACCTTTCTCTCTGTCTCTCTCTCTCACTGTCCACTCTGCCTGTCAAAAAAAAAAAAAGAAAAAAAATATATAAATATTCTAGTATTAGGTGTTAATTAAAATCCAAGGAATGGCAGAGACTAAAAACTTGAAGAAAATGTGGTAAATTGCCTTTAGGTATATAAGGTTAGGTAACACAGTGATTTGGAATTTTAGTTTTTCATAGTAACTTCAGGTATTGGCAAGTTCAATATGTCAATATCTTCCCTATGAACAAAATGAATGTGGGCATTTTGAAATGTCTCATTATCACCACTAATGAGAATTTTTTAACTGTCATATTTTAAGCAGAGTCAGATTTTTTGAGTCAGATTTTTTGAAGAGCATTTAAATATTTTTCATAAGAATTAATAATATATGTTTAAGATACTTGTCCTTATTAAAAATAGTTCCATTGTGTGTGATAAGAGACATCACAGTGCTATTGCTTTCCATAATACAAATGCTGAGATTGTGACAACTCTTGAATATGAAGATAAATAACCTCTAGTGTTGGTACATTAATATGCATCAAACATTCCAACAATACATCCAGCTAAAACATGATTAATATTATACATACTGGGGATGCTTGAAGTAGAAGAATTATTAAAATTAATCTTGTCCTGTGGAAGAATTCAATGAATGGTACTGTGTTCATAGTTTCAAATTCTGGATAGCCTACTGAAGATTTAGAATTTTGAATTCCAAACATTTTGCAAAGTTAGTTACTTTTCTATGTAGAGATTATTCAAATGTTATAAAATAGTAGAATAAAATTCAATTGTGAAATGCTAGAAACAGTTAGTACTGTGAAATAGGATATTGATTTATACTAAATGACAGCACTTCAATATATTTATTTTTCTGTTGGAGAAATTTGGTAATGGAAAAGTCATTTGTGGGCATATATCCAAAAACCAAAACACCACAGACTCCCCAGAAGTTAAATAAAAGAATTAAAAATTCTTTTCAAGTGTTTACTTATTTGTAATAGTTTACACAGAGAGAGAATGAGAGGCAGAGAGGTCTCCCATGCTCACTCCCCAATTGGCTGCGAGGGCTGGGGCTTCACTGATCCGAAGCCAGGAGTCAGGAGCTTTCTCTGGGTCTTCCCATGCATGTGTAGAGACCCAAGGGCTTTGCCCATCTTCCACTGCTTTCCTAGGCCATAGCAGAGAGCTGGATCAGAAGTGGAACAATCAGATCTTAAACTGGTGCCCATATGGGATCCCAGCACTGCAGGCAGTGGCTTTACTGGCTATGCTACAATGATTTGATAATATTTTCACTGAACAAATACAATATGAGATATACAATTCAGGATCTAAAAATGATATTAATGAAAAACCACTTTATTTAATGACATAATTGTACTTTTAAAGTACATTTTAATGCAAATAAACAATATGAGCATGTTAACAACACTGAAAAATGTAAGAATGTGTGTGAGATAGATGATGATGATCATGATAGATAGATAGATAGATAGATAGATAGATAGATAAGCAGAAATAGATGATAGATGGATAGGTAGGTAGATAATAACCCTACATAACAAATAGAAAGGTACATAGGGATAATGGGGATTGTGATGATGATTTGAAATAATGATTTTTAGGGAAGTGCTTCTAGAAACACGAGTCTTGTGTAAATGTGGAGAGAAGAAGGAGCTACACAATGAGTATATGAGAATAGTAGAATAGTAGAGAGTTAAGGAAATGCAAGGCTTTTGAAGTCAACCATTCTTGAAGTATTTGAAGAAAAGGGAGGAGGCTAAGATGAGCGAACTGTGAAGCACAAGGGAAAGCGATGAGGAGTGAAGACGCTGGAGTGTTGGGAACAGAGCACACCTGACTTTGTAGGTCACATGCCAAGAGTTTTATTTGGGGTAATAAAGGGAGTATCTTGCAGACAATTGATGTGACAAGGCAGTGTAACTAGCCTAGACAGCACATATTGCAGGAAATGACATGCTGCTAACGAAATTTCTATAAACCAGTACATACACATGAAGGAAAAAATGATCTGAAATGGTGAAAATTGAAAGGTTCAACCTATTAGCAAAACAAATCTCAAAGTTAAAATATTTTAAGCAGTATGATATTGGTACATTAACTAAATATCCTTGTATTTTATTATTTTAAAATATAATGGAATAATGAGTTAAAATAAGAAAACTAGCCCAACAGATAAAAAATATCTGACTGAATTCACAAGGGCCTTGCTGTAGAAAAAAGATAATGACTGTAGCTGATTGTTTCTCTTGTGTTAGTGGTGATTTTGTTTTTGAATTAATAAGTATGTTTAGAAATTTTGGATTTATGGAACAAAAGAATGGAAAATCCAGGGAGTTTACATGTACTCCTCTATTCCTACTTCCCATTATTAACTTCCTACACATCAGGTGGTACATGAATGGCAGCTTTGAGCCTGCTTTAACACATTCAGAAAATTCTGTAGCTTACATTGCATTAGCAATTCTATTTTGTTGTACATCCTCTGGATTTTTACAAATGTATAATAGCATGTATTTATTTATTTATTTATTTTGACAGGCAGAGTGGACACTGAGAGAGAGAGACAGAGAGAAAGGTCTTCCTTTGCCATTGGTTCACCCTCCAATGGCCGCTGCGGCTGGCCTGCTGCGGCTGGCGCGCTACGGCCGGTGCACTGCGCTGATTGGAAGCCAGCAGCCACGTGCTTCTCCTGGTCTCCCATGGGGTGCAGGGCCCAAGCACCTGGGCCATCCTCCACTGCACTCCCTGGCCACAGCAGAGAGCTAGACTGGAAGAGGGGCAACCGGGACAGAATCTGGTGCCCCGACCAGACTAGAACCCCGTGTGCCGGCGCTTCAAGGCAGAGGATTACTCTTTTGGGCCGCGGTGCTGGTAATAGCATGTATTTATCATTACTGTATCATCAATGAGCAGTTTTACTATCCTAAAATAGAAGGTTCCACCTATTCATCCATCTGTATCTCTGAACCTCTGGAAACCACTGATATGTGTACACACGCTATGCTTTTTCCTTTTCTCCAGTGTTGTATAGTTGAACACATATCTACATGAAATCATATCTACATAAAATCATATATATACATGAAATCATACATGGTTAATCAGATTGGATTCTTTCACCTTTTACTAAGTATTTGAATTTCCTCCATGTGCTTTTGTGGCTTGAAATCTCATGTCATTTTAACAGGAGTAATGAGGACAACATAGGAAAAACAATTAAAGACATTGCCATAGGCGAAGAATTCATGTATAAGACCCCAGAAACACGGGGAACAAAGGGAAACTAGACAATGGGATTCCATCACGATGAGAGGCTTCTGCACAGCAGAGAAACCCATCAACACAGAGAGGCAGCCTACAGAGTGATAAAGGATTCATATCCACAATGTATAAAGAGTTCAAGAAATTCAACAACAAAACACACAATATAGTTAAGAAAGCGGCTAACGATATGAACAGGCATTTAGCAAAGGATGAAATATAAATGGCCAACAGACATATGAAAAGATGCCCAAATCACTAGCCACAGGGAAATGCAAATAAACACCAAATGAGGATTCACCTCACCCTGGTTACAATGGCTATCATCCAAAAATCAAAAAATAGCTAGTGGGGCTGGCGCCATGGCACACTAGATTAATCCTCTACCTGCGGTCCCAGCATCCCATATGGGCACAGTTCTAGTCCCAGTTGTTCCTCTTCCAGTCCAGCTCTTTGCTCTGGCCCAGGAGGACAGTGGAGGATGGCTCAAATGCTTGAGCCCCTTTGTCCGCATGGGAGATCAGGAAGAGGCACCAGGCTCCTGGCTTCGGATCAGCATAGTTCTGGCCGTTGCTACTATTTGGGGAGTGAACCAATGGAAGGAAGACCTTTCTCTCTGTCTTTCTCTCTCAATGTCTGCAACTCTACCTGTCGAATAAATAAATAAAATCTTCAAAAAAACTTAAAAAATAACAAGTGCTGGTGAGAATGTGGGGAGAAAAGATACCTTAATAGACTGTTGCTGGGAATTAATTCATACAACCATTATGGAAGACATTATGGGTATTCCTCATAAATTTGAAAATGGATCTATCATGTGACCCAAGCATTCCAGTCCTGGGAATTTACTCAAAGGATATGAAAGCAGACCATGAAAGTGTTTCCTGTACCCTCATGTGTATAGCAGCTCAATTTGAAATAGCTAAAATATTGACTCAAACCATTGATTGGTGGCTGGAAAAAAAATGTGGTATATATACACTATAGAATACTACTCAGCCATAAAAATGAATGAAACCCTATTATTCACAACAAAATGGATGCAACTAGAGACCATTATAATTAGTGAAATAAGCCAGTCCTAAAAAGACAAATATCACAGATTCAATGATCATTTTCAATGACCTATGGTAATTACTATGCAGAGAAGAAAAAAGATATAATATATATGGTGAAATTGACATTTCGAGATTAGATTACATACTTAAACTTCAGAGGAGAAGTGATTTTTCTGCTTACTTCGGTTGAACTCTTTATTTACTGGAGAATTGAAACTATGTCATTGTAAAAATTAAAAGAAAAAACGTAAAAAAGGAGAAAGGAGGGTAGGAGATGGAGTTGGTTGGAAATTACCATTATGCTTTCAAATCAGTTTGTGTACACAGACAATGCCTCAACTGAGAAAGAAATTTTAATAGCTAAAGAAACATCAAATGCCTAGGAATAAATTTAACAAAGATGTCAAAGATCTCTATGATGAAAATTACAAAACATTAAATTAATAAATAGAAAAAGACATGAAATTGGAAAAATCTTCCATGTTCATGAATTGTAAGCATCAATATCATCGAATGTCCATACTACCGAAAGCAAATTACAGATTCAATGTGATTACAATCAAAATCTCAATGACATTCCTCTCAGATCTAGAAACAATGATGCTAAAATACGTATGGAAATACAAGAGACCTCAAAATAGCTTAAATAATCTAATACAACAAACGCAAAGCTGGAGGCATCACAATACCAGTGATAAAGGTGTAGTATAGGTCAGTTGTAATCAAAACAGGCTAAAACTGGCACAAACACAAATGTGTAGATCAGCGGAACCAAATAAAAAGTGCAGAAATCAATCCACACACCTACAAGCAGCTTATTTTTGACAAAGGAGCTAAAATCAATCCCTGGAGCAAGGAAAATCTCTTCAACCAATAATACTGGGAGGGGAAGTTGGACCTCTGTGTGTAGAAATATGAAACTAGACCTCTCTTTATACCTTACACAAAAATCCACTCAAAATGGATCAAAGACCTTAATCTATGACATGACACAATCAAATTACTAGAGAAATTTGGGAAACACTGCATCACATTGGCATTGGCGTAGGCAAAGACTTCTTGGAAAAGACCACAGAAGCAAAGGCAACCAAAACCGAAATTAACAAATGGTATTACATCAAACTGAGAATCTTCTGCACTGTAAAAGAAACACTCAGCAAAATGAAGAGTCAAGCCACAGAATAGGAGAAAATATTTGCAAACTACACAACTAACAAAGGGTTAGCATTCAGAATCTATAAAAAATCTATAAAGAGCTCAAGAAATTCAACAACAACAAAGTAAACAATCCAGGGGCTGGCACTGGGGCACAACGGGTTAAAGCAGCGGCCTGCAGTGCTGGCATCCCATATAGGTGCCGGTTTGAGTACTGACTGCTCCACTTTCTATCCAGCTCTGTGCTATGGCCTGGGAAAGCAGTAGAAGATGGCCCAGGTCCTTGGACCCCTGCACCCGCATGGGAGAACCAGAAGAAGCTCCTGGCTCCTGGCTTTGGATCAGCTCAGCTCTGGCCATTGCAGTCACTTGGGGAATGAAGCAGCAGATGGAAGACCTCTCTCTCTCTCTCTCTCTCTCTCTCTTTCTCTCTCTTGCTCTACCTCTCTCTATAATTTTGTCTTTCAAATAAATAAAACAAATCTTAAAAAAAATCTGCATAGTAAACAATCCAGTTAAGGGATGTGCAAAGGACTTGGGACTTGAACTAACATTTTTCAAGAGAGGAAATACAAATGGCCAACAGGGACTTGGTAAAATGCTCATAATCACTAGCCACTAGGGAAATGCACATCCAAACCTCAATGAAGTTTCACTTCACCCTTGTTTGCAATGACTCAGATACAGAAATCAGCAAACAACAGAAGCTGGTGAAGATGAGGGGAAAAAGGTGCCCTAATCCATTGTTGGTGAGAATGTAACCTGGTGCAGCCACTGTGGAAGACAGTATGGAGATAGCTCAGATATGTGAATATAGACCTACCATATGACCCAGCCATCCAACTCCTGAGAATTTACCAAGGGAAATGCAATCAGCATATGAAAGAGTAATCTGTACCCCCATGTTCATTGCAACTCAATTCACAAGAGCTAAGATATTGAGTCAACCCAGATGCTCATCAGCTGAAGAATGGATAAAGAAATTATGGTATATATATATATATACCATAATTTCTTTATATATATATATTTCATATTTGTGTGTGCGTGTGTGTGTGTGTGTGTGTGTATAAACACTATAATGGAGTACTACTCTGTTGTAAAAGAGAATGATACCCTGTCTTTGCAACAAAATGGATGCAATAGGGAAACAATATACTTAGTGAAATAAGCCAGTCCCAAAGAGACAGATATCCTATCTTTTCCCTGATCTGGGATAACTAATAGAGTGCCTAAAATGTAATGTATTGTAGTGAAACGGACATCTTGAAATTTGAAGATTGTTTCTGCAGCCCTTGTCTCTTCTGTTGAAGAACATTGTTTTCTTTTGTTTTGTTTTCTTCATAATATTTGTTGAACTCTTTTCTTAGTGTAGGGTTAAACTTGTGATCATTAAAGAAGCTGAAAATACATCTTTGTAATTAAGAGTTAGAATAGGAGAGCGAGGAGGAAGAAGGGCTGCAGCTTGACAGGAGGGTGCATAGAGGGTGGTGTGGGAAGTATCAATATGTCTCTAAATTTGTATATATGAAACACAGGAAATTTGTAAAACTTAAATAAAATAAAAACCTGTACATATGAAATAGATGAAATTTGTTTCCTTTATATAAATTGAAAAAGTAAATTTAAAAAAATTCTGGGCAGTATTTCTTTAATTATTTTTTATAACTTTTACCATCCCTACTTCTAGCTTCTAAATACATATTTATTTTGTCTTACAAAACATTTGCTAATACCATGTGGGTTATGGTAGTCACTTGTTCATATCTCAAAAAATGATAGATCATAAAAATGTATCATTTTGTTTGAAACAATAATTCTTCAAACAATTACACAGTATTCAGACATGCCTGTCAGTTTACCATGATACATAAGGGTAAACCCATTGGATGCCAAAAATATATTAATTCAAAAAGGCATTTAGTATTTTGATCCTACATAATATCATGAAATAGTTTCTAATAAAGGTATATCATTATTTTATATTTTAAAATGTGAAAACTCTAAGTCAAATCATCATAAATAGTGACTGTACCTATTTTTTCCATCTAATATTTAAGAATAGCAAAAATTCTCTTTTGGTAGTTAATTGTTACTGAGTTTGAATTTGTGAAAGCAATTTTTCATACAATGTACTTCAAAAAGTTTGTGGTAAAGGAAACTGAAAGATGTTTATTTAGTACTAAAAAACTTGAAACCCATGAAATGCCTTTTAAATTCATAGAAATGCTTATTATAGAATAACACTGCATGAATTTCAATATTATCTTGTACAAAAATAAACTTATTTTTTGCTTATATTTTTCCACAAATTCTTTGATGTTGCCATATATGCAAATACTTAAGTCCCTAAGCTTCATTGTATTAAATATATCCTGACACTTGGATTCAAATCCATTTGATTTATAACAAATAAAAGATACTCTTCCGGTTAAGTAAAATTTATGTTGAAAGACTAATGTGGCAAAAAAGTAACAGTAGGGATAACACTATACACAGTCAATCTGGAGTTAGAAATTATGGAAACTAATCCTAACTATTCCTAACTATATAATTAATAAGCTCCACTTTTGTAAAAATTTCAGCAAATTTCTCTACCTATTATTAGCTAAGAAGAAAATTCAACAGTAAGAGCAAAAAAAAAAAAAGAAAATTACTGGGCCATTGTTACTTTTCTTTTAAAATGCTTTAGTAAGTTTTCAATAAAACAAAAACTTTTTTAAATTTAGAAATGAGTTAAAATTGAAAAAATGCACTTTACTGGAATTAAGTTAATCAATGCATTGGAAGTTTTACTTGTAGGATATAGACAACTACATGCATACTTTATTCACACAGGTGAACGCAGAGATAAATCAACATATGTGAGAATTAATGATATTTTCAATATCTAAATCTAACAAACTTCGATACATTCACAAAGCAGATCATTATTAAAAGAATTAAATGTATGACAAATGTACGTGTATACAATTTCACTGTGTGAATTTTCCAACTTGACTCACTATATTCTTGGTTTTGTAATAATTAAACATTCTGTAACTTAATTTATCTTGGATTATCAGTTTCTACTTTAATCCTATCATCATTGTGTATCAGAAAAATGTGTCATCATTGTGTATCAAAAAAGCGTTACCCGCTGGACATTCACACAGGATCCCCATGTTAGTCTTCAGGTAGACTTTCTTCTTCTCCCACAAAAGTCAGATTATGCTGGGAATCATTGAACTCATTGGATAAAGCCCACCCACCACCCTATATTGAAACCAATATATTATAAATGTTAGCCGCAGCTACAAAACACCTTCACTGCAGTGACTGTCTCAGTGTTTCAGCCAATAATTGATCACCAAAGCCACGTTGCTGCAGCAGCCGTCATCCAGGACAAGGGGAGCAATGGGAGATGAACTGCTGAGATTCATTGGTGTGCATTCCTTAGTATCCAGGCCTTGAGGCTGATCTGCAGATAACATAAATCATTGTAGTCAAAAAATGTACTAAAAACTGAAAACTTCACAATGTTCTGCTCCTTGTGTGATTTCCTATCACTGTTTTCCAAATGAATTAGAAATATGCTGGCTATTTTTTCAATCTGAAAATCATAACAGTCAATTTGCAAAATGATGAAATGGAAAGATCTATAACACCAGAAGTGGCATTCATGTTTACATTAATCTGATATGCCATGCTTTCATCTTCAAAGAGTACAAATGTCTGTAATAGATACTGTTTCAGAAATCCCCATTCTTGATAGACTGAAGTTTAATAGCATTAATCTACTTCTCAGAATACCATGCTTTTCAAAATCACTTTATTAAATTTCAATTTATTTCTTCAAGTTTTCCTGGCTAATACTTCCTTGCTATAATAAACTACAGAATGGAGAAGCAAAGAATAAATTGCATAAACCAAATAATTCAGCTACTCAGGTAGGAGCTCTCGGTCTGTGGAAAGAAATAAAGAGCATTTCTTCTGACGAGAAATAAAAAAAGGAAAAGAGAAGAAAACTGCAGGGTTGGAGATTTTCTTAATAATAGCAGTAATGATTAAAGCAGCAATAATAGTAATCTCATCTACAGGGAGTCTGCGGTCGATGAGGCACTTTTGCAAACGACAAAGTGCGGTTTTAGTTTTTCTTCCAGTGGGTTTTAAACCTGACTTCACAGGTTTACAGTATTTGCATCTGGATTTTTTTCCAGTTCTCAGTCTCACTTCACTGATTGCCTTGTGAGTGTCTGGGAGCACACTGTCTTGATGTCTTCTGGATAACCTGGGAGTAACCCTGCTTTAGAAGGGCAGTAATTGACACTCCCGTTATCTACTGTTTAGGTGGTTCCTGGAGAAAAAGCTTTGACACACATGCTAAATTGATCTCATGTATACAAAGAGAATTGAAAATGAATCTGGATGTGAACGAAAGGGTGGAGGGAGCGGGCAAGGGCGGAGGGGTGTGGGGGGAGAGGGAAAGTATGGGGGGAAAGCCATTGTAATCCATAAGTCATACCTTGGAAATTTATATTCTAAATAAAAGTTAAAAAAAAAGAAAAAAAGAAAGAAAAAGCTTTGACAACCTTACAGTGTGCCTCTGTTCCTGAGTCTCTATAAGCCTCAGCCCTGCCAAATGCAAATTTAACTTATGAGTTATTGCATTATCACTGAATGTGAAATGTTTCTTCTTCCAATCGCACCCCAGTTCTGTACATTATTTTAATCTCCTCCTGCTCTCAGTGCTCCCTTCCCTTGCAAGCTCACTTCCTCCTTCTGAGCATCTTCTATGGCTGCCAGATTTAACACAAAATCCAGAGTTCCTGTCCAATTTCTTTTTTGTAAGCATTGCTTATTTGTTTTTAGAAAATCAGAATTAAAGAGAGGGAGAGGAAGAGGGAGAGACAGAGAGAAAGAAATCTTCCATCCCTTGGTTCACTCCCCAGATGCCCGCAAGACCCAGGGCTGGGCCAGGCCAATACCAGTAGTCAGGAGTTTCTTCCAGGTCTCTCACGTGTTCTATATACTTGGCCCATCTTCTACTATTTTTTTCCAGGCCATTAGCAGGTAGCTGGATCAGAAATGGAACAACTGGGAATTAACCAGTTCCCATATCGGATGCCAGTATCACAAGCAATGGTTCTACCTGCTGTGCCACGAATCCTTTCTTGTACAAATGGAATTTGCAATAAACAGAAGATGTGTCTATGGTTCACACAGCATAACTCATATCAAAAAATCTATTTGTTGCTTATCAATAATTCAAATTTTTCTGAACACCCCCCCCTTTGGCAACCTCTCAATTCTATTCAGTCTCTAAAAGTGCATCCTCTTCTGAACTGGCACCTACGACCTGCTAATCAGAAAAGCTTTAACCCCATTTCCACCAGGCCAGAACAATCACATCTCTACTTTTTCCATAGAATTTTTTTTTTCATTTGAGCTTGTAGCAGCTGGAGAAAAGTCTGTATATCTTTACATACAGAACACATACACAGTGCCTTAACCTTAAAGAATAATTAGGTAATCATTGTTGTTTAGATTAATGTCTACCTCTCTTTAATTTACGACTAGCCTTTGAGAGAAGGAATTTAAAAATAGTAACAATAGCATATTTTTGAGTGTGCTTTATGTCCAAATCATGATTCCATGGATTGTTTCTGCTATGATGTCATATTTGAGTTTTTGCAAGTGCTTAGATTCTGTAAAATACATTAAATATTACATCTTAGAGGCAGGGGTCTCACATCACATGTAGTTTGGTAATCAGTGAATTAATAATGGTAATATCAATTGTAATAATTTTACTTCTGCATGTAAAAGACATATTACATTCCAAACAAGAAACAATATACTACCATAAATCCAGTACAAAATATGGTTGAGGGCTTATATGTAGGGTGTAAAGGCAGGTTTTATTGTTGCTTACTTATGGAGACATGAGAAACGTATATAAATAAAGTAGAACTATGAGATAAGCATATCCAAGAAAGTGCATAGTGCCAAGTTGAACAACACAGAAGAGCACCAGGTAACTGAGGGAGGGTCAGATAAAACACTAATTACAGTATGGCGATGTGTGTTGCTGTTTCTTGCTGTGCATTTCACTTTGAAGATAACTTATTTTTTTCAGGAAGAACAAAAATAAAAAAGTAAACAAAGAATATTAAGATATGAAACAACACAAGTTGTGTTATGTAAATGCCACATGTATAAATTGCATAGAACTTATTTTACATTGCAATAACCTCTTTTGTTATTCATTTCATCCAATAATTTTCTCAAAAGCTTATGAGTATGAAGAAAAAGGTCTTGGTCCCTTGCCACCTATGTGGGAGACCCAGATGAAGTGCTGGCTCCTAGCTTCTGCCCTGCCCAGCCCACACTATTGCAGCCATTTGGGAAGTGAACCAACAGATGGAAAATTTCCTTCATACTGTTTCTCCCTCTCTGTTTGGCAATCTGTATTTTAAATAAATTAAATAAATCTTAAAAAAAGAGAAAAGACAAATCAGTCAACCTAAAGGGCTTTCCTTAAAATTGAGCAGGTATTTTCTTTTGCAACTTTTAGAATTCTCTTTGATGTAATTTTGAGAATTTGACTATCTCATTGCAAGTTTCTTTTCTAGTTGTTTGTATTTGGGACCCTATGGTCCTCCTGTTCTTGGACATTTGTATCTTTCTACATATTAAGTAAGGTTTTTGATATAATTTTACTGAATATATCTTCCAAGTCCCTCTTATTTTTCATTCCTTGGATATTCTCAAACCTTGGATATATTTTTTTTTCTGTCCTAGACCTCACAAACAGTTGTTTTAGTTGGTGTTATGGTTCTTTGTTTTCTCTGATGGAGTTATTTCAAATTACCTGTCTTCAAATTCAGATATCCTTTCTTCTGCATGATCTAGTCTTTTGTTGTGGCCTTCAACTGTATTTTTATTAGACTTACTGAGTTTTTCATTTCTCGTATTTCTGTTTGGCTGTTTTCAGGTTCTCTATCATCTCCTTGCTGATTTTTTCTAATTCATTTCATGCATTAATTTTCTAATTTGTTTTCATTGTCTATTTATATCCCTGTGTATCTATTTCTCTATCTTTTAACCATTCGTTTGAATACTTTACCAGACATTTAGTCGTTCTCTCTTTCTTCATAGTCCGATACTAAAGTGTTATTGTGTTACTTTGAGGGAATTTTATTGCCATGCTTTTTCATACTTCTTATATTGCTTTGGTGATTTTTTGCCCCCTTGGAGGATCAGTTGCTGCTATTGCTTTTAGATGGTGACTTTCAAGGATTGAAGTTTCTCTCCTGAGGAGGTGTCCTTGGTTCCCTGCTAGGTAGGCAATGTTGGCTTTAGTTCCTGTTGAACGTCATAGTACAGTCTCCTTGTGCCCTCTTTTTTTAAGACTGTATTTATTTATTTGAAAGTCAGAGTTACAGAGAGAGGGAGAGACAGAGAGAGTGGTCTTCCATCCACTGGTTCAATCCCCAAATGGCCACAATGGCCAGAGCCCAATTTGTCTGAAGCCAGGATCCAGGAGTCTCTCAATTGGGTTTAGGGGCCCAAGCACTGGGCCTTTCTTCCCTGCCTTCTTAAGCCGTTAGCAGTGAGTTGGATCAGAAGAGGAGTATCAAGGACATGAATCAGTGCCCATGAGGGATGCCAGTGTCACAGGTGGAGGCTTAGCCTATTATGCCATAGCACTGGCTCCTCCCTATGCCTCCTTGCAATATAGTTGAGAGTTCTAGCACCAGTGGTTTGGAGTATTCTTGGGCCCAATGGAGTTGATTGGATCCCTGCCACCTGTTCCCCCCAGTAACCTACCAAGGGAGTACCTTGAGTCACAACAATACAGTAGCACAGGAAGATGAGCCTTCTGTTGATGTAAGTTGACTGGGACCCCAGACTCCCAATCACCACTACAGTCAAGAGATGGAGATGCAAGAGTAATATCGGCACCAGGGGCTGTGTAGGCTACCATTAGAGCAGTCTGAGCTCACTGATCCCCGATCACTCCTAGCCGTCCAGTCTCCTCAATCATTGCCTAGGGAAGTGGGTGGAGATGCAGGAGTAGCCTTGGCTTTGGGATAGGCAGGGCACTTGCACTTGGTGACAATCTCCACAGAAGAGGCTGAGACCACATGCACAGCACTGGTGTAAGATGGATACTGTACAGAAGTGCCAGCAGTTGTTCAGGAGGGAGGTCAGAGTCCAGACGAAGTACTTGGAGTTACTCACTAGCACTGGTGTTGGGAACAGGGTGCATGCATGTGACTCCTGAGTATATGCACTGTTCTGAGAAGCAGAGTTCAGACTGATTGGTGTCATGGGAACCTTGACATTGAGTCTGGGTGTACATGGGCCCTAATGGCAGGGGAGTTCTGATGATAACCAATTCTGAGGGAGCAGGGACTGCTATGTCTAGGATCTTAGGAGTCAGGTCTTTCATATGCTATGCAAGTCTCAGCTTCTCTAGAGCAGCATGCTTTGTGGACTAGTATGCAGGGATCACCTTTTTCCACTGGGTGCAGCCAGATTCTGACACTGATTCTGTTCTCAAGATGGTGGCACATTGCTGCAGCTTGTGCCCAGGGAGTTGGGTAGGTGGGGGCGGGGAGACCATGTAAGTTCCTTCTTTGAAACACTGCTGTCCTCAATTGTTTAACTGGCTCTTTTTACTGAGTTCCTGGTATCAGCTGCTGGATTCCTCTCACAGGGATGACTATACAAAAGTTGTCCATGCAGTTAGGCTATGCTCTTTCCCTCCTGCTCATCCTTTCTCTGGCAATAGGGATTCCACGTGACTGTGAGGCCAAGGTTTTAGCTTCTGGTTGGCTTTGTTTCTCGGTCTAATGCTGCCTTCCATGCACTCCATGTCTAATGGGGTCCCAGCTATTCTCCTGTGGAGTTCTGTCCTGGGCTCTTCATTGGGTACTCGGCTCCACAAGTAGCTATTCTTTTGTTGATTTGCTTCTCCTCTGGGCATGCTGGGCACTTCTGTTTGACTATCATGGATAGCTCACCCCTGCATTGTTAATTAAGAAAAGCTCAGTTATTTTCTTTATATTTCTTTATATTTTCTTTATATACAAAAAGACTAAGAATACATAAGATCATGTAAATACTGATTTCCTTTAAATACATGTGTTATTTCTTTGCTAAAAGTAATTTAAAGATGGTAGAATCAAAACTGTTTGGTAACACCAAGGTTATGAACATTTAAATAGCAATGCCCTTGAAAAAGAATGATTTGTGTAAGGGTAAATTCTATGCATATTGTGTGAAGTCTGTAGTTCTTTGTAACACTGAATTACTAAAGGAAGATCCTGTGAACATTCCCAATTTTATCTGTTGAAGTTTTATTCATAATAGCTTTGTTCAGAATAGCTACAAGTAAAAAAAAACATCTTTCCTGCTGGAAAAGGAATTTACTAAAGATTGTTAGTGCTTACAAAAAGCATTAGAGTCTTTCATATTAAACCCGTTTAAACAGGTCAAAATAGGACTGCATCTTGAGAGACATCTGGCACTTCTTATGCAGGATAGTGGGGGAAATATTTTCTACTAATTTTTGGATCTCAATAATGTCATGAATATAATTAAGAATTGGCACCCAAAAATAAAATTCTTAAATGCTCTTTGAAACTCTATTTTATACTCTCAAAAATGATACACTGCGGTGGGCTTGATAGTTGCTACTACTGATTATTTTTATTTATTTAGTTGAATGTGGAGTAACAGTATATATTACAATCAATATTTAAATGCAGTTCTGCTGGTATCAAGTTAAAATCTGCTGATTTCTGTCTTGTTATATGGAAGGGAGAGAGAGAGAAAAAGGGGGGGACGGGGTGGGGAGAGAAAGAGAGATCCTATCTACCGCTTCACTCTCCAAATACCTGCAAAGACCCTGGTGTGCAGCTGAAGCCAGGAGCCCAAATCTCGATCACTTAATTCATCACTTCTGCTTCCAAACTCTGCATTAGCAAAAAGCTGGAGTCAGGAGCAGAGCCATGGCTGGAACTCAGACACTGCAGTACTGACGGAGGTCATCTTAATGGTGTTCTTAACTGTTAGACTAAGCTCTCGCCTCTCATGGTCTCTCTTACTGGCAGTGTGATTTTTGTCAGGCAGCTCTATAAATAAGACTTTTATCAGAGCCAAGCTTGGCATTAGGATCCATTGAAGTCCTATTCTTGCTTTCAAATTATAAAACTATCATGGTAATCCCAAAGCCTGCTCTACAGAAAGCTTGTCGGTTGCCTGCAAGAGCAGGTATTTTATCTTTACTATAAACCATAGGAAAATGTTCAAACTGGTGATAAGGTGAAGCATATTTTCTTTCTTAAAATGTGTGCCCAAGCAATGAAAAGTGCTTTATTTTACTTAATGATAAAAGCCTAAATTCAATATCAACATTTCAATGGCTAGTCTAGTATTCATTAAAAAATCTGGTCTTTTGTGCAAATGATGTGTAAACAAATTTGAATATGAATTTGATGGTAATTTTAAGGCTAAAAAATAATCTAATTGTCACAATTTGGCCAAGAGGACAAGCAGGGATATTTTGAATGATTTTAAAACCCCAGACACTAATGCTGTGTGATAATTTTGAGTAAACAAATCTGTGAATTACCTATTTGAGTCTCTGTAGGCATTTTTGTGGAATCTGTGTTGTAGCAATGCTTTGCAGGCAGCAATGTGTTACTGAATGCTATACTTTTGTTAATGAGAAAAACTTAAAATATTAGCATGATTTCTATAAGTCCTAATGACATTCTAAGGAGAGCATATGTATATTAATAGCTCTTAATTTTACATGTCATTGCTGAACAGGAAATACATTTACCTTCTTCAATGACGGATATTTGTTTAGCACCATTTTGTGTCAGACACTTTAGGCCTTATGCATATGGTACTAACAAAGGAAGCAGCTACCATCTCCTCTTGGAGTAGATATTCCAGCAGGTGAGACATTTCCCAACCCAACAAAATGTAGTTAAGTAGCACTACATGCTCAGGAAAAAGTGAGGGGATTTTTTTCATAAACTTAGTAAGGAATACTGGGGTTGGGAATATATAAATATTAAATGAACATAGATTAGTTTTCATAGAAAATTGTAAAATTTCAGTAAACACTGAAAGGTGGTGTGTGGGGACCCACGGATAGGCTTGCCTTGGGACCCCCCATGCTGGGCTTGGCTTATAGCAGTAATGCGGATGTAGCAGCTGATTGAACTTTCCATCTAGCTGAGGATCATGGTAAATAACAAAATGGCGTTAATGCCCTGCTCACTGCAGGACTCCACAGCTGATAGTGATCAAGTGCCGGATTGGAGAACTCTGTGCATGGACTGTGATTGATTGATAGTGATTGGTTGAATTTGGTATATAAGCAGACCTCGGGAGAAGGAGCGCGGCACGCCAGCTTTCCCCCTTAAGGAACGTGCGCGCCATCTCTCCCCCTTCTCCCGGTCCCCCACTATTTTTCCCACTCCTTCTAAGTAAAAGTCTACTGAAGACTGATTAACTGCGAGCAGCGTTGTTCCTCTTGCGGCCGAAGGAGCTGACAATGGTGTGGAAGTATTTCAATAAAATGACAATTTTTGGATCTTCAGTCCAAGAAGGGCAAAGGTTCTAAGGAAGTAGGATATTGTGGTCCATCTGAAGAACAGCAGTCTCATCTCAGATGCTCCAGTGGTCATTACACTAGCAGATGCTCCTTGTATTGTCCCCACCCTTGCAACCCACCTGTGCCTGGGCACTCCATTTGTCCAAAGCATCCTTCTAAATTCAAGTGGAAGTCTCCAGGCTTCCACGGCTATGTTGGTCTTTGCTCACATGGCAGCTCTCTAAAACTGAATGCCTGTGTTTTTAGCTTGCCCAGGCTGACCTCCCAGACTGCTTGTAACTTTTCCTTGTGAGTGCCTCATGTTGCTGCCACCTCCACATTTTGGGGTGTCCTCAGCAGTTCTGCTCTCACAGCTTCAGCACATGTTACTATGTTCAGGAGCTCCAGCCCCGCAGCACAAGTCTGCATGACCTCCCAGGCTTTCTTTGGAATCTTAGCAGAAACTGCCATGACCCATAACCCTTGCAATTTGCACACCAGCAAAGCTAGCACCAAGTGGACAACACATGGGTGTATGAGCGGGAGACATGCCTAGACCCAGCAAGCCAGAATCTTTGCTTGGTCCAGGGTGAGTAGAGGGGAAGTCCTTCCTGACAGGGAGTGGTCTGGAATATCTTTGAGACACTTCTTTGTCTTTTTGTACTTCTTCGTCTGGCCACACATCCCAGCATCTAGGAGTACTCTGCTGCTTTCAGATCTACTTTTTTTTAAAACTGTCTCTCATGGTAGCAAACTTGTGATCTTTGTCTTTCTTTCAATGACAATTTTGATGTATGCTTGTAAACATCCCCCCTAACTCTGACCACTGGATTTTTTTTTTATTATTATGTCAAAAATATCTTCTACTTGACCTTTAAAACGCTGACTACATGTGCTCTAGTCTGGACTTTTATTTCTCTTGAATTTATAAAGAATTAATTTCTGCTACTCAAATTTTAGACAATCTACTGACTTCTATTATTCTTGAATTTTTTACTCATTTCTTCTCAGGCTCTTCTTTTGTCTTGTCAAGCAATGCAATGTCATGATGAATACTTCTTATGGAAATAGGGACCATAGACTTAGTTCAAAGAGATTAAAACACAGAACTTTCTATTACTTTACTTGATTTCTGTTAACAAGAATATTAAGAGATTATTTACAATTCTTAAAATTAGTATCTATTTTCCATTTTTAAGATGTTTTATTCACAAAAATGGCATCTAGTAACATTTTTCTTTATTCTGACTCTTGCCCAAGGAAGAAGAGAAGTTATTCTAGTCATATATTGTCCATAGTCTCCTTTAGCTATGTCATCTTTGAAAATCTCCACTCTGCCTATTACTTTTTCACAATCTAAGGCTGGATTCCTGATTTCTCTGTGTAACCCATAAAAGTGAATCTGGCAGGTGTTGTCCCTGTTGTGTTTAGAAACTGGAACAATATAAGACCATCTCCTGCCCCACAACTTGTTTCCCAAATTTTTAAAGCACATGTAATAAGACCAAAGAGCAACTGTGATCCAATAAGTAACACTTTCTTGGAGTTGGAGTCCTTGTTTCCTACTACAGAATGTGTAATCATCATAACCATATATTTTCTTTTAGTCTCTGACATGAGTATTTTCTGAATATTTATTCAAAAAGATTTTAGTTCTCCAAATATTAATCTGATTGGTCAGAAATCTGTTCTTATGGGCCTGGCATTGTTGTATAGCAAGTTAAGCATCTGTTTGCGGCACTGGCTTCCCATATCTGAGTGTCAATTTGTGCCCCAGTTCCCTGAAGGCACCTTGGAAAGCAGCAGATGATTACCTAAGTACGTGGGCCCTGCTACATAAGAAAGTCCTCCTGGATGGAGTCCTGACTCCTGGCTTTGGTCTATATCAGACCTAGATTTTTCACATTTGGTAGAGAACCAGTAGATGGACATGTTTCTCTCTCTCTCTCTCTCTCTCTCTCTCTCTCTCTCTCTCTCTCTCTTTCTCTTTCTCTTCTCTTTCCTCTCTGGTTCTTTCTCTGTTGCTCTGCCTTTCAGAAAGACAAGTAAATCTCTATATTTTTTTTAAAAAATCTATTATTGCTATTATTGTAAAAGAGTACACTGTCTTCAAGTAAATATAAGCCTTGACATATTTAAAAAAAATTATTTGAAAGACAGTTGGGGGGGGCAGAGCAATGTTCCATCTGCTGGCTCACTCCCCATGTGGCTGCAAGGCCAGAGCTGGGCCACACACTGCCAGGAGCTGCTTCTTCTGGGTCTTTCATGTGGGTATCTTTCACTTGGGCCATCTTCTTCTGCTTTCCCAGGCCATACCAGAGAACAGAATTGGAAGTACAGCAGCCAGGACTTGAACCTGCACCCATATGGGATGCTGGCTCAGCTTTGCTGGCTATGCCACAACACAGGCTACTAGCATTTAAAACCCAGACAAGGGGACTGGGAAGTGGAATGTCTTCTTCCTCTAAACTGTATTTTTCCTTCCTTCTCATATTGGATGTGAAAAATGTGGCTTATTCTCTTCAATGTTTTGCTTATTCTTTTTTAAGATTTATTTTATATATTTGAAAGAGTTATAGAGAAGGGTAGAGTGAGAGAGAGAGAGAGAGAGGGGTCTTCCATCTGCTGGTTCACTCCCCAGATGGTCGCAATAGCCAGAGCTGCGCCGATCTGAAGCCAGAAGCCTGGAGTTTCCCCCAGGTCTCCCATGTGAGTGCAGGGGTCCAACATTTGGGCCATCTTCTACTGCTATCCCAGGCCATAGCAGAGAGCTGGATCAGATTAGGAGCAGCCAGGATTAGAACTTGCACCCATATGGGATGCTGGTGCTTCAGGCAAGAGCGTTAACCCACTGCACCACAATGCCGGCCCCTGTTTTGCTTAGTCTAGTAACATTGTTCTGAGTGGGAATGATTCCCATGCTATAGCATAAGTCAGAATCATTTTGCTGTTTCTGGGGAAAGTTTTTTTTTTTTTTTATAATTTGGTAAGTTTTCAAGGATGTTTTAATGGAAAGAAGTCAAAGAAGAGTTATTAGATTGGAGAATGTTAAGTCCTGAATTTCCCCTGAGGGTCTGACAAGCTAGCATTCGTCTTGAGTCAGATTTCCAGAATTTCAGCATAAGTCCATCTGTCTGCTGCTACAAAGGTGTTATGCAAGGTAGAAGTTTAAAAAGCAGAAAAATACGAGCAGATTTACCACATAACACTAGGAACCATATGTTCCTTGAAATAAATAGCATTAACTATCCCAGTAGAATTTTAATTTTAACAGTTAGTCTAACATTACAGAGTCAATGCTAATTGTTACTTCCTACTGTGAAAGTTAGTTGTGCTTTATGGCTTCCTACAATGTCCAGTGTCTCTGTCAGTGAATTTAAGCGCTAATTAGGAAAACTGATCTTGACCATGATAATGAGATTATTTTATTGTGACCTTATAGATCTGCATTTTTATTGCAAACTGAAAGAATTTCTGGAGAGGATAAATTGGAATATTTACGCAGCATGGTGGTAATGTAACTTAGTGTAGCCACTGTAGAAAAACACTATGGAGAATTCTTAGAAATCTAAAAATAGAACATCCATATATTGCAGCAAATCCACTACAGGTATATACTCAACAGACCTTAATATATAATTTCAAAGAGATACCTCCACCACCATAAGCATCAAAGTGTCCATTGTCAGTTAAATGGATAATGATAATGTGGCATATATATGTATATATATAATTATATATATACATATATATATATATATATATATATATATATAAAATTCAGCTGTGAAAAAGTAATAAGGGCCAGGCGCTGTGGCACTTAGGTTAATCCACCACCTGCAGTGCCAGCATCCCATATGGACACCGGTTCTAGTCCTGGCTGCTCCTTTTCCAGACCTGTTCTCTGCTGTGGCCTGGGAAAGCACGTCGGAGACATGCAGGAAGCTTCTGGCTCCTGGTTTTGGATTGGCTCAGCTCTGGCTGTTGTGGTCATTTGGGAATCGAGCTAGAGTACAAGATGGTGAGTGAAATAAGTCAGACACAGAAGGGGAAGCATTGTATAGTTTCCATCAGACTAAACCAAACCAAACAAAAACACCTCAATCTGAACACAGAATATAGATTATGCTAGAGGCTCAGAAGGGTGAGAGGGATAGAAGTAATTTGGGTTAAAAAAAAATAGGAGAAACTGGGTGTGTTTCATTAAATGTGACTTCGGTACTAGTATGGGATGTTAACAGGGGATATGAGGGAGGAATATGTGAGAACTGCATTAATGACTCACAGGTTTGTTCTATGAATTTAAAATTACTAATAAAGATATTTATATATGAATATGCAGTATTGAGGTTCTGTTATTTTCTCACATTGCATCATTATATGACATAGGATAAAGAACTTACTGAGTCAGTTAATTGATAGAGGAGTTAAGATGCCAGTTGGGAAACCCAAATCCTGTGTCAGAGTTTCTGTGTTCAGCCTTGGCTCGAGCTCCTGATTCCAGCTTCCTGCTAACTCAGGAGCTGGGAGGCAGCAAGGAGACTCAAGTACTTGGGCACCTGCCATCCGAGTGTGACAACTGAAATGAACTCTTGGCTTTTGTGTATTTGGAAAGTGAGTCAACAGATTGGGATTCTTTTTTCCCTGTATATCCCAATCTCTGTGTCTTTCAAATTATCAACTAAAAGAAGAGAAAAAGGTTTAATGTCAATTACTTTCTGAATTGTCTGTTATTCATGTCCTTTGAAAATATTTTTATTTGAAAAGAAGAGAAAGATAAAGGAAACTTATATTTAAAAAAAAAAACCCAAAAGTTGAATAATGCATTTGCTATGTATTTATAAGTGGATGCATTTTAGTTTGTAGGTCGAGAGTTGGACAGTTCATTAGGAAAAATATGTACTCAGGGGAGGTCATTTTATACAGAAATTAAGCCAGTTTAGGATGTCCACATCCCATATTAAAGTGCCTCTTTTGTGTTCATGCTATTCTACTTCAAATCCAACTTCGTGCTAATGAGCAGTCTGAAAGGTCCTAGGTGATTGTACAAGTACTTGGATCACTGCCTCCCTGCCCCCAACTCAGGTGAGAGAATCCTACAGTGTTCAAGGCTCCTGGCTTTGTCCTGGCCCAGTCCTGGTTATTTCGGGCATGTGGCAATGAGGCAGTGGATGTCAGATCTCTCTCCATCTTTCTGTCTCTGTTTCTGTGTGTGTATGCCCTTTAAATAAAATAAACTGCATAAATAAAATATTTAAAAAGAAACATACACACTCATTATAATATTAAGGATGTGCTAAACAAGTAACTAAAGTACAAACACCTGAGGTGTTATTAATTGATTTAATTCAGAGAGTGGCATAAACAGATATTCTAACTTACTGTGCTCATCTGGGTAAATTCTATGTCTTCCCACTGCCAGCTTATCTTTATGGATACATACATATTTTAAATAACATAGAAACTGTTAGAGAAGAACATAAACATTTAATAATACTGATTTTCTCTTGTATAACAAAATGATCATACCTAAGAATCTAACAAATGAAATCTTTAATATCTGGGTACAGATATGGATTTGGGGAGAGTAAAATTTTAATTTTAGGGGTCCGTGTTATGGCATAGCAGGTCAAAACCCAGACCTACAGCTGGCCTGCAGGGCTGACATCCCATATATGCACCGATTCAAGTCCTGGCTGCTCCAGTTTCATTCCAGCTCCCTGCTAATGAACCTGGGAAAGCAGTGGAGGATGACTCAAGTCTTTGGGCCCATGCACCCATGTGGGGGACCTGGAGAAGGTTCCTGTCTCCTGGCACTGGGTCTGCTCAGCTCCAGTATTGTGGCCATTTGGGGAGTGAACCAGGAAATGGATAATCTCTCTCTGTCTCTATCTCTGTTTGTGGCTCTTTCAAACAAATAAAATAAATCTTTAAAAAAGTTTAATTTTAAATATCAAATAGATTACAGAAATCACTAGCATTTTACTTTTAACACAATTAAAGATGTCTTTTT
Organism: Sylvilagus floridanus; assembly: GCA_949820135.1. Taxonomy (NCBI): domain Eukaryota; kingdom Metazoa; phylum Chordata; class Mammalia; order Lagomorpha; family Leporidae; genus Sylvilagus; species Sylvilagus floridanus. Next base: position 107,198,679 of record OX463238.1, on the reverse strand, counting down.
CTCACTAAAATATCTATCAACTTTATACGAAATATATTTTTTAAAAATTCCTTTAAAATTGTCTTTATTGTGCATACTTGTAAATATCATCTAACAATAGTAGTCTCTAAAATGGAAATAATATATAGACAAATATATCTAATTACTTTCTTCATTGTAGACACCATATTTCATTATTTCCATTTTAAATTATAGAAAATATATGTGATCTTGCATCTTCAAATGTCAACATATTCAATTGATGAGCTGTGAGTACAATAGGATTTATCATTATTAACTTATTAAGTGCTAATTATGAATAAAGCATCTTTTTATTTTAACTTATATACTTTAATAATCAGTGCAGGAGTGGGAATCAGCACAAGGATTTATTTGACACTGAAGATCCAAGTGAAACTGTTATTATGCTAGGATCATAGTTTGTAATTCATGTTAGTAAATTTCAAACCAAAGCAAAGTTAGAGAAAATAGTTAAATACCATGGATTTCTTTCTTTCAAGTAAATTTTGATGACATTTGAACAGTAGGAAATATATGAAAACAGTGTTTCCCTGTTTTAGAGCCTTTGTGAAGCAAAAAAATAGTACCACTATATAAATGATATATTTGTGTCACAATTTCATTAGAAAAATCACTTGTCAATTCTGTCACTCAAGAAAAAGAGTACTTCAAAAAGTTCATGGAAGGGCTGGTGTTGTGGCATACATGGTAAAGGCACTGCTTGCCACACTTTCATCTCATATCTGAGTCCTTGTTCAAGTCCTGGCTATACCACTTCACATCCAGTTTCCTGCTAATGTGCCTGGGAATGCAGCAGAAGACGGCCCAAGTGCTTGGGCCCCTACACCCATGTGGGAGACCTGGAAGAGACTCCTGGCTCCTGGCTTAAATCTTCCTCAGCCTGAGTGATTGCAGCCAATTAGGGGTGAACAAGTGGAAAATCTTGATCTCTTTTTCTCACTCTCAACCCCATACCTCTGACTTTCAAATAAATACATAAATAAATATTTTAAAAATAAAAGAAAAATCAAAAACATGTCTTAGAAATCCATGGATTTAGAAATATTTTGCATGAAAAATACATTTTTATTTCATCATTTTCCTTAAATTATTGGAATGAAAACATATACTATAACATAGTTCACAACAAAACATTTTTATGCTGTAGCAACTACTTAGTGATTGATAAATAAGCCATTATCACTATTATTCAAATAATTATTGTTATTACTTCCTTTATGTTCTATAGCATGAAGAACATTTTAAATCAAATTTTATAGGTTTGTGAGAGCAGAATATTCATACATTAGATTTCTTCTCACCTCATGTGTGAACTAGTCATGCTAGTTAATAATATTTTGATAAATATTAAGTTGAAATATATAGAAATGTGCCAGAGTAATTATAGGTTTTTAATAAATTTTTACAAAATGAATTTACATGTATCTAGAACTTATTACAATAATAATGTGTGCCCATACAAATACTTATCTTTTGTCTTAATAAGACATTTAGTTTAATAGTCAGACTTGGTGAAATATCTCCTTTAATAAAGAACATACTCTAGGATAAACTATATCTATATCTTGAATTAGCAATTATAGAATTGAAAAATTTTTACAAAAGTCAATAACTCATGAAAACATCATATATTATTATATTGTTCTGTCTATGAGAATAAAGCATATTTTAATTGAAGGACACCAAAACAAGACTTTAATAACAAAAAAGATGGCAACAAAATTAATTTTAAAGTATAGTGAGAAATGAGAGGGATATTACATAACCCTTAATAAAAGTTAATTTAAATTACTGAGTAAAAAATTAATCTGCATGATTAAGTAGGCAAGATTATTGTAAATATATAACATCAGGTATTAAAATGGAAATATTCAGATCATTCTTAGTATCAAAGTAGCATGCATACTACCAATATTTAGAATTTTTAACGGTTTGTCTTTGGACAAAACTCTAGTTGGAAGTAAATGGAAACTTTCTGAATGTCTTGGTGTACTTATGATGGCACAGAAGGGTGCAGAAGATGTGCAATACAAAAGCAGGAGCATCCACAGCAATGAGATCAAATGAGCAAACTCTCAGATGTGAAGCAGAAATGAATTCTGGTGCATCATTCTGAAAGATCAAAGAAAAAGAACTCTTGGAAGTAAATAGAGTGCTATTTTTATTTGGGTGCCATAACTTTCCTGGTAACTTGTCAGTCTTAATAAGAAAGAATGTGTAAAAATGTCTCTGCATGACATGGAAGCATCACTCCTAAACCTGAAGCAAAGTCACACTGAGCAGAAAACAGTTTTAAAAAGAGCTCAAGGAAAGATCAGAAGCTTTGGTCATATTGACTCTAGATTTAATGAAAAAGTTGCCTATAAAAAAAGTATTCAAACTCTTAGAGAAGAGCAAGTATGCTTTCAGGTTCTTAATATAATGTTTCACAAAACGTTTCTTATTTTGATCAATTGAAATTCTCAAGAAATTTTGAACTGAATGTGCTCCTATGTATATCTCAGTGCTAAAAATGAATATTCTACTTCAGCACTTCAGAAGTGCTATTCATTGGATAAAACTCTTAAGAACAACAACAGCAAATTAATAAGTAAATAAAACAAATATTCAAAGATCCAAAAAACTCCCACATTTTACTATTATAGTATTAGTGGAATTTCAAATTAATTTCAAATTAATACAGATTGAGAAAGAAAGGCCCTGCTAATATGTTTTTCATGTATATTTTAAAGAAAATTAATGTAAGAATAATAAGTATTCTGCAAATCCATGTGCATATACGTCATGAACCTGATGTATCTGGAAATAACATCTGACTCATAAGTATCCAAAAGTCAGATTGATATTACATACAACTAAACACAGTTTCTCAAAAGTTCTAAATAAGTGAGTCTTCCTGAATAGTTATTTTTAGTATTTGGTCAAACCATTGAAACAACATTATCTCCTTCAAAACAATATTGAAATTAAATTTATAGTTTCTCTTTTTTAAAAGCTTTATTTAGTGAATGCAAATTTCATAGGCACAACTTTGGGAATATAGTGGTTCTTCACCACATACTCACTCTCCCACCCCAAATCCCACCCCAACTCCTACTCTTTATCTCATCCCATTCTTCATTAAGATTCATTTTAATTAACTTTATATACAGAAGACCAACTCTATACTAAGTAATGATTTCAACAGTTTGCACCCCACACATATGAAGTACTGTTTGAGAACAAGTTTTGCAGTTAATTCTCATGGTACAACTCATTGAGGATAGAGGTCCTACATGGGAAGTTAGTGCAGAGTGACTCCTGTTGTTGATTTAACAATTAACTCTTTTTATGACTTCAGTGATCACCTGAAGCTCTTGAAATGAGCTGCCAAAGCTATAGAAACCTTTTGTGAACACAAGTAAAGTGGAAGTTCTCATTACCCTTCAAAGAAACGTATATCCTTCTTTGATGGCTGGAGTCTCATTCAGAGAGAGATCCTTCATGTTGGATTTTTTTGCCATGGTATCTTGGTTTCCCATGCCTTAAATTCTCTCATAGACTTTTTGGCCACATCTGAATGCCTTAAGGGATGATTCTGAGGTCAGAGTGTTACTTAGAGTGATTGTATTTCTTTGAGTCTGCTATGTGGACTGCTCATGTTGGACATTCTCTCCTTTTTAATTCTGTCTATTATTATTACCAGGAATTTGATGCTATCTATATGATCTCTTGAACACTTAATCCCATCTATATGTTCACTTTAATACTTAATATGATCACTTTAGCAAAGATGACATTTTTATACCTCCAATTTTAATGGAATTTGGAATCCCATGAAAAGGTTTTCAACATGTAGTATGAAGGAGAGAAAAAGAAAATAAAGTATAAAATAAAAATAAAAAACTGTTCCTCGACAGTCAACAAAGAGCTGTTCAAGTCATTGCTTCTCAAAGTGTCAATTTCACTTCTACAGCTTTTGTTTTAGGTACACTATTAGTTCTCACAGGTCAGGGAGAACATATAGTATTTGTCCCTTTGAGACTGACTTATTTCACTAAGTATGAAGTTTTCGAGATTGATCCATTTTGTTGCAAAATGACCAGTTCTAGCTTATCCCTAGCCATTGTCTAGTGGATGGCAGCACACTCACTTGCTCTATCTCCTTACCCCTCTCCCTACCTCCCTCCATACCTTCCTCTTTCTCTTTCATTTTCTGTCATAAGTATGTAAGTGCAATTTGAAAATATGATGACAGGCTAGACTAAAAGTCATTGAATAAATTCTTACATATGGCAATGGTCCCATGAATGGTGTGTGTATACAGAAGTAAGCCAGTATCACATCCTAAGGCATACAAGTCTGTGAAATTTGAGTTAGATACAACATTATACTTGAGTGCTATTATAATTAAAGTGATTTGCTGTCACAAACGAATTAAAAATTGTCCAATGGAAGATATAAAATTTCAAAAATATAATAATTCATTAATGACCACTGTGTTTAAGACAAATCTCAATGTGGTGTGGAATTGCTATTTTCAATACTTTTTCTGGATATTATTTTCAGGGAATGACCAATTCACTCTCTTGTGCACTCTCTTGATGCACAAATATGATTTCTGATTGATTTAACAATAATATATGTCAAAAATTAATCTCCTATAAGTGAACGTGGAAAATGCTCTTATAAAGTTCAGGTACCTGCATATTCTATTAGAAGGATCCAAGAAGCACTAAACAAAGAGGGAAATAACATGTAAGACTATGTTAATGCTATGACCTTCTAGTTATAAAAAGACACCAAGAAGACCATAAATCAAATAATGAATCTTATTAGCCATATCAGTATTTAGAAATTTCAAATATTTAATAATTGTGTGCTATTAATACACAAATTGTGTGTTGATATACACAAATTTATACAAAAATGGCATATGTGATAAAATATCAAAGTACTGGGGAAAAAAGCACATCACAAAGAGATATCAGTTTTCTTATTTTGTGTAAACGTCACCACACTGAATTATTACTATTAATCTATTAAATAATTTAAAGGAAAATAAATGTCAATATCAAGTGTTCATGAAGATTTTCAGAAATAGAAACTCTCAAATTGGACAAAGTAAATTCTACTAAATAGTTCTGAAAACTAGTCATATCTATGTAATTCAACCATGTACACATATGTGGCCCAGGAAATTTCCTTTCTTGGTATTTGTCAAATTAAAATGTGTTTATATAATTGATTATTTAAACAAATCAGTGATTATGCACTCTGGGTTTATTGCATTTGTAAAAGCAGGATGCAAAAACAACAGCACAAACATTAGGAGAGGGAAAAATAAACCATATAAATCATGAAGTTCCTTTCTATAAACAAAGTCATATAATACATTTTGGTATATTGAGAAATATTAAAGTTGTACGTTCTCAACTGTAAATAAATAACTAATATAACAAAGACTTATTAATGAGTCTTGGAAATAGTTGAAAGAAAATCATAAAATGTCAATTAGCACGTAAAGAAAGACAAAGAGGAAAATATGAAAAAGAACAAAAGAGGAAACTGGAACTTAAAGCTGAAGCTTTAAACCAAGCCACGCAATGATCACGTTAAATAAAAATGGTCAAAAGACCTACCATATATTTTGAACATATTGGATAAAAAGCAATTCCTAACACTCAAATTTGATACTGTCTGTCAAAGCACTTTTTAAATATGTAAACACAGTAGATTTAAAGTTAAAATTTAATATTAACAAAAAGAACAGATTCATTGTAGATCCTAAATAGAATTCTAAGAATATAATATTTCCCAGCCTCTTATCATTGTTTCTTGTGACTCTGACAATCTAATGTGCTAATAAATTACTTTAAATACAAATTAATTAATTAATTAAAATTTGTTGAAAGACATAATACTAAAACTGATGAAGTGGAAGTGACAAGATTAACATTAGATATAGTAGAAAGAAAAATATATTGCCAGCTATAAATAAGTACATTGCACAAGGTAAAAAGCTCAATTCTTCAAGAAGATACACTAATAGTACAGAACAATAAAGTTTCAAAATGTGTGAAGCAAAATCTTATGAAACTACAGCGAAATTTCCAAACTCACATTTGAGAATTTTAGTGGCTCCTTCTCAATAAAACAAAGTAGAAATGAATATACATGCAAATATATATATATATATATATATATATATATATATATATGATGCTATCTAATGCGTGTGTGTGTGTGTGTGTTTGTGTACACACTTCCTCTCTGCTTTCCCACTTCTACTCTACTTGTTCATTCCATGGAAAATTTGAGGCTCTATCTAATCTGACTTGTGTTAGAACCTAGGCTCTTTCTCAAGCTAGGTGGATTTTAGGATTTCACTCTTATCTTGTATCTCTCAGGTATTGCAGTCTTTATTAGCTAGTACCCAATATATAAAATGGTTGACTTACATTCTGTTTTTTTTTTATTTTCTCCTTGTTTATTCCATTTTTTGGTTTCATAAATTTAATTCTATTTTGCAAACTGCAGGATCAAATTGGTATCTGTGTTATTAGTTCAGAATTTTCAATATTACATTTTATTACGGACTATAAAATTATCCTTCTGGAATTCATATATTTAAAGAAGCCATAGTTACCTTTATTGGAATAAATCTTTTTTTTAGTTGGAAAAGCAAGTTTTTGCTTTGTAGAGAAATGAACATTTTGATTGTATGTTGTCTGTGTCTTAGCATGTGATTCTATTTACATGGTTCAGATATGCTTTTAAATTTCACATCATAAACATAACTAGATGTTGAATATGTTCAACTACTGTTCATGTTCATTCCCAAATGTTTGCTTGCTCTACTGTATCTATATTTACTTTGCACTTATTTTATAGCACGCAGGCTATATCAAGTAAATCCAGTTGAATACTCACATTTTACACAAATTCTCTGAGTGATTAAAGGCAATGGGTTTCATAGACCAGAGTTGCACTTGAGCAGAGTGTGATGAGCTTATGTACCAGGTCTCTGGTTGAGCCACAGAGCCCATGGCCCTCCTTTGACCAGTCAGTGATAAGAAACCAGCAGGTTCTGAGGATTTTGTGGTGGCAGGGTGTAGCCTAATTGACTGAAGGCTACTTGGAAATTGCTTGATTAGGGCTTGGATTTCCTTTGAAGCTTCTTAGAATACAGTCCAGTGTTAGGTTGTTAACAATAGAAGTGATAACTGAATGCTGAGTCTTGAGATCTGGGGTATTGTGCAACCAGCCTATCTATGCCACTCTCTCAATTTAATGAGTGAATCTTTAGCAAGGACTTGACCTGTAACCATCAGAGTGAAGAATGAGGAACTACAAGCTGAGAGAGAAAGCTGTGTTCCTGATAATATCTATAGCAAAGGCATTATGGGTAGTGTTCATTTCAATAGCATTCTCTTCCAGTATATATGATGCTTACTCTGCTGAAAATTAATTCATAGCCCCAAAATACAGTACATACATTACTGTTCTTGTTTTGCAGAGAAAAGAAACATCTGTTGGTTATTAACAAAACATTTGAAGCTGATAGGATTTAGTTCTGGTCTATAAAGTTGATTATAAACCCGTGTGCTCAATGCAGAAGTTCTAGTCCTACATTTCATTATTTTGTCTAAAATTACTCTTTCTGAATCTATATATTTTTATTTGGTTGCTTGAAAGTTTTGAATAATCTTTGACATTAAAATTAATAAAATAATTAATGTAATTAATCAAAGTAATGTTATTAATTAATGTAATTTTATAGTGAAATAGTGAGATAGAGAAAATGGTCTTCCATCCGTTGATTCACTCCCAACATGGCCTCCACGGCTGGCACTGCGTCGATCTGAAGCCAGGAGCCAGGTGCTTCCTCCTAGTCTCCCATGCGGGTGCAGGGACCCAAGCACCTGGGCCATCCTCCACTGCCCTCCCGGGCCACAGCAGAGAGCTGGAATGGAGGAGGAGCAACTGGGACTAGAACCCAGAACCCAGTGCACAAATGGGATGCCAGTGCCCCAGCCAGAGGATTAACCAAGTGAGCCACGGCACCAGCCCAAAGTTAATAAAATTATTAAAACCACAAGCTACTCACTTTGAAATCTGCTTTATTTTTGTTGATGTTTTATCAGAACACAGTAACACTTGGAGAGCCCTGTGGTTACCTTTTGTGTTTTGATAGTGTTCACGTATCGTGTGGTTTTTTTCTTCTCATTCTGGTTGATAACTTAGAGCCGCTAGTTATAACTGTTGTGATGTGTGTGTGTGTGTGTGTATTACTAACAAATATTTAGTTTTTGGAAGGTTATCACTACATCTTTCCAGTTTGTTGGAAATTAGAATGAAAATCCATTCATTCCATTCAATAACCAAAAAGATCAATGGTCATTTTGGATGTAATCTCTAACTACTGTGGAAACAAAATTCTTGTTCAAAATTTTGCCTCAAAATCTCAGATTTGTAATATATAAATGGCATGATATTGTGCAATTAGTCAAATTTTCTAAGCATCAGTTTTCTTACCCATGAAATGAGATCAAAATATCCTTTATCTTTTTGAGTTTTATTATGAAAATTTAGTGTTAACTAAGTGTCAGTTGTGGCATGTCTTTCAAATAGTAATAAAAATAGTAATAATAGCTATATAAATAATTTGATACAAAACTGTATTTGATTTATTACAAAGAAATAAAGTACTTGTATCTTTGTTATGAATTTTAAGGCAACAATCTAATTTTTAATGTTTGTGAACCCTTTAGCTCCTCTGAAGAACAGTGCCATATATTACTCCTACTGAGTAGCTCCATATAAGTTTGGCTTTCCCTGTACCTGGAAGGGATGAAATGCAGGACAATATCAATCTGGATCTCAGTGTCTAGGAAATTATTTTATAAGCATGAATACTTTGGGCATTCTGGGATCCAAATCTATGATGTAATAAGTAAAAGTCAAAGAGATAACCACCCAAACATTTCATAGGTATATCATTCCTTCAATTTCATTTCATTTGAATTCTTTCTTAGACACATTACAAAATGTAATTGATACTAATATGCATGGACATTATCAAGAGAAAATTTGTCTCACCAAAGAGTCATACCTGGTAACCTTAATACTTTTCTCCAGGAGTGTGGTAGTTTCCATCCTAGTAATATGCCAATCCTCTGACATTTTCAGCTATGTTTGCATGTTTTCAATGATTTGTAGCCTCAATCATTTTCACATGTGACCTCATTTAAAGTACATCTGCAGTTAATCTAAATACATGACTGCACACAACGTTATGACATTCTTAGAGAAGAAGAAAAGTATGAATTCACCTCATTACCTAACAATAAGATTTTAGTGAGGTTAAAAGTGAGGTTAAAATACACTAAAATGCTTTGAAAAAAATTCTCAAGATTTACATAATAAAACATGCTTCAACTTTCTAGACTGAAGGTACTAGTCATAAACTTATGTAACCAAGAGAAGAAATTTTAAAAAAATGTTGCTCAAGCATCCTGATATGCACCAAAAGTTATTCCTACTCTATTACAGATTTCCTAATTTGGGGCACCTATCATATTGCTCATTGGTTTAACATCTTTTCAAAGTGGAGTTCCCAGTCATTATCACATACTGAGACAAACATCGCTAACTTTGTGATTATAAAGTAAATTGAAAATATATTATAAGGTTTATGTATTTCATAGATACAATTCTAAAGCAATAACTATTTAATTTCCTCCCTCAATCATCCATCCTTCCTTCTTTCCTTTCTTTCATTTCCATTTTACTTTTTGCAATAATATATTTTCAATTTATAATCACAAGCTTAATACACCACTGATCATATGTGAATATGTGAGCAAGTTCTACGTTCAGATAATGTCAGAGAAGACAAATATGGTATCAGTAATGCAGGGCATCCTCTGGAAATCAGAGGAATCTCCTGCAGATTTTGGAATTCCACCTTTATTCGCAGTAAGGTGTGATCCTCTCCCTCCACTTTGTGGTGTGTAAGAGAGACTAGTGGAGAGTCAGGGTTTTCTTTTTTTTTCAACTTCTATTTAATAAATATAAATTTCCAGAGCACAACTTTTGGATTATAGCTGCTTTTCCCCCATAACCTCCCTCCCACCGGCAACCATCCCATCTCCCTCTCCCTCTCCCATCCCATTCTGCATCAAGATTCATTTTCAATCAGCCAGCAGTGAGGAAGCGACTCTCCCTGCAGAGGCAATGGAAACTTTGCAGGGACTGGAAACTCACGCTCTTACCCTGTAGTGACAAGGACCTGATTACTGAGTGGCAATGATGGCAATGATGGTCCAGTTGGCAATCCAGGCATTTGGCCATAACAAACTCTAGTCCCCCTTTCTCTTTCTGAAACAGTATCACAAGGAGTCAATTTCCAAAACATAAGTAAAATCATATCTCATAATACAGCATGGAAAATCAGTATTTTAGTAAAAAAACCTCATGTCATGCAAAGAACTAGTAACACCTCAAACTGAACAAAAAAAAATCAGTAAATATCAACAGTGAAATGACTGATATTTTGCAATTATCTAAGAAGATTTTAAAGTAGCCATAATAAGGAAGTTTCAATGAGCAATTCCACACATGCTTGAGGCAAATGAAATAAGGAAAAGCCTTAGCAAAGAAACAGTGATCACAGCAGCGAAATAGAAGCTATACAAGAGAATCACATCTGAAGTTTGAAATCAATAACACAATAACTGAAATGCAAAACTCATTGCATGGAATCAACCAGAAAATGAAACACAGATGAAGGAATGGGTGAACAGAAAAATGAATGATACAAATTACCTAATCTGAACAACAGATTGAAAAGAGGCTGGAAGCTTAAATAACAGAACTACAAAGCCATGGGGTAAAATAATAAAATTTCTAACATTCTGATTTTTTCTTTGTCAAAGTGCCTTGTTAGATGATGAAAAGACAAGCTACATAATAGAGAATAATATTTCAAGTCACCATATGATATTGATATTGCTATGGTCAAATGCAGAACATTTAAGAAGATATGAAGAACTCTCAGAGCAACATTAAAATAATAATCCAATGAGGGAATGAGCAAAAGACATGAGGAGACACCCAGTATTTCTGACGTGTTTGTAAATGGCAAATAAACATATGCAAAGATGTTCAGCATCATTAACCATTAGGGAAATCAAGATCAAAAACCTAATAGAATTGCTAATAAAAAATGGTTGTATCTCTAAATGCTTGCATTAGTGAAATTGGATCTCCTGCATTGCTTGTGGAAAAGCCACATGGTGCACCCATGCTAGAAAGGGTCTTGCTAGCTTCTCACAAACAAACAAACAAACAAGCCACCAAATATGTAATTACCATGCATTTTGTTTTCTTGGGTCCTTATCCAGAGACACTAAGTTCACACAGAGACCTGTATATGAATATTTTTTTAAAATCCATTTCTTTATTCAAAAAAGTGAGTGCCATAAAGAGAGGAAGTGACAGAGAGAGAGAGAAAGAGAGAGGAGAGGAGAGGAGAGGAGAGGAGAGGAGAGGAGAGGAGAGGAGAGGAGAGGAGAGGAGAGGAGAGGAGAGGAGAGAGAATATCATTCTTCCATCTATTGGTTCACTCCATAAATGTCCCCAAGAGCCAAGATAGATGAAGCTGGGAATAAGGAACGCTACCCTGGTCTACCACATGAATGACAGGTACCCATTTAGCAGGAAGCCAAATTGTAAGCCAACAGGTTGGAACTCAAGCTGGTATCCCATATGGGATGCCAGCATTGTAACTGGCAGGTTAACTAGCTGCTGCACAACACAGACCCCAGTACATAATTTTTTCTAGCAACAGTATTTGAAATAGCTTAAAAATAGAAACAATTCTCTTGTCCTTCAACAGGTAAATGATCACTCAATGATACAATTACATCCTTGAATACTACTCAGCAATAAAGACAATACAATCATTCACTCATTCACATAAAACCATGAAGGATCTCTAGGGGCCAATGTTGTAACATCTTGGATTAAGTTGCCTGCAATGTCAACATCCTGTACGGGTGCCTGCTGCTTTGTTTCTGATCCAGTTTCCTCCTGATGCACCTGCAAAGGGAGTTGAAGGCAGCATGGTTACTTGGGCCCCTACCACCACTATAGGAGACCCAGAAGAGGCTCCTGGCTCTTGGCTTCAGCCTGGCTCAATCTTACCCTTATGGCATTTGGGAAGTGAACCAGTGGATGAAGAATCCCTCTCTCTCTCTCTCTCTCTCTCTCTCTCTCTCTCTGTATGTGTGTGTTCCTCTCTCTCTGTAACTCTGCCTTTCAGATGAACAAAATAAATCTTTAAGAAAAAGATGGATCTCTAGAATATAAATTTGCATGAAAAGAATGTTCCAATTATATTATTTTCTTGAAATGGCCATATTATAAATATGAATGTAAGATCAGGGTTTACCATGGCTGAGGGTGCAATGTGTGGGAGATAGGAGGGTGATTGACAGGGCAGGATTAGAGAGTCCTGTGATGAAGGAAGTGTTCTCAACGTAACTACAGTCTTCTCAGTATCAGCTTGTGACACTATACTAGATTTGTATGAGAGACTACCATTGGGAAAACTAGGAAAGATAAGCAGCATCTTTGTATTACTCTCACAACTGCATGTGACTCTTCAATTATCTCAAGATAAAAAGTGTAATTTAAGAAAGGCACACCACAAAAAGGCTATTGTTAAAATCTTGACTTGTATATCAGTGTTTCATTTTTTGGACTATGTATAATAAAAATGTGTTTATTCACTCTGTTTTTTTTCTATGATAGAAACACCTATGCATTTTGAGTTTTTCAGTGTACCTGAAGGAAAATATTCCTTCAAAAGAGTTACTTATTTCTTCACCAGCCACCATATAGAATATTCATTAACCTTTAAATTTATGGAAGATAAACATCTACCATTACTTGAATCTGTAAATGCTTATTCCTTCACTAAACCATCATTCATGTTTTGACAAACTTCAAAAATATATATCTAATCCACAACTATTTATAGTTTCAGAACCATAAAACAGATGCCCAAGGAATATGAAATAGTTACCAAAATCTTATTATGTTCAGACTGAATTTATTACAATACCAGGTTGAGTTCTGAAAAAGACTGTTTGTATACCTGCTCTGCCACCTACTAGTTGTGTTACTTCATGTATGTTGATTCATATTTTGTGCCTGGATTTTCTTATGTGTAGAAGAAGGGAAAATTCATGGTATCAGATAAGACATCCATGGGACCTGAATAAATATTTGTGAAGTACTAAAGCCAGTGACCAGTACAAGTTGTTTAATCAATGTGAGTTACAATAATTTTATTATTTTATTGTCATTTTTAAGAGCAGCGGCTATACCACTATCTATCAATTCTCAGGCTTGCTCTACCTGACATTATTCTTAACTTTGTGGGTTAAAACATCATGTATCTAGTGATCAAGGAAAACTTGAATATTAAACTGTATTTTCTGTCTCCATTGTGACATATAATCAGCCTGTCAAATACTGTTGATGCTTTCTTTTGAATACATCTGAAATGTATCATCTTCACTTTACTTAAATTGTGCAATATTAGGTCAGAAGCAATAGACATTAATCCTTGCTCCTTTTTCTGGGTCAGAAACTTATGTGAAAAATATTTCATGTTTTTCAAATTGGCAGGGAAATTTGAACTAAAGTTTGGGAATGGGAAAGATTAAGCCACATTTCAAGGGCTGGGTAATAGAAACACAACAGCATCCTGAGGTCATGACCTTAGAATGAATGAGCTGATCCTCTACACACAGGTTCTGATGTAAATACCTTACAACTGGCTGCTTCCCTTGACAGAGGATGTTAAGAGCCTAAGGTTGATTATATTTGCTGGCAATTTAACAATTAAGCATCCTCAAGGGAAGGTATGAGTTTTATTTTTGGTTTGTTTTATTTTTTGTTATCAGAAAGAGGCATCTCAGGTTCCTGTTGGTAGTGAGTGTAATCAAAGTCTGTAAACTCTTGGTGCCTTAGTAAGGCACTACTTAGTATCTAATGGGCAAGTCCACCTGGCTCTAAATTCTAGACATTTTATTTGACATTTACAATAGCTAGAACTTCTTTTATTCCAGTGCTTTTCTGTGAGATTACTTTACTTCTTCACTTCTCAAAAACAATTATAAACCTATATTTATTTCATTATTCTTTTTTTTTTACAGGCAGAGTGGACAGTGAGAAAGAGAGAGAGACAGAGAGAAAGGTCTTCCTTTGTCGTTGGTTCACCCTCCAATGGCCGCCGCGGCCAGCATGCTGTGGTTGGCACACCACGCTGATCCGAAGGCAGGAGCCAGGTGCTTCTCCTGCTCTCCCATGGGGTGCAGGGCCCAAGCACTTGGGCCATCCTCCACTGTACTCCCAGGCTACAGCAGAGAGCTGGCCCGGAAGAGGGGAAGCCAGGACAGAATCCGGCGCCCCGACCAGGACTAGAACCCAATGTGCCAGCACCACAAGGTGGAGGATTAGCCTATTGAGCCACAGTGCCCACCCCAAATATTATTTTAATTATGAGGTGCTGTTTAAACTCCAGAATGGTTAGTCAAACATGGTTCATGGTAAGGAGCTTATGTCACAGAAAGTTCTGATGTCCCCTAGCTAATCTTTCAGTTCTATCTTAACAGGAGAAAAAAGGGAGAGACGGGGGAATTCAATTCCAAATTAAGTATTTGTTTCTATAACCTATGGACCTTGGCTATGATTCCAAAAACAATGAAATCTCAAGGTGTAAATGTGTTATTCCTATTTGTGCTAAATCATCCCTGCATGGAAAGGAAGAGATGTTGCCAATGAAATCAGAAAAGCTGGCGTGGCTCACTTGTTTTGGTTCCCATTAAGTTGGTTGACATTCAGTCATGGAAATTACACTATTCGGTGTTGACAGATTGCAAGCGGAAGGAGAAACAGGACACTGGGAAGTCTCCCTCTGAAGAACACCACTGGACAATCCTAGTATGTTTCTTCATGGTACAACACATGTACGTGCTCATATCACTCTTCGCTTTCTCTGAAATATGTTTAGCAAGACGTACTAGCTAAGCATGTCAGGGAAAGCAGCTGCATGTCCTTGTGGAAGCCAGTGTTCACATAAGGACCGATTGCTCTTCTTGTTAGTAGGTCACTTATTGTCCTTAATCAGTTCCTGTGGCCACACCCTATGCCAGGAGGCTGTGCCCTCACTGAGAGTGCTTAGGAAGCAGCTATGTTCCCTGCATTTCCCTCCACCATCTTGTTGTATAATTACTTGGTAGTAATTTGATTTTTTGAAGCAAGGATTACAGTCTTTACAAATATTGATAACAGATGGATGCAGTGAAAAAAACAGCATATCAGGAATAGTGAGGCCATGACAAGGGAGCTATAGAACAATCTTCTAACCAGGTGAAATTTGGCTAACATAAAGTAACACAGTAACAGCAGGGAGTTCTTGGTCAATTGGGTCATTCTGGCTATCCAAAGAGTCTCGAGAGCTTCTTTTTTATGTTCTTGGAGCAATCACTGAGTGGAGGTGAAAATGATTTGATGTCTCCCCAAGTTCCCGGTGGGCTCTCAGGGTGAGGAAGACTCTAGCACTGACATTTGTCTCTTCCTCCTCCAACCTGAGGTGGAACTGAGGGATCAGGTTCTGAAGGCCTTGAAGCCAACTCCTGAAGTCGTGCAGGGTGAACACAATGAGCAGGAATCCACACGGGCCCTCTGGAACAGAGAACAGACCTGTACCCTCTCCCCCACGTCAGCAGTGTTTTGGTCCTTTCTAAGTTGGACCAGGTGGTTCTTTATAATACACTAATGGACATGGTGCCCTCCTGTCAGGGGGTGAAAATGCTTCCTCGTTGAGGCCTCAGAAGCCCCAAAATTGTCCCAAGGGTAAGATAAACGATTAAGTGTAAATAAAATTATACACATTGTTCAACTAATTTGTCCTGCAGGGTTTCACCCTTTCTTTGTTTGTGTAAAAGAATTTGAAGAGTGTGATAAGGGACATTTGTTGGGATTAGGTAATCTAAAATGAAGGCACCCTATAGATTGAATATGTTTATTGATCTCTCAGATGTCATGTAATAATCTCTATTTACCAAATTTTTTCTTAATAGTGAAGATAGTGTATTAAGGTCCTATAGATAGTTTAATATCTCTTAATTGTAATTGTTCTTTAACTAGGGCCTCTACAGCAGTAGAGTAGATAATCCTCTGAGTAGATATTTTTTTTTTTTGGGGGGGGAAGTGGCCATTGTTTACTCTTACTGGCTTTCTGGATAGCCAGGTTATGGGGAGAGCAGTATGTTGAGGGGATGGACAAGTGGAAGACCCTACAATAAATTTGTATAAATTGTGGCTTGAATATGTTGTGAAAGATCTCATCCCCAGAAAGGAAAAGGAATAGGAAGAATATAAGGATGGATATGAGCAACATATGATGATCACAGAGATTATAACAAGTCAGCCATTTACGACTCTGTTGAATTTGGGAGTTACTGTCTATTCGCCACGAGGGGTCAGGCGAAACTGAGGGTCACGAAGCAGGCCACTGTTATAAAGGAATGATAGAGACATCAGCGTCAGTGTCAATTAGTCCAGAAAATTCCTGAGCATAAATTTGAATAGCCATTTGAGGACAATTATTAGAAATTTGATTAATGGTAGCCACCAGTGTAGATCCAAATCTCTGGACTCCCTATAAAACATCATTAGTAGAGGTAGAAATATATGAAGGGACAAGTAGCTGAGCAAAAGGAATTTGAGAGGAAAGTTCTTGGGGTGAGTTTGACCACAACTGAACATAAATAACCCCTGTATAATCAGCGTCTATTACTCTGGGAACCAACAAAAATGTTCTTTATATAGGCGGGGGACCTTGGCAAAACTTAATCTCACAGAGTTTTAGGTAAGGAACCTGACAATTGTGTAGGAGCTTTATAGACAGTCTTACATATTTTTGGGGAAATTGATTCCTGAATATACAAGTCTACTTCAGCACTGGGCAGCAGCATGAAAGGACTGTTGGAATGTTGTGGGCAGGGACTGGGTTGGCTGGGGTTGGGGTCCTGGGCACTCAATACCCTCTGTTGGGCTGGGGCCAAGGGCTGGCCCAACCTCAAGTTTCCTAAAGGGACAGAGTGACACTGTGGCCAGTGATATACTTTTTGGCCTCGTGGACACTTCTTTGAAGGTCAAGTCTGATTTTTGCAGGAACTGGAAGGAAGATTCTTTTAAAATGACCTTGCTTCCCACAGTCAAGGCAATTTTTATTAGGAGCCTTAAGTGCAGCTGCTGGTAAGTTAGTTTTTTTAAGTTTTGGTCCCTACAGTTTGACATAATTTGATCATTTCTGCCATGGTAGTTTTAGGCTGAGTGTAGACAGCTTTTAATACATTTTTGCAGTCAGCATTTTCTTTTTTCTTTTTTTAA
Organism: Sylvilagus floridanus; assembly: GCA_949820135.1. Classification (NCBI taxonomy): domain Eukaryota; kingdom Metazoa; phylum Chordata; class Mammalia; order Lagomorpha; family Leporidae; genus Sylvilagus; species Sylvilagus floridanus. The sequence continues at coordinate 107,181,204 of OX463238.1, read as the reverse complement.
GATTTATTTTATTTATTTGAAAGGAATAGTTATATAGAGAGGTAGAGCCAGAGAAAGAGAGAGAGATTTTCCATCTACTGATTCACTCCCCAAATGGCCACAATAGCCAGAGATAAGCTGATCAAAAGCCAGGAGCCAAGAGACTCTTCTGGGTCTCTCATGTGGGTGCAGGGGTCCAAGCACTTGGGCCATCTTCTACTGCTTTCCCAGGCCATAGCAGAGAGCTGGGTCGGAAGTGGAGCAGCCAGGACCTGAACTAGCACCCATAGGGGATGCCGGCACTGCAGACTGGGCTTTAACCCACTGCACCTAAGCGCTGTCCCCAGCATTTTCATATGTTTTAGTAATATTTCTGTCGCTTCTTGATTATCTACGTGCTGTCTAACAGTTTTCTCTAGCCTTTCCACACAGGATATATTGCCCTCAGTTGGCCTTTGATGGACTGTAGAAAGAGAAGTGGACGGGTATTTAACATCAGGAATCTTTTTCCAAATCTTTAGCTCAATGTAAGAAATTTGTACAGAGGCCTCCATTTGGGGATAAACAACTTTTTGATCGAGAATGGAGTAAGTTCCTTCTCCTAACAACTATTACAAATAGGTACATTGTTATTTAAATTATCTAAATCTAAATATCTAGATCTTGATATTGCTGAGCCCAGACAGTTTACTGGGCTGGTAGAATTTTCACTAGAGTTTTCCAGTCTTGGGGCACCATCTTTTATCCTCCCAAATGCCCACTGTATAAGAACTCTGCATCCTGTAATCTGTTACACTCTTTCTTAAAAACTTTGTAAACATTATAGGGAAGATGCTCATACCAGGAAGGTACATTCTGAGGTCAAACAACAGGAAAGAAGTTAACATTGATAATTTCCTTCCTCTGGCTTCCTGAAGCATTCCTCCTACTGCTGCCACAACTGAAGGGGACTCAGATACCACTGCTTCAACAGCAGGTGCAGAAGACACGGAGATTTGATCATGAGGCATTGAGTGGACTTCCGGGCCAGAGAGAGCCGCCAAGGGGCTGGAGACCTAACAGCGTCAGGACAGAGATGCCAACTGGAATGGGAGCTCAAAGCTCCTGACGGATGTTCTCCCAATCAGTGACTTTTAAGGTGCCTTCATCAGGGGACCAAGGGTAGCAACTATCAATTTCCTAAAGCAAGTGCCTGGGCACCTTTTCCGATAGTGCCCCGCTTTCTTAAGGAGAGAATGCAGTTCAGCCTTAGGTTTCCGTTGTGCTGGGATTACGCACCACGATCTGGAAGAGATGAAAAAGCATGTCTGAAACCCACTCTGGGCGTGGCGAATCGTCCCTTGCAGATCATCCCAAGGGTCCCTGTTGTTGAGGGATTTCAAGCAAAAGGAGAGCCAGGACAGAGAATTCTTCCTCTGAAGAACGCCGCTGCACAATCCTAGCGTGTTTCTTTATTGACAAGGATTGCATCAGGCATTTGTATAGCACATGCACTTGTTCATACCACTCTAAGATTTCTTTGAAACACGTTTAACAAGACATATTAGACACACATGTCTGGGAAAGCAGCGGTATGTCCTTGTGGGAGCCAACCTTCCCATAAGAGCTGAATGCTCTTCTTATCAGTGGGTCATTTATTACCCTTAATCAGTGCCTGTGGCCACACCCTGCATCCAGGAGGATTTGTCCCCACTGACAGTGACAGTGCTTGGTAGAAAACGTGTTCACCACATTTCGTGGATGCTCCCTGTGCCAGGAGTATTTGTCCTCACTGAGAACACTTTGACAGAAGTTATGCTCCCTACAATCTGGCAAATGTTTCAAATAAACAAATAAACAATGTTAGCTACAAAATCAAAACTAAGTTATCAAAATAGACATTTCTCTCACTTAATTGCACTTCAGAGACACTCCTTTCCACTTGTCTCTTCTACTTGACTATTTCTTTTAGAAAACTTCTAATGGTAAATTATTTCTCTTACCTTGAAATGTAAATTTTTAATACCTCTTGATCATTTTATAACCAGAAACATCTTTTGCAAGGACCATGTATCATAGCATATGTTGTAACACCAGATATCTGTTTGTTTAAAGATGTATTTTATTTATTTGAAAGACAGAGTTACAGAGAGAGGTAGAGACAGAGAGAGAGAGGTCTTCCATCTGCTGGTTCACTCCCCAGATGGCCGCAGTGGCCGGAGCTGCGTGGATTCGAAGCCAGGTGCCAGGAACTTCTTCCGGGTCTCCCACGTGGGTGCAAGGGCCCAAGGACTTGGGCCATCTTCTGCTATCCCAGGCCATATCAGAGAGCTGGATTGGAAGAGGAGCAGCTGGGACTAGAACCAGCGCCCATATCGGGTGCCGATGCTTCAGGCCAGGGCGGTAGGCCGCCCCCAGATATCTCTGAACTGCCTAATCATTCAACGGTAACAAGCTTCTGCAACTTTCCTAATAGCGAGCATGTATCTGATAAGGGAAAATAAAACAAAAAAACTCAAATATTTCCAAATTTCTGTGTCATGATGCAAAAAATAGCCTAACAATAACAAAGTATCCTCAAATGATATTCTATATGATATGATTTGTCTCAGTAAAATTAACCAGCAAATGTTGTTATTCTCCAGTTTACCAGTGTGTTGTCTGAAGTTCTTATTTTACTTTTTATCAAAATTAAAATAAAATAATAAAAAACAGGCTGTTGGAAAGTGAGGCCAAGGATTTCATTATAGATGAAAAATTATTAGAGCCAAGAAGATAAGCGTCATGCTGTGTTTTTATTTTCACTAATTTCCTTTCTGAAATGGGTAATATTTTCCCCTCCACTATTTGTAAAATAATTACAATTATACTTTTCTGTTATTCTATTACTATCATAAAATTAGGTCAATTAAAAGAAAATATACAGTATTATTTACATTTTGTAATTTATTTTATTTAACTTTAACTAGTGTCTTTCATTTATAAATAACATTGCATAATTTGTTGCAACACATGATGCAAGTTTTGTCTGCTTTAGTTTCATGTTTATTTTTGTCCATTGTCATCCAAAAATCAAATCTAAACTTGGTTCAGTTATACCTGATTAAAGTATGCCTTATTTCCACTATTAGATAACATGTATTAAGATAACATTAATTTTATAATAATGCAGAGTGGAAACACTAGTAGACTTACAATAAAACCAGCAAGCAAGGAAATAAATGACTATCACAGTTTTCAGTCCAAGTGTGACCACATGCATAATTTTAATCACTAATATACATACAAGTTTGACCTAGCTCCTTGACACTTGATGTCTCCTTTCTAATTGTCAGTTTTTTATATGAAAACTAGCAGTGTAAACATTACTGTAAATAAAAAAAAGACATTGGTCTTATACTAGTTACCTATGAACCACTCATACCAATTTCTCCATGCCCTACTGTAATTGTGTAAGCTTTAAATATTTTAATACATTATTTATCCTGGCTTAATATCTATGTCAATATGTCACTTATTATATCATTCTTTGTTGATTCTACTCCTCTATCAAACACTGACCACGGATAATGCATATGACATAATTTTCCAGGTAATCTGCTTCCACATTTTAAAATATAAGATGTAAATACATGATAGCAACAGAACAAAAGCACCCTGGAGAAATTCAATCACTCACCTGGATATTGCCAATGAACCAGTGCTGAATATAGATGCCATTAACAAAATGCTGTCATAAGCATATTTTGCATAGCAACTTGCCAATTAAAGTTTATATTATAAGTGTTCCTTTAAATTAAACATGTAAGAAAACCCAATGCAATTCAAATTAGTTAATTAAATTTGCAGTAGCAAAACTGGTTATAATTGAGTGATTGATTAAGCAATACCATATATTACTTTATAAAAGCATTGTAACTTCAGAGCAATGTATGGATTAGAAATGGTAAATTTCTCAAAGTTCAGACAGTTTATTATTACAAATCCAGAAGCATCTCTAAAAATATGCATGAAACAGTTTTAGATTGTTTAAAAGATCTGAAAAATTCTGAACATTATGAATGAAAATACAGAAATATATGTTTACCACTGGTACCCATGTGGGCAAAATTATACAAAAACAAAGGAAAAATTCAATGAAAAATAATGGAATGTAAATTTGAGAACATTAAAATAAACATTAAAAACTATAATACAAAAAATTAGCATGAATGGCATTCAAATACTACCATTGTTGAAGCCTAGAGATTAGAGTTTATGGGAGACAAATATTAGGATATTGAAATAAAACTTTCAGAGGAATATTAGGAAGATTCAAGGAAGGAATAAGTCATCTTTTAAAAAACCCTTGTAATGAAGAAGTAGAAAGTGCTTGTGAATCACATGATTGATTTCTAAGTCTAGTAAAACCTTGGAACCCTACACTACAAGGGCTGTAAAAGGAAAATATTAACAATAACTGGTGCTTTATTGCTGGATATCTAAACTTCCTGAGAGCTCCAAGATACTCAGCTCATTGTCATGATTCTTCCATAGCAAGCCTTAAGTTTGCTTCTGTTTCATTTGGCTAGTAATTCTTGTCTATGTCCTCCATCTGTCTACTAAGCTAAGATATACATTTTAGTCTTTTTCAGGACTGACTCCACATATTCTCCAATATTTTTCAATTCAAGGGCTTTCTGGAACTATTTCAGGTCATGTATAAAATTATTGATTTTTGTTCTTACCATGTGAGAATCAAAGGCAACTGAGAAAAGCTACACATGGCCATCAATTTTCCATTCAGTCAGTAACTCTCCAGTCATTGTGGTTGCAGTTACCTGAAGGTAAAGATTGAAGTTGGAAAGTGTTTAAAGCTTAGGTTCAAATAAACACACAATGCCATTTTTGCCGCAATTTATAAATTTCTAAACATTATTTATTCATTTTCATTTTATCTGAAAGGCATAGAGAAGGAGTGAAAAATATCTTTCATCCCCTTGTTTACTTCTCAAAGGCCCACAGCAACCAGAGTTAGGTCAGGCTGAAGCCAGGAACAAGGAACTCCATCTGGATCTCCCACATGGGTGGCCAGGATCCTAGTACTTGAGCCATCATGGCTGCTTCTCAGAATGCACATTCCCAGGAAGCTTGCCTGTAAACAAAGGCACTGGGGATCAGATCAAGCACTACAATATGGGATGTGGTGTCACAAGTGGTGACCTAACCATGGTGCCAAACATCTGTCTCAAAGAATTCTTAATTGATTGGTACTCTGAGATGTGATGACCTTGAACTGCCCTTGACTCTGCTGCTGAGGAACAGTTTTTTTTTTTAATACTATTTGTTGAACTCTATACTTAGAGTTAATCTTATATGTATAAGTTTAATTGAAAATAGATCTTAGTAAAACATAAGAATGGGAATAGGAGAAGGAAAAAGAAGGGTGGAGTGTGGGTGGGAGGGTAAGGTGAGAAGAATCACTATGTTCCTAAATTGGTATTTATGAAAAGCATGAAGTTTGCATTCCTTAAATAAAGGCTTTCTGGGAAAAAAAAAAAGCATAGCTCAATGGAAGGAAATATTTTTAAAATTCCCAATGGAGAGCTGACGATTGAGTTGAGATAGACATAATATGTGGCCGGCAAGAATTAAACCCATTATTGTTGTTTCAGAAGTATTATTACCTTATCACCACCAAGATGACCAACAGCTCAGCCTCACACTTACTGGTTTCTTTGGCTTGAACATCGGTGTCCCCCAGTTGTTGACTATTTATCCCCAGTGAGCTGTTGTTTGGAGATGGAGCCTTTGGGAGGTGACTGGATCATGGGGGCAGAGTCCTCATGAATGGTTTTAGTTCCCTGATAAAAGAGGACCCAGAGAGCTACTGAACTTCTTCCATTATGTGAAGCAAACTCAAAATTTCCACACATAAAGACTGGGCCCTCAGTAGATACCAAATCTGAAATGCCTTGATCATCCCAGTCTCTGGAACTGCCAGCCCCTAGAATTGAGATATAAATTTGATTAATAAACCCTCCTTTTATAGTATCTATGCAATAATATATCAAACAAATTAAGCCCATAAAACATAAACATTTATTATCAATGTTACTTTTATAGTATCATTCATTATAAATTATAACCCTTGATTTTAGCATAATCAAAAAGGGATAAGTACATTTTTGTAGGGTCTCAGATAACTTTATTTTTTTAAAGATTTATTTATTTATTTGAAAGTCAGAGTTACACAGAGAGAAAGAGAAGAAGAGGCAGAGAGATAGAGGTCTTTCTTTCATTGGTTCACTCCCCAATTGGCCCTGATGCCCGGAGTTGTACTGATCCAAAGCCAGGAACCAAGAGCTACTTCCAGGTCCCCCACGCAGGTGCAGGAGCCCAAGAAATTGGGCCATCTTCTCTTATCTTCTCAGGCCATAACAGAGAGCTGGATACGAAATGGAGCAGCCGGGACTCGGGACTCGAACCAGCGCCCAAATGGGATGCCAGCACTTAAGGCAATGGCTTTGCCCGCTACCCCACAGCGCTGGCGCAGGATAACTTTCTTTTCATTCTAAACTGGTACATTGCAGAAATGATTGTGTACGATGACACTGAGGATGTTATGCTAGACAGGATGTTGTATTAACATTAGCATACAGCTGCTTTACATTTATTATTAAGATGAGCGGTATTCAAATCACAAATCAAAGTGATTACTTGTTTGTTTAAAATGTAAACAATAATCTATAATTATAAGCCACTCTGACACATGATCTGCATTTATATAATAGGCCCAGTTTCCTAAGGCTGTATGGAAAGCATTGCAAGTCATGAATTAGAGCTCCTAAATTCTCTACTGTAATAGTCAATTCCAAATAGCAACAAAATGTCTTAAAAGATACGAGAGAAAAAAACTAACATGATCATATTTGTCCTTTACATCTTTTAAAGAATTCAATAAATTAGATAATAAAAACCGCTTTTCTTATTATAAAATGAATTACCATGTGATTCAAAACAAGAACAACAATAAATAACAAAAAGCTATGTAAATCAGAACTCAAAATAGAGAAAGAAATCACTATTAAACAGGCAATTCTGGAAATACAGTGAACAAAAAGAATTATAACCTCTTTCTATGTACTTAAAATGAAAGGCAACATGTCAAAATATAGTCTTTTAAATTATACACTTTTGCAATCAAGTAACGAAAATTCCTGGAATGAAAGAATATTACATTTTGAAAGCTAGTAAAGTGTTTTCTCTCTCTCCACAGAGACCCAGAGCAAGCAGGGTGCTGAAATCTCTCTCATCCTTTCCCTTCCTGACCCACTCTTTATGAACAATATCCACATTTGTGTGTGTGTTTTCTTCATCTTTTAAATAAACTTTTACTACACTTTGAATGGTGTAGTAAAAATAAAATGTATTGTTCATAAATTAACTTTAATACATTGAATACTTCCCGTGCTTTTATCAGACACAGTAATCAAAGGCTCTGCATTACCTGTAGAAAGTAGAATAATCAATTAAGAGACAGGAAGCTGAAATAAAATCTAGTTCAAAAAACATGCACCTAAAGTTGCTATGGACACAGTGAAAAGGGTTACAAAATATAAACTAGCCAGCAAAGAAATGAAGTAACATAAGAATTGTTTTCCTTGCTTTGGGATCTAGGAAAATAATAATCTTTCCTGAAAATTTGTAACCAGAAACTGTTTTCTTGTGATAAAAGATGCATTATACATTTCTAAATTATGTAATTTAGAAATTGTAATAAACCGTATAGAACAGTAACGTGCTTGCATCTCATACAAAGATACCTGGGTTTGATTTTCATCTCTGATTCCTGACTCCAGCTCCCTGCCAATGCCACAGTGCTACGCAAATAATTGCCTTCCTGCCACTCCTGTGGGAGATCCATATTGTGGGCTCTGGGCTTCAATCCTAGCCCAGCCCTGGATATTGTGGGGATCTGGGGAAGTGAGCTAGAAGATAGAGCCTTTATCTGTCCGTAAGCCTATCAAATAAAATAAATAAAATTTAAAGACAAAATTTAAGTGGCTAACAATTCTGGGTTGTGTGACAATAGAAAATGAGAAAAGCTATGTAGAATGAATCATGAAAAGAACTCCACAGGATACTTGAAACAAACGCCCCATATATTTGATTTCACAAGCTAAAGTGTGAAACATGTTGACAACAATCCACTATCAAACATTAAATCAGATCGTTTGAAAAATGTTTAAAGTCCATGTGCACACAAAATAATAGTTCTCATACCAGAAAACCTCAAAAAAATCTCTGTCACTGCAGTTACAGTGCAGCTCATAAAGCATAAATGAGGAAGCATTTCACCTTCTAGGGGTAATCAAGCAGTTGTTTTGGCTGACTTTTCTATAGTTGCTTGTTTTCATTAATTGATTCATGCTAATTTTGTAAAAAACTTATGCTTACCGTTGTGTTTCTGTTTAGAATTATTGTGTTAAGGAAGTCAGAATAGCTTAATTTTGGGCTATGTGGATATGGGTGGTAGGCCTTATTGTATTTAAACACTCGCCTGTCTGTCCTTCCTTCCTTCCTTCCTTCCTTCCTTCCTTCCTTCCTTCCTTCCTCCCTCCCTCCCTCTCCCCTGCCTCCCTCCCTCCCTCCTTCCCTCCCTCCCTCCTTCCCTTCCTTCCTTCCTTCCTGTCTCCTAATTAGACCATGTGTGGCACAGATATTTTTGTTGAAAGCTCTGTAATTACAGACATAGGAAGCAGATTATCGTCCTAGCAGATAAACACAGTATATAGCACATAGCATTTGCTTCATAAACCATTTATTGAATTAAATGCAAAAATCTGCTTGCCTTGAAGTATCTCATGGATTTATAGATTTCTTCTGAGTGGCAGCAAATATTTCTAACTTAACGCCTACAGCTGCATGATTGTTGTATATGTACTTTTGGAAAATAACATAAAAGATACCATTTTGTTAGCTATTGAATAAACAAAAGATTAATGAAACAAAACTTGTAGGCAACTCTAGAACAAAATGGTCCATAGACTTAAAGAACAAATGAGAGGTGTGACTTTTGCTAAGTTGGCAATGGTTGTTTTCTTTAATAAGAACAATTTCATGGCAGGAATAGAGGTAAAAGCTAGATCAGGCAGGGTGAAGTATGGGAGAGTAGGAGAATAAAGAAAAACATATAGAAATATTCAAAATGAATATATCCCTATGAAATTGAAGTGGCATTTCTCTTTTTTCCCTTCTTGTTCCCTCCCTCTCTCTTCATTCTTTATTAAATACTGCAATACTCTATAAAATATGTTTATCTTAGTAGAAAAGCTGTAGTTGAAAAGCAAGGTTAATGATATAGAATAGAAACGTGATCTCTATTTGATCATGTGAGTAGGACTGTAATTAAAAGCAAATATCCACAAAACAGCTTGTTATAGGAAAGGAGACACTTGACAAAAAGTAAAGAAACAGATGTGTAATGAAAGCTATCTATTTCTTGGAAAAATAATACAAATTTAACATTTGATTATTGAAATTTTCTTAAGAGGTAGGATAGATCTGTAGAAAGATTAGAGGAAAAATAATTTCCAAGGGAGAGAAGAGCTAAGTAGAAAAAAAATTCAGGGAAATTAGAGTGTGTTTTACATTTGCTGATCAAAAATTTCAATGAAGTCAATATTGTATGTTATTTTATTTTGCTGATGGTGACCAATTATTGAAGTGTATGCAAACTAAAGATGAATATTTGAATTTATCCAGGTGGATAAGAGAAAAAACTGAAAGGGAATTAGGGCATAGAGGTAAAGACTTGTGATTGAAGTTACTTATTAGGTAAATTATCAGAATATTTTACCCTTACTTCAAATACCATCACCATCAAACTTCATCACATTTTAAATTACGTGAATGATATCACCGTTAGGTCAAATATAGTGAACCTCTCTTGTCTCCAAGTCAATAAATCTTTACTTTTCCTCAAAGTTGCCTAGATAGTCTACAACAATGCAAAATTTTGCTTAAATTACATAGGGTAAGGCATTCAGACCTCACAATTTCATTATGAGTTGGTCATTCTCTAGCTCCTATGATTAACAGTAGCTGAGAGGAGTCAGTCACCTAAAATCTTGGTGGGAATACATGGTGAGAATACATCTTAATTGAAGAGGCTACCTCACCTAAGCTTTCATCTTCTTGAAAAGCTCTATGGCTTGTTGATATGGATAAATGCACTCCAGTCAAATATGAATAATTTCCCTCACAGAAGCTGATTCAAAGAAACAACACAGTGGCTGATAGACAAAGAACTAGTCACAAGAATGAAATTAGAAAGTGGCCTTTAGAATGTATTTTATAGCTGGTTGACCCAGTGCCTGATTGGCAATTAAACACTCTTCCGTGGTCATGGACATAGCATACAACAGCCATGTGTTCGTTAACCTTCACTAGTGGTTAGTTGTGATAGTTTGCCAGTGAAAGGGAATGTCCTCAAGAACAACACATATTATATATTTTGGAAATACGGGCTACTCATGGTATTGTATGTTTGTGAAATCCATATTATGGAATAAAATCAAAGATTAAGAAGAGACAACTATCCATTAAAAGTTAAGTTTGAAAACCAGGATATATCTCAGGTAACACACAGAAAGACCTCCCACAGCAGAAATCTAAAAATCATAGGGAAAAGGCAAGAGTAAAGTGTAAGGTAAGTAGTGTTACAAAAGTTACTGAATTCTGAACCAGGTAATTGCATATGTTTTGCCAAGGCCCTGTTTGAAAGAGTGAGAGCCTGAGATTGGAGTGGCATATCTGATTTTACAGGGTGGAAAACACTGACCCCCTCACGTTGTCTTCTACCCTTTTATCCTGTAGAATCTATCTATATTTCCATAATAAAATCTAGAAGTAGGTATTTTCCTGAAAAAAAATAGAGACACCTAGGTCTTTAATGCAAAATGTGTCCAGCTTAAAACGTGTCTTTATCTCCTCACCTGGACAAAAATCTAGTAAGTAATGATGTACCTAAATGTAATTCAGCTGGAGAAGTTGGTGTCTGCTAAAATGGGACATATCAGTACTCTATAGGAGCTATAGAACCTATTCAGAATTATCAGCAGGAGGAAATGGAATACATAAACCCTGAGGAAGGGATAAATTCATTTCTGGAGTTACTGTATTATTAAGCTTAAATATCCAGGTTACAACAACAGCTAAAGCATCGCAAGGAATAGAAAGCAACAAGAAGATATGACCCATTCAAGGGATAAATATATAAACTGTCTTTGAAAAATACTTGTGACATATGCACTAGAGAAGCATTTACAACAATTATTTTAAAGATGTTTAAAAAAATGAAGAAAAACAGAGATAGCTAAGAAAATTAAATATAAACAAATGATATATATCAATGAAGTGGTGGGAAATCCAAAAGGAAACCAGAAAGAAATTTTGGAGCTGAGAAGGACTGCAACCAAAATATAGAATTCATTATAAGAATTGAAAACCAGGGGCCAGCGCTGTGGCGCAAGACGTTAATCCTCCACCAGCAGCACCGGCATCCCATATGGGCGTCGGTTCTAGTCCCAACTTCTCCTCTTCTGATCCAGCTCTCTGCTGTGGCCTGAGAAAGCAGTAGAAGATAGCCCAAGTCCTTGGGCCCCTGCACCCACGTGGGAGACCTGGAAGAAGCTCCTGGCTCCTGGCTTCACAGCTCCAGCCATCGCTGCCATTTGGGGAGTGAACCAGCAGATGGAAGACCTCTCTCTCTCTCTGCCTCTCACTGTCTGCAACTGTACCTGTCAAATAAATAAAATAAAATATATATATATATATATATGAAGAAGACACCAGAGAACTTGTCTTTCATTAAAAGAATTAAAAACTAGATCTGAATAGTAAGAAGAAAGTCTACAAATGTGAAGAGAATAAAAATGAAATTATTCAATTTTAGAGACAGAAAGAAAAATCTGAAAAGGGCAACAGAGCCTAAGGCAACTTTCAAACCCAATCAACTTGGAGTCCTAGGAGGGAAAGCAGTACAAAACCCTTGAATAAATAATGGCTGAAAACTTTCCAAATCTGATGAAAGACATGAATACCCATATTCAAGAAACCTAAAGACCGTCAAGTAGGATGAATGAAAAAAGATCAAAACCAAAGTACATTATAATTACATTATCAAAACATGAGGGAAATAAAATTTTGAAAACAGATAGAAATGAACCATTAGAAATACAAGGGATCCTCGGTAATAAAATCATGAGATTTATTTTTTTTAAGTTTTATTTATTTGAAAGGCAGAGAGAGAGAGAGAGAGAGAGAGAGAGAGAGAGAGAGAGAGAATCTCCCATCTGTTGATTCACTTTTCAAGTCCTTGGAACAGGTGGTGTAGGGGCAGTCCAAAGCATGGGGTCAGGAACTTCATCTGAGACTTCCATCTGGGATGCAGAGCCCCAACTACTTAACCCATCACCAACTGCTTCCTGCATACACATTTGCAGGACAAGGCAACTGGGGGAAGAGCCTGGACTCTAACCAAGGTCCTCTGATAGGGGTTTCAATCATCTGATTGTATCATCACTTCTGCATTTAATGTGTGTCCACAGCACATTTGCAATCAGAAAATTTGAAGATAAAAAAGCAATGTGTTGAGGGATCGGTGTGTATCCTTGCAGTTAAGACATCAGTTAAGATCCTCGCATCCTAGGGCAGACACTGTGGCTTAGTGTGTAAAGTTGTGGCCTGCAGTCCAGCATCCCATATGGGCATTGGTTCTAGTCCTGGCTGCTCCTCTTCCAATCCAGCTTTCTGCTATGGTCTGGAAAAGCAGTGGAGGATGGCCCAAGTCCTTGGGCCCCTGCACCCTCGTGGGAGACCTGGAAGAAGCTCCTGGCTCCTAGCTTTGGAACAGCTCAGCTCTGGCTATTGCAGCCAATTAGGAAGTGAACCAGTCTATGGAAAATCCCCCCTCCCCCCACTTCCCCTCTTCTTCTCTTTCTGTGTAACTCTGATTTTCAAATAAATAAATCTTTTTTTTTTTTTAAAGATGCCTGCATCCCTTAAAAGACTATGGATTAATATCAACTCCAGCTACTGGTCACAGCTTCCTGTTAATGAAGATCTATGAAGGGAGCAGTGATGGCTCAAATATATGGGTACCTTCTACCCACATGGGAGTCTTGAATTACATTCTCAACTCTTGGCTTCAGTATTGGCTAGTCACATCTGTTGTGGACATTTGAGAAATGAATCAGGATGTCCCTGCTTCTTCTCTGTGTCTCTGCCTCTCAAAACATTATTGAGTTGATATGTTCAAAGTTCCAAAAGAAAAAAAAAATGTTATTCCAGAAACCCATAGTCATCTAGCAAAATAGTCTCTCAAAGCAGAGAAATGCAGACTTTTAGCACAGCCATGAAGGATCTCAGTCAAAATGCCTGTGTTTGATTCTTGGCTCCAGCTACACTCAATAGCTTTCTACAGTACAGATACTGGGAGGCTCAAGTAATTGGCTTTATGTTGGCTAAGCAGGAGACCTGGATTGTATTTCAAGCTTTGGCCTTCATTCCTGGCCTACTCCATCCAACTCAGGCATTTGTTAGAATGGGCCAACAAATGGAAGTGCTCTCTCTCTTTCTCTCTCTCTCTCCCCCCCTTCTCTCTCTCTCTCTCTCGCTTTCTGTCTCTGTCTTTCTCCATGTGTGTGTATGTGAGTTACTTTATGTCTCTCTGCTTCTCAGATATGCAAAGAAAAGGTTTTTAAAATAAATAAAAATTAAGGTTCTCTCCAGTGAACAAAAACAGGGAGAAGTGGTTACCAATAGTCTCAAATTGCAATAAACAATCAAGGGAGTCCTATATGGTAAACTAAAGGGACACCAGACGAACATTTGAATCTGCATGAAGAAATTAAAATTTTAGTGCTAGCAAATATATGGGAATTATAATAGCTACTGTAACAATGGCTTATAACTCTACATTTGTTTTATACATGCTTTGAGACTAATACATTGAAAAAGAACAGTTAAAGTAAAAAAATACCATTATTGTAAATTTGCTTTGCAACTCCTCATTTGTATTCTTACATGATTTAAGAATGTGAGACATTTAAAACAATTATCAGTTTGCATTTTGGAACACAGAATGTATAAAGACGTGATTTTATGACAACAACAACTGAACGGGATAGAGAACGAACTCATAAGAAGCAAAGTATTTGTAAGTTCTTGAAGATGAGTTCAAATGAGAGCAGGATAACTTTCGGATGTTAAATATGATCCCCATAGGAACTCAAAACAATGTAGCTACAAGATACACACAATAGAAAATGAGAAATAAATTTAAATACTTCAGCACAAAAATATCAGCTAAAATAAACACACTTGGTGCTTGGCAAAACGTTTGTACTGGGAATAGCAAGTGGAGGCCTGTGGGACGGCTCCTTCCTCAAACAGCAGTCAAACTGCTTGCAGCTTGAGCAAAATAGCGAAGAACAATGGAAATCTTAACACATAAAGAATTTGGGCATCAAAAATATTGTAGTTATCCACGAGTCTGGGCTATAGGGACATTCCCTAAATTATAAGGAAAAAGTGATTGTACATCATTCTTTCCACTATGTGGAAGAAATCACAGTGCCACCAGGCTTTTTGAGGTCCTGGAGGTGGCATATTCCACATTAACAGATAAAAATTACCCATAAATAGATGACATAAAAACTAATGGGATCAGTGTATGATGTAAGGTGCACCAGAGCATCATCCCAGTTCTCTACTTGCACTGGTTCAAGTATCTGTGCTCGGACTTGTGATGACATGATTATCCCTGGTGACCCATGGATAAGAATCGCAAGGTTTTTGAATGGGTAGAATTACTAAGAATATCTATATCTATATCTATATCTATATCTATATCTGTACACCCAAGGCCCCCAAAAGACTGCAACTGCACTAAATCCCAATTAGAAATAGCTCCGAATGATAACATCAAAAGAGGCCCCACAACAGAGAAAAACTCTGGGTAGAGTGCATTCCAGTACCTATTTTGGAAAGAGAAGCAATCCAAAGGCTGATATATGCAATTCATTTAAAATATAAAAGGACTTGTCATATTTGTCACAAACTCAAGGCAACTTTTGGAAGTTTTATTTGTGAAAAATAACATGTCTGTAGTTTTGATGTGGCAGAGAATTGAAAATGTAATGAAGTAGGCTGAAACCCAATCAAATATCTAGACTTTCAGAATTCCTAGTATCACACATCAAATCCTTGTCATTTGAACTTCAGTCTTTTATTCCACCTCTTTTTTAAAGTCCCTCATACATCAGTGTCCTACCTCAATTTTAACATAGAAAAAGTGCAATATTTACAATATCTTCACTTTCTAAAATTATATCATTGACAAGATTGTTCATTTCTTCCTTCAAATGTGAGAACATTTTCCAGACCGAAAAGATTAAAGACTTTCACAAATATCTTCTTTGTCATATGTCTTCATTTGCAATGTATATGCTCTATGCTCCACATTGATATCTACCTCAATGATTCCTAAACTTTGCTGATCGCTAGGAAATCAGTTGTGGAAGTGCATGCATTTGGGGTAGGAAGTGGTAAACATTTTTTATGTCTGAAACAGGTACTCCTTTCCTTCTGCTGGGAGGTTCACACAGGGATTTCCACCACTCCAGTCAGTGGTTGGACTGAGTTTGTCAATGCTGTTAGGTTTCTGCTGTCTATGACCCTCAGCCTTCACCTCTAGAGAGTGGGCTTGTGTTGAAGAAAGGAGGTAGTTTACTAGAGCATGCTTTTTTAAAACATATTTATGCTTCATTTTGCTCTGTGCCTCACAGAGGCTATCGCTTCTAAATGTTTATTTTTTAATTTTAATTTATTTGAAAGGAAGCAAGACAGAGACAGATGGGCAGAAATCTTTCATCTCCTGACTCATTCCTCAAAGACCCTCAGCAGGTTGGTCAGGTTAAAGTCAGGAGTAGGGGGACTCAGTTCAGTCTCTTACATTGGTGGCAGGGACCCAAGTACTTGAGTTTTCACATGCTGTCTCCTGGGGTGTCCCTTAGCAGGCAGCTGGAATCTGGAGCAGAGCCAGCACTTAAATATCATACTGCAATACAGGATGCAGGTGTCGAAAGTGGCATCTTAACCACTGTGCCAAAAGCCTGCCCTGATACAGAGGGTGTCTTTACAAGCGCTGCTTCTCTCCTTTCCCTGGTTACTTGAAGTCTATGAATTTGTTTGAGGAGCTTGGTGAGGACCATGGTTGGATAGAATAGCAGTCTCATGCCATCACCACCTCTGCAGTCTATGCAGGAATCATCCTCGAGCTTTTCCAGTGCCTGCAGAATTGGCATCAGCTCCTAACTGTGTACCTCTTTAGTAAGAGGAGTCCACCTCTGTTTTCCGTTTTCTTAGCAGTAATAAATACACACTAGTACCTGAAAGCCATCATTGTTGCCATTTTCCCTAAATATTAAGGCTTTGTCCTCCAGGGGAGATAGAGACATTCTTTCACTGCAAACATTTCTGCTAAATAAGACTTGCATTGAGTTTCCTGCCCATGCCACTATTCCCTCACTGTATTTAGACCAAAATGGACACTTACTGAGACTGATTTTGCTTTGTCAACCTAGAGACTCCTAGTAAACAGCCTGTAAGAGGGAGTGCAGTAAGTTCACCCTGTCTTGTAAACCTAAGTTCAGCCTTTTCCATCTGTCATCTCTTTTCATCAAAATCCTCCACTGCTATCCCACTGCACATCTCTCCTTAGATATCCAAGTCTCTTTTCCAAGATTTTGGGCCAAATGTTCACTCTGTGGTCTTACATTAATGACAGGTTTGAAAAGAAGTGGAAAATATTAAATGGATTTTCTTGCTGTGATAGAGTACAAATGAGAATACCGTCATGATTGAAGGTTTATCATTTGTTACTCAAAGAATTCTAGGGACAGTTTTCCTTTTTTAAAGAGTTCTTCTTTTCTAAACATGTTCCTATTCTTATTCCTTACTGTTTTCTTACACAATACATTCTTCTACATATCCACAATAAATGCATCACAGTTGAGGATAACGACAAAATGCTGACATCTCATATAGAACATATACTATCTAAGTTATCTAAGACATGTCAACTCCATAATGTGCTTTATAAAAAATCATGTTTTTGTTGGGGAACATAATCAATAATATGATCATTATTAAATTATAATTGTAGGACCATTATCCAGCTTGCATATTGTAAATGCCCACATTTCCAGTAGCTTATCATTTGTGTGTCTCAGAAAAAGAGATCCATTGTCTGAAGAGCAGCAAGTCTGAAATCGAGGTAGTTTGAGTTAAAGGGATATCTATTTCTTTTTTTAATGAATGTCACAGGATAAAACTAAGCTACCCAACATGGTAGCTCTAACTCCTTTTAACTAAATAAGTTTAAATCTAATTGTGATTAAATAAAATAAAAATTCAAGTCCTCGGGTGCAAAAGTCAAATTTACAATGCTTAACAGTCATATGAGGCTAGCGAGTATCATTCCAGGTGGCACAAAGACAAATCATCTCCTTCACCACATACGTTTCTGGAGAACAGCGCCAATATAAAGTGAAACTTTCATTGTGCATAGCTACAGTGACACGTGTGAACTGAAAAACTTCCTAAAGGTAAAATGAAATGAAGCTCCAGGAACAGGTAGATCTCTCTCCTGTTTCTGCAGAGATTATGTGATAAAGGACAGCAATTCCCATGATGAGCTGTAAGCAGCGTGTGTAACACCCCAGCTGAAAATGCTCATGCAGAAAGCCAGTATTTATAAATCATAGTAGATCTTGCAATTGATCTTGCTCATAAGGAAACTTTGTCAGAGATTGAATAAAACTATACAAACTAAAGAATGACCAAACAAGATTAAAAAGTTCAATGTAATAAACATAATTCAATATAAGTAAAATATTTTCTTACAATATGTCCCAATCAGTGATGTTTATTTATGTTAATGAACTTCACACTTTCTATGAAAAGCAAACAAAAATAAAAGATAAGCTTTTATTTGTTTTCATCTTAAAGAAATGTTATTTTTTAAAATTTGAGGAGATATTAACCCTGATAGCATATTACACAAAAACCACCTGTTTTGAAACATCACACAGCACCCCCAAAACATGCATAAATTTAATGTGACTGTTAAAAAAAAAAAAGGAACAGAAGAACTAAAAAAAAAAGTTTGGTAAAAATAAAGTTCAAAGAATGTATTATTGACAAGATATTAAAGATTGCTAATTTGCACTGAACCAATTACCAAGAAATATTTAATAATTACATCTATTCCCAGGTAAATTTAGAGAACCTTGCTTTAATTACCTCACTTTCTCATAGCCACTTAGTTATGAAGGGTCAAACCACTATCCAAATAACTGTGTCCAGTTCCAGACCCTTACAAACCACTTTTCTCTTTAGCCAATATCATCGCTTGTTTTCAGGAAGTGTTAGAGGGAAACACATTAGCATCTATTTCTTGAAGTCATCCTTTAGTGTATATTTGTATTTGAAAACTGATTTGGCACATCTCCATTAGAAAGATCAAAGGACAAATGCATTTGACACTAGTTTGTTAACAAATTGGCTTTCAGCTTCTGCAACCATAATGTATTAGTAAGAACAGGGACTTTCTCCATGTAGATCACTTTCAACAGTTAATAGGATGTCCTCAGCAAGTTGTGAACTTCATTTTTAATAAAAAACTGTGATTTTTGAAGAATAATTTAGAAATTCTTTGTTTATATTATGAGATTTTTTGTGACATAATTGTAAAGTATACAATCTTAACATTACACATGCAATTTTTAATTTAAAATGAAAAAATTAATTTTCTTGAATTTCTAATTATATGATTCCTTTAATTTTTCTTTATTTTTCTTTATTTATTTTTTCTTTTGGGACAGGCAGAGTGGACAGTGAGAGAGAGAGACAGAGAGAAAGGTCTTCCTTTGCCATTGGTTCACCCTCCAATGGCCGCTGCGGATGGCGCGCTGCAGGCGGCGCACCTCACTCATCCGATGGCAGGAGCCAGGTGCTAGGTGCTTTTTCCTGGTCTCCCATGGGGTCCAGGGCCCAAGCACTTGGGCCATCCTCCACTGCACTCCCGGGCCACAGCAGAGGGCTGGCCTGGAAGAGGGGCAACCGGGACAGAATCCGGCGCCCCGACTGGGACTAGAACCCGGTGTGCTGGCGCCGCAGGTGGAGGATTAGCCTGTTGAGCCATGGCGCTGGCCCTAATTTTTCTTTATATTTTCTATATTTCTAAAAGGTATATTTGAATATCCCACAATTATGAAGGACTCTAATATTCAGTGGCTGATACATTATTGTCCTATAATTGAAATCTTATCATAACAAACAAAATTCAATAACCCTAGAAATATAAATAAATTATCATCATTGCATAAGATTCTCTAAGCTTATTTAAAATCATTGATAATTTCAATACTTTTATTAATTCCTAAGTGTTAGTTTATCATTACTTACAAAAAATGAATGTAAACATTGATCTTATAAGTCCTGTGTATTCTCATACTCTCCTTAGTAAGTAAAATGTTGATTATGTGATTGTGTACTTTAAATGAAAACAAGGAATGACAAAATATAAAATCTAAGACATACAAATAGTACATTGAGATACCAAAATCCCTGTTTTGATGAAATTATGATTATAATTTGTTTAAATATTGCAAATAAAGACAGGGATCCTTTGGGATTGTTAGATTGAATTTAAACTAACATTGACCTAGATCCTGCTTATGGTAAACAAAACAAACACAACAGCATGAGGAATGCAGGTAAAGGAAACAGGCAAAGCAATCTAGAGTTCGAATAGATAGATGGACAAAAATTATATTATGCTAAAGTTATTTGTAGAAAAGCACTAGAAGTCGTGTTGATTGAAAGGAAATTTTGGGAACAGAAAGTATTACCATGGGTAAAGCAGATTTTATAGATAGAGGGGAGAAAACACTAAATATCTGGGCATGCAGAGTTAAAAGAACGTAGAGATTCAGGCAGGTATAAGTAGTAGGAATGATTGTGAAGTATCAAACAACCATTCAGCTAACCCATGAATTGCTTCTCTACTAACTTCTCTTCCTTCCAGCATCCCTTTTTTCTAGGGAGGCATGGAAAAGATTATTCTTCAATACATTCTTCTATGTACATTTTATATTTGAGAATGAATTCAGAATACTTAAAGTGTTCTTTATTTAATACTTTTTTCATCTAATACTTTTTCAAATAAGCTGATATTTTGTTTCTTCAAGAATAATACACTAATAACCTATTTCATAAACTTTTGAAGTACAATTGGATTAATGTTAGCAAATTTTTAATTAAGACTCACCAGGATAGTTATAATGTTGAAGTCTCATTTGGTAGAAGAGCAATTCAATTGACTATGAAAAAATAATGAAATGGATAATTTCAACATTTTGATGATTTTCCACTTTGTCCGTATCCATTTTGTCATATAATTATAACTGTGGATACTGAAATGATACCTACCTAGTAAGTGATAATATTGTCTAGTACTGTTGGCACTAGAAAATCTCTTTACATAGCAGTAATGAGACAGATGGGGAAAATAATATTTTGAGTATTATGTGTTTCAACTTTATGACAAACATATTTTAATTTTTAGGTTTATTTATGTTTAATTCACAAAACAATTATAAACCTATATTTATTTCATTATCTTTTTTTTTTTTTGACAGGCAAAGATGACAGTGAGAGAGAGACAGAGAGACAGTTCTTCCTTTTCCGTTGGTTCACCCTCCAATGGCCGCTGTGGCCGGCGTGCAGTGCTGATCTGAAGCCAGGTGCCAGGTGCTTCTCCTGGTCTCCCATGGGGTGCAGGGCCCAAGCACTTGGGCCATCCTCCACTGCACTCCTGGACCACAGCAGAGAGCTGGACTGGAAGAGGAGCAACCAGGGCAGAATCCACCTCCTTGACCAGGACTAGAACCCTGGGGGGTGCCGGCGCCGCAGGCAGAGGAATAGCCTATTGAGCCATGCAAGCCATCATTATTCTTAATTTTTTTCCCTGTGATGTTGTAAAATAAAAGTACTACTTTATTAAATGAGTTGTTTTACACAATATGAACATCAATATAATTACAATTGTAAAAAAATTTTTATGGCAAGAATGGACTTATTTCCAGATTTCCAAATCAGAGTCGACTGTACATTTATATAGAATTGTCTTTGCATGAAGCTCAAAAGGGAACAGCATAAAAATGAGTATTTTTGTAGCCCCTGTATTTTTGCTGATCAACAGTGTATTGGAAAAGCAGCTGCAGGTTTGTTACCTAGGGTCTGAGACAGCAGAAGGGTCAGAGGTGTCACAAATCCGCCTGTAAACAGCTTTATGCCTGAACATCAGCCAATTCTGGAGGAAGTGGAGTCTTAGGATGTTTGCTCTCAGAGTGCTGCTTGAAGGTTTTAGGGTCTGGCTTTTGTGTCCGGCAGACAGTGCAGGTATTTATTAAGGCAACTTTGGCAGCAGCCTTTTGGTCATGTCCTTGTTTCTTCTTTTGTCCAGCTTGCTTCTTGGCATTTTTCTGCTGAGACTGAATCTTCTGCTGTCCAGGAGCCATATCGGGACCAGGACAGTCCTGCTCTGGGAGACTGCGCAGCACAAGAGGGCCGGGGCAGTTTGGCGGAGAGAAGAAGGTGAGCGCTCCCAGCACCGCTGCAGCCTCCTCCACCCAGAGGGGAGGGGAAAGAGGAGCGCCTCGCAGACCCGCCGCTGCCGCTCATTATTCTCAATTTTTGATAAAGAGAGAGAGATCTGACAGATTTATATACAGAAAGATCTTCCATTTTCTGTTTCAATCTCCAAATGCCTGCAGTAGCCAGGGCTGGACTAACCCAAAGCCAAGAATGAGGAAGGAGGTCAATCCAGGTCTCCTACCTGGGTGGTAGGGACCCAGATACTCGAGTCAGCATCTGCTGCTTCCTTGGTGCATATTTTTAGGAATGTGGAATTGGAAACAGAGTCAGGATGCAAATTCCTGCATTTTGGCATCAGATGTGAGCATCCATAGTAGCATCTTAACAGCTGTGCCAAACACCTGTCCACACAGATTAATTAAAACACTGCATGCATTTATCAACAAAGAAGGATACAAAGCAAAACGGAGATTAATGTTGAAACAAACTGTTGATTAAGTTCAGGGGAATAACAGTATATTTATTAATTAAATATTTATAGTGGGGATAATTGGGCAAATAAGATCATAAAGTTAGTTTTGCAGGGAAAGGAATTTGAATTTTGTTGAGAGGTGAAAAATAACTACAGAATGCTAGTAAGAACCTAGGACATTGATGGTGATCAAGATGTTAGGAGCATGATGGACAGGTTCATTTAGGAAAAGACAAACAAGACAGTTCTGTTCAGGTACTTAGCACAATGCTGTAAACAAGAAGAAATTATGACATGAATGATTCAGAACTAATGTAAGGGGATTAAGTAATTCTTGAACCCAGAGAATAACTCTCTATGGAATGAAGGTCGTATATTTCTGATAATATTGCCTAGGAAAGAATGAGCTTTTCTTAACTTGATTGACCTTAAGTGAAGATTTAAGATCCACCTGTTGAAGGCAATACAAAGAATTCACTCTTCAAGAAGAAACGGTGAATTATATATTCTTTTATCAATGTTATAACCCAAATATTTAATGATTAAATGCATTACATGATCTGTTAATGTGGCGTGTTAATAAATTACCTGAATGAATAACTCACTTTTCATTTGTCAACTCCTACTCTAAATAGAATTTAATATAATTTTATTGGTATGTTTTATCTCAAAGGAAAAACATTAGTTTATTTTACTTTTTTTAAAAAAGATTTATTTGTATGAAAAATTTACAAAGAGAAAGGAAGAGACACAAAGAAATCATCCACCCACTGGTTCACTCCCCAAATGCCTGCAACTGCCAGGACTGGGCTGGGCTGCAACCAAGAGCCAGGAGCTTCTTCACGGTGTCCCACATGTGTGCAGGAGACCAAAGGCTTGGAACATCCTCTGCTGCTTTCCCAGAAATATGAGAAAGGAGCTGCATCAGAAGTGGAACAGCTGGAACACGAATGAATGCAACTGTATGATGCTGGCATCGCTGGCAGCAGCTTAATCCATTATGCCACAACGCCAGCCCCAGTTCTGTTAAATTTAAAAGATAATATCCATAGAAAAAGCAGCAACCACTAATCTTATATAGACAAAAAAAAGAGAGAAAATAAAGCCCATTACGCCCTAGTGTTTGGAACATTAGTTTCTTTTTCCTCTTAACTTCTGTGGAAGAAATAAGTTGCTCATACTTGACAGTAAATAATTGTAAGTACAATATACATTTTATAGTTTGTGAAAATACATGATACTTCCAAAACAAAAATAATAATGGCAATCAGACATGAAATTCGTGTTCATAACATCCTGGAAAAGATGGTTACTTTAAGTCCACATTCCTTTAAAAAAGTTCAAATGAATTATGTAATAAAAATTCACTCCAGAAAATAGTTTATAAAAAACATAGAATATCACATCTACCTTGAATGGATTAGGATATCATTCACTTTTAGACAGATCCACATGATACAATTTTTAATATCGCCCTAGGGAAATTACTAAAGCATCATTATACAAACTTTGAAAGAGTTTCCAAAAGAACTATCACTTTATATTTTTTGAGAAGTAAATATATGCAAAACTTACCTTGCAAATGGATTTTAAAGCAATGAGAAAAACTACTTATGTTGATATTTGTAATGCTTTAGCATATATTTCTTCCTAAATGTAATTTATATTTATGTGTGCATTATATTCGAGAGAAGAAAACAAACATCATTGTCAGGAAATATAAGCTAAATTTGATATGGAATACCCTTTCACTTTGAAAATGAAAAGTAATGTGGATAGTATATTTATAATCAGAGTAGATCTGTAATAAAAAATTGTACTTGTACAATTTGCAGTTTAATTATTTCTCAGCATTTTAAAGAGTGAAAATCTGTAGGTTTGAAATCAACAGAATATTTTAAATAAAGTAACAAGAAATTCATGTTAAAATGTGGTAAAATTTGTATTTCTTTTATAATCAATAATCTCCAAGATGGACTCAGAGATAAAGTAACAATATACTTTCATAACTGTTAACTGATTAGCACAATAGTTTTCATTAATCTCAGGAAAGGATATTATAGAATTTGTTTTTATATACACATATTTTAGAAATGATTCTTTTAACCAGTGGTGAAGGAAAAAAAATTCTACATATTTTAAAAGATACTTACAAGACAAAAGATAGCAATTGTTGGTGAGGATGAGAAGGGAAGCTTTGGTAAATTGTTGAGGTGATTGTAGATTGGGTTGCCATTATTGAAAATACAAAGAATTTATTTAAAAAAGAAAAAGTGAATCATGATCCAGCAGTCTCACTTCTAGATATATGTACAAAGAGATTGTAATCTGCATGTTAAAGAGCTACCTACATTTCAATGTCCAGTGCAGCATTACTCACATCAGCCAAGACACGAAATGACACTAAATGTCCAGCAGCAGATACCATTCAACCTCAGAAAAGGAGGAATCTTGTCTCCTTACTCACATCTGTTATACTACAATTTTACAATAACATAAAAACAGATTTTAATTTCTAATTTTAAAAGTATTTGCTTACTCTGGGGCCAGCTCTGTGGCATAGCAGGTAAAGCCACTGCCTGAAGCACTGGCACCCCATATGGGCACCAGTTCTAGTCCTGGCTATTTTTCTTACCATGCAGTTCTCTGCTATGGCCTGGGAAAGGAGTGGAGGATGGCCCAAGTTGCGTGCACCTGTGTGAGAGACATGGAAGAAGCTCTTGGCTCCTGGCTTCAGATTGTCATAGCTCTAGCCGTTGCAGCCATCTGAGATGTGAACCAGCAGAGGGAAGGCCTCTCTCTCTCTCTCTCTCTCTCTCTCTCTCTCTCTTTCTCTGCCTCTGACTCTCTGTAACTCTGTCTTTCAAATAAAATAAATATTTAAAGAAAAAGTATTTGCTTACCTTCCAAAAATGTAAGTGGTATCTGAAGTCAACAGATTGATAAAAATCTTAGTTCACTCCTTTAAAAATTAAAATTCACTCCAATAAATATCACATATTTTGATTATCATTCTAAAGAAATATTTTATTTAAGAATCATATTATTTTGTAAGTTCCCTTATCACTTTCTAACAAAAGAAAAAATTCAAAGTCATATGTATTAATATATATTAAGGATTAATAAGGGAATATGCTCAGAGTACTTGTCTAGGAAGCATATAGAAACATAAGTTCACATATAAATTGTGTAGGATTAAAGGAAGATATAATTGTTTAAAATTGAATGTAATACACAGGAGTAAACATGAGTGATAGTGACTTCAGTAATAACAAAACCACATGGAATGTTCTGAGAACATTTGAGAAGGAAGAGGTAGCAAATACAGGATGTGGAGGATCAAAAAAACCCAAGAACTCCATGGTACAAGAGGAGAGAGGACAGACACCGCTGAAGCCAGCCCTTGTGCCCAGGCAGCTGCTGGCTGTGAGCCGCCATCTCACCGCGTCCAGAAGGAAGAGACTGTTGTGCACCCCGCCACCTACGGGTGTTGGCTGAGGGAATTCCACAGTCACCCACTGACTTACTTCAACCTGGGGAGCTGACTGGGGTCTGAGAAACTGCCAGGCGAGCAGGGAAGCTCTCTGGCTTCCTCTCCCTCCCCTACTCCCATAGAGCACCATGCTGAGCAGTGAAAATTGGGCAGTCAGGAGAAGGCATCATCTTAGAAGTGAAAGGAGTCTGGGCAACCCATTCCCTGCTGATATTGCCTCAGGGAGGGCGTTGTGGACCACATGGAGTTTTTCTCTGACCTAGAGAGCTAGTCAGGGGACAGGGTGCTCATCCAACCCTTTAAAAGGAGAGCACATCGTTGGCTTTCCGTCCTCACCCACCCACAAGGGGTATTGCAACATACAGAGACAACTCCTTGATAAGGTGAGTGCAGGCAGCCTCAGCTCATGGGAGTGCAAGTAGGGGATTTTCTCTGAGGGATAAATCTGTAGTCCCTACCAACTTCACATCTGGGCTGGAGGATCGTCAGGGGTTGGGCACCCATAAAATCAGTGAGGTGTCTCCTCCATTAACTTGATCATGAGCAACCATACTCATACTGCTTAGACAGAAAAGTAGCAGGCAGCAGAAAGCTCTTCATGTGATGACTGTGGGAATCCCGTAACTGCACAATAGGGCACGGGGTGTAGCTGGATCTCTGCACATTAGCCATGGCTTCAGAGGCTCACATCTCTCTGAATGCTTGAAGAGGTTCATTTCAGAGAGTTTGGTGCTCACATTGAGGACCAAACAGATCCTTTGTGCAGTTCATAGGACTTTGTTGGTGGGGTGTGTAGTTACTGTGGGCTCAACCCAGGCATTAAGACCTTGGCAGAGAAGAAGTGAGGCAGTAATCACACCAACAGATGTGATCCTACCTTCCTCACTGTTGACAATATAGGATAGATGCCATGCCCAACTTAGGAGTGCCCTTACACTGGTACACAACATCCAAGCACTGACTGGAGCTCCCTGGCCCCACCCACCACGCACCTCTGAATATCAACTGATGGAACAGACAGTCCACTAAGGTATAGAGGCATATATCAATGATAAAAGCTATCAGAGAAGTAAACAAACAAGTGATTCCAAAAACACCTAAAAATAAATGCAGAAATATGAGAAACATGAACAAGGAAGAAAATATAACTCCCTCAAAGGAACACAACAACACTTCAATATTAGACTGTGAAAACAAAGAGATTGATGAAATGCCTGAAAGGGGATTTGCAAGAATGATCATAAAATTATTCAAAAACAAAAAGAAGATTAATGAGTTAAAGAAATCCATACATCACATCAATGCAAAATTTTGCTGAGATAGAGATATTGAAGAGAAATCATCCAAAATATTAACAATGAAGGATTCAATATATCAAATAAAAAAATACATGAGAGGGTGGTGCCATTTGGGGCATAAGCAGCAGCCGCAGAAGGTCTTCCGTGCCTGCCCTGCAACTCACGAGGACAAGACACCATCCTGTCAGCAGTAGCAGCTGTAGCAGCAGTAGCATCAGCAGCAGCTTGGGTGGACACACTCAGCCATGAGTGGAGAGAAGGCAACATTGTGAAACTATCAGGGGCTGTCCCCAGTGACTCTTGAGCACATATGTGATCCAGAGATTCTATCAGAGAAAAGAATCGGCATTGCCCACTGACATTGAAACTGGCTGGGAGAATTGAAAAGGTTAACTGGACACCCCACCTAGGACAGTGAGGTGCTCCCAGCCTCTCAGCATATCACAGACTCCAGGGCTCAAACCACCTAGGCAGAGCACACACAGGCAGCTGAGTCTGGGAGCACCTCTGCCTCTGTGTGTGGGACAGACTAGTGGGGCAGAATGGATCCTCTGTACCCCACGACTGTGGGAGCCTTGTGCACTGAGACTGTGGGAATTCTGTGACTGCATGAAAGAACATATGATGTTTCTGGGTCTGTGGGCAGTCAATGTGAGTAGCCAAACATACTCAGAGCTTCCTGATTGCCTGGGGCAGGTCACTGTAGCAGGATCTGTGGTCACACTTAGTTCCTTTGTATGGTGGACACAATGGTACTAATGAGTATTGCACCTACTGTGGTCTAACACCTGAGCACTGATCATCTTGGAGTGTGATTACCATGATGCATTGTAGTCAATCTTTGAACAACAAAACATACATAAAAGACTCTGAAATGTGTATGAGAGAAATATCAAATTTCTTTTAGAGGAGCTCCAATTAGACTCGTCTGAAACCATACAGGCTAAGTGAGAATGGAGAGACATAGTCCAAGTCTTAAGAGAAAAAAACTCTCAACCCAGAATATTGTACCTGGCAAAGCTCTCACTTATGAATGAAGGTGAAATAAAGACCTTCCATAACAAATAAAAATTGAAAGAATGTATCACCATTTGTCCAACCTTACAAATATACCTAAGAATGTGCTACGAACAGAAACACAGAAAGATAGTCATCATTATGAAATAAATAAAGGCAGAAAATCTAACAATAAAAGTACAAAGGAAAACCAAAGCAAACAATAGCAGTATTTACAGAAAAATGCTAGGGCAAATCATCACTTATCAATAATAACCATGAATGTAAATGTCCTAACCTCTCCAATTACAAGATAGAAGCTAGCTAAATGAATAAAAAATATATATTTATTTGCTGCCTACAAAAAAAATATTTCCCCAACAAAGATACAAACAGACTGATTATGAAAGCCTGGAGAAAGATACTTCATTATAAAGCAAAGCATAAATGAGCAAAGCATCAATGGTCAGATCAACTAGAAATAGCATCAAAAAGAAACAATAGAGATAATCTACACTATGGACTAAATGGGCCTAAATGATAGCTAAAGAACATTTCATCACATAGTTGCAGAAAACACCTTCTTTTCATCAGTACGTGGAACATTTTCTAGAACAGACACAAAGCAAATCTCAATAAAATTAAAAAAAAAAAAACTATAAATCATACCGTGTCGCTTTTCTGACCAAAATGCAATGAAGCTAGAATTTAAAACTCATGAATCTAGAGAACATAAGCAAACACATGGAGACTGAACAACATGCTCCTGAATGAACAGTGGATGATACAAAAATTTCTGGAAATGAATGAAGAGAACAATACAACGTATCATACATATGGGACAAAACAAAAGCATTGTCAAGAGGGAAGTTTATAGCAATCAGTGCCTGTATCAAAACATTGGAAAGGCAAATAAATGAGCTATCAATGCAACCCAAGGGCCTAGAAAAACAACAACAAATTAAACTCAAATCTAGTAGGAGGAAGAACTAAATGACATTATAGAAGAAATAAAATTGAAACCAATAACAATACAACAGATCAGTGAAATGAAGAGCTTTGTCAAATACTGATAGACCATTGGACCAAGTAACCCTTCTGACAAGAAAAGCCCAGGACTAGATAGGTTCACTGCTGAATTTAAAGAATTAATCACAATTCTTCTCAAACTATTCAAAAGAATTTCAAATT
Source organism: Sylvilagus floridanus (assembly GCA_949820135.1). Taxonomy (NCBI): domain Eukaryota; kingdom Metazoa; phylum Chordata; class Mammalia; order Lagomorpha; family Leporidae; genus Sylvilagus; species Sylvilagus floridanus. The sequence goes on along the minus strand of OX463238.1, from coordinate 107,152,088 downwards.
AGGAGTGAGAATAGCAGAGAGAATGGGGAGCTAGGGTGGGAAGTATCACCATGTTTATGAATATATATATATATATATATATATATATATATATATGAGGTACATGAACTTTACATACCTTAAATAAAATTTTTATAGAAAAAGAAAAAAAGAATTTTAAAGACATCAATAGAATATCTAACAATGTACCTCAATGACATAGGAAAACAAGGACCAACTAACCCCCAAATTAGCAGGAGAAAGTAATAATTAAAATTATTAAAGAAATAAAAAATGAAACAAACAAAACATAAAAATAAAAAAATCAGTGAAATTAAGAGCTTTTTTTAAAAAAAATTGACATAGTTGATATACCATTGGCCAATTAACCAAAAAATTCCATAGGAAGAGACCCAAATTAATAAAATCAGAGATGAAAGAGGTAATGTTACAATGGATAACACAGAATTAAAAGAATCATCAGTAATTGATACAATTAGCTATGTGCCAACAAATTGAATATCTAAACAAAATGGATAGATTTTCAGACACAAATGAAAAAAATAAGTCATGAAGACATAAAAAAAAAACCTTCACAGACCAATAACCAAGACAAAATTGAGTCAGAAATAAAGACCTCCAAATAAAGAAAAGCCCAGCACTGTATGACTTCACTATTGAATTAATCCAGACTTTTAAAGAACAATTCCCAATTCTTCTCAAGCTACTCAAAAAAATTGCAAGGGAGAGAATCATCCAAAACAACTTCTAATAAGCCACCATAACCTTAATTCTAAAACCAGAAAAAGAAACAACGGGGAAAGTGAACTGTAGTCCAATAGCCCTCATGAACATAGATGCCAAAACCTCGCCAAAATCTCGCCAAAATATTAATCATGTCCAACAACACATCAGAAAGATCACTCATCTGTACCACATGGGATATATACCTTGTATGTAGAGATGGTTCAACATTCACAAATCAATAAATATAATGCATCACATTAATAAACTGAAGAACAAAAATCATATGGTAATTTGCATAGATGAAGACAGCATTTGATAAAATACAACACCCTTTGATGATGGAAACCTTAAGCAAATTGGGTACAGAAGAAAGATTCCTCAGCACAAATAAGGTAATTTATGACAAACCCATAGGCAGCATCTTCCTAAATGGGGAAAATTTGTAAGCATTCTCACTAGGATCTGGATCCAAAGATGCCAAATATCACCATTGCTTTCAAAGTAGTCTGGTGTTTTAGCCAGAGCCATTAGGCAAGAAAAAAAAATAAAAAGAATCAAACTTAAAGGAAGAACTCAACACTCAAATTATCCATATTTGCAGATGTCTCCACTAAGATAATATTGGAACTCAAAACAAAGTTTGCTAAAGTGGCAAGCTATAAAATTAACACACAAATATCAAAGCTTTTGTATACACAGAGAATGCCATGACTGAGAATGAAACTCTAAAATCCATACCATTCAGACTAACTACAGAAATATTAAATATCTTTGAAAATATTTTAAAAAGGAAGTAAAATATTCATATATTGATAATTCAAAAAAAATAAATAGAAGAAACAAAAAAGGAAAAGTTTTGCATATTTGTAAATTGCAAGAATTAATATCACCAAAATGCCCTTACTGCTGAAATCAGCTTAGAGATTCCATGTAATATCAATCAAAATATCAATGACTTTCTTATCAGATCTAGGAAAGAAGCAATGATAAAACTGATATGGAAACACAAGAGACCCTGGTTAGCTAAAGTAATCTCATGCAACACAAAAAAAGCCAGAGATATCACAATACCAAATTTTAAAAATACTGTAGGGCAATTATAATAAAAATAAATAAAATAAAAATAAATAAAAATAGCCTGGAACTGGCACAAAAATAGAAATTTAGACAAATGGAACAGCACAAAAACTCCAAAAACCAATCCAAGCATATACAACTAGCTTTTCTTTGACGAAGGAGGAAAAATCGATTCCTGGAGCAAGGACAGTCTCCTCAATATTGGGTGCTGGGGAAAGTGGATATCTGTAAGAAGAAGTAAGAAACAAGATACCTACTGTACATCTAATACAAAATTAACTCAAAATTTATTGAGGGACTAAATCTACAACCCAAGAAAGTCAAATTATCAGAGAAAATTGGAGGAACTCTGCAAAATTTTGGCATTTGCAGACTTCCTGGAAAAAACTCCAGAAGCACAGGCAATCAAAGACAAAATTAACAAATGGTATTTCATCAAGTTGAGAAGTTTCTACACTGCAAAAGAAACACTCAACAAAGTGAATAGATAACACACAGAATGGTAGAAAATATTTGCAAACTAAGTGACTGAAAAAGGGTTATATAAAGAGCTCAAGAAACTCAACATCAACAAAACAAACAATCCAGTTAAGAAATGGGCAAAGGGCATGAACAGGAATTTTTTCAAAAGAGTAAATTCAAATGGCCAACAGACACTTAAAAAAATCTGAGGATCACTAGCCATGAGTAGATATGCAAATCAAGACCACAATGAGGTTTCATCTCTCCCCAGTTAGAATACCTCTCATAAAGAAATCAACAAACAATAAATGCTGGTGAGAACGTAGGGAAAAGGGTAAACTAATCCACTGTTGAAAGGAATGTAAACCACTAGAGCCATTGTGGAAATATATTAGAAACTCAATAGATCTACCATAGGACCCAAAAATCCCACTCCTGGAAATTTTCTGGTAAAATGAAATCAAGACAAAAGTGTTACTGGTACCATCATGTTCATTGCAGATCATTTCACAATGGATAAGATATGGATTCAACCCAGCTGCAAACCAAATGATAATTGGATAAAGAAATTATGGCATACATACACTATGGAATATACTGAGTTGTAAAAAAATAGGAAATCCAGTCTTTTGTAATAAAATGGAGGCAACTGGAAACTACTATACTTAGTGAAATAATCTTGTGGTTGTAATTGCTATGTTAATTTCAAAAGATGCAGAGAAAGAGTTTGATAAAACACACTATCCTCTCATGATAAAAATGCTAAGCTAATTGTGTATAGAAGGGACATTCCTTAATGCAATCAGGTAAATATTTGACAAACCCACAACCAGCATCATATTGAATGGGGAAAAGTTAGAGCCATTTCCACTAAAATCTAGAATCACAAAAGTATTTCCACTCTCATATTTCTAAACAAATATTTCTAGAGGTTTTTATCCTGAGCTCTTGGGCAAGAAAATGAAATCAAAATGGGAAAAGAGGAAATCAAATTTTCTGAGTTTTCAAATGACATTAGCCTATGTAAATAAAATCCAAAAAAACTCTACAAAGACAATACTGGAACTCATTAGAGAGTTTGGTGAAGTGGCAGGATATACAATTAGCAGTCTTTGCAAATGGAAAATACCATGGCTGAGAAAGTACTCTTAAGATCAGTACCTCTCACAGTACGTACAAATATGTTAAATATCATGGTATAAATTTAACCAAGGTTGTAAAGGATCATTGCAATGAAAATTACAAAACATTAAAGAAAGAAATAAAAGTACAAAAATGGGAAACTTTCCATGTTCAAGTATTGGAAGAATTATTATTGTCAAAATGCCTATATTACTCAAAGCAATTTACCAATTCAGTGTGATCACAATCAAAATACCAAGATTGTTTTTCCCAGGTCTAGAAAAAATGATGCTAAAAATTGATGTGGATACATAAAAGAAACATTATTTAAAGCAATCTTATACCGCAAAAACAAAGGTGGAGGATTCACAATATCAGATTTCAAGACATACTACATGAAAATTATACAGCCTGGTACTGTTTAAAATTTGACAAGTAGAACAATGTAAATGAGTAGAAACCCCTAATATTAATCTACATATATGTCTTTCCAATTAAAAATTGACAAGTGATCTAAAATAATTCCTTAAAAAAAGGACAGGCTTTTCAAAGAATAGCACTGGGAAAATTAGATTTTAATGTACAGCAGTGTGAAACAAGAACACTACCTTAAAATTTATACAAAAATCCAATCAAATGGATATTGCAGTTGTTAACTTCAAATTTCAAGAAAATATTGGAGAAAATCTGCAAGACACTGGCATAGGCAAAGATCTCTGAAAAGGCCCCAGAAGCAAGGCAATAAAGCAAGGAGAAATGGGATTACATCAAGCTAAGAAGCTTCTGCACTTCAAACACTCAACAAAGTAAAGAGGCAACTGACACATGGGAAAATTTTTAACAAACAATACAATTTATAAGTGATTACTATACAGAATGTATACAGATCTCAAGAAACTCAACAGTGAAACAAGCAACAAGCAACCCAGTAAAGAAATGGGCAAAGAGCATGAATAGTCATTTTTCAAAGAATGAAATTCAAATTGCCAACAGACACAGGAAAAATGCTCAGAATTACTAGCCATCACAGACATGCAAATTAAAAGAGCAATGAGGTGTAACTTCACCTAGTTAGAGTGGCCAGCATCGAAAAATCAAAAAACAACTACTGGTCAGGTTGTAGATGATTTGTCCTCAAATACTGTTGGTGGAAATGCAATCTATTGCAAGCATTCTGGAGGACAGTACAGAGATTACTTAGAATCTGATAATAGATTTATGATGTGACCCAGGCATCCTACTGTTGGGAATTTACCCAAAGGATGTGACACCAGCATATGAAATAATTATTTGTACTTTATGTTTATTGCAGTTCATTTCATAATATCTAAAATACGGTATCAACCCAGATGTCCATCAAGAGGACTTGATTAAAAATGGAAGATACACACACACACACACACACACACACACACACGATGGAATAATATTCAGCCTTAAACAATGAGTGGAATTCTGACTTTTGAGACAAAAGTGATGCAACTGGAAATCATTATACTTAGTGAAATAAGCTAGTGCAAAAAATATATATAACTTTCCCTGATTTTTGGTAACCAATATACAGAACCCAAAAATATAATGCATATGAGTGAAATTGACTTTTATATCCCTTGCCTATACTCTTGAGGAAGACTGGGTTTCTATTTACTATTTCTTAAACATTTTATTTGATGGAGAGTTAAGCTTGTGGTTATAAAATAAACTGAAAGTATGTCATCGTAAAACTTAAAATAAAAATAATAAATGAAGGAGGAATGTAGGTGGGAGCATAGGATTCTGGGTGCATAGGAGGCAAAGTATCATTATCCTTTGAAATCTATATTTGTGAAATACATGATATTTTTCACCTTATATAAAAATATTTTAATTAAAATTTTGAATGTAGAAAATGTAAATTAAATTTTAAAAACTAATTTGCTTGATACTCAACTTGTAAATATTTTAGGAGTTATATAGGTGGCTAGAGGGTATTTGGTTCTTGTAAATTTTCAATTAAAATATCTCCAATAAAATTTTATTAGATTCATTTATAAGAAACCAGCATATCTGAATACAGCAAATCTCATATTTGTTATTTTTAATTGATAGAGATCACTATTTAAATAAAAATTAGGGTTGACCTTTTGCCCTAGCTATCAAGATACCAGCTGAGCCACCCACATTTTATTGGAGTGTCTGGTTTCAAATTTTGGCTCTGTTCTACACTCCTGACTCTTGCCTGGACCAGGGTATTGCAGGCATTTGGGGAATGAATCAGTAGATGGGGGAATCTGTCTTTTCCTTTCCCTTTCAATAAACACGTAAAAATTAAATTGAAATATAATTAATTCTATTTTTATCTTAGGTAAAATGCTGTTAAAGTGTTCAAGGCTATTTCTTCTTTCAAATGACACTTTTTAAATACCACAGGATATGAAGGCCAACACTGGGTGCAAAAGAAAACTTGTGCTGAAATGTGTGTGCCAGTTTACATTGGAGAGCATGTAGTGGAAAACAATTTCACTATGAAGACATTTTCTCAGCCCAAAAACAGATAAAGCCAAACTCTAAAATAATAGTAAAAAGTGACCTATCAACAAATTATTCAATGCAACATCATGTTTTCCTAGCCCTCCTCTTCTCAAGTGTGAGACTAGATAAGGAGTAAAGACAGAAATTTGCAGAGAATATAGAGGAAAGAATATGGAGAGAACAAGAGTAGGATGTATAATAGCTTTTATGAACTTCAAAATCCGTGCAAATCTAAAATCATTGGCAAAGAATCTAGGCAGAATAGATTATAGTCTATGAATGGCATAGGGTTTTCAAATTAGCAAACACTAGGTAAAGCACAATTTAAATGTTCAGGTGCTATTTATAAGAAACAACACAATTTGAAACTACAGCATTATTTAAAAGTCATTTACTGGAACAAAATTCTGAAGGAGGGACAAAAGGCAAAATGAAGGGAGAACCATGCCTTGATAATTGGAAAATGTGGAAAATTGTAAGATACTGAAAAACTAAACAAAATGTAAATGTGATGTTCTCACACTCCAACCAATCGGTTTGATTGTTATTATTATTTAATCTGTGAAAGTAACTGGACTTTGCACTCCTAACAGAAGAGGGCACCATTAAACTACCAAAGTTGTAAAACACTGTACTACATAAAAATCATTAAGGGGAATGTAAGGTCCTTACACAGATCTTGCAGAACACTTCAAATACAAATTGGGGAAAATTATCTAATGAAAACACCCACGAAGCAGAGCATCTAAGAACCCCCTGCACATAATTAAATATACTCAGATAAACACTGAGTATTAGTCAGCTTTTTGTTACTATAATGAAAAAACCTCAAAGAAGCTGTCTTCTAAAGAAAAAGTTAGTTTTGCCTCTCAATTGTGAAGTCGCATTGTTCAAGATCCGGTAGCTACATCAATCTAGTATTTGACAAGGGAGGAACATGACAAAGGGATGATTGCATGGAGAGTCAGGAAGCAGAGTGGCACTAAATAGCTCATACACGGGGTCTCTCCCTATAAAGCCATCATGATTAGATCGTGGGGCTCCACCACAGCAAGCTAATTCAATTCAATTACTTCCCAAAGACCCAAGCTCAAGACATCAAGACTGGACTCAGTTCCCATCCTCTCAGCACCATTAACACAGGAATTGTAGTATAAATATGTGTGAGAGTAGAGGAGTCACATCAGTTTGAGGGGTGTTGAGATTTCCTTTTATAATCATTAAAAAGGGAGAGTGATAGAGAAATGTGAAGAGACAGAATTAAAGATGTTACAAACACTGATTCACTTCCCAATTAAGGGAAACTGCCATGGCTGTACTTGGCTGAAGCCAGGGACTGGAAATTCCATTTGAGTCTCCAAAATGTGTGGCAGGGACTCAAATATTGGATTGTCATGCTTTGCCCTCCCCGGTGCAATAGGAAGGAGCTGGAACAATAACAGATAAATAATAATAAAGATATCCCAATTGACAATTTATCCCACTTTGCCACAATGTCTACTCTCAAACTATTTTCAAATTTTTCAAGAGTAAATAACAAAATTATGTCAAATTAGAAATTTAAAAACTATACAAAATATTTAATTAGCAATGAATAAAATTTGTTGAAGTGAGAGAAGAAAAAATATATAACCTCAGAAATAAGGATCATTTTTAAAATGAATATGAAATTTTAAAATCAAAATTGAAGAAACAGAGCAAGAATGAAGACGAGGAAAATGATAGGAAGTCAGAAAATAATAAAAGTTAGTAACAATAGAAAGTTGGCAAAGAGGCAAAAAATCAAAATTCTTTAAAATGAATAAAAATAAAGGAAAAATAAAAACAAATAATATATTATCCAGGAAATTTCCCTGTACTTGAAAACAACAACAGCATGATTCTGGGGGGAGGGTTCAAAACTGATTATGGTATCTAAAAAAAAATGGAGAAGAACCAATTTTATGTCATATCATGAAAGAACTATTAGATATAAAGGTAAAACAGTGGACAAAATATAGTAGCATCCAAGAAAAAATAAATTACACAACAAAATTAATTCATTTCATAAATAAGAGTGACAACTGTTAAATCAACAATGAGAGTCACTGTATACTTACTCCCCATGTAGGATCTCTGTCCTTAATGTGTTGTACTATATGAATTTACAGTAAAACTAGTACTCAAACAGTACTTTACACTTTGTGTATCTGTGTGGGTGCAAACTGTTGAAATCTTTACTTAGTATATACTAAGTTGATCTTCTGTATATAAAGATAATTGAAAATGAAAAAAAAAATAATAGGTTTCCAACAGACTTCTTAAAGTAGCTAGGAAAAAGGAATGACAATGAGTGAAATATGACATGATGATAGAATTGTGAGAAAATCATATCTTTCATAAAAATATATTGGAATGAGTTTAACACTCCCATTCAGACAGATATTTCAAATATGTCACACAAAAATAGATTTGTACATATGTTGTATCCAAAAGAAAACATGGAAACCTAAGTAAAAAGAGAAAAGTAAGTACAAAGCAATCAGAATATATTTTCCTAGGAATTTGGAAATGAATAAAGAACATGACAACTGGTCCTATTATATAGCGAACTGGAATATAAGTGCTAGAACATTAAATAGTGCAAGCACTATTGAATGTTGTATGTCACAATTCTCAAAAATATGAAGTATAAATACACAAGCAACAAATAACACAACTTTCATTGTGATGTACAATCTATATAACATGTATGGTTAGAAAAAGTAACATTATAACATAACTGATAGGGCTCAGGGCATGACATATAAAAAGACTGTGGGAAAAAAAGAAGACATCTCTGTAACATGACTTTTTCACAGAAGGATTATTTTGAGCTGGTAAATTGGAGACATTGCAGAAATTCAAGTGCTGAGAAGTTCCTTTCTTTAATTTGCTAGTCAGATTTAATAAAAAAGAAAGATGTGAATGACCAATTATGACATTAAAAAGACCCCAGAAGCACAGGCAATAAAAGTAGAGACAAATTGGATTATGTCTGGCCATGAAGCTTCTGCATCGCGAACGAAATACTCAACAAAGTAATGAGGTAGCTGATACAATGGAAGAAAATATTTGCAAACTATGAATTAATATAACATTAATAACTACAATTTATTATGCCCTCATAGTGACAGTTCTAGGAAGATAACCATACTTGGCTCCCTCTCTAGCCCTTGTATATACTTATGACTATATGTTCTACTTTTTGAATTCTTTAGTTACAGGAGGATTAAGCTTATAAATTTAAGGTAAATTAAAAGCATGATACTGTAAAAATTAAAAGAAATATTAAGATAGGAAGAAGGAGAGTGGGTGAGAGGTACAACAGGTAAGAAGTATCATTATGTTCTTAAAATTGTATATGTGAAATACATGAAATCAGTTCTCTTCATCATTCCAAAAAGTTAAAAATAGAATTAAAACAAAATAAAAGATCATACATCAATATCCTTTGGGATTTGTCCTAGAGATCTGAGGGTTGTTTGACATCTGGAAATCAGTAAATATCATAAATGAAAATCAATGGATTGAAAAGCAAAACCATATGGTTATCTCAATAGATTGAAATACAGTTTTTGATAAGATTCAACACCCCTTCAGTAAAAACCCTCAGCAAATTAGGTATAGAAGTATCTATCTCCAAATTATAATAGAAATATATGATAAACCACAACCAATGACATAGTGAATGAAGAAAAGCTGAAAGAATGCACCCTCACATGTGGAACAAGAAAAGGATGTCTACTTTTACCTCTCTTTTTCAATGTAGTACTAAAGGTTTTAGCAAGAACAATTAGGGAAGAGAACAAAATGAGACATCAAAATTTGAAAAGAGGAAGTCAAATTATCCATGTTTCCCAATAACATGCTGCTGACATGAAAAAACTAAAATCTCCACTCAAAAACTCTTAGAAATTAAAAACCAATTCAAAAACTTGCAGGATATACAACAAACACAAAAAACAGTCATCTTTCTACATGCTAATGATAAATTAACTGAAAAAAAATTTAAAAAGTAATTCAATTCACAATAGCCACAAAAATACTTTGGAATAAATTTAACTAAAGAAGTTAAAGATGTTTACAATGAAAATTATAAAGCTTTGTTGAAAAAATCAGCAAGGACCCTTCTACCACCACAACCAAATGGAAAGATATTCTTTTCTCAGGGATTGGAAGAATCAATGCCATAAAAATATCCTTGCTACATAAAGCAATCTACAGATTTAATGTAATTCTTATAAAAATAGCAATGTCATTCTTACAGCATTAGGAAAAAATCATAAAATTCATATGGAATCAAAAAGACCAGATTAGCCAAAAAAATCATGGAGTGAACACAAACAAAACAAAACAAAACAAAACAGAACAAAAAATGCTGGAGGCATCACAATACCTGACTTCAAAGCATACTACAAAGCTACAGCAATTAAAACAACATGGTACCAGCAAAAAACAATGTAACAGGATAGAGAGCCCAGAATTTAATTCTAATAAATCCAGCCAATAGATTTTTTTGCGAAAATTGTGCAGACCATGGATTGGAGTAAGGCTAATCTCTAACAAATGGTGTAGACAAAACTACATGTTTACATGCACAAGAAAGACATTAAATGCATAGCTCCATAATATACAAAAATCTACTCAAGGTGAATCAAAGACTTATATTTAATACATAAGACTTTGAAGTTCCTGGATGAAAATTTGGAGAAAACACTCAAAGACATTGATGACATAAGATGATGACTTATTGGATCCCAATAAGCACAGGCAACAAAAACAAAATCTAACAAATGGTATCACTTCAAACTCCAAAGTGTCAGCACAGCAATGAAAATATTCAATGGAGTGATGAGAAGTTCAACTGAATGGGAAAAATACATCAGTACTAAGAAAGAGGTCCTGATTAGCAAGATTCTTATAATAACTGACACTCAACTCTCTGGCTAAGGAAAGTCCATACACATGAGACACATTTATACCTCACACTAACACCCCCACTCCTGAAAACTGCTGCAGACTATGTCACTTGTAGATCCAATTGACATTGCTTAAAGAAAAAGAAAGCACTCAGAGGATACACTCATGAGCACACCTAGAAACAAAGCCAAAGCAACAAGACCACAAGACCCTTTACTACATCTAAACCAAAACTCTTTTTTTTAACGAACCTACTCCATAAAGAAGAGAATATTATATCAGATCCTCAGACATCAAAGTAGGAACATAGGAAGTATTAAGAAACAAGGCAGCATGAAACTCCTCAAGTGAACACAACAGTTTCCCAGAAATAGAGCTGGTATGAAAGAAATCTATGAAATGCCAGAAATATATGTCAAAATAATGATCAAAAGGTAACTCAGTGTGATGTAAGAGAATACAGGAGTCCTATTAAATAAATGAGGAAAACAAAAGGTGCCACGAATGAAAAATTCAGTAAGACAGGAATCATTAAGAGAAAAGAAACAGAAATTTTGAAGATAAAAACTTCAAACAATGTCATAAAATACATGAATGACAGAGAGCTTCAATGGCAGAATACACCAAATCAAGGAAGGAATTCCTTATCTGGATGACATGACCTTTGACCTCTCTCTCTCTCTCTCTCTCTCTCTCTCTGTGTGTGTCTGTGTATACCTATGTGTGTGTGTGTGTGTGTGTGTGTGTGTGTATATATATATATATATATGATATGGGATATCATTTAGTGATGTATACCTATGTGTGTGTGTGTGTGAATAAATATATAATATGGGATATCATTTAGTGATGAAATATTTTTATTGTAAAGATTCCCATAAGAAAATGGACATAAAAAGGTACTGAGAACTTACTAAATGAAACAGCAATTAAAAATTTCCCAAATCTGGAAGAGGTATGGGCATTCAGATGTAGGAAGATAAAAACAAATAAACAAACAAGCAAACAAAAAAGCATGTTGAATCAGCCAAAATGCTCCTGCTCAATGCATATTGTATATTCACAATGTCAAAAATTAAGGGCAAGGAGAGATTCCTAAATACAATAAGAGAAAAGCATCAAATTACTAATAAAGGAACATCAACAGGTTGAATAACAGCCTTCTCATCAGAAATCCTACAAGCCAGAAGAGAGTGAGTAGGATGGGACAACATCTTACAACAAATTTCCATTAAGAAATTATAACCAGAAAATCTAACATTTGGAAGTCAAGGGAAAATAGTGTATTTCACAGGTTAATCAAGACAGATGGAATACAGCACATTGAGATATTCTGAAAGGAGTTGTACAATAGGAGTAACATTATGAAAAAAATATGAGACTTCCAAAGTCACTAGTAATAATCATTAACCAATAAAATATTACAGGTGTTAGTTTTTTTTTCAATTGTCTTTATATACAGAAGATCGATTAAGTATATACTAAGTAAAGATTTCATCAGTTTGCACCCACACAGAAACAGAAAGTGTAAAATACTGTTTCAGTACTAGTTGTAGCATTACTTCACATTGGACAACACATTAAGGACAGATCCCACATGAGAAGTAAGTGCACAGTGACTCCTGATGTTGATTTAACAATTTGACACTCTTGTTTATGGCATCAGTAATCTCCCTAGGCTCTAGTCATGAGTTGCCAAGGCTATGGAAGCCTTTAGGGTTCGCCAACTTCGATCTTATTCCGACAGGGTCATAGTCAAAGTGAAAGTTCTCTCCTCCCTTCAGAGAAAGATACTTCCTTCTTTGATGGCCCCATTCGTTCCACTGGGATCTCTCGCAGAGATCTTTCATTTAGGTCTTCTTTTTTTTTGTTTTTCAGAGTGTCTTGGCTTTCCATGCCTAAAATACTCTCATAGGCTATTCAGCCAGATATGAATGCCATAAGGGCTGATTCTGAGGCCAGAGTGCTATTTAGGACATCTGCCATTCAATGAGTCTGCTGTGTCTCCCACTTCCCATATTGGATCGTTCTCTCTCTTTTTGATTCTATCAGTTAGTATTAGTAGACACTAGTCTTGTTTGTGTGATCCCTTTGACTCTTAGACCTATCAGTATGATCAATTGTGAACTGAAGATGATCACTTGGACTACTGAGATGGTATTAGTACATGCCACCCTGATGTGATTGTATTGGAATCCCCTGGCACGTTTCTAACTCCATCATTTGGGGCAAGTCTGATTGAGCATGTCCCAAATTGTACATCTCCTCCCTCTCTTTTTCCCCCTCTTATATTTAACAAGGATCATACTTTATCCATTTTTGTTCTTTGTTTTGTTTAGTACTATTGGTTGAACTCTGTAATTGACACACAATTATTCTTAGGTGTTTAAATTTTAACTAAAAAGTGATCCCTGTTAAATATAAGAGTGGGAAAAAGAGAGGGAGGAGATGTGCAGGTGTTAGTTTTTATGTATCAATACTAACCTTGAATGTAATTGGTTTAAATATCTGAGTAAAAAGATTTAGTTTGGCTGAATAAATAAAACACCAAGAACCTCCCCCACCTCAATGCTTCCTACAAGAAATACACTTCCCAAATAAATATACATGTAGACTGAAAGTGAAAACCTGGAAAAAGATATGCCCGGAAAATGGAAACCAACAACCAGCAAGAGTGGCTATACTTGGATAAAAGAGAATTTAAATGAAAAACAAAACAATGCAAAGAGAATAGAAGGATATTATATATTGATAAAAATATTAGTTCACAATCATAAATAAATATGCACTGAAAAGACAATCCATATATATATATATATACATATATATAAATATATATGTATATATATATATATAGAGAGAGAGAGAGAGGATTATTAGACTTAGTGGGAGAAATAGACATCAATACATTGGTAATGGGAGTCTTCGACACTCCATTGCCATGAATGGACAAATACCCAGAGAGAAAATTTACAGATACATCAGATGAACCACATCATTGAGCAAATGTACTTGACAGCCCTTAACAGAACATTTTTCCAAGTTGCTACATCATATATATTATTCTCATCAGCACATTGACCATTCTCAAAGACAGAGGAAGTATTGAGCCACAAATGAAGCCTCAGTAAATTTAAAAAGATGAAATTAATATCCTGTGTCTCCTTAGATTAGAAAGGATTACAACAAGAATTCAAGAACAAGAACAACAGAACACTTGTAAATACATGGAAATCATGCAACGTGGTACTGAATGGTCAATGAATCACTGAAGAGGTTAAAAAGAAAATGAAAAGTTTCTTGAAGTAAATCATAATGAAAAAACACCACATCAAAACCTGTGAGATACATTAAAAGAAATACTAATAAGTAGGTTTAAAGCATTAAGTACTTAAATTTAAAAAATGAGAAATGTTTCAAAATCTAATGATGCATTTTGAGGGTTGGGAAAAATAAGAACAAACAAATCCCAAAATGATCAAAAGAGAAATAATAAAGATAAGATCAGGAATAAATGGAATTGAAGCTAAAATAAACTTTTTTTTTCTAAGAAAAAATAGACAAAACTTCAGGCAGAGTAAGAAAAAAATAAATAAAATTATACATGAAGAAGGAGACATTATAATCTATGCCACTAAAATACTTATGATCATAAGCAACTACTACAAAAACCTGTATGCTTGGAAAACCTCAAATAAATGGATAAATTCCTGAATAAATAAAAATCCACCAAGATTAAGTCACAACAAAATAGAAAATCTAAGCACATGTATAAAAAGCAACGAGATTGAACTACCAAGTAAAATCTCAATATTCCTGATGAACATACATGCAAAAATCCTTAGCAAAACACCTACTGATCAAGTCAAAAGCACATCAGAAAGAACACTCATGAGGACCAAGTGACATTTACTCATGGAATGCAAGATGGTTCAACATTTACAAATCAATAAATGTAATGTATCTCATTAACAAATGGAATAACAAAAACAATATGATTATCTTAATAGATGCATTGAAAACATTTGCTAAAATACAAGATTCTTTCATTATAAAAACCTTGAGCAAATTGGATATCCATGAAATATTCCTCAACACAATCAAGGCAAGTTACGACAAACCCACAGCCAGCATCTTGTGGGGAAAATTTGGAAGCATTCCCACAATAGATCAAGAAACAGACAAACATGCCCACTCTCACCACTGCCATTCAATATAGTCCTGGAAGTTTTAGCCAAAGCCATTAGGCAAGAAAAAGAAATTAAAGAGATACAAATTGGAAAGGAGCAAGTCAAATTATCCCTATTTGCAGATGATATGATTCTTTATATAGGAGAAAAAAGAATCTACTAAGAGACTATTGGAACTCATGATTTTGGTAAAGTGATAGTATATAAAATAAATGCACAAAATCAAAAGTCTTTATATAAGCAAGCAATGCTGTGCCTGAGAAGGAACATGTAAGATCAATCCTATTTGCAATAGCTACAAAAAGTTAAATATTCTGGAATAAATTTAACCAGGGATGTTAAAGATCTCTGTGACAAAAAATTACAAAACACTAAAGAAATAAATAACAGACACACAAGCACAGGACAATGGCAGCCACAGCTGGGTGGGCAAGAGCAGAGCTGGGGTGTGGCTGAGAGGGCTTGGTTTATGCAGCACTAGTAATCATTTTTTTAATTTTTCCCCTGTGAGTGTATTGCTATTTAAAAATAGGTATAATATAATTTTAAAAATTAACTCTATCTGCTCTAATGAAATGTGTTCCAACTATCTCTAAAGTATAGCAGCTGTTAAAATATTTAATAAAATATTTGGAGTAGAGAGCTAAAGAGAAGAAAATAAATTCAACTATATTCAATGAGATGAATTCATTAATATTGAGAATTTAGGTTACTGATAACTTATGTATCATAAAAATATCCGTATTAGTAATGGGTTTACAAAAACACTTCTAATATTTTCTGTGAAAGGGACTTTATTTTTGTTACACTGTCAATGATATAATAAAGGGAACAGTACATGCATTAACTTCAAAATCTGTTTCCAGGTAGTTAAGTTCAAGGTGTTTCATCTTAACATAGCAACTCCACTTACTATTTTATAGAACATGGTGACATTGACAATTGAGGAATTGTCCCTAGTGTTTTTAAGGTGTGCTTTAACATTTCACATACAAATCAGTAAAATCTAGTTTAGCATTTCATCTGTTTTCTTTCTTCTCATATCACATGATGATTTCCAACCTCCCTCAAATTTGCATACATTGACATTTTCAGCATGTCAAAAGTTAGCTTTATTTTGCTCTGCTGGAATAAGAAAGCATCTAGTAATTGTGCCTCATTGATATTCAATACCAGTAAGTGTACAGCTCAAATATGGGATAGCATTTATTATTTTCAGAACTGTTTCTTGGTGTGTTTTATTGTGATAATTTCCTAATTTCCATATCTACATCTAATACCTATATTTTTATAAAGCTGTGAATTATTCTGATCTTAGGGGAACTATTTTTATATTTCCAGACACTAGATACATAAATTAAACTTCCAGGTTTTTCTGATTTTTATGTTGAACTCATTTAAGACAAAAACTTTGATTAAATATTGTTGGAATGTTGCTCTAACACCAAAATAAATATATTTGGAAAATACCTGTTTTGTATGCTTCATTAGTAACTAATTGTTGCTTTACAAATATACACACAACAGCTTTAAGCAAAACCTATTTGTTATCCCATAGCTTCTGTAGATGAGACATCTGGACACAGCTCTGTATCACACAGGGTTAAATTATGCTGTCTGTCAAGTTGATATCTCATCTCGAAGATTGACTAGAGAAGATTCCATTTCTGAGCTCACTGAAATTCTTGGAGGAATAATTTCCTTGAGATCATAAACTCATCCAGGTTCTCATAAAATCCATTTTCTGAGGTTGTTTGAAAAAAGTCAGTTTCTTGCTACTGCCAAGTGAAGACTTAGTTCAAATAATAGAAACTACCTGTGGGGCTTCCCCTCAAAGCTCTCTCTTCAAAATATGGCAGCTGGCTTATTCCAGACTCCCAGCAAAGGTGTCTACTGGTTTTGTTTTTTTTATTTTTTTTGTTTTGTTTTGTTTTGTTTTCATTCTCCTTCTAAGGCTTGACTATTTAATTCAGGCCCATTCAGGTTATACCCTCTTGCTTAACTCAATTCAATTGATTAGGGATCTGAATTCTATTGACAGAATCCCTTCTATTTTTTTATATAAAATAGATGATTTATGAAAATTTGACTCCATTACATTTATAGGCCTCCCTCAGATTCAAAGATCCCCAGCAGGGATCAAGGCCAAGAGCCAGGAATTCATTTCACGTTTCCCATATGGATGACAGGAATCTGATCATTGGACCTGTCACTGTTACCTCCAAGATCTTACACTGATGTGAACCTGGAGTCCAAAGAGGAGCCAGGTATTGTACCCAGGTACACTGATGTCATGGCAAAACATCTTACCCAAGGAAAGCATTCTTTTTTAATATTATTTTTATTTATTTTATTATTCTTATTTGTTTAAAATGCAGAGTTGAAAGAGAGAGAGAGAAAGAGAGAGAGAAGACAGAGTTTCATCAGGTCTGAGAGACTGTTCTTGATGCTGTTCTTTATATAAACTACATGCTTGAAGTACTTAGCTGTTTTCTTTCACGTCCTGTCATCATATTAATTAATTTCTGCTTGCTGTGGATAATCATGTACTTGATATTTTGTTTGCAAATTAGATACCATATTTTAATATTTACATTCTTGAAGCATTGCTTTCTTATCTGTTAACTTCATTTCTAATACAAACAAACCTTTGGCATGGCTGACTTGTCTAGTTGAAACTTGGATTCCAATGTAATTGCGTATAATATATCTAGGTTTTTTTGACATATTATCTAGCATGAGTAAATGTTACACTTCCCTGTTAGTGAATTTTTGATGTGAGATCAATAAAACATGAGTTATAAGGCCATTATATTCTCTTTCATCTGATTCTTTTTCATTTCTCCTTAATAGTCTGAGCCACGGTCTTAATATTTTCATTATCATTCAGTCCTTTAAGGAAAAAATATTCTGCTTCTGAGCTGAGGATGTTCTTGAATCCATATATTAATTTTTTCCTCTACATTATTTTCTAGATTTATGAGAGTAAACCAAAAGGCTAAGCATTTTTTTTTTTTGACAGGCAGAGTTAGACAGTAAAAGAGACAGAGAAAAAGGTCTTCCTTCCGTTGCTCACCCCGCAAATGGCCGCTACAGCCGATGTGCTGCGCTGATCCAAAGCCAAGAGCCAGGTGTCTCCTCCTGGTCTCGCATTGGTTGGAAGGTCCAAGCACTTGGGCCATCCTCCACTGCCTTCCCAGGCCATAGCAGAGAGCTGGACAGGAAGAGGAGCAACCGGGACAGAATCTGGCGCCCCAACCAGGACTAGAACCCGGGAAGCCAACCCCACAGTTGGAGGATAGCCATGGCGCTGGTAAGGTTAAGCCTTAAATATTAATTCAGTCAGGTGAATGATATCTTCCTAGAAGTCTCTAAAATAATTTAGTATGTTGGTATAATCACGCATGAGTCTGATCAAATGATCGAATGATCAATGATCTCACATTGTTAGACTTAGCTTTTTTGTATTTCTGTTTCTTCAAATAATAAATATGTTTTCTTTCAAATGGTGACCCATTTAGTTAGAATCGGTTTGTTTGATTTGGTGGTACTGCATGTTGACATCTATGAAGTTTTTTTGTAGTTTATTCTTATTTCCTTTTTCCCAAATTTAATAATCTAATTTTTCATTCTAATTCATTTCATTTTATTAAATATTAGTATTATTTCTGCTTTATTGCTTTCTACTCCCTGGAATGGATTGTTTTGAATTTCATCACAATATTCCATTTTTTGGTCAAATTTCTCAGTATTCCTCATGGTTATGACTTAGTCAACTAGACCTGAGAAAACAGAAATGATGTAATAGATAAAATATTTACTAGCAAATAAATATTCAAGCTTTCAATAGTAATAGTAACTACTCTTTTGCACAAACTTAGAATATTAATACATTTTAAATGTTCTATGCCAAAGAATTTTGAAGGCCTCTTTTTTGTAGAAAATTTACTCCAAAGTCAAGTCTCAAATTTACTCCTAATTGATTAATTTACTCAATTTAATGTTTTTGTCTGCTTATTTGATGATAGACACCTTGATTCCCTATTTTGGTTTTTGTGAACAGTACTGTTATACACAAGGTACATCAAGGATCACTTAGATACAATGAGCTCATGGTGGGATTCCTGGATCCTATGACAGTTCCATCAGTTTCATTTCTAGTTTGATTTTTTTGTCATTCTGATGGTAGCTGTTCTCACAGTTGCTAGTTAAATATTGATTTTGATTTGCATTTCTCTCATGACTAGGTATATTGAATATTTCTTCATGTATTTTTTGTGAATATAATTTTTTATTTGAGAAGGGTCTATTCACGTGACTTGCCCATTTCTTACTTTGGTTGGCTGTTTTGTTATTTCTGAGGGTTTTTTTTTTTTTTAGTTTCTGATATATGCTGATATAAATCATTTTTGGATAATTACCTTGCTAATAGTTTTCTCGACCTTTGGGATAGCTCTTTAAGCTATCATCCCCATTGCTCTGAAGAAGCTTCTGTTTATAATCTCATTAACATAGTTTTGTGTTTATTTTCTGAACTTTTCTAGCCATACAATAATAATAATAATAATAATAATAATAATAATAATTACCTACCTCAGTATCTTCAAATGTTTCTCCACTATTTTCTTCTAACAACTTTTTAGTTCAGGTCTTAAAGTTGAGTCTTTGATGTGTCTCAAATTGAATTTTTGTATATGGTAAGACGTAGTGATTTAATTTCATTTTCTACATATGCATAACATATATCCAATTTTGCTAGTACCATTTATTGGAAAGGTTATCTCTTAGAGTAGTGATCCCATGGTGCTGAATTCACTGATTTTCTTGTCTATGAAATGCTTTATTTTTTCTTCACTTCTAAATGATAACTTTACTGCATATGATATTCTTATTTGGTAGGATTTTTGTTTGTTTTTTGTTTGTTTGTTAATTTTCTCTTTCAAGACATTTGCTATCTCATGCCACTCTCTTCTGAGAGTGATTTCTTCTGAGAAGTCTGCCATAAATCTAATGGGCTTTCTTCTACAGGTAACTTGGCATTTTTCTGTCTTTAGGATTCTCTCCTTGTCCTGAACTTTTGAAGATTTGACTACAATGTGCCTAGAAGAATGTCTTTTGTGGTTGAATCTGATCAAGGTCCTTTGAACTTCCTGTATCTGGGTGTTCATATCTCTGTCAAGACTAGGGATGTTTTCAAATTTGCTTTTGTTCATGTTATTGACAATGCATCTTTTCTCCTCTTCCTCATATACACCTATAATCTGAATATTTGTTTTTTAATGGCATCTCACATGTCTGGTAGACTTTGTTCATTTTTGCAATTGCTTTCTTTTTATTTTTATTTGACTGGATGCTTAAATTATGAAGCTCCAAAATATCTGATTAATTCTTTCTTAATAATGCCTATCTCTGTTGAATTTCTAATTCATATCATACTTTGCTTTCCTCAATACTTTGAATTGTCTGTCTGCATTCTCTTGCATCCCATTGAGTTTTCTTAAGACCATTATTTTAAATTATCTTTTAAGGTATTTTATAGATTTGCTTGAAATTAAGATCTATTGCTAGAAAATGTTCTTTTGGAGATATTGTGTTTCTCAGTTCTCCATGTGTGTATGTCTGTGTATCTGGTGAAACATTTCCTTTTTCTTCATGTAGTATATTTCTCTGGAAATCACTTTTTTGTTTAGATGGAAGCCAGTGTGTCAGTTTGGGAATTGCTTTGACTTTTGTTATAGGTGAAGTAAGATGTATAAACTCGGAATGATTTTGAGTGTAAATATGTTGGCAGTGTCTATGTGTGCCACGGTTGTCTAGTCTGTAGGTAGTAGTATAACTTGGAAATGGATGTGGGCTTCGTTGGGTGTTCATCTTCAATCTCCAGGGAATTAAATAGCTGTACCAGAGTTTATTAATTGTCCTAAACATATTGCTGATTCTATGGGTGAGAGAATATGCTTTCTTCTTTTTGCATCACAAATCTGAGTGTTACCACTGGGTTTGTGGCACTGATAGCTTTGGCACTGGCACTGTGTGATGCACATGGCACCTGCCTCAGACTCCACTGGGTGGGTGTGAGTGATGCTGGAGCTTATAGGAAAAAAATAAATTAAATAAATTAAAAAACTCTAGTCCCAGCACTGAAGGATGTGAAGGAGAGATTGTACCAGTTCCGTAGGGGTGTCTACAGGTAATGCTGGAGATTGCATTCTGGACGGTGTGGACCTGGAGCAGTGTAATGCAGGTGAGCTCTGCCTTAGATCCGTAGAGTCTCAGTGACTATGAAGGGTTGAGTACTAACAGTCATAGTTCTATAACTTCAGGACACGAAAGATGTCATGCCCAGGTCTTATTGGAGAAGTAGGTTACGCTGGAGATTGTACAAGGGCAACAATGGTTCTGCCACAATGGAGTAGAGACAGAGCATTTCTTGGTCCCACGGGGAAAGTGCAGGTGACCCTGTTATAGAGCCAGCAACAAAAGTCCCTTAGCTGCAGAACACAGTGGAGATACTATCCAGATCTCACATTCCCTATATAGGCTACTCTGGAAACTGCTCTGAAAGACAGATCTGGAGCAGTGGAATGCAGATATGGCTCTCCCGAGTTTTATGGTGAGAACTCGGTTACTCTGTGGAATATAACTCTAAAGGTCTGTGCCTCAGAGCTGCAGGACTCCATGTGTACTTTACCCACATTCTGTAGATTGATCACGATTCTGCTCTAGCTTTTGCAAGCCTATAATAAGAGGCAGAGAGGGCTTACTTCAGGCTCCACAGACAAGACGACTTAAAAGATAATTTAAAATAATGGTCTGTAAGTCCAGGGACTTACAGAGCACTAACTGTCTCAGAGCTACAGGATGTAGTGAGCTCCTTATCCAGCTCTGTAGAGGTGAACAAAGGTGACTGCTGAATACAGCTTTAATTTGCCCAGAACTGCGAGTCTGAAGTTACGTTACTGAGGTCCCATATTATGATCATACATTATACTGGGAATTGTGTGGTGACATGTATGGTTACTGAACAGAAGGATTCATATAAGGCCTTTCCCATTCTGAGGAAGACACACATGTCCTGGAATGTATAGAACCGACAGTAATAGTCTTAGTACACTAAGGTGTCACAAGCTTAGTGGCAGCTTTTCTGGGGCTTATGGACTGGCAACCACCAGCCTGAAACAGAGCAATGTGGATGGAGCCCTCCTGATACTATTTGTGAGTGTGAGTTACTCCAGGGACTGTTGCACCAACAGTCACATTCCCAGAGTCTCAGGACAGAGAAGAATCGTCAACCGGTTCCCACAGAGCATGCAAGACTCGTGCAGGGGCTTCTTTTGGTCACCCAGTACCCTTTTTAGAGATGCAGAAGGGAATCTCGTTCAGTCTTGTCCTTTTGTGCTTGTTGATTGGCTACTGTTGGTACCTAAAGAATCAGGGAAACTTCTCTAGATTGTGCACAGCAAGCAAGAGTGACTCTGAGGCTATGCAGAGCAATCGCAAGTCTGCAGACTGCCAAAGAGCTTACTGTATGCGCTGCAAAGCACCCTGGCTCTATCTCTGTGGGCCTGTGGTGGTTACAAGCTGTCTGCTGTGCCGTAAGACAGAATGGTCCTTAGCAGTAGATGTGCAGTAGCTGCTCCGGTCCAGGGCTTTGGGTCAAAGGAGCCAATGTGAGTTCCTTTTGAGACAAAGAAGTTCCTTAGACCCCAGTGAATTTTCTAGACTGAGGGCTGCATATTATTCCTGGAATTAGGGCTGCAAGTCTTCAGTGATGGAGTGGATCAGAGAGCTCTCTGCTTACCTTTTCTTTTCTCAGCAAGATGTATCCTGGGTGGTGATGGAGCAGGACTAGGAGGTGCAGTGTGCTTTGTTTCTCTCTCTCTCTGCTGGCTTTCCGAATCGTTGTGCTGCTTAGAGTTTCCACCACTTCCTTGTGGAAGCTTTCCCCAAGTTGCTTTCCTGGAAATATAGTCTATCCGTTGTTCTGGTTCTTCTCCGTGGCAGAGGTGAGTGCAGGGCCTCTCTGTGCAGACATCCTTGGTCAACTTCGGAATTATCTAATAACTATCATAAAAATAGTAACACAATGGAATGAAACAGTTGGCTTGATTTGGGGGCATATAAAGATTTTAGTCATATTCTTTATTCACCAGACAACTTTTCCAAAATTGTGCAATCTAAATAGATTGTAGCTTTTAATATGAGACACAATCTCATTTACAATGCTGATTGGTAATATATGGCATAATAAATGTAAATTTTTCACCAACTAGCTGGGATAATTTCAGCTTCTAATAAATGACACCTATTCACAGAATATCTTACTTCTTATGTCAAGATATTGCAATATCCCTCCATCATTCTCAATACTTGCAAACTAAAATAGCCAATCTAGATAGTATTTCCATTAACTATGAAGTTCATGTTACTGTATTCAAAAGAAAAGACATTACACTGAATAATAATGTCGAGGGCTATTTTAATATACTTCATCATCATAAATACAGAAAGATTTTATTTAATGTTCTTACTGAACACTGGGATAAAACACTCAGGGGCATTTGAAGGAAAACTTGAATATTAGTTTATTTTCTGAAATTTGAAAGTGTGTTAAGTCATATGTTTATTTTAAATAACTGAAACAGTGAATATTTGAGTATAATTGCAAAGTAAATTATAAATATTATTTTTAAGAATTCATAAACAGGTGCTCATATGGATATTAATGGATATGAGTATGTGATTCTCAAGTGTTATACATGACATACTTTACAGTATGAAAAGGATACAAATAAACTTTGCGCTAAATATCAGGACAAACTCAAGTCATAAATGCACACCTAGATTATATAATCCAGAGCCAGTGTTGTGACATACCTGGTGAAGCCAGCTGCAATGCCTGCCTCTCATATGGTCAGTAGTTAGAGTCCTAATCCAGCTAGTGATAGTGTTCCTGGCAAAGCATCTGAAGATGCCCCAAGTGCTTGGATTCTTATATCCACGTGGAACCTCTGTACCTCAGCCTTTCAAATAAATAATAAAAGATTAAAAAATCGATCAAATTTGTTTAAACAAAATGAAAAAGTTAATTAAAATTTTTAAAAGATTTTTAACTTTTAAAACAATTTAAAAGATTTATTTGAAAGCCAGTGTAACAGGGAGAGAAGGTGAGAGAGTGAGAGAGAGAGAGGGAGAGAATCTTCCATTCTCTGATTCACTCTTCAATGGCCACAATGGCTGGGGCAGGGCCAAGCTGAACCCAGGAACCAGGAGCTTCATCCGGGTCTCCCACAGGGCCCCGACTTCTTGGGCAATCTTCCACTGTTTCCCAGAGGCATTAGTAGGCACCTGAATCAGAAGCACAGCAGCTGGGCTTTAATCAGCGCCCATATGGGATGCCAGCATCACAGGCCTCAACTTACCAGCTACGCAGCAACACCGACCCAGGTTAATCAAGCGTCAATGACCAGCGGTTGTATGAAGAAAACAGAAAAGAGCAATATTATAACTTTACAGAGATGGTTCACTCCCCACACTTGTGCAGTCTTTGAAGACTGTTTTCCTTCTTAAAAGTGGCAAATGATGCTTCTGTCTTCTCTTTAGTCAAAAAATGAAAAGAAAATAAGCAACATTAAAATATCAGCTCCAAAAATGAGGACTAAGTGTGGACATATGTCCCATTTTAACATTGTTTCAGTGAAAATGACTAAAGTAATAAATCTCAATGGAATGAAATTTTTAAATTTCTTCTAATATGAGTGTAATTATCATTAGTCATTATGACAATGGCAATTTTAAAATATCATTGAAATGATCTAATCTTTTAAATGAAAATATGTGTAACATTAAAAAATGAAATAATGTTCCAAAAGTGAAAAATTTATGCTAAGACCAACATTTGCATAAATCATATCTTTTTTGAAATTTGAGTGATAATGATGTGTCAAAATAGGTAACTAATGTACTACTCTTGCTAATAAAATGGTGCTATAAACCCAGGATGCCATCTTAAGCTCTGGCCCCGTCACAATCTTTTACAATAAGCTTTGATTCTAAGCCCAGCTTGGCTTACTAGAAGTCAAGTGACCAAATGGCCCCACCACAAGTATCAGCTCAACCCCCACCCTGTCCATCAAATAAATAAATAAATCTTTAAAAAAGTAGAACCGGCTGAGGCTGGCGTTGTGGCAGAGGGTAAAGCTGCCACCTGCAATGCCTGCATCCCATAAGGGTGCTATTCATGTCCCAGTGGCTCCACTTCTAATCCAGCTTCTTGCTAATGCCCTGGGAAAAGCAGGTGAATATGGCCAAAGTATTTGGGCCCCTGCAACCCATGTGAGAGATCTTGATGAGGCCTCTGGTTCCTGGCTTCAGCTCCAGCCCAGGCCATTGTCATAATCTGGGTAATGAACCAGCAGATGGAAAACCTGTATGTATGTGTGTGTGTGTGTGTTTGTGTGTGTGTGTGTGTGTGTCTTGTCTCACTCTCCCTCTGTAACTCTTTTGAATAAATAAAAAACGAAGAGAAAAGAAACAGAAAGGCTGTGTATGCTGAGGCAGGGATTATATGAAAATTCTCTCTTCTTTGTGTTCCATTTTTCTGTGGACATAAACTTGCTCTAAAAAATGAAAACTCATGGTGATTAAGACCCTGTTAGGAACACCATCCATATCAAAGCCCTGGTTCTGCTGCCAATTCAAACTTCATGTTAATGCATACCCGGGAGGCAGCAGTGATAGGAGCAGTGATGGTTCAAGTACTTCTACTCTTGCCACTCATGTGGGGGATGTGGCTGGTGTTTCTGGTTCCTGGGAATCTGTGGAATGATCTCTTTCTATAAAATAAAATACGGAAATAAATAAATTATATAAATAGAATATAAAATCAAATAGAAATACCTGGAGAGAAAGGGTTAGAAGTCTTAGAGGAAGCCAGCGCTGGGGCTCACTAGGCTAATCCTCTGCCTGCGGTGCTGGCACCCTGGGTTCTTGTCCTGGTTGGGGCGCCGGATTCTGTCCACATGGGAGACCAGGAGGAAGCACCTGGCTCCTGGCTTAGGATCGGTGCAGCACGCCGGCTGTAGAGGCCGTTTGGGGGATGAATCAACGGAAGGAAGAGCTCCTGCCCTCTCTCTCTCTCTCTCTCTCTCTCTCTCTCTCTCTCTCTCTCACTGTCTAACTATGCCTGTTAAAAAAAAAAAAGTCTTAGAGGAGGGCACTTCCACCCATGGACTCCACTTGTTCATAATTACTCATTCCTTGCTCTCCATCTATCTTGACAAAACATTGTCCAGGGCCTCAGCTTCCTTTAGACTTTTGAACTCTGCTTACCATCTAGCCACATTAGCACTAAAACAGGAAGGGCTCCCTTATTAGTTAACACTGATGATAGGCTGACCACAGGGAGACATTTTTCCTGTCTTAATCCACCTAGCATTTCCTCAACTTTTCCTCCGTTAGTGCTTACCACTTCCAATAAATGAAATGCCTCATTCTTGTTGATCTGAGGCACTTGGGAACCTGGGCTTTGAATTGTTCTTCCTACTCCAAGTTTTTCTTTTCTTAATTAATTAACCAGTTAATTAATTAATATTATAAGGAATATAAATTTCATATGTACAACTTTAGGAATATAGTGATTCTTCCAACCATACCCGCCACCCCATGCCCACTCCCACCCCCACCCCTTCTCCTCCCCTCTCTCTCCTTCACAGTCCCATTCTCTATTAAGATTCATTTTTAATTAACTTTGTATATGGAAGACCAACTCTATACTAAGTTAAGATTTCACCAATTTACACACACACAAGATCTGAGAACAATTATCACAGTTAACTTTCGTAATACAACTCATTGAGGACAGACTTCGTGCATGGGGAGTTAATACATGGTGACTCCTGTTGTTAATTTAACAATTAACACTCTTATGTATGACATCAGTGACCACTGCAGGCTTTTGACATGAGCTGCCTAGGTTATGGAAGCCTTTTGAATTCATAAATTCCATTAGTATTTAGACAAGGCCATAAGCAATGTGGAAGTTCTCTCCTCCCTTCAGAGAAAAGTACATTTTTCTATGATGGCCACTTCTTTCCTTCGATCTCACTAACAGAGATCTTTCATGTAGAACATTTTTTGTCACAGTGTCTTGGCTTTCCATGCCTGAAATGCTCTCACAAGATTTTCAGCCAGACCAGGAAGACTTAAGGGCTGATTCTGAAGTCAGAGTGTTACTTAAAATAATTTTCATTCTGAGTCGGCTGTGTGGATTGCTTCCCATGCTGAAACATTCTCTCTTTTTAATTCTTTCTACAATAATTACCCCACACTTGATCCTATTTATATGGTCATTTTAACAATCCTATCTGTATGTTCACTTTAACACTTAATATGATCACTTTAACACTTAAGATGACATTTTTATCACCCAGCTTAATAAGATTTGAGATCCCATGACAAGTTTTTTTTTTTTTTTTTTTTTTTTTTTGACAGGCAGAGTGGACAGTGAGAGAGAGAGAGACAGACAGAAAGGTCTTCCTTTTGCCGTTGGTTCACCCTCCAATGGCCGCCGCGGCCGGCGCGCTGCGGCCGGCGCACCGCGCTCCTCCGATGGCAGGAGCCAGGAGCCAGGTGCTTTTCCTGGTCTCCCCATGGGGTGCAGGGCCCAAGCACCTGGGCCATCCTCCACTGCACTCCCGGGCCACAGCAGAGGGCTGGCCTGGAAGAGGGGCAACCGGGCCCATGACAAGTTTTTAAACTGTACCCCTATAAGTTAGTCCTTAGGAGGAATATATGCAGAAATATACAGCTTTACAGTTACAAAGTTCCTCCTCCCTCTCTTATTCCACTCTTATTTCTTACTGAGATCCATCCTCAATTAACTTTAAAGACATATGATTAACTCTATGTCAAGTAAGGAGTTCAACAAAGAGTATGAAGAGAAAAAAAGCAAATAAACAAAAACTGCTCTTCAACAGTAAAGACAATGCAGCTCAAGTCATCGCTTCTTGAAGTATCAATTATCCTTCTGCAGATTTTGTTTTAGGTGCTCTATTCTTGAAAACTGACTCCAGGATGGTGGAGTAGGGAGGGAGCTTACTGCTCTGGTCTAGTAGGAATAGCTTAAAAAAAGCAGAGAGAGTGCAGTCTCATAGAAGAGTTAGGGAGAAAACAGCAGAGGAAACTATACACATAGTAGAGGGACACAATGAACATACATGGAAGGTGTGGATACCCATGGCTCCTGGCTCTGGCAGCTGAGAGCTTCCACAGCAGCACGGGAGAGTGAGGTGAGACCTGACTACAGCAGCCCCAACCACTAGGATTAAAGGTGCAGAAAGAGTCTAGAAGGTAGAAGGAAACTAGCATGGAGTCCCATTGGGGATACAGTACCTACCAAACTTGAGGAAAAAATAGGATAGATACATCTCTCTCAATATCCGATCACCTTACAATGGTGTCCTGTACCAAAGACTGAGCACCATTTTTGACATATTTAATGGTTCCTCCAGCTTATGTCAACGCCCAGCAGTCGAGTGGAAACTCCTGACTCTGGGCTCCAAGGTATTCTAATTAAAATTTCCCCGTGTCCGGATTTATTTTTGTTTGAATATTTTACTAAACATGATCAGGTTTGCGTGTGTTGAAACTGTAGTTATGCTAAACCTGCTGAACAATTTTAGGCCAAAGATAAATGGAGAATCTGTATACTCAACATTCTCATTTTAGATTCTAGAATTATTATTAGAGAGAAATCAAAAGCATTTCATTAACCTGCTTTAGCTCAACTAAGTAGATGTAGTGCAACTTTACAAAAATTATTCAGTCTTGTGAATAATGCATAAGTCCATATTTGAAAAACGTGGACAGGAAAGTTATAATTTTTACTAACAGATAAACAGTAAAATAAGCCTAGGATCATGATGAAGCTGTCTGCTCAAGGCTTGGAAAACTGCCCTGGGTATGCAAAAACTTGTTTAACAAGCAACAATCTTTTAACAGTAGTTATAGTTTTGCCTTTTTGAAAATACTCTTCATATCAACCATGAAGCAAAGATCTGGCTTATTTTACTTATGAATATATACTGAAGTTTCATCTACATGATTTTTTTGCATGACAGTTCTTTTGTTGCATCACAGGATTATATTCCATCATATGGATAAACCACTGTTAGACCATTCAACTATCGAAGAATGACTTGATTACTTGTAGATATTGAGGATTATGTAATTTATGTTACGAGCAAAGAAATTTCAGAGTGTGTGATCACTACTTTAGTTTACTACATCTTGAGCTGCAGTTATTTCACTTATTTGCATGATCCAGTAAGACAACACACACAAGTTCAGGGATGTAAATTCAGTATCTGATAATAAGAGCAAGTAGAAGCCTAGCATTTATGGCTGGTTTATCCTTAAGATTCAGAAAAGCTGCCCAGAGTCTATGTAATCTCGTTTTTGCATTCCTCATGTCTCAAGAGAAACATTATATCTTGGGGTTATATTAGCTCACTGATCAGAAATATTACAGAATATCTTGCATGGAATGTTCCGGACATGTCTTCCATCTCAGGATGCTGAAATCTTGATATTTTCTGTGATTATTCTAAAAATTATATTCATTCTGAGAGTTACAAAGGTTAAAGAAAAGAATGGGTTCAGTAAAAGTCACTGGGAACTTATCCTACTATTACTGGTAATATCAAAGCTCAAATTTGTTCAAGAAGAGCATCACTCCAGTTGTGTCCATTTTGCTGCAAATGGTAGAATTTCATTCTTTTTTATAAATGAATAATATTCCATTGTGTATATGTACCACATTTGATTTATGCATTCATTTGATAATGGGCATATTTTTAATTCTAAATCTTGACCTCTGTAAACAGTGCTGCCATTGACATGGTGGTACAGGTGTCTCTTTGATAAATTCTGTTCAAGTCATTTGGGTATATACCCAGTAGAGAAATTGCTGGATCTTATGGCAAATTTATTTCTAGTTTTTTAAGAAATCTCCACACTGGTTTCCACAGTGGCTGCATTAATTTACATTCCCACCAACAGTGTATAAGTGTTCCCCTTTGTCTACATCCTCTCCAGCATTTGTTATTCTCTGTGTTTTGAATTTTAGCCATTCTGAGATGGATGAAGTGATATTTCATTGTGATTTAGATTTTCATTTCCCAATGGCTAATGATGTTGAGCATTTTTCATAGATTTTTTTGCCATTTGTATTTCTTCTTTGGAGAAACATATATTGATGTTCTTTGCATATTTCTCAACTGCATGCTTGTCTTTTTTGTTGAATTTTTTTAAGTTGCTAATATATTTGGGATATTGATCCTTTGTCAGATAGGTGGTTTGCAAATATTTTTATAATTCTGTTGACTGTCTCTTCACACTACTGATCCTTTCCTTTGCTATATAAAAGCTTCTGTGCTGGCCATAGCCATGGCCCAATAGGCTAATCCTTCGCCTTGTGGCGCTGGCACAGGGTTCTAGTCCCAGTCAGGGCGCCAGATTCTGTCTCGGTTGCCCCTCTTCCAGGCCAGCTCTCTGCTGTGGCCAGAGAGTGCAGTAGAAGATGGCCCATGTGCTTGGGCCCTGCACCCCATGGGAGACCAGGAGAATCACCTGGCTCCTGCCATTGGGTCAGCGTGGTGTGCCAGCCTCAGTGTGCCGGCCGCAGCTGCCATTGGAGGGTGAACCAACGGCAAAGGAAGACCTTTCTCTCTGTCTCTCTCTCTCTGTCCACTCTGCCTGTCAAAAAAAAAAAAAAAAAAGAAGAAGAAGAAGTCAGATTCAGAAAGGGAAATATCTCATATTCTCCCTTACATGTAGAAGCTTCTATTACAAAAAAGAAAAAAAACAAGTCTGTGTGCATCAGTATTGCTGCAAAGATAGTTTTGTAAAACTTTATTTTATACCTTTGTAAAACCAAAGGTTAAGATAGTTATAGTACCTCTTGGGTCTTTTCCAGGAATTATTTGCCTGCACCAATGTCTTGAAGGGTTTCCCCAATGCTCTCGATTGATTTGATGGTGTCTTGGCATAGATTTAGATCTTTAATCCATGCTGAGTGGATTTTTGTATACGGTGTAAGATGGGGGTCTTGCTTCATATTTCTTTTTTTTTTTATAACGCTTTTATTTAAAGAATATAAATTTCCAAAATACAGCTTATAGATTACAATGGCTTCCCCCCCATAATTTCCCCCCACCCGCAACCCTCCCCTTTCCCACTCCCTCTCCCCTTGATTCACATCAAGATTCATTTTCAATTCTCTTTATATACAGAAGATCAGTTTACTATATATTA
Source organism: Sylvilagus floridanus (assembly GCA_949820135.1). NCBI lineage: Eukaryota > Metazoa > Chordata > Mammalia > Lagomorpha > Leporidae > Sylvilagus > Sylvilagus floridanus. The sequence continues at coordinate 107,120,745 of OX463238.1, read as the reverse complement.
AGTAAAGATTTCAACAGTTTGCCCTCACATAGCAACACAAAGTGAAAAATACTGTTGGAGTACTAGTTGTAGTATTAATTCACAATGTATAGCACATTAAGGACAGAGATCCTACATGACATATTTTTTTTAAAAAATTGATTAATTTTCTAGGCAATTTCCAATTTAACACCAAGATTTTTTTTTTCATTTTTAATTATCTATATACAGAAGATTGATTCAGTATATACTAAGTAAAGATTTCATCAGTTTGCACCCACACAGAAAAACAAAGTGTAAAATACTGTTTCAGTGCTAGTTAGAGCATTACTTCACATTGGACAACACATTAAGGACAGATCCCACATGAGACGTAAGTACACAGTGACTCCTGAAGTTGATTTAACAATTTGACACTCTTGTTTATGGCCTCAGTATTCTCCCTAGGCTCTAGTCATGAGTTGCCAAGGCTATGGAAGCCTTTAGGGTTCGCTGACTTCAATCTTATTCTGACAGGGTCATAGTCAAAGTGGAGGTTCTCTCCTCCCTTCAGAGAAAGGTACCTCCTTCTTTGATGGCCCCATGCGTTCCACTGGGATCTCACTCGCAGAGATCTTTCATTTAGGTCTTCTTTTTTTTCCAGAGTGTCTTGGCTTTCCATGCCTAGAATATTCTCATGGGCTCTTGAGCCAGATCTGAATGCTTTAAGGGCTGATTCTGAGGCCAGAGTGCTATTTATGACATCTGCCATTCTATGAGTCTGCTGTGTATCTCGCTTCCCATGTTGGATCATTCTCTCCCTTTTTGATTCTATCAGTTAGTATTAGCAGACACTAGTCTTGTTTGTGTGATCCCTTTGACTCTTAGACCTATCAGTGTGATCAATTGTGAACTGAAATTGATCACTTGGACTAGTGAGATGGCCTTGGTTCATGCCACCTTGATGGGATTGTATTGGAATTCCCTGGCCTGTTTCAAACTCCATCATTTGGGGCAGTTCCGATTGAGCATGTCCCAAATTGTACATCTCCTCCCTCTCTTATTCCCACTCTTATATTTCACAGGGATCACTTTTCAGTTAAAATTTAAACACCTAAGAATAATTGTGTGTTAATTACAGAGTTCAACCAATAGTACTAGGATAAAAAAAAATACTAAAATGGATAAAGTATTACATTGTACAACAACAGTCAGCACAAGAGCTGATCAAGTTACTGTGTCCATTTCACTTCAATAGGTTTCCCCTTTGGTGCTCAATTAGTTGTCACCGATCAGGGAGAACATATGATATTTGTCCCTTTGGGACTGGCTTAATTCATGCAGAATGATGTTTTCCAGATTCCTCCATCTTATTGCAAATGACCGGATTTCATTGTTTTTGACTGCTGTATAATATTCTATAGAGTACATGTCCCATAATTTCTTTATCCAAATGTATGCTTTGAATTCCCTGTGATCTTTTGCTGTGAGGTTCCCTTCGTTTACCTTCTTTCATGTTGATGGCCGTGTTTCTGTGTTTCTGTGTGTAACACATCTTTAAGTATCTTTTGCAGGGCTGGACGAGTGGCAACAAATTCTTTCAATTTTTGTTTGTTATGAAAGGTCTTTATTTCACCTTCATTCACAAATGAGAGCTTGGCAGGATATAATATTCTGGACTGGCAGTTTTTCTCTCTAAGTACCTGGGCTATGTCTCGCCATTCCCTTCTAGCTTGTAGGGTTTCTGATGAGAAGTCTGCCGTGAGTCTAATTGGAGATCCTCTGAGTGTAATTTGACGTTTCTCTCTTGCGCATTTTAGGATCTTTTCTTTCTGTTTCACTGTGGTGAGTTTAATTACAACGTGTCGTGGTGAGGACCTCTTTTGGTCATGTTTATTGGGGGTTCTATGAGCTTCCTGTACTAGGATGTCTCTGTCCTTCTCCAAAACTGGGAAATTTTCTGCTATTATCTCACTAAAAAGGCATTCTAATCCTTTCTCCCTCTCCATGCCTTCAGGAACTCCTAGAACTCGAATGTTGGGTTTTTTAATAGTATCCTGTAGATTCCCAACAATATTTTTTAGATTTCTAATTTCCTATTCTTTTCTTTGGTTTGACTGTATAGTTTCCTGTGCTCTGTCTTCTAAGTCCGATATTCTCTCTTCTGCCTCACCCATTCTGTTTGTAAGGCTCTCTAATGTGTTTTTCATTTGATCTATTGAATTCTTCACTTCATTATGATTTCTCGTCACTATCACAGTTTCATGTTCTACTAGTTGTTTCATTTCAGCTTGATTTCTCCTTAATATTTCATTTTCACGAGAGAGATTTTCTACCTTGTTCATTAAGGATTTCTGTAGTTCAAGAATTTGTTTTTGAGTAGTTCTTAGTGTTCTCATCAATTTTTTGAGATCTGTTTCTTGCATCTCTTCTATCTCATCATCTTCGTAATCTTGAATTGGGGTGTCTTTTTCATTTGGGGATGCCATAGTGTCTTCCTTGTTCTTATTACCTCGGTTTTTGCGTTTGTTGTTTGGCATATTGGTTTTTTCACTGTGGTGCTTTTTTCTTGTTATACTATGACTCTAGATTAAGTGGACTGTCTGCTTTTGATGGAGCCTTAGAGGCTTGAGATGGGTGTGGCCTGAGAGCTCTGTTTGGTTCCTCAGGGTTGAGGGTGGGTCAAAGGAGACACTCCCAGGTTAGGCGTGGTAAATCTCTCTCTGTTAGTTTTTTTTTTTTTTTTGGTTCAAAATGGAAGTAATTCCACACAGCTGAATGGAATTGGGGGTGGTTAGCAGGCGAATGATATACCCACATGAGCCAGAGTTCAGAAGCTCTTTCCCAAGGACCAGAGAAGGAATCTTTGCGGCCCTTTGTGTGGGCTGAGATTCTCCTGTAGTCTCCCACTGGGCTGCCAAGGCTACTGAACTGTAGCATCTCTAGAGAGTACTCACATGAATTCGTGATTTCCGTGAGTTCTCTCCCCCACTGTCTCTTTTTTCACAGTCTCAGTTCATTAGCACCACACATTCATTAGGTTCTAATCTCCTGTTATTTCACCCCTCCCACCCAGAGTCAGGTTTTTCTGCTAGGCTCGGGGCCGGTGCCGACCCGAGGTCGCCCTGCTTATGACGTATTCCAAAATGGCGCCTGCTCTTTGTCTTGCTCACCTTTGAGAGGTGAGCGGAGAGAGAGAAGCTCGTGTCCGTACGGGTCACTTTTTTTTTTTTTTCCCTCTCTCTCTCTCTCTTCTAGTTAGCCTGGTGAACTTTTCCCTGCAGGGTTTCAAGCCTTGTTCACTCTAGGCTCCCTTTTCCGCTTCCCTCCTGGTATTTCGGGCTATTGATGTTCTGTTCACCTCGCGTTCCAGTGCTGGTGTGTTGAATCTGCTGCTGGTGTCCCAAACTGTGGGCTCCCACGCTCTCCACGCAGGTCCACTGTGAATCTCCAGTTCCGGAAGGGTTTTCTCTGCTGTTTCTTCCCCTACTCTTCCTTGAACCTGCAGTATCTCCACTTTTATTAAACTGTCTCTCCCCAGACTATCGGTGTGCTCCCTTCCTATTCCGCCATCTTGCCACTCTCTTGCTTCATATTTCTACATGTGGAGATCCAGTTTTCCCGGCATCACTGGTTGAAGAGACTGTTCCTACTCCAGGGTTTGGTTTTAGCTACTTTGTCAAATATAAGTTGGTTGTAGATGTTTGGATTGATTTCTGGGGTTTCTCTTCTGTTCTATTCATCGATCCATCTGTTTTTGTACCAGTACCAGGCTGTTTTGATTATAACTGCCCTGCGGTGTGTCTTGAAGTCAGGTATTGTCATGCCTCTGGGTTTGTTTTTGTTGTATAAGATTGCTTTAGCTATTCGAGTTCTCCTATTCCTCCAAATGAATTTCAACATCATTATTTCTATATCTGAGAATGTTTTTGGTATTTTGATTCGTATAGCATTGAATATGTAAATTGATTTTAAAAGAATGGACATTTTGATTATGTTGATTCTTCTAATCCATGAACATAGCAGATCTTTCCATTTTTTTGTATCTTTTTCTATTTCTTTCTTTAATATTTTGTAATTCTCATCATAGAGATCTTTAACATTCTTGGTTAAATTTGTTCCAAGGTTCTTGATTGTTTTTGTGGTTATTGTGAATAGGATAAATCTTAGAAGTTCTTTCTCATCCATGGCATTGTCTGTGTATACAAAGACTGTTGATTTCTGTGCATTGATTTTGTATCCTACCACTTTATCAAACTCTTATTTTAGTTCCAATAGTCTCTTAGTGGAATCTTTTGGATCCCCTATATATAGAATCATGTCATCTGCAAATAGAGATAGTTTGACTTTCTCCTTCCCAATTTGTATCCCTTTGACTTCTTTTTTCTTGCCTAATGTCTCTAGCTAAAACTTCCAGTACTATATTGAATAGCAATGGTGAGAGTGGGCATCCCTGTCTGGTACCAGATCTCAGTGGAAATGCTTCTAACTTTTCCCTATTCAATAGGATGCTGGCCGTGGGTTTGTCATAAATTGCCTTGATTGTGTTTAGGAATGTTCCTTCTAGACCCAATTTGTTTAGAGTTTTCATCATGAAAGGGTATTGTATTTTGTCAAATGCTTTCTCTGCATCTATTGAGATAATCATATGGTTTTTTCCCTCAATTTGTTAATGTGATATATCACTTTCTTTGATTTATGAATGTTGAACCATCTCTGCATTCCAGGGATAAATCCCACTTTGTCTGGGTGAACGATCTTTCTGCGTGTAGGTAGAAGCCAAAATGAACAAATGGGCAAAGGACTTGAGCAGGGATTTTTCAAAAGAGGAAATCCAAATGGCCAACAGACACATGAAAAAATGTTCAGGATCTCTAGCCATCAGAGAAATGCAAATGAAAACCACAAGGAGGTTTCACCTCATCCCAGTTAGAGTGGCCCTTATGCAGAAATCAACAAACAACACAAACTGTAGAGGTTGTAGGGAAAAGGGCACCCTAATCCTCTGTTGGTGGGAATGTAAACTGGTAAAGCCACTATGGAAAAAAGCTAGAAGATACCTAAAAATGTGAATGTAGACCTACCATACAACCCAGCCATCACACTCCTGGAAATTTACCCAAGGGAAATGAAATCAGAAAACAAAATAGCTGTCTGTACCTCCATGTTTATTGCAGCTCAATTCACAATAGCTAAGACATGGAAGCAACCTAAGTGCCCATGAACTGATTACTGGATGAAGAAATTGTGGGATGTGTACACTAGGGGATACTACATGGCAGTAAAAAAAGAATGAGATCTAGTCATTTTCAACAAAATGGAGCAAACTGGGAAACTTCATACTAAGTGAAATAACCCAGTCCCAAAGAGACAAATACCATATATTCTCCCTAATTTGGGAGAATTAATAGTGCTCCTAAAATGAATGCTATAGCAGCAAAATCGATTCTTTTATAATCAATGATTTGAATAGTCCTTGACCTGACTGTCAAGGGATAGTTTATTATTGTTACATTTTATTTTGTATATCCTATTTCTTTCTGTTTTCTTTCTTTTTCTTTTCTCTTCTTCATACTATATATTGAACCCTTTATGTAACATAGAGTTATTCATATGTATTTTAAGGCAATTGTAAAAAGAATTCAGTTAAAAATAAGAGGGGGAATAAAAGAGGGAGGAGGTAGTCTATAACGTAAAGCAGTATAGTTCCGCTTACAGTCCTATAGACTTATTTCTAAGGGTATGGCCTAAAAACCTGTCATGGGACTTCAAACTCATAACAATCGGAGGTATAAATGCTACCTTAACTGTTAAAATGTTCATATTAAATGTTAAAGTCAACACACAGATCGGTTTAATTGTAAAAATGATCATATAAATAACATCAAGTGTCTATATTCCCACTAATTCAGCACCTTTTTGCTTTACTTGTTAAACTTCTTATTCTTATTAAGCATGTATACTGTAATGTAAATTTAAAATATGCTATCTCATATAAAAAAGGGGAGAATGACAGAGGCTTGAGGAGGAAGGTGAGAGAGGGATGGAGGAAGGAAGGGAATATCATGTTTTTAGAATTGTGCATACAAAGCACATTGTGATGCTGCTACTGTGGCAAAGCAGGTGCAGCTGCCACCTGTGCCACAGGCATTCCATATGGCCACATGTTCTAGTCCCAGCTGCTCCAATTCTGATCTAGCTCTTTGGTACTGTGCTGAGAAAACAGCAGAGGATAGCAAAAAAATTGAAGGCACATTAAATCTGTTAAAACTAATAAAAATAAAACAAGAGATTGCCCTTTTATCCATGAGTTCATTCCCCCAAATGGCTGCAACAGCTGTGCCTGGGCCAGGACAAAGAAAAGAGCTAGGAACCAGGGACACTATCTGGGTCTCCTGTTTGAGTGTAAGGAGCCCAAGTGCTTGGGCCATCATCTGCTGCTTTCCTAGGCACATTAAGAGAACTGAATCAGAAGTAGAACAGCCAGGACTGGGCCATGTACCCATATGGGATGCTGGCATATCAGGTGGTGGCTTAGCCCAGTGCAACACAGCACTAGCTCAAGTATATAATTTTTACAAGAAAGATGATCTCAAGGGAAGACCTTGTCCATTCTACATGCACTTAACCTCTCATTCCACACATACTTGACTATCTGTGTTGTTCCATCTAACAATCTTTGGAAATTTACCCACTAAGAATCTACATACTCTGAGACTGCTATGCTAAATACACCATGCACTGCTGCTCTAGGTAATTCTAGCTGAATTTCTGAATACCGGAAAGTGTCATTCATCAACCATGTAAGCAAGCAAGTCATTGAGGCTACATAGCCTACTGATCTTCAGGGTATTATAGCCCCAGCTGAAATCCAGAACAATCTGAGACATCTCAATTGAAAGCTGTCTAGCACTGTCTAGTCCAAATTCTTAACCACAGAATTCAAGAGCTTATTAGAATGGGCACTATTTATACCATAAAATTGATATGGCGTGGTAGTATGGTACTCAATTATGGTAATATTTTATATGATTTATTTATTTATTTGAAAGCCAATGTGACAGAAAGTGAGAGAGAGGAAATGGGGAAGAGAGGCAAAGAGGGAGCAAGGGTGGTGGGGGAGAGAAAGAGAGAGTGGGAGGGAAGGAGGGAGGGAGGGAGAGAGGGAGAGAGGGAGAGAAGGAGAGAGGGAGAGAGGGAGAGAGAAATATATTCCATTAGCTGGTTCATTCCCCAAATGGCTGCAATAACCAAATCGGTTTCAGGCTGAAGTCAGTAGACAGAAACTCCATCCTAATATCCCACATGTGGGGCAGGATCCCAAGTACTTGGCCTGTCAACCACTTCTTTCCCAGGCACTTTAGTCAAGAGCTGGGCAGCAAGTGGAACAGTGGGGACTTGAACAAGCACTGTAATTATGGGTACCAGCATCAAAAGTGGATGCTTAGGCCAGCACCATGGCTCACTTGGCTAATCCTGCGCCTGTGGCACCAGCACACCGGGTTCTAGTCCCAATTGGGGTGCCGGTTCTGTCCCGGTTGCTCCTCTTCCAGTCTAGCTCTCTGCTCTGGCCCGGGAATGCAGTGGAGGATAGCCCAAGTGCTTGGGCCCTGCACAGCATGGGAGACCAGGAGGAAGCACCTGGCTCCTGGTTTCAGATCAGCGCAATGCACCGGCTATAGCAGTCATTTAGGGGGTGAACCAACGGAAGGAAGAGCTTTCTCTTTGTTTCTCTCTCTCTGTCTAACTCTGCCTGTCAAAAAAAAAAAAAAAAACCAAAAACAAAAACCAAAAACCAAAAAAAAAATGGCTGCTTAAACTGCTGCAGCAGAGTGTAATGTCATGGCAACATTAATACTAGTTTGCATTTATTATCATTATATTTATTATTAAGTTTAAATTCTGTGTTCAAAGAAAATTCCAAACCATGTATGATGATGAAATACTCATTTGTGATGTGTCAAGACATTTTATTTCTATGTTCTCAGTGTAATTAATTCGATGTTTATTCACATATCGCTAATATTAACTTAAATTTTCTATTACATTATATTTAATGATTTGTCATTATATTTGCTATTACTATTTGCAAGCAAAAGAATTGAACAATTTTAGTGATGCATAAATGGATATTTGAAATAATATATATATATATATATATATATATATATATATATGTTTAAATATGTCAAATCTGACAAATGACAGATCAAGTCAATCCTTAAAGACTTTGGCTTTAAAACTACAGTATATGCAACATAAAAAGTTATTTTAATGGCTTCACTTTTTGATGGATATTTTATAATAGACATTTAACAAAATTAGATGTTAGAACCAGTTTCCCACATTTCATTTTCTATCCATACTTCTCATTGGAGTATACTTTTTGTATATTCTGCAAAGGCATGCTTATTTTATGTGTTAATTTATTTTATACAAATAAACAGCTTTTGAATTCTGTGCGGAACAGGTGGCATCAGCCAATCAGTTAAGGCTTGGAATATTAAAGAATTCCAGCTGTTAGACAGTGGGAGGATGACAAAAATGTTGCCTTTGGTGAGATGGCTTATTTATCTTTATGCAAATTTGAAACCAAGGGTGATTTAAATAATTATTTTTCTATGAACCTCGACAAATGTATACACACACACACACACACACACACACACACACAACATGACTCACATACTCAACAATACATTAAAAAAGTTTTGCAAAACTAAATTGACATCTTATTTCAGAGTAATTTTATAGTATATGTCATTTTAAAAAGCTACCTATTTTGGTGGTATGAAGTAATAAACATTGCAAAAAGATTTGTGTTAAATATGCACAAAATATTAGTTTCTACAAATATCTTAAAATGATGCTTTTGAACAAATGCTTATAAAAATCATGTTTCATAAAGCTATGAAAAATATCTTTGTGAAGAATTTTATTTATACATTCAATAAATAATATTTATATTGTGAGAGTATTCTTTTTAGACATATGCAACTGAGATTAAAATTTCATTCTATAAATCTTGTCTCTATAAAATGCTTCCTGAATGTCTTACATATTTTATATCTTAAAAACTTTTTATTTAGAGTGTTATTTTATTTATACAATATTTTATCAATAATACATTTTGCTGTAATATAATAATTATCCTATCTTACCTGTTTCTTTTCCTTTTTATTTTACTCTAATTAATGCCATGTGTCTTGATGGTGATGGCTGAATTTATATTCTGTTCAGTCTCTATAAAATCATATTTCTAGGTCAATTCAAATTCATTCCAGATAATTTTCTCATATATTTCCTTTTTGGAGTTTTTATCATTATTTCTAAATTTCTGAGTTTATTTTTGTTGTAATTGTGAAGCTAACTATCTGATTCTGCATTTTGTTTGTGATTGGCTTAAATATTTTCCCATAGCAGTTTTAATATTATTTTCTTAAAAAGACTGTTTAATAATAAAAAGTATATTATGATAAAACTAATATTTCTACCTTAGGAATATTAATATTAAGCATAGTAATACTAGATTTACTATTTAAAAAAGCAACATCTTAGAAAATAAGTTGATGGGTTTGAAGTGTATCAAGAACGAGGTTTTTTTTATATATTTTAATTTAAAATTTTATACCTTAATTTTAGACAAAAAACCCAAACCTAAATATTCGTTTTGATTGTTGTTAGACAACAGTACTAAATTATAAAAAGGTAATATTTTAACACATATTCTAATTATATAAAATATAAATTAAACAATGCTCATCTCAATTCATTCTGAGTTTCTAAAAAAATTCTGAGAGACTGATACACTGACAAACCTGACAAACCCCAGTTTGTCTTAAACTCCAGTTCATTCCCATCATGTTTTAGGTGACAGCTCATTAATCACAGAAATGCAAAGTCTATGCTAGCACAGCTCTCTCTTGCAGCTTTCCATGGAGCACTCATGCACATGGAAGAACATTCCCCTAGCCCAGGGCTATGTAAGCATAACAGAAAATCTGCAACCATCTAGTGCTTTCTTACAGATGTGCCGTGCATCTGTTTATGGTACTTGGAATGCTATGACAGGAAGAAATCATGTTGCTTTAATATTTCCAAATCTGAGAATTCTCTCATCTATACAATGGTTACAGAAGTGTTCATTATCTTAAGCAATTTTCTCCAAATCCAATCACCCAAATTCTGGATAATTTTTCAATTTTGGTCAATTCCTTTGCTATATACCAACAATAAACAATAGGACTTTTAATTTAAACATAAATTATCACTTAAAATAGCACCATGAAAGGAAATTTTAAATATAAATATAGCACAATATAGGCATGATCTATATGTAAAAACACGGATATTCTGGTGCAAGAAACAAAGGAAGAATTTAAAACATAGAGAGTTATTTGTGGTTATGTAATGAATGGAAGACTCAAGATTAAGAAAATTATTCTTTTCAACTTGATCTGTAGATCAAACATAATCTCAATGAAAATCTTGGAAAGTTATTCTGTAGATAGTGAAATACATATTTATGTGACACAATGTGCTATTTTAATACATGTATACATGTGTACCAATAAAGCAGGCAATCCGCTTTATCCTTTATTTAGCCTTTATTGAAGGCTTATAACTTCTTCTATTTATGAACACAATATATGCTAGGTTATTGTTAACTATAAGCTCCCACCCCCCAAATGTTGCTTAATGCTAGGAACTTTTTCATTCTATCTAATCTTAATTGCAGTGAGTTTAACCATGGCCTGAAGTGCTGACATCTAACATGGTGGCCAGTTGGAGTCCAGCTGTACTACTTCTGTTACAGGTCCCTGCCAATGCACCTGGGAAAGGAGCATAGGATGGCCCAAGTCTCTGGGTCCTTCACCCACATGGGAGACCTGGAAGATGCTCCTGGCCCCTGGCTTTGACCTGGCACAGTCATGGCCATTGTGGACATTTGGAGAACGAACTAGCAGATGGAAGGTCTCTTTCTTTTCCTTTCTCTCTCTCTCTCTCTCTCTCTCTTTCTCCCCTCTATCTCTCCTTCTCTCTATATAACTCTACTTTTCAAATAAATAAACAAATCTTTCAAAAAAAAAACTCTTTAATCTGGTACATTACTCAAACTCCTCTATCACCACACTCCTGCCAGCGTCTAGTAATCTCCATTCTGTGCTCCCATTGAGTTTTGTATTTCAGCACCCACATATGAGGGGAACTTGCAATATCTGTCTCTCTATAACTGACTTATTTCACTTAACATTTCATCTCAGTTCCATCCAATTTGTTGCAAATGATAGGAGTTCTTCTTCTGTCATTGAATAGTATTTTACTCTGTGAATATACCACACACTGCACACATTGATTGACGCCCTATCTTGACTATTATGAGCAGAGCTGCAATAAACATGGTGGATCAGGTATGTATTTGATACAATGAGTTCATGTATATTGGATATATACCCTCCAGTGGGATTGCAGGATCACACCGTATTTCACTTTCCAGATTTTAAAGAAATGCCCATACCAAATGATAAATATGAGCACACAACCGATCAAAAAAGATAAGGTAAGTGTCGAAGAGATTTTACAAACAAGACCAGTGTAAGCAAATAATGAAGGATAGAATTAAAAGGGAGAGAATGATCCTGCGGGGGAGGCAGGACACACAGCAGACTCATAGAATGGCAAATGCCCAAAATAGCACTCCTGCCTCAGAATCAACCCTTGGGACATTCAGATCTGGCTAAAAGATCCATGAGAGTCTCACAGGCATGGAAAGCCACGACACAGTGGCAAAAACAATCTAAATGAAAGATCCTGGTGAACAAGACCCCAGCGGAAAGAACAGGCCATCAAGGAGAGAGGTGCCTTTCTCTGAAGGGAGGAAGGAACCTCCACTGTGATACGGCCTTGACTAAACAAGTTAAGAGTTGGTGAACTCAAGGGGCTTCCATAGCCTAGACAGCTCATGGCAAGAACCTCAGGTGATTGCTGACGCCATAAATAAGAGTGCCAATTGTTAAATCTACAATGGGAGTCACTGGGTACAGGCTCTCCACGTAGGATCTCTGTCCTTAATGAGTTTTACTATGAAACTTAAAAACAATACTACTAGTCAAACAATACCCTATACCTTGTGCGGTTGTGTGAGTGCAGCCTGTTGAAATCCTTGCTTAGTATATACTAAGTTGATCTTCTGTATATGAAGGTAATTGAAAATGAAACTCGATGAAGGGCAGGATGGGAGAGGGAGTGGGAGAGGGGAGGGCCGTGGGAGGGAGGGAGGTTGGGGGGGGGAAGCCACAACAATACAAAAGTTGCACTTTGTAAATTCACATTTATTAAATAATAAAAAGAAAAAAATGCAAAAAAAAAAAGAAACGCCCATACCATCTTCCACAGCAGTTGCACTGAATTATATTCCCACCAACAGTATATTGAGCTCTCCTTTTGCCATATATTTTTACTGAAACAGAGAAAGATCTTCCATCTGTTTCAACAGTACCACATTAACCTGAAGACGGGTACCTAGAATTCAGTCTGGGTCTCCCACGTGGATTTCAGTGACCCAAGCACATCAGTCATTTCCTGTTTCTTCCCAGGATACACATTAGCATGAAGCTCCATTGAAAGTGGAGCTTTGGGACTAAAACCAGGCACTCCCATGTAGGAAGTGGGCATTTGAAAGGGTTATTAACACTGTCATGAATTTTTTGTAGTCAATCCTCCCACTTTGTTCTTCTTTAGTATTGGTTTGGTGCTTTGAATTTTTGTTTCCTTTCTTGTTAATGCATTCATTAGATGAAAGCTTTAAAAATAAAAAAATAAAAATAAAATAAAAAATATTTATTTGTTTATTTATTTGAAAGTCAGAATTTCAGAGGGAGGGAGAGAGAGAGAAAGATGTCCAAGCGGCTGGTTCACTCCTCAGATGGTAACAACTGCCAGCAATGGGACAAGCAGAAGCCAGGAACCTTGAGCTACTTCCAGGTCCCCCATGTATGTTGTAGGGACCCAAGCATTTGGGCCGTCTTCCACTAGTTTTCCCAGGCCATTAGAATGGAGTTATATAAAAAGAGGACAGTCAGGGCATGAACTGGTGCCCATTTGGGATGTTGATGTTGCAGGTGCATTTATCTGCTATGCTACAACACAAGCCACAAATCTTTTTTCTTTTCAATACAAATTTAATATCACTGTCATCTAATTCCATTATGAATTAGTAACGTTATATGAATGAAATGCTTGTGAAAACATCTCCACAAGTGATTTATTTCATGTTACTTAGCCATTTGCAGATAATTCCTTCAAATATTCCAAGCATGGTCACAAGAAACCTCTGTAGATAAAAATGGAAAATTTTTTACAATGTGCTTTGCCCACAATTAAGGAGAAATTTTACCAGGATTTCCATAAAAATAATCTTCCAGCCAGTAATGCTGACTTTGAGCTTCGATTAATTAACTCCTTTAGTAGAAGAATAATTGTTTTAGGTTAGCATAACCTATTATGGTGTTAAATGACCAGTTACATAAAAAGGGAGTCTAGAGCCCAGCGCTGTGGTGTAGTAGGTTAAGTATCTGCCAGCAGTGCTGGCAACCCTGATGGGTGCCAGTTTTAGTTCTGACTGCTCCACTTTTGATCCAGCTCCTGGCTGTTGGCCTAGGAAAGTGTTGGAAGATGGCCTAAGTGCTTGGGACCCTGCACTTGTGTAGGTGACCTAGGAGAAGCTCCTGGCTCCTGGCTTTGGATTGGCCCAGTTCCAGCTTTTGAAGCCCTTTGGGGAGTAAATCAGCAGATGGAAGACCTCTCTCTGTCTCTCCCTCTCCCTCTCCTTCTCTGTAGCTCCACCTCTCAAATATATATATATATATATTATTTTTTTAAAGGGAGTTTAGATTTGGATTCCTACAAACCATTTTACTCTATGAATGTGCAGACAAGAGCAAAAACAGGATACTTCCATGATCAATAAGAAACATGACCCCATCGGTGTCTTTGTAAATTTCAAAAGCTTTATATGATTATTTTTTGCTTTGAAATCCATGAATCGATGAAGGAACCAGCAGAATACTGTATCCAAGTGAACACAATTGGTACTGCAAATGTCGTGATCTCATATACTAGAATACTTTAAAAAACAGAAAATCAAATTTAAGATATATTTATTTTACTACAAGATTATTTTGAAATTCATGCACACAGGAATTTTGAAATATTACATAGAAAATACATTTTATGAAAATAACGTGCATTGATTTTAATTTGAGTCAGGTAAAATTAAAACATGTATTAGACATGGTGGTCTATAATCAAGATACACAAACACAACAAATAAGCTAACAAACAGGTTCTTGCATGGCCAAACAATTGGACTTGGTAAAATCTGAATTAAGGAAATAGTCACTGTATTGCAGTACCACCTAAAACTAAATAGTTATACTAGGAAGAAAATTCCCTTGGTTTATAAAATTTTATCCCATTCCTGGATTCAGACAGTTTGTATATTTCCATAAAACTTGCCTTTGGAAATAGAAACACTCAGCAAGCTCAGTGTATCTTAAAGTCTTTAAAATGCTCCATTGCTTCCATGTAATTTACATAAGAAAACTGAATAAATTGATATCCTTAATTTTTGTATTGCTAATCCAATTTTAGAGGCATTGTAATGCCAGCTTTGCTGAATAAAGATTCCTATTTAGTAAATAGAAAAAATAATTTTAATATGCTTTCCAAATTTAGTTCAGTGAACAAAAATAATTGTCACATGTCTTAACATATGAACAAATAAAGAAAATATGACTTTTAAAAATCATGTATTTTTAGAATTGGGCTTATTTTTTATAGTAAACAATGACCAATTTACTATAAGTAATGAATGAATAAAATAAATATTTTATTCTTCTACTTAATTTCATTAAAAACCTCTCAACTAAATATTATAGAAAATTAACTAGCCTCTGAGAAGGTTGAAATAAGCTTCTTAAATTCAAATACATAAATAGATACCATCATGGATTATCACATAATTATCATACTTTCTTACAAAATTCTATGTATTTATATAATATGTTGAGATAAAACATACCACTCTAAAGACTTCCTTTTATCACTTAGTTTTCCTTCCCCATGGAAACATTTAAGTACTTCACAAAGGGTCACTTATGTATTTTTGAACTAATGTAATTTTGTTCATCTGTTTCTTCTTAAATTTTTATTTATTTGCTATCATAACTAAAACATTAAAATCTTTTGTGCTGCAAAATGATTCATTTTTGAAGATACAGTTAGTTTCTCATTTTTTTCATATAAACAACTAATTCCATGTTTTGTGGAACAAATACCACATAGAATGTAAATTAGAGTGAAAAACTGGCATTTTTATGGTAAATATCTGATCTCTTCATGTCAGTAAAATAGTTTTCATACACTTTTAAATTTTTCATAATATTTTCCATAAAAATCTAAGTGAAATGTATTTTAAGAAATACTGGTAAAATATTGTGCTATTTGCATTTTGGAGCTGTATCATTTAATTTATATCAAGAGATTGACTGCTAGCCTGAGATGTTTCAAAATTGGCTTATTAATCTGCTTTATTTTCTGTCAAATTGTGGTCACAATTACTCTGATCGTAGAATATTGACCGTCTTAACTATTAGGTCTACTTTCAACGTCTACATATTTTCAAGAATATGGATTCCTGGGGAAGCATTGCATTTCACCCTGGCTTTTATAAAATAACTTTATATCCCCTATGTCTATGAGATCTTTCTGGTTGACATGCTACAGACAGGTGAGGACTTTGTCCATTTTTCTCACTTACAGAATGTTGTATACACATCTGAGGAATAGATATTTTTTTTTTTTTTTTTTTTTTTTTTTTTTTTACAGGCAGAGTGGACAGTGAGAGAGAGAGACAGAGAGAAAGGTCTTCCGTTGCCGTTGGTTCACCCTCCAATGGCCGCCGCGGCTGGCGCGCTGCGCTCGTCCGATGGCAGGAGCCAGGAGCCAAGTGCTTTTCCTGGTCTCCCCATGGGATGCAGGGCCCAAGCACCTGGGCCATCCTCCACTGCAATCCCGGGCCACAGCAGAGGGCTGGCCTGGAAGAGGGGCAACCGGGACGGAATCCGGCGCCCCGACCGGGACTAGAACCCAGTGTGCCGGCGCCGCAAGGCGGAGGATTAGCCTGTTGAGCCACGGCGCCGGCCTGATATTCTTAAACCAAGAGCAGGGAATAGTGATGTTTATGTTTCTAGAAAGAGCTCTCGCAACAGCATATCAGGATTATAAATCATTAAACTAAATTTTAGTTTTTGGAAATCATGAGTAAACACATAAATAAAAATGTGGACAGCCTACCTCAAAAATGTCTAAAGAATGAATATTACAGTTGATGCGACATCTTGTGGTCGGAGAATCGTAGCTGTTGATGTGGCAGCTGAACACGGCCTTGCCTGCATCTGAGTGGAGGAGATCCATTCTAGCCCTTCCAGACCTCCTGTCCGGACGTTTCTTATCCTTCATGCTAGGACTTAGGTCCCTTGGCAATAATTAGAGTTCTTGACTTACAAGACACCCATATCATTTTCAAAATCGCTTCAAACACTTAAAGAACTAATGATGTGCATGTACATATATCGTATGTACATAAATCTTTGTATACACATATTGTATCTCTTGAGCTATTTATTTAAAGTCAGGAGACACAGCCAGGGATGGAACACAAATACTCTGATGTGGGGCATAAATGTCTTAGCTAGTGTCTTAACCACTAAGCTAAACCTCCATTTCATGGTTTTTTTGCATTTTTAATTAATATGTAATGTGTATACTGTCCTTTTGTACAAATCCATCCATTTTCAAATGTGAGTGATAACTAGTCAGACTTATGTCCCCATTTTTGGCTTTCACAAAATGTCCTATCTAACCTACATCTAGAATATGGACTTTCAAATTTGATTGTTTTCAGTTACAATATGGCTTTGGAGAACAGCCGATCATCCTTTCAGAATTTTATAAGTCATTCACATGAACTGATTTTTAAATTGAGTCATCTGTCTTCCTGTTAATGAATATTCAGCATTCTTTACGTTCTGAGGAAGGCCTTTAACAGATGTATGATTTAGAATTAATTGTTCCCTGTTTTTGTTCCCCCTCTCTTCATTTTAATGGCACTTGGTAAATTTCAATGAAGTCCAATGTAATTGTAGTTTTCTGTTTTAGATCCATCTTTGACATTATATTTAGAAAGGCTTCCACTGCCCTGAGATTACAGTGATGGACGCTTTTCTTCTAGAAATGTTAACATTTTCACTTGTACATTTACATAATCCATTTGAATTAATTTTTATATTGTATGAATTCCAGGTGTTTTTTTTTAATAAGTCCACACTAATATTCTTCAGCACAGTTTATTCAAAATATTCTTTTTTTTCCTAGGCAGTTTTATCAAAATGATTTAAACCTAATGTAAGAATTTATATCTGGATTCTTAATTTAATTCCACTGATAAAACCCTGTGGCAATACAAAACTGAACAAACAACTATGAGTTCACATTAAGTCTGAATCAGGTTAGTGTAAATTCTCCAAGTTCATTCTCTTATAAAATTATTTTATTCTAATTAATTTACAAATCTATACACATTTAAATGGATTTTTAATTGTATTTAAGAAAATCCCACTGAGACTTGCATTAAACTTGTATATTAATGTGAGATGAAATGCCATGTGATATTACTGTCTTATAGTACATGAACCTGAATAGTTTCCCTTTTATGTAAGTCTTTAATTTCTCACAGCAATGTCTTACATAATTCAGTGTATAAAATTTGGATTCTTTTGTTGAATTTATTCAACTTATATTTCCTTAATTTCAAACTGTGTTGCTGTTGCTAGTTAAACAAATAAAACAGATACTTTGTATTGAACTTGTTTCCTGTGCAATAATGAATCCTTTTTCTCACTATTTTCAATCCTAGTTCACATTTTGTGATAGTGTATTTAGTGATTATAAAATACGAAACTAATGTTAATAAAACTCCTACCTTTTACAGTAGATGTATTAATTTAATTATAGCTGTCTCCATGTCCATATGAAGCAATTTGTGGTCAAGGTCAGAACCCTGTTCCTTGAAATCATTGGAATTCTCATCCGTTCTATTAACACAGATAACACTACCGAAGTTCTACTTATTTCTCCTCCTCCTTAGGTGAGGGTACATTGGAAATTTCATAGAACATTGAGTTAAAAACTTTTTGGGCAAAAAAATGAAATCGATGCATGCAGATTCATCAAAATGTTCATGAAAATATGTGTATGTGTAATTACATGGAACTCAAAATACTTTTGGAGAACTGGATCCTATTTATAGTGCTCACAGGCATGGACAAAACTGAGGACATTTTACAAGATTATCTCTAATATTACATTTTTTATAAATGATTTTCATATAAGTCTCAATTTGAAGCTAATATTTGCTTATGATTTTATGTTTTTTACATTTTCATATAAAATTAATTGACACACTGATATTCTTGAAATAAAGCTCAATGTATAAAACTGGCAATTCTTTCAATGATAATGAGCAAGCTCATATTTCTTATATTTATATATGTGTGTACGTGTTTGTGTGTGTTAATATAGGTGCATGTAGCCACATTATTTCTAAATGCAAACTTTCTTGTCTTTGATATCTACTCACTCACTATGTGTATGTATACATATGTATATGTGTGTATATGTATATATGTACATATACATATGTATATGTATATATACATTAATATATATAGCACTTTATTTTGAATAAACTGGTAAGATGGTTATTGTTCAAATGTATAATATGAGAATATACAAAAGTTAGATATGAGAAATTAACAATAAAAAGACTAAGGTTAAAATGACATTCAGAGTAGAATGCAGGGAGCAGTAATGCAGGCCAATGTGTTACGCTGTCTCTTGTAACACCAGGATCCCACACTGGAGTGCTGCATTGAGTCCTGCCTGCCCTGCTTTCCATGAATATTTGTGCTGACATGCTTCAGAAAGCAGCACAGCATCCCGAAACACTTGGGGCTCTGAGAATCACTTGGGGAACTAGAACAGGGTTCCGGGCTTCTGGCCTTAGCCTGTCCCAGACACAACTGTTGTGGTCATTTAGAGAGTGAACTAGTGGCTGGAAGATCTTTGGCTATCCCTCTGTGTGTGTCACTTTGCCTTTTCAATAAAATAAATAATACTGGGGCCATGGCTGTGGCATAGTGGATAAATCTGCCTCCTGCAGTGCTAGCATCTCATATGGGCACTGGTTCCAGTCCTGGCTGCTCCACTTCTGATCCAGTTCTCTGCTATAGCCTGGGAAGGCAATAGAAGATGGCCCACATCCTTGGGCCCCTGCACCTGCCTGGGAGAACCAGAAGGAGCTCCTAGCTCCTGACAATGGATTGGCAAAGCTTGTGCCATTTTGGCCATTTGGGGAGTTGACCAGCAGATGGAAGACCCCTCTCTCTCTCTCTTTCTCTCTCTCTCTCTCTGCCTCTCCTTCTCTGTAATCTGCCGTTCAAATAATAAATAAATAAATATTTTAAAATAAATATATAAATAATATCTTTAAAAGAATACAATTTAATGTCACTGCATGTATATAAAGATTTTTAAATAATAAAAATGAATAAAGTTATTTGATTGTAGTTCAAATCTTTGAACATTAATAGAGTAATGATGGTTTACAACTGAGTACGTAAGTAATTCTGCAGACGTAAAATTGAAGACTAGGAAATACAGCAGATTGGATAATGCTCAATGTAGAATGTTAGCAGATTGCGAACGGCTTTTTCTAGTAATTTATATTTTCCAAATATATTGCCATTAACACAGACATTGAAAGGTAATATTTTATACACTGGTATTTTCTTTCTTCCTCTAAATTATTTTTATTTCTTAATTTTAACTTTTTGCATGATATGAGTCATATATTGTTTTCAAAAATAGTTGTTACTTGTTCAATGATCATATCCCATTGCCAATGTATTAAATGTAACATTTTCTCTGATTTTCAAATGATTAGATAAGACTAAAAATTTTCACCTCTCCAAGAATAGAAGACACAATTATAATTGTTAACATTAGTTTTAGATCCTCAAAAGCATTTTGTTAAATATATGGTATTGAAAATTTATCATTAATTTATATCAATAAAAGTGACAAATATGATTGAGTGATAAGAGCAGAAAATTGAAATTACATTTAATAGACTAGAAATCCTAGAAATTAAGGTATACTGTTTTTGATAAATACTGGCCATTTAGAGGGTGGAATCATTAAACTTGATCATAAATTTCAGGGTAAAATGTTTTTGTTGTTCTTATTACGGTTTTCCTCCAGAATTATGTCCGGTGGTCACATCTCTATACAATCTGTGTTGGAAGTCCTCATTGTGTGTCCTACTAGAGTCACCATATTTACCAATTTGTCTACAATAGTCTCCAGTTTTGCCTGTAATTGCAGCATAATTATTACAGTGCTTCCTTTCAAGTCCCCAAATCTCCCAGCTTCAGCTCATAAGCTTATAAAATACACTACCACCTTATCTTCCATATGATACAAATGATTTCCACAGATTTTCTCATTCAAGACAGAGAAGGAGAGAGAGAGAGAGAAATATTTGAGAAAAAATCAAATATGATTAAAAACCCAATGCTCTGCTAGGATTACTGAATCTTAAATCATATTTCAGTGCTACATTGTAAAAGAAAGTACTAAAAATGTCTTCTTGTTATTAATCAATTTAATGCTAGGTAGTAATTACATTAGCTTAATAAGACAGGTATATTATGACATATTCCATATTTTGTCTCTTGCCCCAAGTAATATAAATTCTACCACAATTCAGATAAATATAGATTAGAAATAATATTCTTTATTTGTGTTTTCTCGTTTATAATACAACCCAAGACAGCATGCTATTCGGGTACAAGATAGTGACACAAATACATACTTATACACGTAGACATGGTGCATGCAGCTCATTCTCCTCAATTATATCTGAAGTCATTTCTTTAATTTGTATATGTCTTTTTTTGTTGGTGTTATTTATTGTATTTGTGATTAGAATTTGGGTTTTTCTTAGAAATGTTTAATTGCACGTTTTACATTTTAGGTACATTTTTATATCCTATGTTAGGAAAAGTATCTGAAACTTTAATAATTAATATTTCTATCCTCTGATATATATAAGCTTTTTAATATTTAATATTTTAATAGTTATTTTTAATATTTCTATCCTCTGATATAAACAGGAGCATCCATTTTTTCAACATAAATGCAAAAAAAAATCTGTTTCACTAATAGCCATATTCACAAAAAAACAAGTACTGGTTAAGTAAATTTTTAGATGTTTTTATTTCAAGTTTCTCTGTGAACTTTAGCAATTAAACATTTAGAGTTTTTCAAGTATTCTTATTTTCTCTATTTATATGTTATTCTAACACCTTTTATTGTTTTTCTTTATCTTTATCTGTAAAAGGAAGATCAATCTGTATGAAGAACAGTAGAATTTTGTGTTAAAGCAGACATGTATCTTATTTTTGGATATATTAAAATTCAGACACCCAGATATATTTTAGCACATCATGTGTTCATTTGTGGCGTGAATACTTTAAAATCTGTCACAAAGAATCATCTAATACTTGAAAATCTGGTATTACAGATTTAAATTCTTTTGCCTATAAGATTATTTTACTTTTGTTAATCCTTGGGGAGTTAATGCCAAATTAATAGGTTTAAAATTCAGCCAAACACATAGAGTTTAATGATCCAGATTTTACTATTAATGGATTCTTAAAAGTAAGTAATTCAATCAAATTTATATACACTAATAAAGAAATGTTCCCGAGTTAATGAGTTGAGATCAACACGAATTATTTCTACATTTACATTCACATTTCCTATTTAACCTTAGTATTGCTTTCCATTATGCTTCATCCTAATGTGCAACATTAGTGATGCCTAACAGCCCTTGTATTTCCCCCAGAAGTGGGAAAAATTGGAAGAACAGGAAACAATATAAAATTAAATAGGATAGGAAGGAAAACAAAATCCTTGGAACTGCTAAAAGTATTACTTGGCATAAAGGTGGAAAAAATAAGCAAATGCAATGAGACTAGAAATTAGCAATTTTTTTTAAATCTATGATACAACAAATGAGGAGAAACAGAGAAAATGCATGCTATATGAAAACGCAGGTGGTTTGAACACACAAAACACGCTGGAGTCCATTTAACGTCAGAGTCAGAATATTTGTTCTTTCCTTGCCCCTTCCTCCTTTCCTCTTTTCCTCCCTCCCTCGTTATTTCTAAATGAATTATTTCTGTATGTTTTGCTTGTAGTTTCAATTTCTCATATGGAGTATGATACTCAGAAACTACTTGATATAGAGTGATCAACTCATTTAAATCCAAAAAAACCATGAAAATGTAGCTGCTATCTTGAAAGATAAGAAAAGGGGGCTTAAAATAAAAAAAAAAAGAAGCTAAACTTAATTCTGCATGGTGTCCCCAACTTAAATGTCTATGAGTAAGATTAGTTGATGTAACAGTTTGCTGCTTTTGTTGTTGTTGTTGTTCGTTAGTCTCCTTGAGACTAGATGTCCAGTATTCTAAGATTTCATGAATATTATCAGTTGGCCCATGGTAAGGGGCAGTCGGCTATTCATCAGCAGAGATTCTCAAGGACACTCACCAACACACAGGGATGCTTCAGAACAGCACTCACTCCACTCTCAAAGTGGAGCTAACCACGTTGTGTTCCCAAGTCAGAAAACATTCCCCGTGTCTGTGCATCAGAGTGATCCGGGGTAACTCTAAAGGCCAGTATTTCTCTGGAGTTCCCGGGAAACACAGCATTCCAGAGAGGGTGCAGCGGTCACCTACGCGATATGGCAGTGCCAGGTGAAGGCCCCGAGCAAGCTCTGAATAACTCCCCACACACTCAGCATAGAAGGGCACTGAAGTCACCAGGGTTTCCCCCAGTATTTCCAAAGTCATTATTCATTTACAGTGTGAGTGTGCTTAGATTATTTACAGCCCCATTGCCTTTTAGGCCAGTTTGTAGCAATTGCTTTGCAATTTGCTTGTAGGTTCTCTGTTGCTCTGACAGAAACATATATCAGCTTCCATAGCTCTTAGGAATTTTAGCAGTTTTATAATCTCCTATTGACTTTCATTTTCCACTGACATTATTGGTTTCAAAACGTAAAAACCACATATTTTCTGTTTCTCACTAGAGTACAAATAGACCAGACATTTTAACTACCATTTCTTTTTACTGTTATGATTTTCTAAATATCTTTTTTAAACATTCTATGGAATACAGTGTACAAACTAAGAACTCCACATGAGTGTACACAAAAATGAATTTTTGTTATCAGATCACACTCATCCCCAAATCTTTATGAGTACCGTTAGTATCCTCACTGTACTCTACCTGTTTTTTTATGTTTGAAATAACAGTATATTATCATTTATGTGGTGTGATTCAGTGAAGTGCTAACTTATAACTACAAATCAATTGATATGACATCCAAACAATTTTTATACTCCATCTATAAATACTGCCACAAATATGTGACAACATGTGATATTTGTCTTTGGAGTATAGCTTATTTCACTTAGCACAGTGATCATGAGGTGCATCCATTTTGTTGCAATTGTCAGAATTGCAACACATTTTATGACTTAGTAATATTCTGTTATATGTAAATACCACCTTATCTTTACCAGTCATTAGATGTGGAGCATCTGCATTGATTCTATATTTTAGCTATTGTAAATTAAGCTAATATAAAAATGGAAATGTAGTTAACACTGTCCTATGCTGATTTCGTTTCCTTTGGATATATTCCTAGAAGGGGGATAATCGGATCATATCGTACATAAATTTTCACTTTTCAGAGGAAACTCCGTACTGTCTCCCATAGTGGTTCTACCAGTTTACAGTCTCACCAGTGGCATATGAGGGTAACTGCTTTGTCACAACCTCGCCAGCATTTGCTATTTTTTAATGTGGGGTGATAGCCAGCTCATCTGGGATGATGTGACACCTCATTGTGGTTTTGTGTGCATTTCCTGATGACAAGTCATCCTGAACATTTTTTCATGTTTCTTTGAGCTGATTGTCTATCTTCCTTGGAAATGCCTGTTCATATGTTTAAGTCAATTTATCTTTTTTCCTTTAGTATAAAAAGACGTGTAATATATTTCTTTGATACAATTATAAGAAGATACCCTAACTTCCTTCCTTCCTGCCCTCCCTCAATTCCCCCATATTCCTTTCTTTCCTATGTTTTCCCTTTTTACAATAATGTATATAAATTTTACTTTATAGTCATTGATTTAATTCTCATCAACCAAAATTTTCACAATTAAAAAGTAGAAAGACCACTGTTCAAAAGAGTTTAGAAAAGGGTTGTAAATAATTAATCATGAAATATGTTCCACTTTTAAACGTTTTCTGTATTCTGTAATAACTTCCATATATCAGAGAAAAAATATCATGTTTGTCTTTTGGAGACTGGCTTATTTCACTAAGTATAATAGTCTCCATTTACATCCATTGTGCTCCTAAATACAGGATTTCATTCTTTTAGGACTGATTAGTATTCCACAGTGCAAATATACTACATTTTCTTTATCCAATCATCAATTAATGGATATTTGGGTTGATTTGATATGTTAGCTATTGTGAATTGAGCTGTTATAAACATGGGGGCACAATTAACTCTCTCATTTGCTGATTTCATTTCCTTTGGGTAAATTCCCAGGAGTGGGTTGGCTGGGGCATATGTAGACATATTTTCAGATTTCTGGGGAATCTCCATACTGTCTCCCACAATTGCTATACTCATTTACATTCCCACCAAGAGTGTATTAGATTAACTTTTTTTCCTCAGCAGCAACTTTTTTTTATTTTTAGATGAAAGCCATTGTAACTAGGGTAAAGTGAAACCTCATTATGGTGTTTATTTGCATTTACCTGACTGATAATGATCATTAGCATTTATGCGTGTGTCTGTTGGCCATTTGGATTCTGTTCATGGCCCTGACCATTTCTTACCTGTGTTTTTCTGTTATAGAATTTCTTGAGTTCCTGATGTATTTTGAGTATTAGTCTTCCACTGAGTGCATAGTTTACAAATATTTTCTATTTTTTCACTTGATTCTCACTTTGTTGAGTGTTCCATTTGTGCTGCAGAAGCTTCATAGCTTGATGTAATTTCATTTGCCTATGTTTTCTTGATTGCCTATGCTTTAAGGGTGTTATCCAAGAACTTTTTTCCTTCAGACAGATAATGAGAGTTAAAGAGAGAGGTAGAGACACAGAGACACAGAGAAAGAGATTTTCCTTCCAGTGGCTCAAATGTAGGCCAATTCCTTCTAGTGTTTCTTCTATGCTTCCTCCATCAATTTGATGGTTTAAGGTCTTAGATTTAGACCCATCATACGTCATGAGTTTATTTGCGTATAGAGTTAAAATTAGAGGTCTTCTTTAAGCTTTTCCATGAGGAATCAAACACTATTTTTCTCACACATTCGTTGAGGAGAGTGTCACTTCTCCAAGGAATATTGTAGTTTATTTGTGAAAGATCAGTTAATTCTAGAGGTGTGGATGAATTTTGGGGGTTTCTATTCAGTTTCATTGGTCCACTTGTCTATGTTTTTCAAAAGTCCCAGGCTTTTTGATTATGATAATTCTGTAGTATGTCATGCTAAATGTTGTTTTTCACCTTTCCAATTAAAAATTGGAAAAAAATTTAGAAATATTTTGTCTAGATCTATCAAGAATATTTTTGGAATTTTGATTGGGATTGTACTGAAACTAAATTTCTTTGGGTACTATGAGCATTCTGATTATATTTATTCTTCTAATCCATGAAT
Organism: Sylvilagus floridanus; assembly: GCA_949820135.1. Lineage (NCBI taxonomy): Eukaryota > Metazoa > Chordata > Mammalia > Lagomorpha > Leporidae > Sylvilagus > Sylvilagus floridanus. The sequence continues at coordinate 107,094,856 of OX463238.1, read as the reverse complement.
ATGGGATATTTTCATATTGTGCGTCTTCTACTATTTCCTTCTTGAAAGTTTTGTAATTCTCATTTTTGAGATATTACATCCTTGGTAAAATTTACTTCAAGGTATTTAATTTTTGTAGCTATTGTGAATGGGACTGATCTTACAAGTTCTTTCTCATAGCACAGTTGTTTTATAAGAATGTTGTTAATTTTCTTAAAGATTTTTAATTTACATAAAGTCAGAGTACACAGAGCAATGAGAGGAAGAGAGAGAAAGAGAGAGAGAGAGAGAGAGAGAGAGGTCTTCCATCCACTGGTTCACTCCCTAAATGACCGCAATGATTGGAGCTTTGCCAATTTGAAGCAAGGAGTTTCCTCTGGGTTTCCCTGCGAGGGCAGGGGCCCAAAGACTTGGCCATCTTCTACTGCTTTTTTTTTTTTTTTTTTACAGGCAGAGTGGACAGTGAGAGAGAGACAGAGAGAAAGGTCTTCCTTTGCCGTTGGTTCACCCTCCAATGGCCGCCGCGGTGGCAGGAGCCAGGAGCCAGGTGCTTTTGCTGGTCTCCCCATGGGGTGCAGGGCCCAAGCACTTGGGCCATCCTCCACTGCACTCCCGGGCCACAGCAGAGGGCTGGCCTGGAAGAGGGGCAACCGGGACAGAATCCGGTGCCCCGACCGGGACTAGAACCCGGTGTGCTGGCGCCGCAAGGCGGAGGATTAGCCTGTTGAGCCACGGCGCCGGCCATATCTTCTACTGCTTTCTTAGGCCAAAGCAGAGAGCTGGATTGGAAGTGGAGCAGCTGGCACTCAACCTAGTGCCCATATGGGATGCCAGCACTGCAGGTGGCCGCTTTATCTGCTATGCCACAGCACTGACCCATAATTATTGTGTATTGATTTGACATCCTGCAACTTTCCTGAATTCTTTGATGAGTCTAACAATCTTTTAATTGAATTTGTTTATTCTTCCATATAAAGAATAATTCCACCTGCAAACAGAAATAATTTGATTTCCTCCTTTGCAACTTGTATCCCTTTGACCTCTTTTTCCTGTCTATTGGCTCTCACTAGCACATCCAGAACAATACTGAATAGTAGTGGCTAGAGTGTGCATCTTTGTCTGGTTCTTGGTGTTAGTTGAAATTATTCCAGCTTTTCTCCATTAAATATGATGCTGGCTGTGGTTTTACATATTACCTTAATTGTGTTTAAGTATGTTTATCCTAACTCCATTTTTACATTTTTTAATCATGAAAACATACTGTATGTTATCAAATACTTTCTCTTCAACAATTGAGATAATTAGATGACTTTTATTCTTCATTTTGTTGATGTGATACATTATAATTATTTCTCTTCTTGTGTTGAAACATTGATGCGTTTCTGGAATAAATTCCACTTGGTCTGGGTAGATGATAATTTTGATATTATATTTAATTTTCTACTATTTTATTGGGGATTTTTGCATCCATAATCATCAAAAATATTTGTCTATAGTTCTCTTTTTGTAGTTTTGTAATTAGGGTAATGCTGTCTTCACAGAATGAATTTAGAGGAATTCTCTCAAGTTCAATTGTTTTGAATTGTTTAAGAAGAATTAGGCTTAGTTTTCCCTTAAATATTTGAGAATCATCAGTGAAGCCTTCTGTTTCTGGCTTTTTGTTGTTGGGAATCTATTATTGATTCCATTTAAATCTTGGTTATTGGTCAATATAGAGTTTCTCTGTCTTCAAATTTCAATTTAGATAAATTATATGTGTCTGGAAATGTATCCATTTCTTAGTATATAGATGTATGTAATAATTCCTATTGTTTCTATCTATTTCTTTGTGTTTCTTTATATTAGTTGTAAAATAATCTTTTTCATCATTAGAGATGATTAGAGATTTTAATTTGGATTATTTTCCCAATCTTTTTGGTTCATTGGCCCCATAGTTTATCAAATTTTTTTTTCCAAAAACCCAGCTCTTCAATTCACTGAACTTTTGTATATCTTTTTAAATTTATATTTTGCTTATTTCTTTCATATTTTTTATTATTTTTTTCTTCCCATCAATTTTGAGTTTGGTTTCTCCTTGCTTTACTAAGTCTTCAGATACATTGTGAGATCATTTATCTGCTATCTTTCCAGTTTTCTGCTGCAGGCACTTTCACTGTAAACTTTCCTTTTAACACTGCTTTGTTATATCCTATATGTTTGATATGTTGTGTTTTCATTTTCAATCATTTAAATAATTTTTTTTATTTTCTTTTGAAATACTCACTGCTCATTCAGGGGCATGTTGTTGAGTCTCCAAGCATTTGTATAGTCACTACAGTTTCTTTTGCTGTTAATTTTCAGCTACATTCTATTGTTGTCAGAAAAGGTTCATATAATTTCATTGTTTAAAATTGTGTTCAGACTTTTTTATGGCCAGCCATTTAGTCTATCCTATATAATGTTCTATGCAATAATGGTAATACTCCATATTCTGCAGCTATAGCTGAAATGTTATGTAGAATCATGTTGTATCATTTTGTATATAGTATGGATTAGCTTTCTTGCTTGTTATTATTATTTTTTTTTTTGGTCTGGGAGGTTTTTCCTGGTGGAAGCAGGGTATTGAAGTTTGTCATATTTGTTATTCGATTCATGTCTCTGCTCAGGTCGATTTGCATATGTTTTATAAAACTAGATGTCCTAGCATTGGTGCACATACATTCACTATAGTAAGATCTTATTATTGAATTGACTGTTTAATCAATAGATAATGGCTTTGTCTCTTTCAGCAGTTTTTGTCTTAAAGTGTCTATTTTTTCTGATATCACTATAGCTACTCCTACTAATTTTTATTGACAGGCAGAGTGGATAGCGAGAGAGAGAGAGACAGAGAGAAAGGTCTTCCTTTGCTGTTGGTTCACCCTCCAATGGCCGCCCCGGCCGGTGCACTGCACCCAGCGCATCCCACTGATCCAATGGCAGGAGCCAGGTGCTTCTCCTGGTCTGCCATAGGGTGCAGGGCCCAAGCACTTGGGCCCTCCTCCACTGCCCACGCCAGCAGACAGCTGGACTGGAAGAGGAACAACCGGGACAGAATCCGGCCCCCCGACAGGGACTAGAACCTGTGGTGCTGGCACCGCAGGTGGAGGATTAGCCTAGTGAGCCATGGCACTGGCCCTAATCTTGTCTTTCTTGGGGTTCTAGCTCTTTCTGTATTGATGTTCATGTCTTTCTCTAAATTGGGGTATTTTCTTGCTTACTTCACAGGATAGCTTTTCTAAGCGCTTCATTTTCCCCATGTATCCAAGAAACCCTAAGATTGATAATTTTGGTCATTTTATGTTATCCCATAGATTATGGGCACTATTTTGAATTCCTTTTTTTTCACTCTTTTTTTACATTTTGTTGATGTGACTGAGATATTTCTAAAGATCTATCTTCTAGATTGAATATTCTTTCTTCTATCTCACTAAATCTGTTGTTAAGGCTTCTCATTGTATATTTATATCTAACTTATTGTATGCCCTATTTCTAATATTTCTATATTGATATAAGGCTCTAAAATGTAAATGGCTATTTTCAAAAAGTGGGAATATATCAGCAGCAAATTTAACAAACTCTGTATTAAAATAATCAAGTAATAAAAATGTGAAAAATTTAAAAGTGAGGGACAAACACATTAATGGAAATATTTAATGAATTTTAAAATGTGTACTGTCCACAGTGAATCATATTTATTTTATAATGATATTGTTCAGAAATATAATTGGAAAATACAAAGATAGTATATGCATATAAGTCCTTATATCATTGGATCAATTGTGTCTTTGAAATAATCTAAGGCAGTTACAAATAATAGTTTTAACATTCATTATTTGAGCATGTCAATTCTATATAATGATATACTACCTCCAAAAGAATGTTGCAGTGAAAAACATAGCAACAAGCGCAAAATTTAAGGCACAATTAACAGATGACAATTATACAAAATTGGAATAAAGAATGATAAAATTGGCTGGTGCCGTGGCTCAATAGGCTAATCCTCCATCCGCGGTGCCGGTACACGGGGTTCTAGTCCCAGTCAGGGCGCCAGAATCAGTCCTGGTTGCCCCTCTTCCAGGCCAGCTCTCTGCTGTGGCCTGGGAAGGCAGTGGAGGATGGCCCAAGTCCTTGGGCCCTGCACCCGCATGGGAGACCAGGAGGAAACACCTGGCTCCTGCCTTCAGATCAGCGCAGTGCGCCAATTGCAGCCGCCATTGGTGGGTGAACCAACAGTAAAGGAAGACCTTTCTCTCTGTCTCTCTCTCACTGTCCACTCTGCCTGTTAAAAAAAAAAAAAAGAATGATAAAATTGTTACTTTACTATGATTTTATTAGTTAACATTATTTCTTTTTTCCTTCTTCTATCTCAGGTAAAAATATACAAAGTGATATAGATAACAGAAATTCCTTAAGCAATATTGAGCTCATGTAAAGCATCAAATCTATTCATATCTGTTATCTTCTCACAGTTCATCCATTGGCCCATATACTGTAACAACTTTTCTGAAACAAATTGATTTTCATTTTACTTATGTTTATTTCTATTTGAACACTGTAGTTTTTTTTTTTTTAATAGCAGAGTGACTGAAAGGGACAAAAAGAGAGCAAGAGATATTTCATCTATTGGTACATTTTTCAAATATACACAATAATCAACACTGGACTAAGAGAAGGTCCAGGAGACAGCTCCTTCTGAGTGTACATGTGGGTGGCAGGAACACAAGCTCATAGGCCATCATCCCCTGCCTGCAAGGTGATTATCAGGATGCTGGATTAGAAACCCTCTGATAAACGATGCAAGAGTCCCAAGCAGCAGCTCACCTAGCTATGAGCTCACCCAGCTATGACACAGTGTTCACTCTTGAGATGAATTGATTATTAAAGATGTATTTATTTATTTGTTTGCAGGGCAGAGTTACAGAAAGAGAGAAGGAGAGGCAGATGGCTATAACAGCTAGGATTGGTCCAGGCAAAGGAGCCAGGTACTTCTTCCAGTTCTCCCACATGGGTGCAGGAGCCCAAGTATTTGGGTCATCTGCTGCTGCTTTCCCGGATGCATTAGTAGGGAGCTGGATCAGAAGTGGAGCAGCCAGGAAAAGAACCAGCGTCCATATGGGATGCTGGCCCTGCGTACTGCAGCTTAACCAGAAATGAAATGAATTTAAAGAATGCCATTTGTACAAGTTAAATTAATGGAATGTTATCATAATTTACTTAAAAAGGAATTAGGTTTCTTATGATACCTTCTTGAGATTAGCTTTTTAAAGGAACTTTGTGGTTTATTAAGTGTGCAAAGAACAATGACTCAGTTATTCAACAGTGCCAGCTCTCACTTTAAGGATGCTGACAAAGGAATAAGCACCTATTCAGCAAAGAGATTAACACCCTCCTTATCGGAATGTTAATCAGTTCAGTACAATTTAACATAACAAATTATTTTTCCTTTTGAATATATGACAAGTGCCTAATCTTGGTTTGCCTTTAGTAGGCTTTATCTGAAGTGGAATTGATTAATTTCTTTTGTATTTAGTGTCCCTGAAAGTAAATTTGAAAATTACCTTTATGGTTCTAATTCAACACCTCAATGTAAAACACGTGATTTTTAATAGGACAGGATTTCTAGGGTGCATACACTCCACGCTATACCAGAAAAGGTGAGAGTTAACCATACTTCAGAGATATGGGATACTTAGTAAATAATCTTATATATCTACTATTAGACAGTTTGAAGGTTTGGGCCTAAAACAAACAGAAAAAAAATGTATTCTTCATTCATCATTTAATATGTGGATATTAGTTTTTGTTGTACAAGACATTATCAAAATTATATATATGTATATATATTTCCAATATGCTTGTAAATATATTATATAAGGAGTTTTATAAATTTATTTGAAACAGTGAAACAAAGATAGGCAAAAAGACAGATGTAGATGAAGTGAGATCCCGTGTGCTATTTCAACTTCCAAATGCCCACGATGTGTAGGATGAGGCTGGTCTGAGGAACTCGAAGTACGTCTCTCCTTTCGGTGGCAGGAAGTCAATTACCTGAGCTTTCATGGATGTCTCCTAGCGTCTGCATCCTCAGAACCTGAAGTCAGGAGCCAGAAGCAGAAGGCAGACCAAAGCACTATGTTTGTAAGGTGGGTACCTTAAGCATCAAGAAAAGTCACGCTCCTATGTATGAATTTTTTTATTTATTTTTTTCTTTGAGAGGTAGAGTTACAGACAGTGAGAGGAAGAGACATGAGAAAGGTCATCCATCCACTGGTTAATTCCCCAAATGGCCGCAATGGATTCTTGAAGTAGAAAGAAAGCATATTCTTTGTAGTTCTCACCAGAGAATTGTTGAATCATATTTTTTGAACACCTGTAATTATATTTCTTCTTAGCCGATGTTCACATCAAAAATTATATGACAATATATCAAAGTATTTATTATTCAGTTTTCCATTTAGTGGTATTTGATTTCTTCTTGAATATAGGTGAATATTTTATTTTGTTAATCTCTTCATGGAACTTATTGATTTTAAAATTAGCAAATGACTTCTGCACCTCACTGATAAAGGCAGTCGCTTACTGCAGCATTTAGGATGCCGACATCTCGTGTTGGAGTTACAGGGTTATGTGCCTGTCTCTAGCTCCTGACTCCAGCTCTCCTGCTAATGCAGAGCTGAGACAGAGGTGGAGGCTCAAGTGACTGGGTTTCTGACACACATGTGAGAGACTTGGGTTGAGCCTCTGTTCCTAACTTCAGTCTGCTTGACCTGCCGGTTGTGGGCAGTTAGGAATAGACTAGCAGATGAGAGCTCTCTCTCTGTGTCTTATCTGTATCTCTCCCTCTCAAAAAAAATTAACAATCTCATTTGATAAACACTGTGATATCTGTTTTAGTAAAATATAATGTGAACAATGGATTTGTTATTTATTGATTAAATTTTACTCCTGTTTTGCTTTAAGATAGTGCATGTGAAAAATGTATTCCTACAGACATTCTAAAGATTGAAAGGGGAGAGACAATTACAGGGAAAAAGTGAGGTAAGCAGGGAGGGATGGAAAGAAATTTTATTTTCAAACAATTTGAAAATGATACATAAAATATCAGATTTGCAAAATCACATCTGACATTGGGATTTTAATGATCTAACCAATATAATAAAATGATTTCTAAAATATACTTCTATTATAGATTACTATAATAGTTTAATACTATTTAGACACAATATTTCAAATTTATTTAATTACTAATTTGAGCCTGTATAAGAGGGATAAACTAACTTAAAAATTGACCAAGCATGATGTCATGGATTAGGTTTCTAGTTATTTTCACATCTGCTTATCCAGTAGTGGTGGAGAACATCTGGCCCAAGGCCACTATAAGGCCCACAAAATCATCTGGTCTAGCTCTGCCAAGGAAACCAACGGAGAGACTAGAAATTCAATAAATCCCTAACAGATGATATTTAAGTTATTTTTTTGAATGGTCCATGAGTGCTCTTATAAATATCCTAATGGTTCTTGGCAGAAAACAATTCTCTACCCCTGAAGCCAGCAAGTATTCGATTGAAAACTTGATTAACAAGTAGAGTTGACATTGGTAGAAACTGCTTACCTGAAGTTTGTAGCAATAAAATTTAGTTAGTGGTGAGGAAACAATGGGTTAAAAAATGTTAGCACGATTGTTCTTGCAACAACACAGACTGCAGTAACCATACTTACATAATTTATTGTTTTGGTGAAATGGATCAAAGCAGAACATCGGTTTTATTTATTTATTTATTTATTTATTTATTTGAAAGCCAGAGTTACACAGAGAAAGGAGAGGCAGAGAGAGAGAGAGAGAGAGAGAGAGAGAGAGAGAGGTCTTCCATCTGCTGGTTCACTCCCCAGTTGGCCACAACAGCCAGAGCTGTGCTTATCTGAAGCCAGGAGCCAGGAGCTTCTTCTGGGACTCCCACATGGGTGCAGGGGTCCAAGGACTTGGGCCATCTTCTACTGCTTTCCCATGCCACAGCAGAGAGCTGGATTGGAAGTGGAGCAGCTGGGACTTGAACCAGCGCCCATGTGCAATGCCGGCACTGTAGGCCCAGGCATTAACCCGCTTTGCCACAGCGTCGGCTCGAGAACATTGGTTATTGAAAATTTTTTTTTTTCCTAGACAAATGAGTTGTGCTCATAAAAGGATAGATCGGGGGATTACTGACGCCATAAACAAGAGTGTCAAATTGTTAAATCAACATCAGGAGTCACTGTGTACTTACGTCTCATGAGGGATCTGTCCTTAATGTGTTATCCAATGTGAAGTAATGCTATAACTAGTACTAGTACTGAAACAGTATTTTTCACTTTGTGTTTCTGTGTGTGTGCAAACTGATGAAATCTTTACATAGTATATACTGAATCGATCTTCTTTATATAAAGATAATTGAAAATGATTAAAAAATCTTGGTGTTAAATTGGAAATTGCATAGAAAATTAATCAATTAAAAAAATCATGTAGGATCTCTGTCCTTAATATGCTGTACATTGTGAATTAATACTATAACTAGTACTCCAACAGTATTTTCACTTTGTGTTGCTATGTGAGGGCAAACTGTTGAAATCTTTACGTAATATGTACTAAACTGATCTTCTGTGTATAAAGAGAATTGAAAATGAATCTTGATGTGAATGCAAGAGGAGAGGGAGCGTGAAAGGGGAGGGTAGCGGGTGGGAGGGAAGTTGTGTGTGGGGGGAGCCATTGTAATCCATAAGCTGTACTTTGGAAATTTATATTCTTTAAATAAAAGCTTTATATATATATATATATATAAAAAAATTTTTAAAAATTAAATAAAAAAAGGATAGATCATATTGCAGGAGCTATGAGAGAAAAACACAGGCAACCCAGAAATTCTGAGACTGTTAGATTTGGAAATTAAACGTTTCCTCAGCAATTCAGAGAGTTTGTCTGTCATTAAGAACTAACTATGGGCCAATGTTAAAATTTGAGGCAATCCATGACCATGATTAAATCTTGCATGCTGGAGAAAATGCACCTAGAAAATAGACTAAGTTTGTGTTCTCATTGTCACACATTAAGATTGAATTGAATCTAGTGAATGGAGCCTGGGTAGTGAAGTAGCATTCTACTAAAAATTTGAAGATGATAATGAAGTGCACTTTTTATATAGTGCCATTGATAGATAGATGTCAATCTAATTCTCCCTTAATAGGTGTTTGCCTCCCCAATTAACTCCTCCTTCTATAATCATGAGGGGTGTTTCACAGTCCCTTTTATCTGAAGACATCTCACTTCCCCCCATTGTTTTCCCAAATATTCATTCTCAACCCCCTACTCCATTTCTTTATTTGGGTTTCAACAAGAAAGGCTTTGGTTAAGTCTGGATCCATAATCCATGCGTCTTTCTTTTTACTTTCCATCTCATTCAGAATTTAGCTGAATCTTTCATCTCACTAGTATTGCTTTGGCTCTATGCATCTCTATTCTGTTGTGTGCATTCTAACTTAATAGGTACAATTAAATTCATTTTCCTAGCCTCAATTTTTAAATATAGATGAGTTTAAGCATTGCTTCATAATATATCATGCGTGAGCAAACTAAAATGAAGTTTAAAAAGTAGTGAAAGGGAGCAGTACTGTGGTGCAATGGGTCAAGCCCTGCATGAGGCCATTACAGAGGGTCATTTCTATTCCTGCTACTCCATTCCCTGCTAATGCCCCAGAAAGCAGCAAGTATGCAAGTGGTTCAAGTATTTCAGTCCCTTCACACACTTGGAGCTGGGGATGAAGTTCCTGGCTCCTGGCTTTGGCTTGGCCTACCCCAACTGTTTGAGGCCATTTGGGGAATGAACCAGTGGATAGAATCTCTCTCTCTCTCTCTGTTTGCCTCCCCCCCTTTTTTGTCACTCTTCCTTTCAAATAAGTAACCTTCTAATATAAATAAATTTTGTGAGAAATTTATTTGACATATTAATGCTTTCTTTATTTCATTTTTCACATATATTCAGAAATCATTGACATTTTATTATTAAAATAATAACTTTATAATGTTTGTTTCTGAATTTTAATTATAATAAATTCAAGTAGACCCTTTAATATACTGCTGTTTTCATTTTAACACTTTATTCCAAGAAATGATAATCAAGTTTTCCACGATACCATGGTACAGCAAATTAAGTAAAATATGCATGTTAATTGTTAAGTTTCACTCAATTTTTGGGCCAGAAAAACACTCACAGTCATGCACAATTTAAGTGATTTAAGAAGCTATTGGTCACTCTTTTACAGCACCTCTGGTTGTCTATTCATATGATGCTAACTTCAGAAGTTAGGTGTGTCTGTGGTTCATCAAAGATAGTATCTGTAAGTGGGTTGTGAATGTGTAATTTGGGGCTCCTTCATATTTAGTGAATCATGGTCTTTTTATCATGACTCAAAATTTTAATGATGCTTTAGCACAGTCGTATTCCAAAATTGTTTTCCTCTTTGATCACAATGAACCTGAGAGGGAGACACTTCATGCACAGATTGATTTTTCATTAGTAATGTATCAGCTTTGTTTGGCTGCATAGTCAAGTGTTTGGAAATTCAGTGACTTAAAAAAATGTTCATTTGTCATCTCACAAGTCTCTATACTGTCTGTGCAGGACTGATCTGGCTGGACTCACGCATGATTTCTAGTTAGCAGGTAGCTGCCTGGACTTGGCTGGCTTGTAGTGGTTGCCTCTCTGACATAGCCCTGAACACCAGGCCCTCTGCATTGGTGTCTCCTTCACCAGTGTATTCCACAGTTTATTTGCATGGTTGTTGGCAGCGTTCCTATGGGCAGCAGAAGAGGGCAAACCTCAAGCTCAAAAGCTACTTGCATTTTCATTTGTACCATATGTGCTATTGTTCCATTGACCTAGCGCAGTTTCAATAGGGGCAAGGAAACAGAGAATTCAGATACAATGAAGCATGATATAATGGGTCAATTCTACAATCACCTACTGCAATAATATCAATGATAGGCCATAACAAAAATCTAAATAAGTGAATGAGGAGAAGAAAATGTCTTGCAACCAAATCTCCCTTATAATCTCCTAAAAGAGCTTAGGAAATTAAGAAAGAACTAAGTTTCCTCATATATTAACTACTCCTTAATGCTGCCATTTAGCTCACCTTTATTCAGTGGAATTCATGGGGTAATATAGCCCCAAGGCTAGAATCCAATAAAAGTATAAATGAAAATCCTGATTCCCCATTGTATTAACTCCTATTTACCGACAGCCAGCAGAACCTGCACTGCTCTCTGAACAGAGCTCCTGCTGCTCATACTGAGTCCTGTCATGGACCAGCTGTGCCTCCTTGGCATTGCCTATGATCAATCTTCATATGTGAATCAATTCCATGAAAACAAGGCTCCCTACTTCATAAATTAACTGCACATCTGTCACCAAAGAATACAAGTGCAGCCTGTATGTGAAGAAGGATCTTATCCAATGGGAGGTTCAAAATTTATAGGAACAAAACAATTTCATTACTCAAACAGACCCCATTTCTTCTACTGTGGTCTCTATTTAATCCATAAGACTTAAAACAGACGCACAGAGGTACACACAAACACAACACATACACACACACACATAACTCCTCTATTATCCTCTATGGCCATCATATCAAAAACCACATCATGGGAAAGAAGAGAATAATACAGAGAAAATCAGATCCATTTAGTTGCAGTTCTTAGATGCACTGACTACTCCCAAGGCCATCCAGGTTATAATGACAAGCTGCAGCAACGCCTGCATAGAGCTGCCACAATGCCTGCTCACACCATCTGCTACTTTCTGGGTACTGCTGCTTTATTCACTGAGGAATAACTCATACTAGACTCAGCATTGACTGCTCTCAATACAGAAGACTTCTCAGTCTAGGAACAGGTCAAGGGAAGATCACTGATGTTTAACTAAAAAACCATCTGCTATAGAGAGAAGCTGAACCACATGGTCAGAAAAGAAGGAAAGCATATGCCTAGATTCACATTATTAGTGTGTTTCAAGGACTTTTAATACATCTAAGGACATCACAGTCATGTTTTTTATGCTCTGGTCTCTTTCTTATTCTCTTTAAACAGTCCTTAAGATGTAGAACAGCAGTTAACGAAGCTTGCTAACTCCCTGTTTAAAAAATAATAAAAATTACTCTTGCATTTTAAAATTTACATAGAAGAAACACCTTTCATTCATTTGATCTCCAAGGTTTTAAGAACATAGTGATACTTCATTCATATCCTCTCTTCACCTTTTTTTTTGTTTAATTTTTGCAATAGTATACTTTCAATTTACTTAATAATCACAAGCTTAATCAGCATACTAAGCTGGGATATCTAACCAAGACTGTAGAAGAAAACACCTTAATATTATGATTTTCTGCATTTTATATTCCATTAATATATACAAATATAAAAGCTTTCTGTTCAATATTTTATGTTCATTCAGACGAGATCAGGTGCATTCATGGTGGTATGGCCGTAGACATATTTTAGTTCATTCAAGTAGGTGAATATGTACATATATTTGTTTGTACTTATCTCATAGGGACTAGGGAAGAAGTCATCTGATGATAGAATAAAGTCAACCAGCAATGATCTGATAGCTTGAATCTGCCCAGTCTCTCTCCAAAATTTTAAATATGATAATACAGAGAAGATGGTTTAGCAAATAAAAAATGGCATATAAGCTCAATTTTCATTAATGTTTCCTTTATTTTATACTTTTTGAATTGTTTAGATCAGTAAATATCATATGTGCACTGGTAAAAATGTCACACATTATTTTAGCTATTGGAATACCACAGTGAACAAGACGAGAGTTCTAGCCATCATAAAGGGATTATGCTAATCAGCCCCACAGCCATATTTTCTAATTCATTAGTTTGATAAATGTGCTGTTAGAAATTCACTTTATATGTATTATTTTTTCAATAGCTTTAAAAGAAATTGTTTACTTTATATTCAGTCTATATATCATTACCTTGAAGAATTCTAAATAAATATTTTATGGTAGAAAATATAAATAGAAAAAAAAAACTCTAAATATTCTGTCAAGAATTTACAAACTCTGAAATAGTGGTTGATGGGAGAACACAATGATCCACATTTCAGTGGAAAGAAAAAACCATATGTTATAGTGGTGTCAAACCTTTGTTAACAGGTTTCTCTTCATGGAGTCATTGCTTTTTGAGATCACTTTTTTTTAATATCAGTGAAATGGAATGGTTTTGATCTCTTTTGAATTTACTACTAAAACTGAGAAGAAAGAATAGTATAGATCATTGTAATCTCACATTGTCCGAATGATGCCTTTTTAGTAAGTGCTTAAAAGTTCAAACTAAATAAAAATAACTATGGACGGTGGCATTTCCTAGGTTCACATCTTCCCTCATTCCTTAAAAGCATTTGATTTTTTGTGATAATTCAATGTTGGTGTTAAATTTAGTCACTAGGAGATTTATCTATTTGAATAAAAACATAGTAAAAAAAATACAGCATAGAGACAAAACTACATGCAAGATGGGTGAGGCAGAGTTATTGTCTATCATCTTTGATTAGAACTGGGTATACTAGCCAATGTCTACAACAGCTTATATCAAAATGTCTTCTACTAAAGTAGTGGTGGCTCTACCACCACACCACCCTGAAATTGCCCAATCCTATCTCATAAAGTACTTGGCAGTGCAAGTACATGAAACAGTTATAAAAACTATACTTGCTACATGGAGTCGTGGTGGGATTAAAATATTATAATCTATGGGCATCATAAAATCTACATAATGCATACCAATGATTCAATTTACATATTTATATTGATATCTCTGTTCTTTAAAAGTAGAGTTGCTATTATTATATTACCTAGCATAATGCTAATACACAATAATTTATGTATATTCCATAAAACAATAGTGTGTTAAGGCTGACTAGTTTTCAAGGTACTCAAAAAAGGAAAATACACAACATAAATTACATGAAGGATCTCCTTAAGACACCATCACAAAGAAGTGGCCATCAAAGAAGGATATGCTGTTTTCTGAAGGGAAGAGAGAACTTCCAGTTTGCTCATGGCCTTGTCTGAAGGTTGATGGGGTTTGCGGATTCAAGAGGCTTCCTCTGCCTAGGCATCTCATTTCATGAGCCTCGGGTGTTCCCTGCCATCATACATAAGAGTGTTAATTGTTAAATTAACAATGGGAGTCACTACACACTAACTCCTCATGCAAGACCTCTGTCCTCAATGAGTACATTATGAGCGTTAACTGTAAAACTTGTTCTCAAACAGCTCTGTGTGTTTGTGTGTCTTTGTCTGTGTATGTGCAAATTGTTGAAATCTGTACTTAGTATAGAGTTGGTCTTCTGTGTATAAAGTTAATTGAAAATGAATCTTAAAGGAGAATGGGACTGGGAAGGAGAGAGGGAGGAGGAAGAGGGGTGGAGGTGTGGGTATGGTGGGAAGACTAACTATATTCCTAAGATGTACTTATGAAATTCATATTACTTAAATACAAGGTCTCTTTGGGAAGAAAAAAGAAAGATATGGAATCAGACAAGGATGCCCACTCTTACCATTGCTATTCAATACAATTCTTGAAGTTTTAGCCAAAGACATTGGGCAAGTAAAGAAATCAAAGGGATGTATATAGGAAAGATAGAATCAAATGATCCCTGTTTACAGACACATGGAAAAATGTTCAGAATCACTAGCCATCAGGGAAATGCAGATGAAAACTACAATCAAGGTTCACCTCACTCCAATTAGAATTATTTTCCTACAGAAATTCACAAACAATAAAAGCTGATGAGGATTTGGGGGAAAGATATTCTAATCCACTGTTGGTGGGAATGTAAACTGGTGCAGCCATTGTGGAAGACAATTTAGAGAAACATCAGAAAGCTGAAAATACTTTTACCATATGACCCAGCCATCCCACTGCTGGGAATTTACCCATAGGTAACGAAATCAGCATATGAAAGAGTTGTCTGTACCCCTATGCTTATAGCAGCTCAATTCACAATAGCTAAGATATGGATTCAACTCAGATGTTTGTCAACTGATGACTGAATAAAGAAATTAGGATATAAATACACTATGGAACACTAACAAGCAGTAAAAGGAAAATAAAATCCTGTCTTTTGCAACAAAATGAACACAAGTGGAAACCATTATACTTAGTGTAATAAGCCAGTGTCAAAAAGACAATAATCATAAGCTTTCCCTGATCTATGGTAACTAATAAAGTATCTAAAATCTAATGTATAGGAATTAAATCGACATTTTGATATTCAATGATTGGTTACTGTCCTTTGTGTTCTGTTGAAGAACAGTGTTTTTTTTTTGTTTGTTTTGTTTGTTTTGTTTTGTTTTTCTCAAACTATTTGTTGAACACTTTACTTTTGTAGGGTTAAACTTATGAGTATAAAAGAACCTGAAAATAGATATTAAAATTAAGAGTGGGATTAAGGGAGAGGAAATGCGAGAGTGCAGACAAGAGGGAGGGTAAGGTCAGAAGAATCACTATGTTTTTAAATTTGCATATATGAAATATATGAAGCCTGAATATCTTGAATAAAATTTAATAAAAAGTGTCAAGGAAATAATCCAGTCTCCAAAAGAAAAACATGTTTTCCTTGATTTGTGATTAACTACTACAAAAAGTGTAATGCATATGAGTGCAATTGACACAATGAGATTTGAATATTGTTTACAGTCTTTCCCTATACTCTTGAGTAATAGTGTTTTTTTTCTACTTACTACTTGTTGAATTCTTTATTTAATGGGGTTTTATGCTTGTGATTATAATATAATCTGAATTAATAGCATTGAAAATCTTAAAAGAAAAAATAAGAGAAGGAGGAGGGAAGGTGGAAGTGTAGGCAGGTGGGAGGATAGGGTCCGAGGTATCATTATGCTCTTATTCTGTGTTGATGAAATGCATGACAATTGTTACCTTATATAAATGCAAAATAAAAAAAACAAATAATGAAAATTTCCCAATGTATCTTATAATTAAATTAAAAATAGCTATTTTACATTTACTCTCTTTCTTCTTCTGTTATTTTTTTTTAGATTTACTTTATTTATTTGAAAGACAGAGTTAAAGAGAGAGGTAGAGACAGAGAAAGAGGTCTTTCATCTGCTGGTTCACTCCTCAGATGGCTGCAACGGCAGAAGCTGTGCTGATCCAAAGCCAGGAGACAGGAGCTTCTTCAAGGTCTCCCACATGGGTGCAGGGGCCCAAGGACTTGGGCCATCTTCTACTGCTTTCTCAGGCCATAGCAGAGAGCTGGATTGGAAGAAGAGCAGCCGGAACTGTAACTGGTGCCGATATGGGATGCTGGTGCTTCAGGCCAGGGCTTTAACCTGCTGTGCCACAGTGCCGGCCCCTGTTTTATTTTATTACTGATTTTTTTTTTTTTTATTTGAAAGTTAGAATGACAGATTGATGAGAGATCTCTATTCAGTAGTTCACTCCCCAAATTACTGCAGCAGCCAGTGCTAGACCAGATTGAAGCTAAGATCTTAGAACTCAACCATGGTCCTGCAGGAGGGTGAGAGGTATTCTATGCTTGAATCATCACTCACTGCTTTCTAGGGTGCTCATTATCAGCACCCTGAATCAAAGCAGAGTACATGCTGTCAAACCACGGTGTGGACATCCTGGTGGTGTTTTACCCACTCTGCCAAGTGCCCATACTAATAGTTACTTTTTGATAAAATACATACAAATTATATGTTTCACATATATGTATAGCAATAATTTTATATATGTTATGTGTTGGTTATCGTATATACTACAAATTAAAATGTTTTGTATGTTGTACTAAAATATACTGTGTGTATATATATATATATATATATATATATATTGCAATTGCCAGTATCATTGTTTTTAAAAATATATTCTCCTTTAATTTACAAGGTTTGTAATATTATATTCCTGGACATCTGGTATGCTAATTTTGTTAAGTAGAAAGGAAGAAATAAGCCAATGTGTGGGTGAAAGTGCCAAAAGGAAAAGACAAAAAGACCATGTGAGGAGGAACACAGCAACCTTAGAAGTATGCTTTGGGCTGGCGCCACTTCTCATTAGGCTAATCCTCCGCCTGAGGCGTCAGCACCCTGGGTTCTAGTCCCAGTCTAGTCGCCGGATTCTGTCCCGGTTGCTCCTCTTCCAGTCCAGCTCTCTGTTGTGGCCCGCAAGTGCAGTGAAGGATGGCCCAAGTGTTTGGGCCCTGCACCTGCATGGGAGAAACACCTGGCTCCTGGCTTTGGATCAGCACAGTACGCCAGCTGCAGCGTGCCTGCCACAGCAGGCAGTGAGGGATGAATCAACGGAAAAGGACAACCTTTCTCTCTGTCTCATTCTCTCTCACTATCCACTCTGCCTGTCCAAAAAAAAAAAAAAAAAAGAAGTATGCTTTGGAAGCAGGGTAGTATTTACACATCAAAAGTCATACCCCTATCAAAAAGCCTTGCTGGTTGAACCAAAACACCAAGAGAATCTTCCTGGCCCAGTGCCAAGGGGGCTATTTGGTCTGATAACAGTTTGTGATAAGGCCCTGCCAGGAATTTCAAACAGTTCTCAAGTCATCTGGGGAGTTCTGGAGAGGTTCTCTCAGGCCATCTGCATCACCCAGAGGATGATCAGGGTGAGCTGAGAGTTACACCCTTCCTCCACCAAGGAGAGGCATTTGGTCAGAAAAGATAGTAAAAAGGAGGGAAGATGACACTTGAATGCCCTGTGGTGCAGTAGATGCCAGTATTCTCCGAGTGAATTTTGGATCCCACGGATGAGTAGCCTAAACCAGGGACGGTAGTCCCCACTGAGTTTGGCCCCAGTCACATTCACAATTTCCTTCCAGAAAGGAAAAAGAATGGAGAAAAGGGAAAGTAAGAGTTAGGCAAAGATTCAGCCACGGGAGGCAGCTTGGCTGGCGTCCCTCCTCCCTCCCCAGCGGTTAAGGGGTCCCCAGTGGCCAGATGCTCAACAGTGACCCCAGAGCCCTTAACCCAGATAGCTGTAGAAACAAGAAAAGATTTCAGAGGAAGAGAAGTTCCCCAGCTCTTACTCAGGAATGGTAAACCAGCAGGCATGGCTGGCTTGGGCAAGTGGCAGATCTCTCACACCCCTCCTCACATCGACACCAAGTGTAAGGAAAAGTGGAGTAGAACAGAGAAGAGACAGGATACAGCGAAAATGAATTTATTCAAAGGAAAATCAATTCGCAGAGGTGGACAGCTGTCAGCGTGCACACAGACCAAACACATGGCAGAGAGCACCGCCTTCTAGCAGGCTGGGTCTTCATACGTTAGGAGGGGTGAGGGAAAAGAACACAGAGGATGGGGTAGGGAAGAGTACAGGGGGCGGGGTGAACTGGTCTCTTAAAATAATGCAGGGGTAAAGAGGATTTTGTCTGCTTACATTCAAGGAGCTAAATGTCCTTGTTCCATCAGCAGTCATGTAGGGATTAGAGCACTGTCTCAGTCCAGGTTTCATAGTCTTCCTAAATGTTGTCCTCTTACTAATTTAGCAGAGTTTGGGGACAGAAAACTTCATGAATCACATTGAAATGTAGTCTTTCTAAAAACTATACTTTGTAAGTAGGTAGTTTATTTTCATTTCTGCATACTTTCTATTGCCTAGAATTTCATCACATGGACTCATCTCTTAGCAAAGAAGCATAGAAACTGTAATTTTTCTGAATATCCAAGAGGAAATTGGAATGGATTGGTGAAGTTATATTGTCTCTAATATAGAAAGAGAATAAAATACATTTAGCTTTGAGTATAGAGTTTCTTATGTCAAATTCTAGTAGTCAGTCACATTATTGTTGTAGAGGTTTTATTAGTCCCAAGAGAGACTTTGGTTACAGTCAGAGTTTCAGAAAGTTTAGAAAAAATCCTCATGAAGGAGATAGAAATCAAAGTAGATTTGTACAAATCTAGAAAGACTTTTAAGACATATTTTGAAGGTCAAGGTATTTCACATGATAAAAACATTATCCAAACTAAATATAAAATAATGAGCAAATGTAGGTTACCATTAAGTGACACTGGCATTTCTTGTTTCGTTGAATAATAAAATGTGAGTGAAGTTTGGAAGGTCAGACTTTAAAAATAGTTTGCCTTATATTAGAGTTGCTTTAATTCCAAATTGAACAGGGTGAACTTTATCTCATAAGAAATCAGAATATATTGACAACTTTAGTAAAGTAGTATGACAAAATGACAGTGGTGTTTTGAATTGGTTACCATGGAAACAAGACAATTCACTGAAGTTAAAAGTCTGCTTTCAGAGAGTCATTTAAATATAATAGAAAGAAATGATAATGTGTGTCTTCAGATGCTAAGGAGCACTTACAGAAAATGTGAAGGAAATACAAAAGGAAAAATTATGGGAAGAAATTGTTGAAAAATTGGAGAAACATGCTTAGAAAAAAATAAAAAGAAGAAGACCATTGAAGCCCTATGGTTAGTGAACTAGCAGATGGAAGGTGTCTCTGTCCGTCTCTGTCTCTCTGCCTTTCAAATAAACAAAAAAAGGGGAAAAAAAGCACTAATTTTTTTACACCTGTGCCCGTTGTAATTCCTTGTTGGTTAACTGTCTCCTCTTTACTTTTTAGAATCTTGTGTGCTCTGGAGATAAACTCCAGAGTTTTAATGGGAGTTTTAACTCCCATTATTATTAATGGGATCAATAATAAAAAGCATGTCTACTATATATTTCAAGAAATAAATATTCTCTTTTAAACTCTTTGTGTTAGGGTAGTAGAAATTTAAAAATATATCAGTTTTCAACTTTTTAGATAAGAATTAGAAAAGTAGAATAAGCACATGTTACAAACATTACAGTGAGTATTAAAGAAATATGAATATGAGCCAATAAAGTGAAAGAAGCCAGTAATTTACATTATTGGGTTATAAGCCAAACTTAAAAGTAAAATAAAAGTACAGAGCATCCATGAATAAAGAATGAAAAAGGACTGGAACTACAAATCCAGATGAGATGGACACTTGTGAAAAAATACCATGCACTATTTTTCTACCTCTTGCTTCAACTCACTATGAAAAATGCAATTTTTTACAAAATTACACTCTACCAAGTTCTAAACATTTTTAGAAAATGCTAAAATTGAAATGATTGAAATTTGAGGCAATAGTCAAATATCTGTTAACATCCTTACATAAATGATGATAAAAATCACAAGATTCAGATGATCATTTGTACAATCTAGTAACTGCTGGTATAGAAGATGGTTTCTTATAGCAAATATATTATAGCAAGTTTAGCAGACAATAAAACAATGCATCAAATGAAGCCTTTAAATTATTAAGCTAATATAACTCTGGGTCTAAAATCAAAGAAAGCACAAAAAATGGCTTTTGCATAACATTTCAAATCTTAACTAAAATATTAGCACATTGTTTTATTTGTAAATCTTTATTCTGATTCAGCAGCATTTAATATGAAAACATAGACGCGGCTTAATAAAGGTATCATGGTAATTGCATTTCATTACATTAATGAATTGAGAAAATCAGTATGATTTATTTCATTTGGGACTCCAAAAGCATTTGAATGAATTCAATGAATTTTCATGAGTAATAGGAGATACTCTTACAAAAAAACTATGAAAATTTAATCTTTCTTAACAATTTATATCTTATCAAAATCTTGTGCAACCATTAAATATATATGAATGGCCATTCCAATTAAATTTAGGAAGAAGACTATAAATGTGTCTTCTACATTGCCTGTTTTTTTTAACAAGTAAAGGCAATCATGCAATATTAGAAAAAAAATTAAGCAAAATAATCACTATTTTAAAATTATCTAAATCAATTTAACCAAGAAACACAGTGAAGGATAGCTAATGGGAGACAACTATAAAACAAGACTAGAAAAGACAATGTAAAGAATGAAATAATAAATTTTCTGAAGACTTCCAGTAAAAACGCTGGAGGTGCTCATTAAGAATCTCATCTGTTAATCAGTAAACTGACTGTCAAAGTGAAAAAAAAATGGGTCTCTCTGACACGTATTTTTCTATTACAGTAAAAACCAGCAATATTTAAAACTCTGACAAGACAAGATCTAAATAAGTTTTTATAAATAGGAAAGTAGGGTTAATGTAACTAAATGAAGCATCAAGCTTTTGACTGATACAATATTTTTCTATTTTAAAAACAACCAGGCTGACACCGTAGATCACTAGGCTAATCCTCCGCTTTGCGGCGCTGGCACACGGGGTTCTAATCCCGGTCAGGGCGTCGGATTCTGTCCTGGTTGCCCCTCTTCCAGGCCAGCTCTCTGCTGTGGCCAGGGAGTGCAGTGGAGGATGGAACAAGTGCTTGGGCCCTGCACCCCATGGGAGACCAGAAGAAGCACCTGGCTCCTGCCATCAGATCAGCGTGGTGTGCCGGCCACAGCGCGCTGGCCATGGAGGCCATTGGAGGGTGAACCAAAGGCAAAGGAAGACCTTTCTCTCTGTCTCTCTCTCTCTCTCTCACTATCCACTCTGCCTGTCAAAAAAAATATTTTGATGTTTCTTTATAAAGAGATATAAAATGTTTGAAAAAATAAATATATCTACCTAGATCAGACATTACCCAATATATACATATAAAAATAACATAGCTCCCATAAATATGCATTTTTCTATTTTTAAAATGAAAAAAAATCAATTCAGCTTGCACAAAATGATAAATAATTTGTCATATAATAACCCAGAGGTAACTAATAATAAGTAAAGCTTAAAGAATATGATTCTTCATGTGTTCTTTATAGAAGCATAATTCCAAATGATTTTGGTGATGTAGTTTTCTAATCATCTTTCACACTTGCAGTGGGCATAAATACCAAGTTGCAAAATTTTATGTGAAATATGATTAAAAATAGACAATATGCAAATGAGGACAGAATAAATAGTGTCAAAGGTTCTCCTTGTCAAGGCCTGTGGTGTGGAAATACTGGAAACATGGGACATAGACTGTCAACTGCTACTTTAGAGTAAGAGCCTAGACATATCAAAAGGGGGTCGGCGGCGTTCTTGCACAACGTCTTAAGTCATTGTATGCAATGCTCCCTGCATCCCTTATGGGGGCCAGTTTGGGTCGCTCCATTTCTACTTAGCTCCCTGCTAAAATGCCTGGGAAAACAGCAGAAGATGGCCCCCAAACCTGGGTCCCTGCCTTCAACAAACTGATGGTGTTCTGGGCTTTCTGAATTCAGCCTTCCCCAGCTCTGGCTGTTGTCATCATGTGGGGAGTGAGCCAGCAGACAGAAGATCTCTTGTTCTTTTCACTTTCTCTTTGCAGTTCTTCTGTCACTCCTGTTCTGTTTTAACTCTGCCTCTCAAATAAATATAATAAATATTTAAAAAAAATCCAACAGATGAATTTTCCATTACCCTTAGACAAACAGAAATATCTTTTTTACCTTTGATAGAAGAGGAGAAAATAAGCTACCTATCATGTAGAAACCTTACCAAGATGTCTACCAAAGTAGTCAGGTGTATCACATGATGGATGTTAATGGACCCACAAATCACAAATCACAAATAATGGGATTGCTTCCCATGTTGTAGTGTTTCCTCCTCTTTAATCATATCTATATTACCACTAAACACCTAATGTTTTTTAAAAGATTTTATTTATTTATTTGAGAGGTAGAGTTATAGACAGTGAGAAGAAGAGACAGAGAGAAAGGTCTTCCATATGTTGGTTCACTCCCCAGATAGCCAATCCGAATCCAGGACTCAGGTGCTTCTTTCCGGTCTCCCATGTGGGTGCAGGGCCCAAGCACTTGGCCCATCTTCTACTGCTTTCCCAGGCCAAAGCAGAGAGCTGCATCGGAAGAGGGGCAGCCAGGACTAGAACTGGCACCCATTTGGGATGCCGGTACCGCAGGCAGAGAATCAATGTACTGTGCCATGGCACTGGCCCCATACACTTAAAATGTTACTTTTTGTTTGTTTGTTATTTTTTTAAAAAAAAAAACTTTTATTTAATAGATATGAATTTCGAAAGTACAACTTTTGGATTATAGTGGCTTCCCCCCCATAATCTCCCTCCAACCCACAAACCATCCCATCTCCCACTCCCTCTTCCATCCCATTCTTCATTAAAATTCATTTTCAATTATCTTTATACACAGAAGATCAACTTAGTATATACTAAGTAAAGATTTCAACCAATTGCACCCACATAGACACACAAAGCATAAAGTACTGTTTGAATATTAGTTTTACTTTTAATTATCCCACATGGAGAATAAGTGTACAGTGACTCCTGTTGTTGATTCAACAATTGCCACTCTTATTTACGACGTCAATAATCACCGGAGGCTCTTGTTATGAGCTGCCAGGTTATGAAAGCCTCTTGAGTTCACAAATTCTGATCTTATTTAGACAAGGCCATAATCAAAGTGGAAGTTCTCTCCTCCCTTCAGAAAAAGGCACCTCCTTCTTTCCACTTGGATCTCACTCACAGAGATTGCCAGCCAGCTCAAGAGGTTTTGGGATCCCGTGGCAAGTCTTCAAATTGTACCCTTGGAAGTAAGTCCATAGGAATGTATGTAGAACCTTACAGCTGAACAGCCATTTTGTAGAACCTTGAAATTAAAAATAAACAAGGCTCTTCACGAACCTGATTGCCCTTAAGCATGAGATTTGTATGCATTACATTAAATGTAAGTTTGAAGCTTTAGAGTCTCCATTTGTTGACAAAATGGGGCCCATTTTTTTTACCCATCCCACAGTGTGGGTTCCCAAGGTTTTTTGTTTGTTTGTTTGTTTCCAGCATAAAGCCAAAGTACCACACCAAAGTAGAAAGAACATCATTGCCTAGTCTGGGAAACATTTATCATTGACTAATTCATCTTCCATGAGATTTAATAAAATGATGTAATAGTGTTCGTTGCTATAACTCTAAGTTATCATGTCGATTTAAAAATAGCAGCTGAGGCAGTGAGTCATAAACAAGGTGGAGTGGCACCAGCGGCTGGGAGAGGGAGGTGACAGCATGAGTTTAAGCACATGCCAGCCAATGACATGTTGCAAACAATCTGGGAGAAGAGAATGGGTTAATAGCGCCAAAATGCAAAAGAAGTGGTTTCATAAAACTTAACTTGTTCTTTAAACCTTATTTTATTTTTCCATTTATTCATGTTTAAAATGGGGATTATTAATTATTTTTGTTTACCCTGGTTTTTTGTAAATAGACAATTTAAAAATTCTTAGAGTATTTTAGAATACAGGAAAAAATACTGCTTTTGAAAGATGAGAAAACTCAAGTTAAATTGGTTAAGTTACTCTCATAACTACCAGATTCAATTAAATGATAACTACAATGCCTTTTGCAGTGAATCAAATATTGTAAATTGATGGTTGATTAAACGTGAATTTTTTAGTATATATAATATGATCTCATTTATTCATAAAATAAAGTTTGTCTTTCGTAAGCTTTTAAGCCTGTACACTTCCTCAATAAAGCAGTTCCTGCTTCGACAGAACTCACGGGTGCTTGCTGCGGTGTGCTTGACCCGTCAACCTTACCTCTCCCGTTACTAGGAAAGAATGGCAAGAAACAATTACAGAGGGACCACAGAACGGATGCAAATTGACAAATGAAGAATGGTCAGTTTATTTATTTATTTTTTTAATTTGACAGGTAGAGTTAGACAGTGAGAGAGAGAGAGAGACAGAGAGAAAGGTTTTCCTTCTGTTGGTTCACCCCCAAATGGCCGCTATGGCTGGAGCTGCGACGATCCGAAGTCAGGAGCCACGTGCTTCCTCCTGATCTCCCATGGGGTACAGGGCCCAAGCACTTGGGCCATCCTCCACTGCCTTCCCTGGCCACAGCAGAGAGTTGGACTGGAAGAGGAACAACCGGGACAAGACCCTAGTGCCCAAGTGAGCCATGGCGCCCATCTGAACAGTAAGGCTTGAAAGAAAGACTAAAAATCTTGATGGTAAGATGATATAAAATAAGACTCATAAATGTATCTTTTATATCTTTATAGTTAACATACATATATTTAATGGATTTTCCCATAAGTTAAACAGGCTGTGTGTACAGTGTTTCATATTGCATTTGTCACATAGATTTTATGATTAGCTATTATATCACACAATTTTGCCTACAATATTTCTTTTTAAAAATTAACATAATATGGCATGATTAATTTGTGAGTCAGAAAACAATATGCGACTATGTAGTGGTTATATAGCTGTAGGTATGTATCTGTGTATTTCTGTATTACAATGGGTTGTCACAAAGTTCATGGAAAATGCATACAATTAAAATGCTATGCATGGATTTCTCTCTTTTTTTTAAGATTAATTTACTTGAAAACTGGAGTTACAGGGAGGTAGAGGCAGAGAGAGAGAGAAATCTTCCATCTACTGGTTCACTCCTCAAATGGCCACAACAACCAGAGCTGGGACAATCTGAAGCCAGGGGCCAGGAGCTTCTTCTTGGTCTCCCACATGGGTGCAGAGAACCAAGGACTTAGGCTATCTTCCACTGCTTTCCCAGGCCACAGCACAGAGCTGTATCAGAAGTGGAACAGTTGGGACTTGAACTGGCACCCATATGGTTGATGAACCCGGCCCCTGGATTTCAAAATCTTGCATAAAGATTAAATTATGTTTTCATTCAATGTCATGAATCACTTTTATATATATGTAGAAATACTTTATGGTATGTAAAAAGCAAGAGGTTATTTTAAGAAACTAACTATTCATCTTACTCAATAAGAAATAAAATCAAGAAAATTAAATTAACTTTCCAGAGCTAATAAGTACTTAATTGACCCTACTGATGTCTATCTCTACTGCTTTGGCTAGCCAACTTCCAGTAAAAACTATACTGATTTTGTGAAGTTGGGTGACTCTTTCACTAATTGCTCTCACACCATTTGGTAGTGCAAAGGGCCATACTAAATTCTCTCCACTTCATTGAAGCTTCCTTATGTCATATCAGTCAGCACTAATATTTCATAGTACCTGCTTTCTGATTCTTTGATTGCCATTTTTTTCTTATATTCAAGCATTCACAACATGAAAACTTCACCCTCATTTGATAAGTCAGACTTAACTAACAAAGACAGCATGGAGGAAGCACTAATCTTTTCCTATGGATGATCAATGTCTAAATTAAATCTGTTGGCACAGTGAATATTTTACCAACTTAACACTGTAAAGAACCATTGAATGTTCTATTTTTGGATGACACGTGTGGATAGACTGAGAATGTAGATGTTTAATATCAACTGTCTTTTACCAGCTGTAGGACTATGGCAAGATAGATTACAAATAGATGGGTAGGTAGATGACTGATGTAGACAAATAGGTAGATAGATGATGGAGATATAGGTGGTAGATAGAGATAGCCATAACAAGGATGCATGAAAGCAAATCATTCTAAAGCAAAATTCATTGAAAAGTTATTCTTTGCTTAAAAACAGGTTTTCTGGACCTTTGTCCTTGCTGCTACTTCATTATGATTTCAGGATCTATCTAAGTTGTATAATATATATCAGCACTTGAAATAAACTTATAAGCTTCTTTACTATAGAGTTTCGAGCTTGTTGCTTGTGATCTGTATAGGGTGTATATTATTGGCAATGAATGGTTACTTCCCAAGATGTAGCTATCGTTCCAACTAAATAATAGATAATTTATTGGGTCTCCTCAAAAAGAAACAAGGCTGATAGTACTTGTCCTACATGACCTCACATAACAGTAGCTGAAAAAATTGTACTACTCAATAGAGAAGTCATAATTATTTCTATAATTAATATAAAGAACACTTCCAATTGTTACATGAAACATTTTCCTAAATTCTTACCAGAACAATCATGTTATCTGTTGAATGCAGTTATACTATAACAATTTGGCATACCTTTGCTAAAAAAAATCACATCAACCCAAATTATCCCCAATTTGTACCCAAAATAAAACAGTACTTGATAGCATATTTCAAAATGTTGCCTTCAGGAATGGGCATTGTAGAGTAGTGGTTAAAGCTGCAGCCTATGACACTGACATCCCCTATGGGCTCAGGTACAAGTCCTTGCTGCTCCACTTCCAATCCAGCTTTCTGCTAATGTGCCTGGGAAAGCAGCAGAGGATGGCCCAAGTGCTTGGTACCCTGCAACCCACGTGGAAGAAGCTCCTGGCTTCCAGCTTTGGACCTGCCCAGCTCTGTCGTTTACAGCCATTTGAGATTGAACTAGCGGTTGGAAGATCTTTATCTTTCCCTCTCTCTGTAACTCTGCCTTTTAAACAAATAAATCAATCTTTTTCTGAAAGTGTTGCCATTATGAGATCACCCAGAGGAAGAGCAAAATATACCAGAAAGCAGCATTAGACATTCTGATATATTTAACTTTATAATTATTTTATATTACCTCAATTTTTTTTATTTGTATACAGGCATTTTCTTCCTAAAGATGATATTGAACTTCTTTCATATTTATAAAGTAATTAGAGAAGTCTGTTGATGGAATTAACAATATCTCTGTGTCTTGAGTACTTTTACGTATACATGTGAATACTTGTTAAAGTTCATGGAAAGTGGAATTAAAAGAATCATTTATTTTGATGAAAAATATTGAAATTTGCAATTTTGGGGCTTTTTAGAATGTTCAGAATGTTCAAAGAAAATGAATATGATAGAAAAATTAGGTAGACTGATATGTATATGCAGGTACCTATATCATTTTAAATTTGGGGTTGAGTGAGAAATATCTTAAGTTATAAATTAATGCTTCTCAGTATTATATTATTTTCCTAAATGAGTAATGTTTATTAGACACTTGAATTTTTAATGCAAAAACATATAAAATATATTAAGCATAGATGTTCAGTGGACACTTGGTGGCATTTTCTTTCATACAAATTTAATCATATATTAAATCAAAATGATATTTTGCAGCCTGACATGCTATGCTTTACTATTTATATGAGGTAAACAGTGACATTGAGAAGTCTTAGGCAAATGGAATCACACATTTGTAATGGTAGTAAAAATTACATATCCATGGATGAAGAATTTGGCAATATTTGATTAAAATGTGTATGTGTTTGTTTAATTTATGTGCATACATGTATACACTGGAATACAAAAATGTGTGTTCCCTGATAAAGTCATCATAACTGAAAACTTTGTAAGCTCAAACTGCATTTAAAGAGCATAACATACCGAATATCCTACTTCAGCATCACCGTGCACTGTAGAGGACAAGTTGTTTACTCTGGCGATGGTCTGTGTGACTGAGGAGCTTCCCTGAATGACACAAGTGGATTTTACTATATATTGCTAGTCCAGGAAAAGATCAAAAATTTTAAATGAAAATATTGATTCTGCTGAATGTATATCACTTTCATGCCATTGAAAATTAGAAAAATTGTAAGTTAAACCATTATCTGCAGGCTGTGTGTTTGTTTATACATGCGTATGTGTGCATGCATATATTTGACTCATCCATCTGCTTCAAGAAATTTAAATACATATACATATATACACGTATTTGAATGTGCATATTTGTATATGGATATATTTGACTCATCCATTGCATCCCAAGGAATTTAAATTAAATGTGTACTGCAGCACTATTTTTCTTAGTGGAAGATTGAAAGCAAATAAAATGACTACCAACTGGAAAGTGCGTAAATAATTTATGGAATGAAAAATTAAACAAATGAAAAAAGAACAGAGAAATGTTAAGAATTGAATAAATGACATTGAGTCATTTTCAAACTACATATTCGTAGAAATAACAAGTCACAAAACAGTATGAATATATATATATATACATATATATATATATGAATATATAATGCTTGATAACTCTGGTAAAACTGAGTTTAAAATGGTAAGCCACAGACCCAGAACATACCTCCTGTCACATGATAGCCCAGAAAAGAAAGAAATGGCATTCAGCTCTACTTGAAAATATTATTAACAACTATCCCTCTTGGTAAACATACTAATAGTATTTGCCAGTAAGTAGATAATGGAAATATGTATCTGTGAAATAATTTTAGAAAGTTATAAGTGAAATTGACACTTTCAGATGCTATGAATTTGAACAGCCCTTGTTTTGACTGTTGAGCAGTTTTTTTTCATACTATTTGTTGAACTCTTTACTTAGTATAAGGTTAATTTTATGTGTATAAAGTGAATCAAAAATAAATTTTACTAAAAAACAGTCATCGGAATAGAAGAAGGAGGAGGAAGAAGGACGGGAGTGCAGGCGGGTGGGTGAGTAAGGTGGGAAGAATAACTACGTCCCTAAATTTATATTTATGAAATGCATGAAGTCTGTATACGTTAAATAAAAGTTTCTTGGGAAAAAAGGAAAATAAACCTGCAATATATGAATTAACAAAACATGGCTGGGTGATTGTGAAATATAGTATGTAAAAGTTGTTCCATAACTGAAATTATCTTTTCTTTTCAAGCAATAGTCCATGTTCATTGCTTAAACTTTGCTTGTTAAACATGAGCAAGAATGTGTCCTGAAGGAGAGAAAAGATATTGGAATAGAGAAAGCTTAGCCAGAATTTTAGTTTTCTTTCTGTTATTTATAAATGTATGTAAACTGGAGCTGGGTAATCTCTACGATCCATATTCTTTTTAATATATGGATTTGTTTATAAAACTACAGATTCATAATACCCATTCTTACATTTGCAAAAGTGAATTTCAAGAATAGAGGCAGTAATGAAAATAATCTGCTAAGGAAAGTAATTGGGAGAAGATATAGATGGGTGTAAAATCTACTGAGTGACCATTTTTCAGCATTTTATGTTTCAAGTAAGTAAACATTTTACATGGAAAACAGCATGATTAAAGCAAGTTAGAAAACAAATCACAATTGAACACAAGAACACAAAATCACTCCACTGTACTGCACATCAAAATATTTTTTAAAATGTTATTCCATGGTTTATAGTATTATTAGTAATAATGATAATGCAATTTGAAGCTGTTTAGTAAAATGTGAATAGAAAGCATGTGAGGAAACCCAATATTTTAAGAAATTTGATTCTCACTGTAAAAGATACAATTGTACAAATAAAATGATGTAGAGATTTGGCTGTGCAATTAAAATGCCCATCACCCAAAATGAGGTCCTCAGTTTCAATTCCTGCCTCCACCCCTGACCCCAGCTAATCCAGAACTTGGGAGGGAACAGTGAAAGCTCATGTGATTGGACTCAACCTGCCACTCACGTAGGAGACTTGGATTGAGCTCCTGGATGCCAGCTTCAGCTGAGCCATTGCGACTCTTGGGGAGTGAACCAGTGGAGGAGCTCTTGTTCTGTCCCTCTCCCGTGTTGAAATGTCATCACTTGCTTCTTTATGTGCTAACACCTTTGCCTAGAGTTGTGATGTGTGACCCAGTCAGGAGAGCTCTCTGCAAAGCTGAGCAAATCCCAGCACTATGCCCTAGAAACTCGAATAACTTTTAGCTAAATAAACTTTGTTTTTTAATTCTTATATAAGCTTCCTCAGGTATTCCATGGATTTGACTATAATTTGTGGTACCAACTTATTTGAAGGGATCTTAAAAATTCAAGGAAAATGCTTATTTTCAGAAAGCTATGCACAAGTTTTAAAAGGCATTTTGTACCAAAACAAACTTATTATTTAACTGTATTTTTCCACGAACCTTATGAACACCCTTTTATCTATGGGTTCTGGCTTGTCTGTGTTCACTCCCATCTTGCAGCCTATCTGACACATAGACTTTAAGTCTAACATCAAACATGAAGAGCACAGCCTCACAGAAACTGCTAAATCCCCTCTAGCAAGTTCAAAATCCTTTAACAAATCACTTTATAATCCATGGAAAAGAATATAATTACTGGTCTTAATCACTGAATTTGACAAACACTTTTTTCTAATAATTCATAAGATGATACAAGATTCTTTAATTAATCTGAAAATTTAATTTGCAAGAAAGCATCTCTTTTATAATGAAGTGATAATAAAAAATCTTGACCTAAGAGGATCATCACTCTTCAATTTACAAATGTAGGCAGGTGAGTAAATTTACTACTCAACCCCTGCTTTATATTTGCAGAAATAAGGAATAAAGATATACAATGAGGACTGAATACTGAAAAATTAGTGCAAAAAGAGTCATATTTTTAAAAGATTTATCCATTTATTTATTTGAAAGCAGAGTTAAGACACAGAGAGAAGGAGATGCAGACAGAGAGAGAGAAAAAGAGAGAGAGAGAGAGAGAGAGAGAGAGAGGACTTACATCTACTGGTTCACTCCCAATATGACTGCAACGGCCAGAGTTGAGCCGATCTGAAGCCAGGAACCAAGAACTTCCTCCAGATCTCCTATATGGGTGCAGGGGCCCAAGCACTTGGGCCATCCTCCACTGCTTTCCTAAGCCATAGCAGAGAACTGGATTGGAACATGGGTGCCAGGATTTGAACTGGCACCCATTTGGGATGCCAGCACTGCAGGCAGAGGCTTAGTCCACCATTCCGCAGCTCCTGCTCCTCAGTGTTTATATTCAAAGAATAAAAAGAAAAGATAATTTCACATAAACCATCATTTCCACCTAAGTTTTAAAAAATAGATTCACTATCTTGTTATCAATAGGAATTATTACATGAGAACATGAGAAAGGGTAATAGTCAAGTCACATGTATTTTCAGTTTCATTTTACTTGATGAGCTATGTAATTTTATGTAAATATATCCTACAGAAACATTTTAATGGTTTATGTTCTTTTTAGAAACATTAACTTTTTATATCTAAATCTGTTACAGGAACACTGGGCTAAACTACATAAAATGTATCCTTATCATTTGACAAATATATTCATACTGAAAATGAGTTGCTATGGATTCTAGAGATCATGATTATAGTCTTAGAACTCTCATGAATATGATTGTGATAAATTTTTAAAAGGCAATAATATTGGATAATAGAATTATGCATGAAACCTTTTTTTTCTCCATTTTTTGAAGTTACTGATTTCCAAGTATATAGGTGTTCTTCACAACATACTTATGCTAATTGGAATGGTCAACAATAAAAGAGGAATATAAATTGTAGAGTAGAGGGAGTGTAAATAGCAGCCCTATAGAGACTGGCATGTGGTGCAGTGAGTTAAACACCTGCTTGTAAGCCAGCATCCTGTACCAGAGTGACAATTTGAGATCCAAGGACTACACGGCCAATGGTTCCTGCCACCCACCCGTCTCTGAGATGGGCTCCTGTCTTTGGCTTAGCAAACCTCAGTAAATGTTACCATTTGGGGAGTGCACCAGAAGATGAAAGATCTGTTCCTCTCTCTCCACTTCCCTTTTCTCTCTGCCACTCAGCCTTTCAAATACATAGATAAATAAATAAATAAATCTATAAAATTTAACAACCATGATATATAAGTCCATTCTGGTGATGTATCCCAATTGGATGGTTTATAAACAAAAGAGTATCATGCAGTTCTGGAGGTCTGAAAGTCCAAGACATTGTTGAGAGAGCTCGCAGAGGTCTCTTTAATAAGTCAATTTTTATTTTTAAGGAGTCTGTTGTTATTAGCTAATCATCTTCCAATGACCTTACCCAATATAATGAGGATTAGTATTTCAAATTACACATTTTAGGACAGCATATGCAATCTCTAACACATGAATGCATGGCCAATAGCAGACACAAAGATGATAAAATCTAGTAATATTCCTTTTACATATTTGTCTGTCATGACCAGTTTATTGATTAGCTCCTTCTGGATATGTTAAACTTCAAATCGAAGGTTTATGTTATAGCATATCAGAATGTGGCAAGGATTGAATGAGGAAAACATTGTCACTCAGGAGTAAATGCAGTAACTAGGAAATTTGTGTCCTCCTTTTAGAGGAGAACATGGATCTGTTTTCTATTGTAGGATACAGCTCTAGTGTGTTCATTTGGAAAGCTGGATGCTTTATATTGTTGCTCAGAAGTTTAGATATAAGTTAAAGGCATTTAGGGACTCTGCCATGATTCATGTGTTACACATAAGAGGCTGAAAAGTTGCTTAGAATCCAATTTTCCGTGTGTCTTGCATTAGAAACAACAAATTCCGTAGAAGAGAAGAAGAAATGTTTTTCTTGGAAGAAAGTTGTAAGGCAAGTTTTTTTTTTTTTTTAATCAATAGTATTGATGCATCAGACAGCTAAAACTGGCACCAATTCACAATTCTTGTGTAAAGATTTAGTAAAGCCTCCAAGAAAGTTGTTGAAAAATATCAGTGGTGACAGCTTCTGGTACAAATGCTGAGATCCACTGTGGCTTATGTGGTTGCCTGTGAATCACCAATTTCTGATGTCATTTAATGATTTAAGTTCCCTTTATTTTATGAACAGTTTCATTATCTATAATTTCTAATGAAAAACCTTAGTCTGAAACAGAATTAGGAGCTATTTTGATTTTTGACCATATTCTCATTGACTAAATAACTCATCATAGTAAATTTTACTTATATTTTATTAGTTTGTAAAATGAATTTTATTTTATTAAGTTTATTGGTTTTCATTTTATTTGAAATTCAGGAAGATTGAACTAGATCCCTCTTCTTCTAGTTTGTTGCACTAATGCCTATAACAGCCAGGGATGGGCCAGGCTGAAACACCAGGTCTCCCACATTAATGGCAGTAACCCAAGTACCTGAGTACTATCTAGGTGCATTAGCAGAAACCCAGATCAGAAGTAGAAAAGCCAGGGCTTGAACAATATATTCCAACATGGGTTGTGGGGGTTTTAATTAGCTACTCTACTGCTAAACCAAATGCCTACCATTTATTATATTTTGAGGTATCAATTTCATATGAATTTAATTAAACAGTTTTGAAATAGGTATCAAGAAAACAAGTAAAATCACAATGTGCCATTTATTATGCTGAATTGGAATATGCTAAAGAAAGAGCTCTCATATAGTACTAGCAGTAACCTATAAAACATACTAGAAAACATAGATATTTTCTACATAATATGAGAAGATGTCCAATGCTGACGCATCAAGTTCACTCCTGCTTTTATATCTTGGAAAAATGCATGCTTCTGGTCACATCCACCATGTACAAAAATGTTCAGAGTTGTATTTTTCATTACATTTAAAGATTATATGCAACTCAATTGATCTATCAGCAATAGAATAATTGCATTAATAAGTTTAGTATATTGACATGTTAATAAAATGATAACTATTTGATAAATTGTAGATAAAGGTAGTAAGAAGGGTAAAACACACACACACAAAACCTATTAGTAGGCAAAATATGCAAGACACAAAGAAACACTGACATCATGATTCCATTCATATAAATTTTTAAATCAGAAAACACTACATTGTGGCTTTAAGAGATGCCTGTATTATAGTATAGACCATAAAGAAGAGCAAATGCCAATCAAAATTAATATAATATACTGGTTGTATCAAAGATGAATATAAGTTAATTTTTAGTGGAGATAAACATGGGACTTTGGGGGTTCATATAAATATGTGAGATTTTATGCTTGTAATGTAAATTTTTCTCCAAAGAGCATATATGTGTATGTGTGTATTTGTGCATATGCGTGATTGTGGCTTGAAGAAGCCTTCTGTCCTTATAAAGTATTGCTGTTTTCAAAAAGTTCCCTATAATAAAATGAAATGAAAAGAATTGAAGGAAAGGGACAAAACAAAACACAGCCAGGAATCCAAGGAACAATAATGCAATGCAGGAAAGGCCAACATTAGCACAAGCATTCCGGCAGCTGAGGGTTACTTTCTTTAAAACTGGAAGCACTAACTATTACTACATCAGTTATAGAACAGAATATCGACATTCGAATTATAATCAAGAAATTTGACAATCAGATCTTACAAGAAAATATCACTTAATTTAGAAAACATAACTTTTTATAATCATGAATACACTTACAATTTTTGCAATTTTAGTATACACACTAATAGTGGTTATAAAGTAAGCCATGATTTATTTAAATTTATTGTGAAATTCTCCATTCCTAATATTCATTTCTTACTCAAAAGACTGTTAAATTATATTTAGGTAGATGGTCATAAGTTTTGGTTGTGGTGAAAAGTTTTTTTATTTTTTAACCATTCATTTGGCCATTTAATGTAGTTATGAACGATTTAACTATATTTTGTATCTTGCTTTATTATAAAAATTTATCTTGTCTGTTGTTAGAACAAACCTTTAATTGCAGTGTTATTTTATTGCCCTTTTGATGTTAGTATTTCTCATTTTCTTCAATCTTATTGATGCAAAAATTGCCACAAATAAAGGATTTTTTTGAAACACAGAATGCTTCCAAGCTGTAGAATTTTAAAAATACAGTCAGAAAAAAAACTAAAGATATTAAGATATTATTATCATAATGTATTAGATTTAAGAATGTATAAAAATTTTAATGTGGCATAGCTCTGGCCACTTCTACCAACTGGGGAGGGAACCAGCAGATGGAAGATCTCTCTCTCTCTCTCTGCCTCTGCCTCACTGTAACTCTGCCTTTCAAATAAATAAATAAATAAATAAATAAATCTTTAAAAAACAGAGTTCATTGCAAACAAATTTTCAAATTTTGCTCATAAGTGAAAGAAAAAAGTTGCATTTTTTCATTGACTTCATTAAATGAGTCACTGTGTTTCTCAGTTACATGAAGATATTTTTAAGTCAGTATGAATGGTTAAATATTCTACTATATAAATACATTTCCAAGTGCGAATACCAACAGCTCCCTCTGTTTGTTTTAATGTTGGTCAGTTTAATGGTAAAAAGCCATTGATGAGCTTAGACTTCCACTGATTCTCTGGATCACATCCTCTGGATCAAGTGCAAGGTAACTCCTTAAGGAACATTTGATAGAAGGATGGGGCTTCAGGGAAGGATGCATTACTGTTGAAACAATTATCCCACAAAGGATTCTTTTTGCATCGGAATAGCAATGTTTGCATGAAAGGATATACAAACCAACAATTAACTTATTAACATGGAGAATATCTGGGGGATTGAGAAGTTGTTTTCTTGATGCCAAATGTCTTATGCCATTTGTGTTACTCTAACAGAAGACCTGAGCGGATATTTAAAAGGAAAATTAGAAATGTACTTCTCAGTTATCGGAACCTCGGACATCTCCATACCATGGAGCTGCAGATTCTGTTGTCTGGTGAGGGCTGCTGTCCTTTTCCAACATCGTGCCTTCAAACCATTGCTCCAAGAGTCCTTTAGTTTATGTACAGAAGAAATTAGCTAATGCATTAAATTTAATCTCATTTTGTTCAGAGGTGGTTGAATGGATGAAGGGAAATCGCAGAGTTCTTTATGATGTATGCACATACATTCCCAACTCCAGTCACACTATGATACATTTATGATTCTGCTTATCCGAGGTGAATTCTTGTAATAACCTATGTTCTCCTATAGACCTCCCCTCCCCTGTGTAGTGTTGGAGGATTACTGACATATATCATGTTTGGTTTTACTGAATGTGAATCTCATTAGCCTCCCATTTTAACAGACAGTTTATGTCCTGCAAGCAGTCAACAAGAGTAGTTATAATTGGCCTGGGCTGTGCTGCAGCATGTTAGACTGCTGCCTACAGCACCAACATCTCACATGGTGCCAGCTCAAGTCCTGGCTACTCCACTTTGGATCCCACTCCCTGCTAATGCGCCTGGGAAAATAGCAGAATATGACTCAAGTGCTTGGTCCCTGCACCAAAGTATGAGCCATGGAGGAAGCTACTAGCTCCTGGCTTCTGTTTGGCCCAGTTCTGGGAAATGAACCAGCAGATAGAAGACCTCTATCTGTCTCTCCTTGTCTGGCTGTAATTCTACCTCTCAGATAAATAAATCTTTTTAAAAATGTAGCTAAGAATACAATCTTTTTTTTTTTTACAGGCAGAGTGGACACTGAGAGAGAGACAGAGAGAAAGGTCTTCCTTTGCTGTTGGTTCACCCTCCAATGGCCACCGCGGCTGGCACGCTTCGGCCAGCACACCACACTGATCCGATGGCAGGAGCCAGGTGCTCATCCTGGTCTCCCATGGGATGCAGGGCCCAAGCACTTGGGCCACCCTCCACTGCACTCCCAGGCCATAGCAGAGAGCTGGCCAGGAAGAGGGGCAACTGGGACAGAATCCGTCGCCCCGACCGGGACTAGAACCCGGTGTGCCGGTGCTGTAGGTGGAGGTGCATTATCATCGCCTACTGCCACCCTGTGTGCACATTAGCAGAAAGCTGGAACAAAAGTGGATCAGGGACTCGATGCAGGCCCTGCAGTATGCGATGTGGGAGTCTCAAGCAGCATCTAAACCCACATCAAATGACTTCCCCTACTACTTTCTAAATGTTTGTTTATTTTATTTGAAAGTCATACTTACAGCAATGGAGGGAGGAAGAGGGAGTGGGAGAGAGGAAGGGAGAGAGTAAAAACACAATGATATTTTGTGTCAATTTACAATTTAGTCAGCTAGAGGAAAATTGCTTTTAAACAGTCCTGAGGAGGATATAATTTGAACTTTATGACAACAATTTCCAAAATAACTACTGTGTAAACAAATAGGCTTTCATATTTCACTGCTTGTGAGTCCCTTGTGAACCAAGAGAGATGCATGTCAACCAAACACCTCAAGTTGATCATGCTGATTAAACAGGCAGGGTACATTCCCCAGATTTTCTGAAAGTCTGTTTCATTTGTGAGTTTTGCATTTGAAACCGTTTTAAAGCAATAAAGTGTTGCTTTTCAGATTTGGGATCAATTCTATTAAACTTCAGTGTTCTAGCTGTGGCCACCTCCTGCACTCCATTTCCCAAATAACCTCCCCTTTCATTAGCAAGGTTTTGTGAATGCTGAAGCCAATGAAGTGCACTCATAATTTGTGTTCAAATGGTAAAAATGACCTCAAAGCCACAGAGTTATTTTTTGGCTCTTCCACCTTTGAATCATTATTACTTAATTTTCACTGCTACCTAAGTGCTACAGGAGCATTAGTAGTGGGTTCATGAATTACTAATGTGATGCTGAAAGTCAAAATATAAAGACCTCATCAAACTTAGACATTTGCATGCACATTGCAGATAATTAAGTGACTGAGCAGCTATTTCCCCTTCTCACAACACCAGGATATTCAGAGATAACAAGACATTTAATATAATATATTTCTCAATATTAACCCCACTTTAAAAATATCCAGTTGCACATATTTCAGAGTACACAGAATTTCATCTGTAATGCTGCTACTTTATTCTTTAAATTAAGGCTCTTTTAAAATGAAATTACATTTTATATAAGAAGTGCGTGATGTAGACATCAAATTCATTATTTTTCTTTGTTTAATAAAATCAAATAGCCTTTTCACCAAATGAATTAATGAAGTTTACTTGAGACCTAGCTAGAAATTCAAACTAGCCAAAATATTTATTTTATAAAATAATCAATAATGTGAAAATAACATGCAACACGCATCTTATTTTGTTCTAGAGCTGGTGTGAGATTTTCCTCAATTAGATATAAATTGTTAACTCTAGCTCATTTACTGTAATATTTGAAAACACCGAGTATTTAATATTCTAAAGATTAAAATGCATTTACAAATAAATTATCATATTTGATACTCACAACATTGTAACCTTAATAACTGTTGAATAAATTTTCAGCAACAAAACATTGTTATTTCAAATCAAATGAGACAAGCAAAATCTTTCATTGTTTTTCATTTACATATATTAAATGTGTTTTATATAATTCTAACTAAAACAGAAATTAAATAACATGGGAGTCTAAAGCAACATATAAGAATTATTTCTTATTTTTGATCCTACTTTATCAATCACATGCCCATAAAAGGAAAAATATTTTATTTAAATCTAAATAAAAAGATAATACAGTCTTACTCTATATTTTTGTTATTTACTTAAAAATTTCCATATTGTTTTTAAGACTTCTCTGCAATGTCAAATTTATTGAGATCTTATTTTGAGATATTTGAAGGGAATAAAAATAGAACCCAAGACTATAGTCTTGTTCTTAAACATAAGGCAATTTTGAAAACCCAGTAACTTAAACATAAGTGGAAAGTAGGGCTCTGGGATCTTATAATGATCTGTACATGTTTAAAGATTGAGAAAGCATACAATTGCAGTTTCCATACGACTC
The DNA here is from genome assembly GCA_949820135.1 of Sylvilagus floridanus. NCBI lineage: Eukaryota > Metazoa > Chordata > Mammalia > Lagomorpha > Leporidae > Sylvilagus > Sylvilagus floridanus. The sequence goes on along the minus strand of OX463238.1, from coordinate 107,055,639 downwards.
AAAGAATGGGCTCTGTAGCACACCATGAAACTAATAATCACATTGGAAATTTTGGGAGGGATTTGGAGGAAAAGATACTGTATTTGAAAGTTAACTAACTAGAATTTGAATCAGGTCTTATCTTGAATAAGAAATGAAATACAACTTGAACAAAGATTGTGTACATTTATTTTAGAATTGAATATATCTATCTCTAGTAGAAGCTTGATGGATCCTATTGACACAGAACATAGTGGTAGAATTTTTCAACACTTATATTTATAAATCGATATTTCCCTAGTAATGATTGTAATGCAGGAGCTTAGCTCCAGGAAGATATGGTCTGGATTTGACAGGACAAACAACAACTGAGCAGCTAACTTCAGATTCATACTTCTCTATTCTCACAGCAGCATGCAAGCACACACAGGATGCCTGCACTTTTCATTCTTGAGCAGCAGACAAGCCCACACAGAGGATCTGCCTTTATTATCATTGTTGACGGTGAGCAAACACAGAGAGTCCACACTCAGCTTTGCCACCAGCATCTTGTTTATTCTTATAGTCAATAGTAGTTTCTGTCAGTGGCTACAATCCCTCTCCAATATAGTCCTGTTGCAGAAGTGATAGGTAACTCAGTACACACCCAATAAGCCGAATAGTTGGTTACATTTGCAAAAGTGTTTGCCCAGTCCACGAGGTTATTCATAGTACCCAAGCTAAAGATGGTAAGACGTAGAAGTAACTGGAGCCAACCATGGTAAATCCCAAATGTTGGGTAGGATATAGGCAAGGGATTTTTGTTGAGACAAAACTACAGCTGGATAAAGGGTTCATTCTGGCCACTTATACCAAACACAGTACTGGGTACTCTTCTGTATGTAGGGATACTGGAGATGCTAGCATTGGCCATGTGAATCTAAGACACATGTATCCTTGAACAAGGTAATGGGTCCTGGGTGATATACCTTGACTGCAGAAGGCCAAGCAGCCATTTTCAAGGTATCACATTCTATTCTTTTTTTCTGTTGCCGAGGCAAGCCAAACGAGGCCTTCCTGGCTTTCTATATTTCCCAAGGTCACTGCTGAGTGGCACATTCCCTCAACTGAAGGGATGGGGGGCAGGTAACAACATATTCTTTTGTCTTCCAAAACTTTTTTTTTCAATAAGAGATCAGTGGTTGCACCTGCACTTGAATAAGCACTGCCAAATATTGCAGGGAAGTCTCTGCGGGGACATGTGTGCCAGCCTAGTACTGTTCATTCAGTAATTATACCACAGGTCACAGTCTCTTGCTCCATCCCACGGAGACTGGGTTGACTTTTTTTCTTAGGGCTTGCTTCAACTGGTCATTACATTGCTCAAACATCCAGCTTCCTGTGGATAGTGCAGCCAGCTTTGCACTTCCAGGCCAGTAAAATGGGTACAAGGTCATTCTCAATAGCCTGTATTCTTCAAGAGATGGCACAAAATCTTTTCAAGGCATGCAGGACCACTCACTGGCCAAATTACCTAGCACAAGTGGCAAAGAGCCAATTTTGTTTAAGTTACTGGGTTTTCAAATAACTTTGTAGCCGTGTCTACACAGGTAAATGTGTACTTGTATCCATCAGATTTGGGCAAAGGTCCAAAAAAGTCTTTCTGCCACTTTCAAGGGGCAGTTGCCCACAATTTAGTTATGGTAACCACTGGCATTTGATGGGGATGCTCCTGGGAACAGCCTATGCATGGCTTTTGCAGGCAACTGGAACATCCTGGTAGGTTACTGGTAGGTTCCAGGCCTTCACTGTAGCCCCCATTGTCTTTTGTCTAGTAAAAGGGTCTTTTCCAACTGACTCACATTAGCTAGGGTGTCAGTCTCCTCCTTCCTCAGATGGGCAATGTACGTGTGACCCAACATATGGTATATAATGATTTTCTTTTGGTGTTCCATCTCCCACAAATCTTGCCACATGACTTTATCCCACAAAGATCAGTTTACGAATGTCTAATGTTCTGTATGCCACAACACTATCCAGAGAATTAGGCCTCAATGTATAGCCCAGCTGTCCATTCAAATAATAAAAGACAGGGCTCATTGACAGTGGTCTGCCATACTATTCAAAGTTCAGCCCATTGGCTACCTGAATCCTACCAAATTGATTCAGTGGAAAGCTGCTAGGACAATTGCTGCTCCAGACCTCTGTGGAGAAGAGCAGGGACCCTTCCTAGTATAGATCAAGTACTGGTTCCATTGTGCAAGGGACCTCCAGGAGCCTACTGTCAGTTGAATAAGTCACAAACCCCAAATTTTGTTGTAATTCAGCCTACTTGCACATAGAACTCCCCATTGTTGCAGGTAGTCTTCTGATTTCATCAGTGCAGGCTTTAAGTGCTGACCCATCAGAGTAGCATACATTGCAACAAGATATTCTGCAATCAAGGAATGCCAAATTGGTGCTGTTATCCACAATTGGGACCAAAACCCAAAGGACAGTCTTCTCATTCATGCCACTGCCAAAGTTCCCAACCAAACCCTTATGCAGCCAGTACTCGAATCGGTGCCCACATGGTATGCCAGCACTGCAGGTGTGGCTTTACCCACTATGCCACAGCATTGGCCCCACCCACTCTTTTTTATTACCAAATGGTACAATGACCTCAGAATTTGTGCAAGATGAAGGATAAATATACTCCAAATATCCCAACAATCCTGCAAACTCCTCCAACTAGTTTACTATGATTGTGGTGAAGAAGGCCTAAATTCTGACTTTAATGGTCTCAGGAATGACCTCCGGTTACCCAACCAGACAACTCTCACGAATTTGACAGAGTCCTGGTGGACTTATGGACTGCACAGCCACCTGACTTTAAAAGGTTCAGTAAAGTGAAAATAGATCTTTTGAAATCTGCAAGTTTGTCACAGGTTAACATCCCATCATCTACGTAATGGAACAAAAGGATCAACTTCCTCAGAACTTTGCTAAAACTGCACACAACGTTGAGCTGGGGATTCCCCCATCCCTAGAGATGGGGTGGAGAGTGTGGTGTCAGGGAAAGGGGTGAGCATGGAGATGGCATTGGGCCCTGCTGAATGGGGACATCTGGTTGAAGCACAGCTGCCGCACAGCTTCGCAGGATCCCAGGGCTTTGTCCACACCTACATCCGATAGTTGAATCTCTCACGCTACAATACATTCAGAAACCTTTTACCTCAACTTAAATTCAAGATCTATGGGTTCTATCTGAGCATATGGTGGAACACTGAATACTCTCTCACCTAGAGGGGCATGCTGAGGCTGCCCCTGAGGAATTCTCTCATTCTGAGATGTAACCCTTTTGGGGAGTACTCGATGGGTCTTGAACAGACCAGAGGCTAGGCATTGTCCTCATCATCAGAGGAACTCAGCCACTAGGACTATAATTGCAGAGTTGTTTCTGGGATTGGAGGTGGTTCTGAGAGTGGTGTTCTCAACCACTAAGGGGCATATTTTATCTTCCCTTGCCTTTTGATACTCACTCTCCTGCGCCAGGTTGAATTGCAATTTTATTTTCAGATCTCAGCTGTAATCTAGCATAGTTTTCTGCTCTCAAGGCATTTGGAAAGATCTACCCATGGCTCCTGTTACTGCTCTGGTATCATTTTTGCTCTAACTCTCCAAATGCATGCCATACTTTCTCTGTACTAGTGGATGAGCCATCCACTTTGGCCTACTCCTTAAGGGTGCCCAAGCAGAAAAGCCACAGCTATCAGGTACCACACCTTCATGACCAATCACCTCTGAATTCTACTCTATGTCAGGAGAGAAGACCATAGAATGGCCTGAGACAAATCCTGCCAACCATGTCAGGCTTAATGCAGGAGCTCAGCTCCGGGAAGATCATGTTTGGATTAAGCCAAGTCAAAGAACAGCTGCAAAGCCAACTGCAGATCCATACATTTTTATTCTCATGGAAGCAGGGGAGTGCACACAGAAAGTCCACAGGTTCCACTATCCTGGCAGTTGGTGAACACACACAGAGGGTCTGCATTCAGCTGTGCCCCCAGGGTCTTTACATTTGTTTGTTTGATTATAGGCAATAGTGGCAGGGGGCCAAATAGTTACAGAGCCAAAATATATCAGCTTCTAAGTTGACAGACTTGAAGAAATGTCTAAGCTTCTGAGCAAGGGAGAGTAGCTGAGTTTATTTGCCCAAAAATAAATATGAATTACTTGTATTAAAATTAAAAGCTAAAAACAAACAAAGCTAAAACCTATACCCTGCCTTACCCTACATAAATTGACTGATAATAACATAGATTGAAAAACAAAAGCAAACATATAAACACCATCATCATCACTCCTGCAGGACCACAAACAAAGACAACAACCAAACACAAAGATATGCTTATTTTGCAGATGATTGTTTTAGTAGACATATTTATATATTGTTTTCCTCAGGGTTCCAATATTTTTAAAAGATTATTTTATTTGAAAGGCAGAGTGAGAGAGAGAGGGAGAGACAGAGAGAAACACACACTCATATCTTATATCTGGTGTTTCAGTCCCCCAATGGCTACAAAAGCTGGGTCTGGGCCATGGCAAAAACAGGATCAAGGAACTCCATGCAGATATTCCATGTGAGTGGCTTGGGCCAAAATACTTGGTCCATCTTTAACTGCTTTTCCAGAAATAACAGCAAAGAGTTGGATCAAAAGCAAAACAGCTGGCAGTCAAACCACTGCTCTGACATTGGATGGTGGTGTTGCAATCAAAAGTTTAACCTACGATGCAGAACACTTGCCCCCTCATACTAGGATTTGATATGCAGTTTGATGGAATTTTCTTCATTTGAGAAAATTCTGCCTCTTCCTGACATCCTTATTTACCTACTTTCTCATTGTTAGAGAAGGATTATGTAACTAAGAAAATGCCCTGAGAAGAATTCTGACCGGTGTCTGACTGAAGTCTTAGACTGGTGATGATATGAGTGACAGGAAGATAAATATGCAATGCTGGGCAGAGATATGGCAGTGGTACAGGTGGCAATAATGTTTGCAGAAAATCCAAGTTCCTGGCACAGAAAAGCCAACACAACAAATTATGGAATATAATGGTTGGTGGTTGTGGAAATTATTTCCTGTTTTATGGTAAAGTTTTTGAAATTTAATTTAGTATCTTGGTTTCAGACCAACTCTTCCACTCGGCGTGTATTACCTGAGATGCCAAAAGTTCTGTATCAATTCAAATCCAAAGGATATCCATATAATTGTTGGATACTGCATCAAGTTGTAAAGCTTACTCTCCATTTCTCAGCCAGGAATGTGGATAATCTTCTCTGTATCTTATTTCACACACAGTATTCAAATTATCTCTAACTGAATCTATACTGGAAATTATTGCTTCTCTAATCTTAGTAGATCCTCTGTAACCACAGTAGATCCTGAACAGTTAGTAGATATAGAAAAAAAGTAGAATTAATACCCCCCAGAATGGCAAGACTATTTGAAATCAGGTGACATTTTCTGAGACTGCTCTTCTGATAGTATAATTCTGAAAGCTTGAAGCTTTATTGTAAAATGAACAAGAATATAAAAAGATTAATTAAATTTTATACATTTTATTTATTAGAAGAGAAATTATGTTTTTACTGTTCTTTTCTATTTGGAGATAAGATACATAGAATTCTTTGGAGTGTCACTTTTTTCTTACTTTGAAATTTTCCATGGGGTCAGAAGATCATGATTGTTGTCTTGTGATTGCCATATATAAGTTGCCAAAGCCATTGAGGAAAGAGTGATCATTTCACATTGCCAGCAACCATATGGAAAATGTGTTCTATGGCCATTACATATTCACATTCAAGGACATTTCTGTGAAAAAAGACATTTTTGTCAGTCAGTTCTTGACAACTCCTGGATACTAAATTTAAAGTATCAATTCATGGATTTTCCCAATTCCTGTAAAACCTACCAGCAGATATAGTACCACAAAAAGTTTGTATTTTTAAAGGAATGCAAAGGTTTACAATATGATTGAAAGATTTATTAATAATGGATTGGTGTCTGAAGCTATGTCAACAAACGCTTATGCACTGAAGATATTACTCTGTAGGTAGGAAGGAATATAATGTTTTCTTTAATGTCTACACATTCAACTCTGTTTCCACCTTCCTCAGGGCTTTGTAGTTTTGACTTAGAGAATTACTGCTTAATACACTGGTATCATACAATAATGCTCTCTTACATCCCCTTAGAGTCACACTATTTTCTATTACAGGTGTAATTCTGTTTGAAAATTGGATATTCTCCAAACTCCTCATGTGAGAAGAGGAATTACTATGTCATGAAATCATCACTTTGAAGGAAAGCTCCATGAGCATGGGAGTAAGGGAGAGGAAGTAACACAAACTCTCCAAGACATGAAGACAGATCTGTTGCATCATTAATATTCCAGATCTTCTCAATCTGTTCATTTGTCACAGACGCCCACATTTTGTTACTGTCATTTGATGAGCTGATGAGAGCATTGAGGAAATACCCAGAGGTTCACACCAGTCCCTCCCCCACCTAAGGAGAAACAATTCAGTAAATGCCAGAAACCTGATCATTCTGTCAGTTGTACCTGCCATGCTAAGACTAGCCCTTCAAACCAACCTCATCGTTTTGATTACACCAACTAGGACAAAAATTTACATGGTGAATGTATGATTCCAATGTGGACTAGATTTTTTTTTGCTTTAATATCCAAGTGCATTGCCCATATTGTCAGCCCATCAATGGACTGAATATTTTTCCCCATATTTTTTATCATTTAACTGAGTTGCATCAATGGGAGGGATTAGCATTAAACTGGAGGATTATAGAAGAAAGAAACATTTGTTTTCCTAGCACTCTCTTACTAGGTTTCTAAAATTAAGCTTTCTCTTTATGGCAAATATCTTCACCACTGACTTGCAGGAGTCTCAGAAATCTATGATTCACACCTGCTATTGAAAATTTCTTCCCATTCTTACTTCAGGGAGCCATATTTTAGTTTTTGGATATTTCACATCTACTTTGTCAGCTTCATTAAATTCAACACACAACATTGTAAATAGTCCCTGTATTATTCAGTGCATTTTTCAGCTATTAAATTGTAAATATTTTTATCAATATTTTCTGATGAATACACAAACATAAAATATTTTCACTACACAACTCAGCAAAAATATGTCTTGGTAAACTCAGTCTAAGTTGTTTGGATAAAACCAGTTTTTGGTATTACCTCTACCTTTCCACTCCCAGCCTCTCCCTTACAAATTTCCTCCCTCTTAATTACAAAAAAAAAAAAAAAAAAAAATCTCCCAACATTCCAGCATCAATTATTCAACAAGATATGGGGAAAATCTTATTTTCTTTAGACGGACACATGTCTAAGAATAGTAACTGCAAAGGCAAACTGTGGAATTCAGTAGGTAAAGCCAAGACCTTTGATGTTGGCATCCCATGCAGGAGCTGGTTCACATCCCAGCTGCTCTACTTCTGATCCACCATCCTGCCAATTCACCAAGAAAGCAGGAGAAGATGATCCAAGTGTTTGGGCTCCTACCACCCACCTGATGAGTCTCTGGGCTCATGGCTTTAGTCTGGCCCAACCCTTGTTGTTGTGGCGTGAAACAGCAGATGGAAGATCTCTCTCTGTCTCTCCCTCGCTTTCTGTAACTCTGACTTTCAAATAAATAAAAAAAAGGATTACTCTACTTTTAATGACAGAAAATTTTGCTTTTGTCTGAATTATGTCACTTCTACATCAGTTTTTGTTTTATCCTAAATCATATATAATATAATGATCTAAAATATTCATTGACCAAAAATAATATGTATAAATAATTTGAATGAAATATACTATATATGTTCTGAGATCAAAAAAACTTTCAAATAAAATAAAGTTACTAAGCATTAGAATGTAAAATAAAGTGTAGCTTTTGATATCTTAAAATAGTCACAGAGGGCCGGTGCCGTGGCTCACTTGGCTAATCCTCCACCTGCGGCACCAGTACCTGGGTTCTAGTCCCGCTTGGGGCACTGGATCTGTCCCAGTTGCTCCTCTTCCAGTCTAGTTCTCTGCTATCGCCCAGGAGTACAGTGGAGGATGGCCTAAGTCCTTGGGCCCTGCACCCGCATGGGAAGCCAGGAGGAGGCACCTGGCTCCTGACTTCAGATTGGCCCAGCGTGTCTGCCGTAGCGGCCATTTAGGGGTGAACCAATGGAAGGAAGACCTTTCTCTCTGTCTCTCTCTCTCTCACTAACTCTGCCTGTCAAAAAAATAGTCACAGATAATACTAGAAAAATAGTGTATAAATATTGAATATGTACATTGAAGGAAAATGAAATAAATCCTATTTGATTAAGCAAAAAGAGCTTGATTAAGTAGAAATATGAAGCTTGTTAGATGGTTAACAGTTATTGATAATTACATTTACATCCCATGAAAAAGACAATAATTATCAGACTGAATAAAAGACAAAGAATTTGCTACTTGTAAATATGTGCTTATACATCAAAGGTATGTTATAAACAATGGTAAAGGTATCTCAAGTATGTAACAACCAAAAATGTGCATGTGAAAAACTAGAAATATTAGAGTGTATACAATTTTTGGCAAAATCTTTGCAAGAGTAAAATATTTACAAGACTAAAATTTAACATGTTAATATAAGATGAATACACTATTTCTTAGGAAGATGTAAGAATTCTGAACTTTGCATATTTAATTTGGACATATATAGAAAGAAATATTGATAGAAGTACAAAGAAATATAAACTTTTCTATAATCATAATTGGTAGGATTATACAAGTATTCAAAATATCATCAGATAGATAAATCAAATATAAACAAGGATAAAAGTAACCCTAAATATACCATTAGCTACTTTTACTTAATTGATACATATAAGCACTGTATACAATAATGAGAAAATGTATTTGATTTTAAGTTCTCCTAACATATTTAATGAAACAGGCAACATTTTGAGCTAGATATAGACCAAAGTTTAAACAATTTCAGAGTAGCTCAGTTCCTGACTAATATGTGATTAAACATTTAGGTCTTCTTTTTTTCCAGAGTGTCTTGGCTTTCCATGCCTAAAATATTCTCATGTGCTCTTGAGCCAGATCCGAAAGCCTTAAGGGCTGATTCTGAGGCCAGAGTGCTATTTAGGACAGCTGCCATTCTGTGAGTCTGCTGTGTATCTCACTTCCCATGTTGGATCATTCTCTCCCTTTTTGATTCTATCAGTTAGTACTAGCAGACACTAGTCTTGTTTGTGTGATCCCTTTGACTCTTAGACCTATCATTGTGGTCAATTGTGAACTGAAATTGATCACTTGGACTAGTGAGATGGCCTTGGTACATGCCACCTTGATGGGATTGTATTGGAATCCCCTGGCACAATTCTAACTCCATCATTTGGGGCAGGTCCGATTGAGCATGTCCCAAAGTGTACATTTCCTCCCTCTCTTATTCCCACTCTTATACTTCACAGGGATCACTTTGCAGTTAGAATTTAAACAGCTGAGAATAATTGTGTGTTAATTACATAGTTCAACCACTAGTACTACAATAAAAAATACTAAAATGGATAAAGTATTACATTGTACAACAGTCAGCACAAGAGCTGATCAAGTCACTGTTTCTCATAGTGTCCATTTCACTTCAAAAGACCTAAATGAAAGATCTCTGTGAGTGAGATCCCAGTGGAAAGAATGGGGCCATCAAAGAAGGAGGTACCTTTCTCTGAAGGGAGGAGAGAACTTCCAATTTGATTATGACCCTGTCAGAATAAGATCAAAGTCGATGAATCCTAAAGGATTCCATAGCCTCTGCAACTCATGACTAGAGCCTAGGGAGATTACTGACGCCATAAACAAGAGTGTCAAATTGTTAAATCAACATCAGGAGTCACTGTGTACTTACGTCTCATGAGGGATCTGTCCTTAACGTGTTGTCCAATGTGAAGTAATGCTGTTACTAGTACTGAAACAGTATTTTTACACTTTGTGTTTCTGTGTGGGTGCAAACTGATGAAATCTTTACATAGTATATATTGAATCGATCTCCTGTATATAAAGATAATTGAAAATGATTTAAAAAATTTGGTGTTAAATTGGAAATTGCATAGAAAATTAATCAATTCTTGAAAATGAATCTTGATGTGAAGCAAGGGGAGAGGGAGTGGGAAAGGGGAGGGTTGCGGGTGGGGGGGAAGTTATGGGGAGGGAAGCCATTGTAATCTATAAGCTGTATTTTGGAAATTTATATTCTTTAAATAAAAGCGTTATAAAAAAAAAAAGAAAATTAATCAATTCTTTAAAAAAATCATGTAGGATATCTGTCCTTGATGTGCTGTACATTGTGAATTAATACTATAAATAGTACTCCAACAGTATTTTTTCACTTTGTGTTGCTATGTGAGGGCAAACTGTTGAAATCTTTACGTAATATGTACTAAACTGATCTTCTGTGTATAAAGAGAATTGAAAATGAATCTTGATGTGAATGGAAGGGGAGAGGGATTGGGAAAGGGGAGGGTTGCGGGTGGGAGGGAAGTTATGGGGGGGGAGCCATTGTAATCCATAAGGTGTACTTTGGAAATTTATATTCTTTAAATAAAAGCTTTATAAAAATGGGATTAAACATATAATTTAAAATTAGAATTTTTACTCAAGTACAAAATAACAATGGGAAAACAGAACATAATTTATACTCAAACTTAAGATAGGCATGAAATACAAAACTTTTCTAAAGTGTCTATATCAACACACAGAGGAAAATTATCACATATATTACAAAAACAACAATCAATGTATTAAGTATTCACCTCAAGAATGTAGAAGAGCAACAAAAAAGTCATATACAAAAAGGAAAGAATGCACAGATAATGATGATAGTTTAGGAGAATATAAATTACTGTTTATATTATTGAACACAATATGGAGATTTCTAGAAAAACCACATGACTCATCAATCTCTCTTCTGGCCATCTACCCCATAGAAATGACATTTCAGCACTATAAAGTATCTGCACTGTCACATTGTGTCATTATGCACAGTAGTTAAGTTGTGGAAACAACCTAAGTATGCACTGATAAATAGATACAGATTCTGCATCTATTTATGGCTTCAGACTCTAGTTTATTATTAATAGCTCTTTCTCTCATACTGTAACTCATGGTATTCTTGTAAGAATACTATCCCTTTCTGCTACTATATTAATATATAAATAGAATACTATTTATCTTTTAGAAGTACCTTGTTGTTTTGCCACAACAAGAACGAATGTGAAGAATGTCAGACTAAGTGAAATAAGCCATATACAGAAAGAAAATATATAATGTCACATACACGTGGAACTTGAAAACTATTAAAAGTCAAACAGATTGAGAATGAATAGTTGTCACCAGAGCTAGGAAGCAGGGGAATGAGGAAGTTGCAAGTCAGAGGATATAATATAACAGATATTAGATGAACGAGTTAAACCTCTAATTACAAGTGGAGTCAATAAAATTGACTCTATTTGAGATTCTGGTTAAATGAATAAATTGTAGCTACTCTTATCTTAAAAGTGAAAAAACTGGGAGAGTATGTGAGATGATGGACATGTTAATTTGCTTCAGTATAGTAACCATTTCACTACTTATATGTACCCTAGGACATTGTACTGTATAGCTAAAAGATGCGCAATAAAGCATATTTTAAATATTTATTTATTATAATTTTTATTTATATAATGTGAACAAATTTTATATATTTCATATATATATATATAACAACAAAATGACACCTACCATTCTTCCTTTCCTTTTGCCTACATTCCCACTCTGCCTCCACTTTCCTTTAATTTTTACAATGACATAATTTCCATTTATTTTATAATCACAAGCTTAATCCTCCACTAAATAAAGAATTCAACAAATGATAAGTAGAAAAAACACTGTTCCTTAAGAGCATAGACAACAGCTGTAAACAATATCAAATCTTGAGGCCAATCCTGTGGCATACTGGATAAAGCCAACATCTGCAGTGGTGTCTGCATCCTGTATGGGCACTGGTTCAAGTTTCAACTGCTCCACTTCCAATCCAGTTCTCTGCTATGGCTTGGGAAAGCAATAGAAGATTGCGCAAGTCCTTGGGCCCCTGCTCTGTGTAGGAGACTCCAAACAAGCTCCTCACTCCTGTGCTCCTGATCAGCACAGCTCTGTCATTTGCAGCCATATGGGGAGTGATCCAGTGGATGCAAGACACCTCTCTCCCTTTCTCTCTTACTCTACCCTTGCTTGTTGTAACTCTGCCTTTCAAAAAAAATAATAAATCTTAAAAATTATTAAAAACAATAATCAAATCTCAAAATGTCAATTTAGCTCATAATCGATACATTTTTGTACTCTATATATTGGTTGTCACAAATCAGGGGAAACATAGATAAGTGCTCATATTACCCAAGATTGAATGCAAGCCCAAACACAATACCAAATACATTCTTCTCAGTTCTAGAAAAAATGATGCTACGATTCACATGGAAACACAAGAGAAGCTGAATAGCTATAACAACCTTAAACAACAAAACAAAACCTGAGACATCACAGTTACAGACTTCAAGAAATACTACAGGGCAGTTATAATCAAAACGGATTTACAGTGACACAAAAATAGATATGTAGAACAATGGCACAGAATAGAAATCCCAGAAATCAATCCTTGCATCTACAGTCAAATAATCTTTAATAAATGAGCTAAAATGAATCCCAGGAGAGAAGACTCTCTTCAACAAATGGTGCTGGGAAAAATTAATCTACATATACAGAAGTACGAAACAAGACCCCTACCTTACACTTTATATAAAAATCAACTGAAAATGGATCAAAGTTCTCAATCTACAACCTGAAATCATCAGATTGCTAGAGGAAAACTTTTGGGGAAATTCTGCAACACAATGGCATAGGCAAAGACTTCTTGGAAAAGACCCCAGAAGCATAGGCAATAAAAGTGAATAGACAAATAGGTTTATACAAAGCTGTGAAACGTCTTTCTCACAAAGGAAACACTAAAACAAAGTAAAAAAGCAACCAAAAGAATGGAAGTAAATATTGACAATCCATGCAACTGACAAAGGATTAATATCCAGGATGCATAAAAAGCTCAAGAATATCAGTAACAACAAAGCAAACAATCTAGTTAAGAAATGGGCAAAGGGCATGAGCAGATATTTTTCAAAGTATGAAATTTAAATGGCCAACAGACAAGTGCAAATATGTTCAGGATCACTAACTAGGATGGAAATGCAAGTTAAAACTACAATGATGTTTGACCTCACCCCAGTTAGAATGGTTATCATCCAAAACAAAAAACAATAAATGTTGGCAAAGATATGGGGGGAAAGGTACCCTAAAACACAGTCAGTGGGAATGTAAACTAGTACAGATATTATAGAACACAGTATCGAGATTTCTTAGAAATCTGTAGGTAAAGCTACAAATTAACCTAGGCATGTGACTTTTGGAAATTTGCACAATGAATATGAAATCAGTATATAAAACAGTTATCTGTACCCTCATGGTTATTACAGCTAAATTCACAATAGCTGAGATATGGAATCAATGCAGATGTCCAACAATTGATGGATGGATCAAGAAAATGTGGTGTATGGAAACTATGGAATATTATTCAGGTGTAAAAAAATAACAAAATCCTATCTTTAAGGACTAAATGGATGCAACTGGAAACTATTATGTTTAGTGAACTAAGCCAGCCCCACAAGAACAACTATGTTTTCTCTGAAATGTGATAGTTAATATAAATACAAAAAATGTACAGGAATAAAATAGACATCTTGTCATATGAGTGTTTTTAGCCTTTGTTTATGCTTTTGTGGAACTGTGGTCTTCCTACTTCTTTCTTGTTTAATATTATGATTAGTGGTGAATCAAGCCTGTGTTTATAGAGGGCATTGATATCATGTGTTTGCAAAAATTACATAAAAGAAAAGAAAAGAAGGAACAAGGGGAATTGGGGAAAAGGGAGGGGAGGGAGTGAAGAATGATTATCTTCTTTGAACTGTACCTATGAAATACAGAAATATGTTCTCTTTATATTGAAAAAGAAACTCACTTCAAATATACTTTCAGAGAGACCAAAGTAAAAGTAGAAAAAAGTTATATCATGATATCAATAATTTTTAAAAGTGAATTGGCTCTATTAATTTAAAACACAATAGACTTTTCCGAACAAGGAAAACTACCAGAGATAAAGAAGTGCACTGTGAAATGATAAAGCAATTATCCAGAAGAAAATAGGATCCTATACACATATCACATGTACCTAACGAGCGTGCCTCAAAATCAGAAAAGCAGAAACTGAAAGAAATGAAAAAAATGATAAAAATCCATTTTACAGTTTGAAGTATCAACATCACTTTCAATAACTCTTGTATAAAATTCGTAGAATATCATAAAGGATATCGTTGATCTGAAAGAACACTAATTATAATTGTAGAATTTCCACTAACAAAGACAGAAAATGCATTTGTCCTCAAGGTTACATGGAATATTTTCTTAGACACCATTCTATTCCTCAGAAGATAAAGTTAAAATTATAGAATTCTTACAAAGTGCATTCAAAGACTACATGGAAAATTAAGTATAAATCAGCAAATGATAGGTAACTATAAAATACAAATTATGTGGATATTAAATAATTTTCTTAACCGACACTATGGCTCACTGGGTTAATCCTCCACCTGCGGCACCAGCACCCCAGGTTCTAGTCCCTGTTGGGGTGCTGGGTAATAGTCCCAGTTGCTCCTCTTCCAGTCCAGCTCTCTGCTGTGGCCCGGGAGGGAAGGGGGGGATGACCCAAGTGCTTGGGTCCCTGTACCCATATGGGAAACCGGGAGGAAGTCCACGGCTCCTGGCTTCGGATCTGCGCAGCACTGGTCATAGCAGCCATTAGGGGAGTGAACCAATGGAAGGAAGACCTTTCTCTCTGTCTCTCTCTCATTGTCTATAACTCTCTCTCTCTCTCTCTCTCTCACTGTCTAACACTGCCTGTCAAAAAAAAAATAATTATCTTCTAAACAAAACATCAGTCAAACAAGAGGTATCAGAATGTACAAACATCAGTAAAAAAAATTGGAGTAAATGAAAATATAATCTAGCAAAAATTTGATTGTAACACTTAACTGGAATTTAATAATATTAATTAAAAGTAACCAGAAATTAAATATTCTAAATATATATATATTTCTTTATGAAACAAAATATGGAATAGTTAATTAATTTTAGAAACTGAAGAATATAAAAAATAAAAACTGAAGTAGAAATCAATGAAAGTGTTAATAAGAAACCAGTAGAAAAGTTTTAAGGCCCAAAGGCAGAGGCTTTGAAAAAAATAGTATATGAATTAAGAAAATAATTTTAAACCTCTTAGACATGTTAAACAAGAAATAAAAGAAGAAAATAAACTACATTTTTTCCTCTAACAAAAATTCCACTACTGGGAAAGAAATGGATTGTAGATGGGCAACAGTGGAAGTGGGGAGATAGTGAAGAAGCCACTACCACAGCCAGCGTGAGAAACTAAAGGGGTTTGTGTCAGGGCTGCAGGAGAGATGGAGGGAAGGAGGAGCTGGAGATAAATGCAGGGAGGGCCCATAATTTGACACTATGTAATAGGAAACCACTGGGAGACTGTTAAGACACTGAGGTAGTTAGTTGTAGAACTTCAGAGAAACAGCTCCAATAGGGTTCCGGAGAGAGAGAGAGAGAGAGAGGGAGAGAGAGAGATTGATTGATTTAAGTCCCACTGTGTCTTAAATGGGAGACTCAGTAAAGGTCAACTGAGCCTGAAACCTGTGGACAAGTGGTTGGGAAACACAGGATATGATACACACCTTAAGAAGTACAAGCAGAAAGATAGGAGATTCCTCCTTCCTCTCTCTTTCACGACTCTTAAAAGATTTGATGATACCTGCACAGAGGAGAAAAGGAACATAATTTACTGAGTCCAGTGATTGAAATACTAATTTTATTCAGAGGAACTCTCCAGACTAATCCAACATAACGTTTAATCTAGGCAGCCAATGGCCTAGTCAAATGGCACACTAAATTAATTGTGACAGGTGTGAATTTATGAAAAAAAAAATAAAATCAAGCATGATTTACATGCTGTAGCTGACCAACCAAATACAGAGAAAAGTTTTACCTGAAGGAAAGTACAAATTAAAATTTGGATATATTTAAATTATATAGAATTATTTGTGGACATCCAATTACAATTAGTGATTGTTAAGGTACTCCCAATAATGAATCATGAAATTGTGGATTAAGTGAAATTATAGATATAAAATTAATGTAGACATAACATTTAAATCCAAGCTAGAAAACACACTGGCCTAGATAAAAAATAAAGAAACTAAAAAGCAAGAAGAGAAATTTCTAAGACCATACCTCTAATATTCCAAACCTATACAGTTTGAGTCAAGGAGAGCAAGTTGGCAAAGCTCTTTATTTTTTAAAATTTATCTGACAGATATAGTTAGACAGTGAGAGACAGAGACAGAGAAACAGGTCTTCCTTCCATTGGTTCACCTCCCAGGTGGCCGCCACAGCCAGAGCGCTGTGCTGATCTGAAGCCAGGAGACAGGTGCTTCTTCCAGGTCTCCCATGTGGGTGCAGGGGCCCAAGCACTTGGGCCATCCTCCACTGCATTCCTGGGCCACAGCACAGAGCTGGAATGGAAAGGGAGCAACCAGGATTAGAACCCAGCACCCATGTAGGATGCTGGCGCCACAGGTGGATGATTAACCAAGTGAGCCACGGCACCAGCCCCAGAATGCTCTTTATTTTTGAGAACTCTTAAACTCCAGTAACCCATGAATTCTTTATTGCACTGAAAATTCACTCTGAAGTTTCACAATGTTATCCATTTAACTTCACAACTCCTTCAATCTTAACTATTATACTCCATATTCCAGTAAAAAAAATAAAGAAAGAAAGAGGGAGGGAGGGAGGGAGGGAGGGAGGGAGGGAGGGAGGGAAGGAAGGCAGGCAGGCAGAGAGGCAGGCAGGCAGGAAGGAAGGAAGGAAGGAAGGAAACTGATTATTCAATGATGATATCATATGTCAAATTTTTAAAAAAATATTATTTATTTGAAAGAGTTATAAAAAGGGAAGGAGAAAGAGAGAGAAGAGTGAAGAGAGAGAGAGAGGAGAGAGAGATCTCTTCTATCTGCAGGTTTACTTCCAAAATAACTGAGCCAGGATAGAGCCTGGAGCCAGGAGAGTCATCCTGGTTTCCACTTGATGGCAGGAACCCAAGCATGTTTGCTATCTTCTGCTACCTTCACTAATCTGTTAACAGGTAGCTGTAACAGAAGTGGAGCAGGTAGAACTCAAGTCAGTCCCCTATGGAATTGCAGTGTTTCAGGCTGCAGCTTACCCCATTGTGCCATGACACCAGCCCCTCAACCACTTCATAAAATAAATTTCCCTCTCCTCATTAAATAGTATTAATTTTTCAACTTTATTTAATATGAATTTCCAAAATACAGCTTTTGAATTACAGTGGCTCCCCCCCCCCCATAACCTCAGTCCCACTTGCAACCATCCCATCTTCAACTCCCTCTCGCATCCCATTCACATCAAGATTCGTTTTCAATTATCTTTATATACAGGAGATCGATTTAGTATATATTAAGTAAAGATTTCAACAGTTTGCACCCACACAGAAACACAAAGTGTAAGTACTGTTTGAGTATAGTTATACCATTACTTCACATAGTACAACACATTAAGGACAGAGATCCTACATGGGGAGAAAGTGCACAGTGACTCCTGTTGTTGATTTAACAATACACTCTTGTTTATGGCATCAGCAATCACCCTAGGCTCTTGTCATGAGTTGCCAAGTCTATGGAGGTCTTTTGAGTTTACCAGCTCCCATCTTATTTAGACAAGGTCATAGTCAAAGTGGCAATTCTCTCCTCCCTTCAGAGAAAGATACCTCCTTCTTTGATGGCCTGTTCTTTCCACTGGGATATCATTTACAGAGTTTGGTGTGTTTTTTTTTTTTTTTTTTGCCACAGTGTCTTGGCTTTCCATGCCTAAAATACTCTCATGGGTTTTTTAGCTGGATCTGAATGCTTAAGGGCTGATTCTGAGGCCAGGGTGCTGTTTAGGACATCTGCCATTCTGTGAGTCTGCTGTGTAACCTGCTTCCCATGTTGGATCATTCTCTCCTTTTTAATTCTATCAGTTAGTATTAGCAGACACTAGTTTCGTTTATGTGATCCCTTTGACTCTTAATCCTATCATTATGATCAATTGTGAACTGAAATTGATCACTTCGACTTAGGAGATGGCATTGGTACATGGTTTGAATTGGAATCCCCTGGCACATTTCTAACTCTACTGTTTGGGGCAAGTCCTGTTGAGCATGTGTCAAACTGTACATCTCCTCCCTCTCTTATCCCCACTCTTATATTTAACAGGGATCACTTTTCAGTTAAGTTTCAACATCTAAGAATAATTGTGTGTTAATTATAGAGTTCAACTTATAGTATTAAGTAAAACAAAAAAAATACTAAATGAGATAAAGTATTAAGCTGTTCTTCAACAGTCAGGACAAGGGTTGATCAAGTCACTGTTTTTCATAGTGTCCTTTCACTTCAACAGGTTTTTTTTTTTTTGGGTCTCGGTTAGTTGTCACCAATCAGGGAGAACATATGATATTTGTCCCTTTGGGACTGGCTTAATTCACTCAGCATGATGTTTTTCAAGTTCCTTCATTTTTTTGCAAATGACCATATTTCATTATTTTTACCACTGTATAGGATTCTATAGAGTACATATTCCAAAATTTCTTTATCCAGTCTTCTGTTGATGGCATTTAGGTTGATTACAGGTCTTAGATATTGTGAATGGAATTGCAATAAACATTGAGGTGCAGACAGCTCTTTTATTTGCCAATTAAATTTCCTTTAGGTAATTTACTTTAGTTTCCATTCATTTTCAAAGCTTTAACTAATTTATATTCATGGGACTGTCATTCTGGCATAGCGCTTAATACTCAACCCCCACCTGTAATGCTAGCCTCCCTTATGGGTGCTAGTTTTTGTACCAGCTATTCCACTTCCAATCCAGCTCAACATTAACTGTTTGGGAAAATAGGGAAATGTAGTCCACGTGTTTAGGCCTCTGCCACTCATGTGGGAGACCAGATGAAGCTCCTAGCTCCTGGCATTGCCTGGCCCAGACTTGGCAATTTCCATTTGGAAATTGAACCAGCACATAAAAGATTCTCTCTCTCTCTCTCTCTCTCTCTCTCTCTCTCTCTCTCTCTCTCTCTCATTTTCTCTCTCCCTCTCTCTCTCTCAACTCTGACTTTCCAATAAGTAAATCTTAAAAAACAGTTTTCATTTGATACTGGTACCTTTTGAGAGCATGGTCATAATTCTTCTTGCTCATTATGCTTGGGAACAGTCACTGTCACATAATATAAACTTTCTAGATATTGCTTCTTGAATCACTGAATTCTCTAGTTTTCTTAAAGTGAGAGACACAAACATTGATAACAGTCTTTTCTAAATCTAAGACAGATTTAAATAGATCCAGAATATTTTCAAATTTGTTTGCATCAAGTGGCTTTCTTTGTATACTACAGAATATATTGGTTTTAAACATAGTCTGTGTGAGTTAAATGTGGCATAACTTGAAATGACTTGTTCCTAGTTGTAATCTACCTGATTGTATAAACCACCAGTGCTCTCAGATGAGAGAACACATTCCTTGAACAGTACATTAATTTAATAATATTTTTCACATTTATTTAAGTTTTTACTATTGTGACATAAATGTATATTTCATTATTTTTCTTGGAAGGAATTGCTGGATTTTGTCATGTTATGGCTGAAACAAAGCCAATTAAGAAATAAGGAACAGCGACCAAAATCATGATTATTTATATATTTTGATATCAGAATGAGGTAGAAGAAATCAAATGAAATTAATGCAATGACCCAGGGAAAGTTATGGAGTCAAAATTGTGACACGCTATTTTTTTCACCCATGGCTTTCAGATGTTTGGCTTAAAAAATTCTCAACTAATTTCTTTTTTGAGTTTTTGAGTAAGTTCATACTTCTTGAATATTTATGTGTACACATCATGGAGAAAACAAAATCAACTAAGACTGGTGTGACTTTGTCTTATTTCTTTTAATCATGGTATCATGCCTGTGCAAAAAATATAAAACTTCTATAATTTTTGAAAAGTATTTGGCTTCCAGGAAAATTACTATGTAACCATAAAATAAATTCAATCTTGCACCAAAGCAAAAACTTCTTTGGGAAAAGTGAGAACAAATTTAAAATAATCTCTAGTAGGATGATGAGTGGTAGTAATTTTGAAAGAAGTTCAAAAGAAACTAAAAATTTAAGAATTAAACCTGGGGATATCCAGATGGCAGAACAATGAGTAGAGACACTGACCTCAGCTGCAACAGGATACTAGGAAAACAAAGGAAGCACCACGTTTCCAGGTGACTGACTAACAGAAATTTTCAGTGAAGTGACAGATCAGAACCAAAAATGCAAGTTCTCAGTAAATTGTAAAACATTGAAATCATATCATGTATCCTCTCATAGCACAAAGGCATAAAACTCGAAATAATCAAGAACTATAGAATATTCACAAGTACATGTTAATTAAAAAAATGCTACTGAATGCCCAATGGGTCACTGAAGAAATTAAAAATAAATTAAATAACATTCTTGAATAAATGAAAATGAAAACATAACACATCAAAACATAGGAATACAGCAAAAAGAACATTATAACAGAGGATTCATAGATTTAATTTCTTTCATTAACAGAGAGATATGCCCCAAATATATGATCTAATGATGTATCTTGAAGCCATAGAAAATCAAAAATTATCAGGTGAGAAATAATGAGGATCAGAGTGTCACTCTGATACGAAAAGCAAAGAGACAAAACAAAAAAAGCAAAATTACAGACATATAACCTTGATTAATATAGTTACAAAAATTTTTGAAAATTTTCAATATTCCCTCATGATAAAACTGAAAGCCTTCACAAAGTAGGTATAGAAGGAACATGGCTGAAATTATAAAGAGTATTTATGGCAAATAAACAGCCAATATCCTACAGAAATGGGGAAAAGCTGAAGGCATTTCCCTTCAGGTACATAACAAAATGAGGTTGCACACTTTCATTACTCTTATTCAATATACCATTGGAAGTATTAGCAAAATTAATAAGGGAGGAGAAAGAACTAAAGGGCATCCAGATTGGAAATGAGAAATATGGAATCACAAAAGACCCAGAGTGGACAAAGCGTTCCTGAGTGAAAGAAATAAAACTGGAGGCATCACAATACCTGACTTTAAATTATACAACAAAGCAGTAGTAACTAAAACAGCATAGTACTGCATAAAAACTGACAGGTAGATCAATGGAACAGAACACAGAGCCTAGAAATTAATGTGTAAACAGCCTACTGACTTTGACAAAAAGTACCTAGATCATCCATTGAAGTAAAGGTAATGTCTCCAATAAATGATGTTGGCAAAACTGGATGTATGTGCAAAGAAGAATGAAATAGACCCCTACCTTTTGGCATATCTAACTGTTAGACCTGAGACTATGGAGTTTTTGGAAGAAAATGCAGGGTAAATACTTCAGGATATTGATATAGGTGATGGCTTCTTAGTTAATACCCTGAAAGCACAAGAAATAAAGTAAAATTATGAACATGTGATTATATCTGACTCAGCAGCTTCTACATAGCAAAGAAAATGATGAAGAGACATTCAATAGCATGGGAAAAATATATGCAAGCTACACATCCAACAAGGGCTTAACACCCAGGATATATCACCTACCAAAAATTTCAACAAGTAAATGACCAATCCAGTAATGAAATGAGGAAAGGACCTCAATAGACAGTTCTCAAAAGGAAAAGTACAAATGGCCAACAAACATATTGGAAAAAATGCTTAATGTAGCCACAATGAGATATCAGCTCACCCAATATAATGGCCATTATTCAAAGGACAGAAAGTAACAAACAAATGCGAGTGAGGATGTGAAGAAAGAATAACTTATATACATTGTTGGTGGGAATGTAAAGTAGGACAGCCACTGTGGAAGAATGATGTCTGTAATATAATCCACCAAACCCACAACTGGGTATATACCCAAAAGATATGAACACATTGTATCAGAGACCTGCTTCACCACGTTTATGTCATCACTTTTCACAATAGTCAAAACACAGAATCAACCAAGCTGTCAATCATCAGATAAATGGATACAGAAAATGTGATATATGTGTGTGTATGTGTGTATGTGTGGGATATGTATGTTTATGTGTGTGTATATATACAAATATATATACACACACAGGAATATTATTCAGCTATAAAAACAATGAAATTCTACCATTAGTATCAAGGGGGATTAAATTAGACATCACATTGAGTGAAATAAGCTGTAAACAGAAAGATAAATTCTCCAATTTTCCCTTATATGTGTGAGAAATAGCTGCATCAATATTTTTGCAAATAAAATTTGTTCAAACTTTTTTTTTTCAAAGATTTACTTATTTTATTTGAAAGGCATTATAACAAAGAGTCGAGGCAGAGAGAGAGCAGTTTCCATCTGCTGGTTCACTCCCCAAATGACCACAAAGACCAGAGCTGCTCCAATCCAAAGTCATGAGACTGGAGCTTCCTCCAGGTTTTCCACATGGGTGCAGGGGTCCAAGGACTTGGGCCATCTATCACTGCTTCCCCAGGCCATAGCAGAAAGCTAGATGGGAAGTGGAGCAGCTGGGACCAGAACCAGAGCCCATATGGGATGCTGACACTGCAGGCGGTAGCTTTATCTGCTATGCCACAACACCAGCACCCAAACTTTGTTTTACATCATTGTCAAACCAATAGTTAGGATTGATACATTTCTATAGTTCTGATTATCTTTGATTATTTTCAAATTGATAGCACTTTTTAATGGTTTTTTGAATTTTCTTAAATTTTTGTTTTTTTTTTTCACAGGCAGAGTGGATAGTGAGAGAGAGACAGAGAGAAAGGTCTTCCTTTGCCGTTGGTTCACCCTCCAATGGCCGCTGCAGCCAGCACACTGCGGCTGGCGCACCACACTGATCTGAAGGCAGGAGCCAGGTGCTTCTCCTGGTCTCCCATGGGGCCCATCTTCCACTGCACTCCCTGGCCACAGCAGAGAGCTGGCCTGGAAGAGGGGCAACCGGGATAGAATCTGGTAAAAAATTTTTAATTTACATTATAATCAATGGCTTAATGGCTTTAGTAAATAAAGTGTTCAGCAAATTAAAAGCAGAAATAACATATTGCAACACAAAACTAGCCAACACAAAACAATAATCAAATGAATTATTGTTCAACTTCACTCATATAAACTTTAAAGTACTCAGTCTTTGGAAAGTATCATCCAGATGTATCTTTCTTTACAATACAGTTTCCAATTTTTATTCATACAGTACTCAGCATGTATAGAATGGAAATCATTTATTAGATTGTGTAGTGAGTAATGTGGTACATTTTCTAGCATATGCTAATATATCCTTAGGGGTTATAAAACTGCTGTAATAAGATTAATGGAAAACCACTAATAAATTTAAAAAGTGATAGCTGCAGATGTTACTTTCCCTTGTGATGAAGAGTATTTTGACAAATGATCGTATGGTTACCACTGCTCACTTTGTTTGAAATGGAGCCCATTTTACTATTGGTTTATTGCAATTATATTCTGTTGAAAGTCAATATATTTTTAAATGATGTTAAATAATATGATCAATTCAATGGGTTTATTAAATTATTGAAACAAATATAAGTAATAGGCTATTAGTTTATCTTTGAGCATTAAAGTTTTCCATTCTTAAGCAAGGTTCACTCTGTGCATGTGTGTAGTTTTATTTATTTTAATTTAAAAATTAATTTCATTCATAGAAAGAAAACAGATTTCACGTGTCTCATATATACAGTTTTTTTTTTTTTATTTGACAGATAGAGTTAGGCAGTGAGAGAGACAGAGAGAAAGGCCTTCCTTCCATTGGTTCACTCCACTAATGGCTGTTACGGCCGGCGCTGCGCCTATCTGAAGCCAGGAGCTAGGTGCTTCCTCCTGGTCTCTCATGCGGGTGCAAGTGCCCAAGCACATGGGCCATCCTCCACTGCCTTCCTGGCCCACAGCAGAGAGCCAGACTAGAAGAGCAACCAGGACTAGAACCCAGTGTCCAGATGGAATGCTGATGCTGCAGGCAGAGGATTAACCAATTGAGCCATGGCGCTGGGCCCACATATATACAGTTTTAAAAGCAAAATGACACTCTGTATCCTATCCTCCCTCCCTGTCTTGCTAACCCTCCCTCATTCTTCCTTGTTTTATTTTGCTTTTAATTTTTGCAGTGCCATTCTTGCATCCTCCACTAAATAGAAAATACAACAAGTAGTAAATAGAAAAACCATCATTCCTCAGGAGTACAAACAATAATCAAATCTCAAAATGTCAATTTCACTCACATATATTTCATTTTTGCACACTTTATATTACTGCAATTCAGAGAAACATAAGATATTTGCCTTTTGGGAACTGGCTTATTACACTAAGCATAATGATCAGTTTTAAAACACACAGACACATATCACATTATATATTATGTGTAATATATCTATATCTGCACAGCACAAAAAACAGGAAATGCACCCGTATATTTTGTTCTGTTTGTGTTGCCTGTGCTTTGGGTGTCTGGTCCAAGAAGTCATCCCCTAGTCTTGGAGTGCTTCCCCTACCTTTTCTTCCACCCACCTCATTGTCTCAGGTCTTAAATTCAGGTCTTGATTCTATCTTGATTTGATTTTTGAATATAGTGAGAGGTTTAGTTTTGACAGTATTATTTGTTGAAGAAATGATCCTTATTCCATTCTATGGTATGAGCACTTTTGCCAAAAATCAGTTGAGTATATGTACCTGAATTAATTCCTGGACCCTCTATTGTGTTCCATTGATCTATGTGTTGATTTTTATGGCAGTGCCATGCTGTTTTATTTACTGTAGCTTTGTAGTATGCTTTGAAGTCAGGTATTCTGTTGTCTACAGCTAGATTTTCCTTGCTCAGGATCACTTCTGTTATCTCTTGCATGTTTTCATTTGAACTTTAGGATTTTTTTTGTAATTTTGTAAATAATATCATTGATATTTTAATAGGGATTGCATTGAATCTGTAGATTTCTTTAGGTGGTTTTGACAATATAATAATATGGATTCTTACAATCCATGAGCAAGGAATATCTTTATATTTTTGGTGTCGTTTATGATTCCTTTCAATTTTTGATCATTTTCATTGTAAAGTTCATTCATTTCTGTGGTTACATTTATTCCTAAATATTTGATTTATTTTTCTGTAGCTATTGTGAATGAGAGTTCTTTCTTGAATTTCTCTTTCTGTGAGTTCTTCATTAGCATACAAAAAAGCTCCTGGTTTTTGTGTTTATTTTAAAACCTACAACTTTACTGAATTGATTTATCAATTATAACAGTGTTTAGGATTTTCCATGCACAGCATCAAGTCATCCAGATACATGGGTGATTACTTCCTTTTAATGAATTAGCTGAAATCAACTGTGTTTAGGATATAGGAAAAATATTTGTTGGATATACACTAGCACAAAAGGATGCTAAGCAGTTATTACAAGTGCAGAAACCAATCAATTGAGAAAAAGTAGTATCTGGCAAGGGATAGTAAAGTTTCTATTCTGTTTAAATGGAAGTGCATTCTAATTATTGCTGAAACATTTTAATGATGCTTTTCTTACATTCTTCTAAAAACAACTCATGAGTGTAATAAGTTGTCACAGTAAGAGGTTAAGAAAAACCTGTGTAAAACCCACAATTTGACATTTAAATAGTTCCTTGAAATATATAAGAGGTTTTTTTTTAAGGAACTGAATTAAAAACTTTGTTGGCTACTGGATAAATGTATCTTGAACAAGATAGTGTATTAATTCTCCTAGATTTTTTTTTGTTGCAGGAATGCTTTTAATCGCCATTTCAATTATTCATGCCAACCAGTTTTCTACTGCTCTGTCCCTCTCTAGTCCACTTTATATTTCAGTCTATTAAAGATTAAATATAAAGCAGATTCATTTGAAAACAGTGGTTAAATTGAACTCTATACATTACAAACACTTTTTTAACAAATAAAAATATTAGCTGCAACCAAACTACCAATGTGAAAATAATTGAGACAAATATAAGTCTTTACAGATATAAATACCATCAATCAAGAAATATTGTACTGATACAATAGCTAATATTTCATAATACAATGATGAATCCTCCTTGTGCTAACACTATACTAATATGTATGCTAATTATTGCAAATTCCACAATAAAGTTAAAAATAAGATAGTCTATAAAAATACACAAAACTAAAACACTGCCCATTAATTATTGCAGCTGAGGCAACCCTGAACCAGGATTCAAAGTGGCTGTACAGAAAAGATAGTATTGTAAATAAGAGGGAAGAATACCAGTATTATTTAATAAGATTTTTTTTTATTTACTTGAAAGTCAGAGTTATATATATATACATAGAGAGAGATGGGGGCTGGGCCAGGACAAACCCAAGAGCCAGTAGCTTCAGCCAGATCACCTACATGGGCACAGAGGCCCATTTTCCATTGCTTTCCCAGGCACATTGTCAGGGCACTGAATCAAAAGTGGAGCAGCCAGGACTCCATCTAGCGCCTGAGTGGGATGCTAGAACTGCAGGCAGCTGCTGTACCCAATATGCCACAATACCAGCCTCCTTTTGTTTTTAGTTTCTCAGCTTGATGTGATCTCATGTGTCACTTTTTGTTTTGATTACCTGTACTTCTGGGGTCTTTTCCAAGAAATCTTTGCCTATGCTAATGTCTTACAGAGTATCTCTGTTATTCCTTAGTAACTTGTTGATATTGGCCGTGGATTTAGGTCCTTGATCCATACTGAGTAGATTTTTGTGTAAATTATAGGATAGGGGTCTTGTTTCATCCAGACATCTGGTTTCCCTAGCATCATATGGTGAAGAGACTGTCCTTGGTCCAGGGCTTGATTTTAGCTCCTTTGTCAAAGATAAGTTGGTTGAGGCATAGCAGGTAAAGCCACAGTCTGCAGTGCTGGCATCCCATGTGGGTGACCTGGCTGAAGCTACTGGCTCCTGCGATTGTCCTACCCAGCCCCTGTCTCTCTCTCTCTCTCTCTCTCTCTCTCTCTCTCTCTCTCTCTCTCTCTCTCTCTCTCTTTCTTTGTAACTCTGCCTTTCAAGTAAATAAAAACACATATTATTTTTTTTAAAAAAAATACTGGTATTCTTTCTCCTTATTTACAATACTATCTTTTCTGTACAGCCACTTGGAAACCTGGCGCAGGGTTGACTCAGCTGCCATAATTAATAGAAATTTGGGGGATACTTGAGATTATTATTTTACCTTTATCCTTCTTCCACGCAATTTTCTTTCATCAAAAAGGAGCAATATGATGGAGATAATTCTGAAATTACATAATACAAATTGAGCTTGGTCACTGAGACTTAACATCAACAAGTCTCACCTTTGATTTTTGGCTTGCTGGTTTGTTAATTAATGAATTAAATTAAGATTAAATTTTGATTAACAATCTGTTTGAGTAGAACGCTTGCATTGTTCTCATACACCCTGTTCTTCAAGATGCATTATCTTCCCCACAATCACATTGCCATCCTGAACCACAGCAGTATATTTTTTACTGTTGACTAACAAACATTGGCCCATGACCATCATCCATAGCTTGATGTCCACATCAGGCATCATTTTCTGTGTTCTACATTACATGGGTTTGTCTAATGTAAAATAGTATTTACTTGCCATTATAGTATCATAGAGACCATTTCAGTATCTGATACATTCTTTTCCATCTATGGTATTTTGCTTTCATTTTTCCAAATGAATATGTTTCTGTTAATTTAGGTTTCTAGGCTAAAATACATGATGATATTGAAGAAACTTTTTTATAGTTCTATTGACTATAAAACTGAGTATACTACATAAATTTATGTATATAGTATCTTTTGAGAAGAGTCTAGTTCAAAGAACAAAGGATTGATGCAAATCTCTGTAGTTTCCCAGTCACAAGATCATAGTAACTCTAAAGAATTAACAGCAGGGGCTGGTGCTGTGCCGGAGTAAGTTAATCCTCTGCTTAGAGCGCAGGCATCCCATATGGCTATAGTTCTAGTCCTGGCTGCTCCTCTTCTGATCCAGCTCTTTGCTGTGGCCTGGGAAAGAAGTGGAAGATAGCTTATGTGCTTGGGCCCTTGCTTCCACGTGGGAGACGCAGAGGAGGCTCCTGGTTCCTGGCTTCTGGCTTTAGATTGGCTCTGGCCATTACAGCCATTTGGGGAGTGAACCAGAGGATGGAAGACCTTTCTGTCTCTCCCCCTCACTGTCTGTAAATCTACCTGTCAAATAAATAAATATATAATAATTTTAAAAAGGAATTAACAGCAAACAAGGATAGGAACAGCATCTTAGTTTTTTTTAAATAAATTTTGATGAGATTTCCCATTGAGATTATAAGCTATCATCACAAGAACATGTTTGAATATCTGCCTGTGGTGGAGACAACTGAATAATATCCACATGAATAATATCCAAAAGGCTTTTGTGGTTCAGATTCTATCTCTGCTCTACCTTTGTGAGTTTCTTACAACATTGTGTTTTCTTCTCTAATGAATTGGGTTCTCATGTGCTACTTCCTCACCAATAGTCAATTCTCTGGAAGTACATGATAGGATAGCATGGGTATTTTGCCAAATTCTGTTTCAGTTTTCTTTACCATCAAAAGTAATCATTCTTGAAGCTCTGATATCTTAAGTTATGATAATATTTTTCAGAAAATTTTGAATGCTGCCAGTGAATTTACTCCATCTCTCAGGACTGTTAGATAAGTCAATTAAGACCTGGACAAAATCAATGGGTAAAGAGATTTTGATCTTTTATTATGCAGTAGAAGTATTTTGGTTACAGCTTTACTTCAGTACACATCCAAAGGCATTTACTCTGGCTTCAATTTGTTGTTGTTGTTGTTTTGCTTGGCATGCAAAATTTTGTCATGATTATTAAATTTTTTTCATGATTTTTTTAATAATTAAGAGTCATACCATGTAACAAGTATATGTGAATTCTATTTATTTAGGAGCTGCCTGCTTTTGCAACTCAAAAATAGTGTACCTCCTCCAAAAACACTCACTGACACTATGAATGTTGACACTGGAATCACTGAGTTGATGTGTTCCAGTATGAGCTATGAGCAGCAATATTTGAGATTATTTTAGGTCTGTGAGATCATTAAATTGTGAATCTACTAGAATTAAGTAGTCTTATATCCAGCCAGATACCTTTATTTCTATTTTCTGAGTAAGACTGGTCTACAAACACAATCAAAATGGGATACTTGGGGACAGTGCCATGGTGTAGTTGGTTAAGCCTTTGCCTGCCACACCAGCATCCCAAATATTCACTGGTTCAAGTTATCAGCTGCTCTATTTCTGATCCTACTCTCTGAGAATATGCCTTGGAAAGCAGCAGTGGATGGGCCAAGTGCTTAGGCCCCTGAACCTAAGTGGGAGACCCAGATGCAGTTTTAGGCTCCTGGCTTCAGCCTGGCCCAGCCCTGGTAGTTGTGGCCATCTGGGGGGTGAACCAGAGGACGGGAGATCTCACTCTCAGCCTCTCTTTCTTTCCTTGTAATTCTACTTTTCAAATAAGATCTTTAAAAAATGGGATATTTAGGTATTTGTAAAATATAAGTTGGAAATAGATTAATTCAAGAATAATCGCCTGATAGTCACCAATATTATTTCCTTGGAAATTTGAATTAGTGTGGAGAGCTCAAGCTGTTATATCAACACAGAGTTAAGTGAGAAGGGCAGAATATTTTACACCATATGAGGTTAAAAAATTGTCTAGAAAATGTTGTCGATTATAGGTTAGAAGTAAGTTTTGGAGAGTAAAAGGCAAGAACATTTTAAATTGTTTTCTGAAGATATTGGTAGAATTTTCTACTAACTACATGGAAATGGCCAGTGACAATAAAGTATAGATAAGTCATAGGTATATGGAATCCAAAATCGCATGCTATGGTCTATAACACCATTTTGCTTTTGAATTTGTTGTGTTCTTGCATGTACAAAACAAAATTTAAGACAAACAAAAAGCCCAGATTAGCAGATTATACAGAAATGAGAGCACACCAAAGATGGACATACTTCTGATTGAAGACCTGGAGTTCCAGGCCTTCAATTGGGCAAAAACATTTCCCATACTGATGGCTATATCCCTTCATTCTCAAAACTCCCTAAATTTTCTTTTAGTGGCTCTTGAGGGAAATTCTTAATGACTCATAAGCAGCATAAGCACTCAATTGACAGCTGTTTGCTTTGCAAATGTCATGTATGGAATGATGGACTGAAGATTAGCCAGTTTGAAATTTATCTTTTGAGACACGGTGACTCTTTTCACTAGGATGATTTTGAAGCAGATAGATTTTTGTATTAACACTTCCTTAGAGAATAAACAAAACATTTAATGATCTACATTTTGAAGAATATTCCTCTTCTGCAAATGAAAGATAATTCAAGTCTTTAGAGAGACAACTGAAACATAATGGTACTTCAGTGCACGCCTGTGACTTGGCTGTCCAACCATATTGATGATTTGCTCAACTGAGAGTAAACAGAAATTAAATACTGACTTTTAAAAATGCACAACTAAGGGGTTGGTGATGTAGCATAGCAGGTTCAGCTGCTGCCTGCAACGCTATTCCATATGGGCTTCAGTTCCAGTCCTGGACTCTACACTTCCATTCCAGTTCCCTGCTGACGTGCTTAGGAATGCAGCAGAGGATAGCCTAAGTCCCTAGGCCCCTGCACCTACCTGGGAGATCTGAATGAAGCTTCTTGCTCCTAGCTTTGGTCTGCCCAACCCTGGCTGTTGCAGCCATTTAGGGGTTGAACTTGCAGATGGAAGACTTTTCTCTCTGCCTCTGGCTCTCCCTCTCTGTAACACTGCCTTTCAAATGAATAAATAAATAAATCTTTTAAAAAATAGAAACCTGAAGTAAAAAAAAAAAAAGACAAAGAAAGTTCTATTAAGTAATATAAAATGCATCTAAAAGAACATTTACAAAAGCAATATTTAGACATAGAAAGAACCAGAAAATTAAGTATAAAATTCATATGCAAAGTCCTGCATAAAATCAGCCTTGCTCATGAGATTTCTTCACCAGAAATGCAGGGCGTATAAGTCATGGTAAACACATTTGTATTGAGATCTTTCTCTTATTGCTTTAGAACATATTAAGGGAATATGGATAGAGGTATTCTCTGTTCATTGTTAATTGGCAGGTATTTTTCAAGGAGCTGGGAAAACTGTCCTTATGTATATACTCCACAAAATAGGCAACTGTGTGGGCCTGCCACACCAGTTGAAGAGAACCTGAAGGAGGGAGTGGGAATGAAAAGAGAGACAAGGGCGCAGAGAATGGAGCCAAGACAACAAGGCTGATCAAGGCTTGTTTATTCCAGTGTCTCAGTGATATTTATACATAATCAGCAGCAGCTCAAAGAAGCACAAAAGATAACAACATACGCAAGCAACTTATTGGGCCTCTGGTAGCACAGATAATTTTAATAGTGTGTTCTTGATCATCATCCTCCTTCAGAATGGGAGTATGTGACTTTCTTATCCCAGGAATTCCGTAAGCCAAGATTGGCCTTGACTTGCCCAAAGCCTGCCTACATCTCCCCCTTTTTTATTTTATTGAGAATGGTCTCTGTCTTAGGTTGCCCTCCGTTATCTCTGTCCTTCCCATCATTGGCTACTCTGGCAG
Source organism: Sylvilagus floridanus (assembly GCA_949820135.1). Classification (NCBI taxonomy): domain Eukaryota; kingdom Metazoa; phylum Chordata; class Mammalia; order Lagomorpha; family Leporidae; genus Sylvilagus; species Sylvilagus floridanus. Next base: position 107,023,697 of record OX463238.1, on the reverse strand, counting down.
CTTGACCTAGAGCCTTGTCTTAGGTTGGTACAGGATGCTGAGTGTCTTACCTGTCTCTGAGGAACATTCCAGCTAGGCTTTAAGTGAGAGTTAAGGATGGATGAGATATTTGGCCAAATATCAATTATTTTGATTACAAAGGAGGTTTAGTATGAAATTTTAAATGATGGATCTCAGTCCATATAGACTGTAGCAAAGTTAACATAAGTTGTAAAACACACGGAAAACATCCCATACAAAGTAGGAAAACAGCAGTGGTCCAGCCAACATTAATAACCAATGGATCCATTGAAAGCAAATGATAGGGCGTTGGTAATGAATATTTGTTGCGTTTTACTCTTAACCTTATCAATAATGGACTCTATATACGGCACATTGTTAGTAATGTTTAAACAATATCCCCTAGGCACAGATTCACAGCTTATATGATCTTTTAAGAGCAAGTAATCAATAGTTGCATGGTTTTAAAAGTACTCCTGAGCAAACTTGATCCAGTTCTTCAGCTATATTGGACAAAGCAGTAACAGTAAGATTAATTGTCTTGGTCACCAAATATGCAAGCCTTCGCAGTCCACGATTATTTCCATAAGCCAATCCAGGAAATCCTAGTACTGATATAGCTATGGTAAAGGCAGCGTCATCTCCAATTAGGATGACATTATCATCAGAGTTCTCAGCTAATGAATGTTGCTGTCATGTCTTTGGAAATATGGATGTCAGCATTGGGGCCACACGGCACAACGAGCAGTTGTGGAAATCATCAGGGGCTAACAATGTAAAAGCATATTGGCTACATAAAAAAACCCCATCCCTTAGGAGCCCGCATCCCATACCAGTACCAGACCAGGTCCATTCCATTGATTGGTGATAGGATCCCTCCATTTCACCATTGCTCTTTTCGCAGCTGTTTGTGGATACTAGTGTCGATCAGCTGCAGAACGACCATCTTTATCCAATGTGAGAAAATTTAAAATGAATAAAGCATGTGAGAGCCATTTGTTAGGATAATGGGCAGAAGCCCCACCTCCCTTTTTATTTCCTTTAAATATTGCTTTAAAGTATTATGCGCACATTAAGCAATGCCTTGACCCTGAGGAATATAAGGAATACCAGTAACATGAGATATAAAAAAGGTTGCACAATTTTTTTTAAAAGAAGTAAAAGTAAAAGCAGGCCCATTATTTGCCCTGATTTGTTTTGGATTTCCTAAGGAAGCAAAAGCTTGTAAGTAGTGGGCAATAACATGTTTTGTAGCTTCACCTGTATGTAAGGAAGCAAAAATAAATCCAGAACAAGTATCGACAGACACATGTATATACTTCTGTTTACCAAATTCCATGAAGTGGGTGATATCCATTATTTGTCATTGAGCTTTTTTCTTTTGAGTTATTATATATATATGCAATATATATATGCAATATATATATGCATATATATATATATATAAGTTGTAGGGTGCACACAGTCCAATTAACAAATGTGCTAACATTTTGCATTTCTCTAAAATTAGTGATTTGGGTTTCATTAAATATTTGCAACATTTCTTTTTGATAAGACAACAAATTTTTGGTGGATGGACCACGGTGAGTAACCATTTAGCCATAATGGTAGTAGCCTCTTATTATCTGTAATTGTTATATTTTTGCAGGTTTGTGGAATCTTATCTATTTGCAGCATATTTTGATTTACATTCTTTTGTAAAGCAAACCAAGCATAATCTGTCCAAGTATTCCTGTTAATAATAGGGGTAGAGTTAGTAAATAATACAAAAACAGAATGGGTAATATTGAATTCAGTGATGGAAGAATTACATTGTTTTACTGCAGTTTGGACACTTTGTCACCACAATTCCTCATTTCATGTAGTAATATTAACATTACAACACATAACATTTACTTCAAATGAAATATTCAAATGCAGGGTGGGGGGTGTCTAGTGTACACTGATCTATATTTTTCACTCCCAGTGTTCTTTATCCACAACACCCTCTTCAGAAAACCAAGGACTAATTTTTTAACAGCATTGATAAATTGTTCTAAGGTTTGATTCTTTAACCCTATTCCCTGCTTCTGCAATAACGTTTTCACAGCCTTTATCACTGCTTGCTTAACTTGTGCTTCTCCCATGATTTCCCCATTCATACCTTATCCGGTATTGGGTACTGACCTGCTTCCTTCCATTGCTCTGTTGTCGCCACGGCCTTCCAGGTAAGGTTCCTCACGTTGTCCCTCATATTCAAGTCCCTGTTCGGGCACCACTTGTGCTGGTGTGCCATGCCAGTCGAACAGAACCTGAAGGAGGGAGTGGGAATGAAAAGAGAGACAAGGGCGCAGAGAATGGAGCCAGGACAACAAGGCTGATCAAGGCTCGTTTATTCCAGTGTCTCAGTGATATTTATACATAATCAGCAGCAGCTCAAAGAAGCACAAAAGATAAAAACATACGCAAGCAACTTATCAGGCCTCCAGTAGCACAGATAATTTTAATAGTGTGTTCTTGATCATCATCCTCCTTCAGAATGGGAGTATGTGACTTTCTTATCCCAGGAATTCCATAAGCCAAGATTGGCCTTGACTTGTCCAAAGGCTGCCTACAGGTAAGTTTTATGATAACTCAGTCAAAATGAGTTGAAGGAGTGGCAAGCCTGGGTAAGCCAATTTAAAAAGCATTCAGTACTAATTTAGGTGCAAATTCTAATGAAATGGGAATGCAAGGATCTCAGGCATACCTCAATGTCACTGAGAAGTCTGCTCCAGGCACAGAGGTGGTTTAACTTCCAACCTGAGTCATAGCCATAGGTTCATAATAGGGATATTAATGGTGAGACCACTACATTTTTTCAGATTATAATCATGAAGTGTTGTACTCAGGAGGCATTTGGAGAAGGTATTGCACTACTGCCTGCGGGGCTTAGGACTTATGTAGGATGACAAGGGACTTGGGGATCCCCCAGTCTCACAAGTCCAAGTCAGATGGTATGCACAGCTCCATGTGTCCAGAGAAAGGATTTTATTTTTTGACAGCTAGAAATAAACAGTGAAAGAGAGACAAAGAGAAAGGTCTTACCGTTGGCTCACCCCCCAAATGGCCACTATGGTCGGCACTGAGCTGATCTGAAGCCAGGAGCCAGGTGCTTCTCCCTGGTCTCCCATGCGGGTGCAGGTGCCCAAGCACTTGGGCCTTCCTCCACTGCACTCCCGGGCCACAGCAGAGAGCTGGACTGGAAGAGGAGCAGCCGGGACTAGAACCTGGCACCCATATGGGATGCCGGCGCCACAGGCGGAGGATTAGTTAAGTGAGCCATGGTGCTGGCCCAAGAAGATTTTCATATTGAACAAGAACAAGCTGCAGTCTCTGGGCCTACAGGTCAATCACGTGAAGGTTTAATTGAGTTACTATGTAGAGGAAGTTCTTTAGGAGGTTGGACAGCAGAGGTCAACATTCAAAGTCTGGATTCAAAAACAATTATTGTTACCCAGTAAAGACTCATTCAATAGAAATACTTAAGAATCAAAATGTTACTGTTTGCTTGTTTTCCATTATCTAAAAATTGTGATGACTCTACAGATGATACACTTAGACACTCAATAGACTTCATAATATGTCATAAGTCCATATTGAAAAGGATTGAGGCATTGTTTGCCCTTTAATATGTAGTAAATTTACTTTAAACTCAATGAATCAATTTGAGTATTGCTTTAAGCAGTTTGCCTGCAATTCTGAAAATAATCTAACACCTGTTATGTTGTATGCAAGATTAAATGATTTTCTTCAATTTGATGCAGCATACTCTCAATATTATTAATAGTGTTCCATCAATTAGAACAGTGCTAAGCCTATGCATTAATATGCAGTTATGGGTATAAAAATAAAACCTGTCTCAGCAGATCATTGTACGGCAATAATTTATTTTAGTAAATTCTTTGTCTCTAAGTTCCTATACCAAATTTATTTTAATTATAACACTGATGCAGCATTCTAAATAATTATAATTTGCATTTGTATTTTGCATAATTTACATGCTAAGTAATAAATATCTTTGTACAGTATCATTTCAAACTGTTTCCTGGATAATTGAATTGGGTTAGCCTCTCAGTAAGCAACATCAACAATTTCAAAAAGTTAGTCTCATAAAATTTAAAAATTAAAATTATTGGACTGGGAAAGGTCCCTGGTCCTCCTCCACATATTCGAGATTAGGGAGTATCTTCCACATTAATGTCTTCCAGAAAACTAATCTATATCTTTAAATCTGGGGGGATGTGATAATTAATCTGAATTTAATGTGGGTTCTCAGTATTCTGTGTCATGATTGGTTTCATTCTCCAACAAAATCAAATACATCATCTCATTCAATATATGTGTTCATCCACATTGCATTTTGAGCAATAAAAGAATGATTCAGAAAAAAACAGCACAATTGTATAAGGATAGAGATGAGAATAAGAAAAATATTAGGAAGAGTGATGGATAGCACAAAATAGAAACAAGGAATCTGAGAGACTACAGTTTTTACACATGGAAACCAAGAGGCAAATCAGTCTGCATCAGCAAGCCAAAGTGACAGAAATGTTATGCCTCCTGGAAAAGGGAGTTTTGGTGAGAATTTTTAAAAAGTCATATAAAAAAATAAGGTTTAAACCTGGATCTGCACACACATCCCTTGCAGAGACAGTTGACTCCATTTTGTTCTTGAGAGAAGTTGCTAATCTACGGTCTGGAAAGTGTCTGTTACCCAGTGCTTCAGGTTCTGTGTGTATGGCTGATTATTGGGATGTCATGCTGAAAACCAAGGATAAATAAAGCACGTATTCCCACCTCTGAGGCCTCCACCTCTGCATAACGACTGAGAATGCACTGGAATGCCGGAGGCTGCTTCTCTGTGTTTAAGAAGATGAGATTGCAGCTTCTTTCCTGACAGAATCTACCAGATCAACATACGCCCATTCCCAAAATGAAGAACTACAGTTACCAATATGAAGGAGCTCTCCCGTGAAATGACTGCTTCTTGCCGGACCATACTAAAGTTGGACAAAAAGTCAAGCGCCTCCCATATTAGTGATCAGCTTCCAAGTACAAAACTAATTAATTAACTATTTTATGTATTCAGAGACAAAAAGAGAGAGATCCCATTCACTGATTCAATCTCTGAAAACCCACAGTACGCTGGTCTGGTCTGGTGCTGAAGCCAGGAGTTGGAACAGAATCTGGGACGCAGGAACTCAACTCTGGTATCCAATCCAGGACCAAATCAAACTACCCCAGCCATTAGCAGGAAGCTGGAGTAAGCAGCAGAGCTGAACATTAAACCCAGGCTTACCATGTGGGATGTGGGTATCCTAGTATCATAGCGACATCTTAACATCTAGGCAAATGCTCATCTCCCCAATTGTTTAATTCTGCAATCTAAACAAACGACCAGGGCCAATCAGGTATTTGAAGATAGCAGCTGTAGTGATGATTTATGAGAAGATGATTTATCAGCTGTTTGAGGAAGGAGAGAATATTTAACAAAAGTGGATGAGACAGTAAATCATTTTTTCACATAAAACTTACTCTATTAAGCCAGTCCCAAAGAGACAAATATCATTTGATTTCCTTGATTGGCGATGACTAACTGAGCACCAAAGGGGAAACCTGTTGAAGTGAAATGGACACTATGAGAAACAGTGACTTGATCAGCTCTTGTGCTGACTGTTGTTGTACAATGTAATACTTTATCCATTTTAGTATTTTTTTTATCCTAGTACTAGTGGTTGAACTCTGTAATTAACACACAATTATTCTTAGGTGTTTAAATTTTAACTGAAAAGTGATCCCTGTGAAATATAAGAATGGGAATAAAAGAGGGAGAAGATGTACAATTTGGGACATGCTCAATCAGATCTGCCCCAAATGATGGAGTAAGAATTGTGCCAGGGTATGCCAATACAATCCCATCAAGGTGGCATGTACCAAGGCCATCTCACTAGTCCAAGTGATCAATTTCAGTTCACAGTTGATCACACTGATAGGTCTGAGAGTCAAAGGGATCACACAAACAAGACTAGTGTCTGCTAATACTAACTGATAGAATCAAAAAGGGAGAGAATGATCCAACATGGGAAGCGGGATAAACAACAGATTCATAGAAATGCAGATGTCCTAAATAGCACTCTGGCCTCAGAATCAGCCCTTAAGGCATTCGGATCTGGCTCAAGAGCCCATGAGAATATTTTAGGCATGGAAAGCTAAGACACTCTGAAAAACAAAACAAAATAAAAGAAGACCTAAATGAAAGATCTCAGCGAGTGAGATCCCAGTGGAAAGAACGGGGCCATCAAAGAAGGAGGTACCTTTCTCTGAAGGGAGGAGAGAACTTCCACTTTGACTATGACCCTGTCGGAATAAGATCGAAGTCGGTGAACCCTAAAGGCTTCCATAGCCTCGGCAACTCATGACTAGAGCCTAGGGAGATTACTGACGCCATAAACAAGAGTGTCAAATTGTTAAATCAACATCAGGAGTCACTGTGTACTTACGTCTCATGAGGGATCTGTCCTTAATGTGTTATCCAATGTGAAATAATGCTATTACTAGTACTGAAGCAGTATTTTTACACTTTGTGTTTCTGTGTGGGTGCAAACTGATGAAATCTTTACATAGTATATACTGAATCGATCTTCTGTATATAAAGATAATTGCAAATGATTAAAAAATCTTGGTGTTAAATTGGAAATTGCATAGATTTAAAAAAATCTTTAGATTTTTAAATTGCATAGATTTTAAATTGCATAAATTTAAAAAAAAAATCATGTAGGATCTCTGTCCTTAATGTGCTGTACATTGTGAATTAATACTATAACTAGTACTCCAACAGTATTTTCACTTTGTGTCTCTATGTGAGGGCAAACTGTTGAAATCTTTATGTAATATGTACGAAACTGATCTTCTGTGTATAAAGAGAATTGAAAATGAATCTTGATGTGAAGCAAGGGGAGAGGGAGCGGGAAAGGGGAGGGTAGCGGGTGGGAGGGAAGTTGTGGGGGTGTGAGCCATTGTAATCCATAAGCTGTACTTTGGAAATTTATATTCTTTAAATAAAAGCTTTGTGTATATATATATATATATATATATATATATATATATATATATGAACTTACTCTATTAAGGGCTGGTGTTGTGGACCTCTCTTTTAAGCTGCTGTGTGCAATGTCAGAATTCCATCTACGTGCCAGTTGCAGTCTTGGCGGTTCCACTCCAAGTCAGCTCCCTGTTAATGTACCTGGGAAGTCAGTGCAAGAGGACCCAACTCCTTGGACTCCTAACACATACATGGAAACCCTTGATGGAGTTCCAGGCCCCTGGATTTAACCTGTCGCAACCCTGGACATTGTGGCTATGTGGGAGTAAGCCAGTGATGGAACATCTCTCTCTCTCTTTCTTCCTCTCTCTCTTTGTGCCTTTCAAATAAATAAATCTTTTTTAAAAAGGTTGAATCTATTAAATGAATTGATTAATTTCCAAAGACTTCTTAATAGTCATTTTGCATTGATGATCAAAGTTTATAGTAATATCTTAGTTGAGTGAATTTTCACTGATACAAATCCAGCAACTCAGAGCAAGTTCTACTCCTTTCCATATGGCTGGCATTGAGATATTTTAAATTGGACTAACAAATGTCTCCAACTCATTTATTTAAACTGCATAATAAAATTGATCAATTAAATCATAATATCTCTGTTCTACTTTCTGTGGCTGTCCATCTTGTCCATGTTTGGTATTTTCAGTGATGTACTGATTTATTCCTCATTAACACATACCCACTTTCCTGTGGGTCATAGTACACATAGTAGAAGTAATAGGTGTTGTGGGTTGATTAGGGTAGGCCTCTGAATCTCAATGACTGGTGACCTTCGTAGAAAGAAAGGGAAACAAACAAAAATCAATCAACCAAACAAACAAAAACTGACTCACACAGCTATGCCACATGCCCACAGAAAGAGAATGGAATGATGTGTCAGCAAGTCAAGGAATTCCAGGAATTGGGCCTTCCATTAGGATGGCTGAACAGTCAAAGAGCTCTTAGGATTTGCTGACAACAACCAAAAGCCAGGAATAGGCCTGGATGAACCCCGTTAAAAGCTTTCTAAAGAGTATGCCCCAGCTGTCACCTGGGTTTTGGACTTTCACCACCAGAACAGTGATAAAACAAAGTTCTGATATTCCAGCTACCGATCATGGTGTTTGGTTATGGCAGCCCCTGGAAATACTACAGAGGGCTGCAGTCAGTCTGGTTTGCACCACAGGGTTTCTTGTGACTCTCACCTCAGCATCAGCACCTGTGAATGTGGGCCTTGCCAAAGCTGAGACAGGCTCTAAGACACAGCGCTCAGGCCCATCATGATCTTATTAGATTTTGTTTGCCAGCTGTCTTATCCTCCAAGCCCATGCTTTAAATTTTCTGTTTTGTTTTTTTAATCAGTGTTGGAGAATTATGCAGAATTTATTTTTCTGTAAGATAGGTATTCAATATCTCACCCATATTCACCAATGTAAGCATTGGTTTACAGCAGTTCACTGAGATTTTGCAAGGCCATATGGCTTTGTTGCTAAAACTACAGATTCTAGAATGACATTGGCTTGGTCTTCATCACAGTCCTGGCAGATGCTAGTGAAGCAATCTATCTTGTGCTGCTAGACTCCAAAATAAGAACAGTAATAGCAACTATTTCATAGAATTAAATGAATTAATTATCCAAGTGAGAGCTTCGAACAATTCCATGATACATAATCATTACTTAAAATTTAGATGTTATTATTTTTTGTAATTGGTGGCACTTCTACTACCTCAGTTGTATGAGTTTTGTTGTTGTTATCATTTTTACATTGAATGGCTTCGAAACATTATGGTCTTTCTTTTATGATGTAATAAATGAAGTATGGAAAACTATGTTAGTAGCGAAAATCATTTTAAGGTTTTAATATAATGAGATTTGTGAAATAAGGTAGCATATAACTAATTTTAGTTTCTAGAAATTTTTTTTAGAAACTAATTTGGTTTCCAAGTAGTGATCATTATATGCATTTATTATTACACAGGGAATCAGACAATATTGAAAATCTCTAATGACGTGATGGATTAAATCATCAAATTGAAGAGGTTCTGTGCTTCATTGATGATTCCAACCCCACTCTATCCCACAAAATATTCTTTCCTTGTCATTATAAGAAAAAAAGAACATGATATAGTTGAGAAAATTTCTTTCTTTTGCCAACCACATGCTCAAAGAATAAAGATATGAATCCTTTTTTAAAATCTCACCAATTTTACACTTCATTCACTGAATTACAATGTTTCTGATACATTAATGATTATAAATTATAGATTAAATTTCTCAAATGGGTTGTCTTAAATACAGCTGAGTACCATGATATCCATTTCAAGCTTAAATTTAGAAGACTAGATCTATAACTTCTCCAAATAGGGGAAACCTGAGGATAATATAGAAATATGAATTTTTAGAGACAATGATAATACAAGTGAATTAAATTTAATTTAGATAAATGAACTCATTTTAGTGGAAATACTCCTGAGAGGAAATGTAAGTTAAGTATCTTAAAAAGAAAAGAAGTTAGGATTAATAGTGTGAATGGAATTTACTAATATGATTAAAAATTATCACTGTCATTTGAGCATAATAGGCATATTACTTGCATAATTAATAGGAAAAACAAATTTTAATGTGTTGAATTCTTCTTAATTTGACAGATAATTGTTTCAAAATTAAAACTTTCTGTTTCCCAAGCCTTTGTGAGACTATTTAATACAATTTTATTAAATAATATTTAGGACAGAATTCTTGTTAAACTTAAGTCCTGACATTAATCATTAAACATATAGTTGGTCATCTATTATGTGCCCAAGAGAAATAATCAAACATAATGTGTAAATAATGGAGCTAACTCATAAATGTTTAAAAGTTTTAGAACTCTGAAAGATATACAAGAATTTTCTTTGTTAAGTATAGAAATGCTAGAGTCTCAAAATTCAAACTGTACATTGCACTGTAATAAATGTAATTTAATGACAAGTAGCTCATGAAGAACATTAGCTTCTTTGTATGTATGTGTGCTTATATGTATATGTGTGTGTGTCTATGTGTGTATGAATGGAAATTAGTTGGTTGAAGTGATAATTATATAGCATGGACTATTTAAATAACATAAAATGCCTTTTATGTAGAACAGAATAATGTAAGATAAAATAACACTTCATACCTATCTTTCTTTAACAGTATAGAAAAAGACAAATCAGAGTTAGTCAAGCTGAAGTGTTTTCTGAGCAGTTGTATTATAGCAGAGGCAGATTTTTATACTTTAATTGCTCTCTAGCACTTATGGGGGTTGTGATTTTCAAATAGGGCTGCATTTACGGCAAAACAAAGAAGATAAGTGAGATTCAGAAGTATCAGTTCAAATTGTCAAAAGCAAATGGATCTCAACGTAAGCCTTAAACATTATCAGTTCAGCATCCTTTCCAAAATAGAGAAATAGCCAGAGCAGGTGGAGGGGTTCAGCAGCGTCGCATGGAGGCTTAAGCCACCCCCTGGAATGCCAGCATCCCATATCACAGTACTGGTTGGAGTCCCAGCTGTTCCCCACCTCATATATTTCATATATTTCATAATTTATTCATTCATTTATTTATTTGAAAGCGGGTAGGGAGACAGAGAGACAGAGAGAGAGAATTATCCATTAGCTGTTTCACTCCCCCAACAGTCACAGGGCTGGTCTAGGCCAAAACCCAGAGCAAGGAGATCCATGTGGGTCTCTGGAATGGGTGGCAGGGCCCTGGTACTTGGGCCATGATCAACTGCCTTCTGAGGAACATTAACCAGGGAGCTGGGTCAGATGATGGTGTCTGGTGCCACACTTAACTGCTGTGCAATATCGTAGGCCCCACTGCCCTGCTTATGTCCAGCTCCATGCCAATGCACCTCGGAAAGCAGTGAAGATGGCCTAAGTACCTGCACCCACATGGGAGGCTCTGAAGGAGCTCCTGACTCCTGGCTTCAGCTTGCCTAGGCCTGGCTGTTGTGGCTTTTTGGGGATGACCCAGCAGATGGAACATCTATCTCTCTGTCTTCTCTTTCTCTTGGTCCCTCCCTTTTTATCACTCTGCCTTTAAAAGAAATAAATCTTAAAATATCAGACAGAGGTAGCATTTGATTCTCACAGCACCTTTTAAATCAATCTTCAATTTAGAGATATGCTTTTAAGTCTCAAAAATTACAGAAAATATTAATATATCATATGTATGATATATTGCATGTCAACTCAAGTGTCAGCAAAGTAATACTTTTCCTCCTTCTTCTTGTCCCTTTACATTTATAATGATACAATACTTAGGCGATTTCTATTATTTGATAGTCATTTACCTTTTCATTTATTGAATAAACATTTATGAGTATATTCATATTAGTAGACATTCTTTTGATAGAGGGACTATTATGAGGCAATTTCAAAAGTATTTGATAATTTATTTCAGTTTTATCTATACTTTACAATATCATGACACAGTTAAGTACTGGTAACTGTAATGCTTGTAGCATTTTGATAAACATGTTTTAAAACAACTATACTTCACTATTTTCATTTCCAAAATAATACTTTATTTTATATGTTTTGAAAACGTCAAGCACACACATAGAAAATAAAATCATTTATAATTCCACAACCCCAAGAGTATTGATTAGAAAAGTTGGGTGCATGATAATTGCAGTGCCTATTTCTAGGTTTTAGATATGCATTTCAAGAGGAAGTGATTATGATAAATAGCAGAACAGAATGATAAGGGTCAAAAGCTCCCAAGCTAGTGAGTGCAAAACAGCTCTGTTGTTTTGTGCCTTAGAAATCTGTGGGCTTGCACTTTCAACTACTTACTTGTTCTCATCTGGGAAGTGGAGGAAATCCTGTAATCATTTGCATAGAATTTTGCAGCGTTTATTAATTAAAACCGAGTACACACTTAGAAAGTCCCTGATAAGTAGTAAACTGCATTAGCAATTATGCCTGCTAACATTTTGTTTGCAGATCACATTTTCACTTGATAGTTTTAGAGAACCTTGAGAATTATTCTCTATTTTAATGATTGAATAAAGTACCAGTTAACACATATTTGACTAATTAAACTTATATTGATGCAATGGCTAAGGTATTATGTGTTTAGACAGTCCACAATTGTGGATCACAAGACATCAGGCCCACAGCCCGATTTATGCCTATATTTGTCAATATTTTTATTTGTAAATGAGCAAAAAACCAAATTCCTTCCATTCAAATTAAAATAAAGTGGAGTTTCATTGAGCAAACTCAGCAAATCACAGGAAATGCATGTTTATGCTCTATGAGACAACTGAAAATATGTAAAGTTTTGCATAGTATCTATCTCTCTTCCTCTGTGGAAGTATCGTTTATTCACATAATCAGATAGCTTGAGTTTGTCAATGTTTTATCTCATCATCAACTTTCTGGCTTATATAAATTCTCTCTCTCATCCTCTGTGATCTTTCTATCTCTGGTTTTTCTTTTCTTTTCTTAAGAGACTTATTTATTTATTTGAAAGTTGGAGTTACACAGAGAGAGAAGAGGCAGAGAGAGAGAGGTCTTCTATCCGCTGGTTTATTCCCCTACTGGCAACAGCGGCTGGAGCTGTGCCGACCCGAAGCCAGGATCCAGGAGCTTCTTCTGGGTACCCCATGTGAGTGCAGGGGCCCAAGGACTTGGGCCATCTTCTACTGCTTTCCCAGGCCATAGCAAAAAGCTGTATCAGAAGTGGAGCAGCCAGGACTTGAACCAGCACCCATAACATGGGATGCTGGCATGTCAGGCAGCTGCTTTACCTACTATGCCACAGTGTCAGCCTCACTTTCCTTATTTTTCTTTTGTAGTTTTCCTCTTTATTTTATTTCCTTCCTTCTAACTGTATGAACAAGCTTGGCATCTTTGACGCAGAGAAAACAAAATTAAAATTGCCTGTGCTCCAACACGGTATACCATACCCTGCAATATGAAGATCATACCAAAATACTGTCAAGATAGGGTTTTTCTATTTTGTATGTAAATGTATTGGTCATAAAATTCATCCAGTTTCTGTCTGTTCTGGTCAGGGAGGTAGGCATAACCTGCCATCTGGTGGAAGTGAAATAAATGATTTCGGGAAGAAGCAATGGCTGTGTGCACATGGGTGAAAAATGCAAATGATGACTATAAACATGCAAGGAGGTAAGTAAGTTGCACTAGTGCGTGCTAGAAAGAGGCAAATTATGTAATGTCAGAAGGCATTCATCAGTTGTTGCCTATCATTACCATACTATTGCTTTTTCAAGAGAAGCTCAAAGTCTGAAATATCAAGATATAAACTCAAATATCAGATATCAAATTCTGCTCAAAGAACATGGCTTTGCTTCCTATTTTTATAGAAGAGAGTGTAAATTCATTTCATTGCACTAATAACAATTCTAAATATCCCAATGTGCATTTATTATCGTGATCCAGGTACCCAAACTTGGATTTCAATTCTCACTGTCTTACCTTGCCATCATAGCGTGAACATAGTCAAGCTTTTGGAACCTCATGTTGCATCTAAACTAGTAAGCATACACTGCTATGATGTGTGTAGAAGACCTGAATAATGGTAGCATCCTGCCACACACTGGCTTACTTTCCAAACACACATAAAGTCTAAATATATTGTCACGAACATGATGATTTTCAGGAAAAATCACAGGAGGAATGAAACTGAGAATTTTATGAACACAGCTGTATGAAACCTAAGAGGTGTAAAGGAATAAACAAAACAATGAGTGCATGTTGTTTGACTTGACTGCGGCAGATTTTTTGTGTGTTTTCATCTGAGAATTAATATTTTAGTATGAATTCATCTCAAACTCTTGATTTTGTTTCTAGTTTAATGACTGCAACCATGTTTGCGTCCAAAGATTCTGCAAATTTTAAGAAAAGGTTTGCAGAGCAAAGCAGCATCACAGGCAGGATGGCAGCCACAATATTAGTTAAACTGGGTTCAAGGGGAACGTTTATTCCATCTGTTATTTCAACTAAACTGCATTTCTGCTTTGAAAGTGTTTCACGAGACTCAGTGGAGGAGGAACATTTGTGATTCGTTTTAGTACCAGAATAGTCCAGAATAATTGGCTTTTAGTGGAGAGCTGCCACCATGAGCCAAGTTTTAAAATATGCTATTTTTCTGAATTTTGTGGGCATGGAGGGATACTTTGAAAGTATATTAGATTGGCATGTACCACTACTAAAATGTGATTTTATAGTTATTAGCTGGAAAGTATATTTTTAGAATATAAGATGGACAACAATAGAAACCTAGACAGGGAGATTTACCTTATATACTCAGGCACTACAAAAAAATCGTATATATAGGTGTCATTTTGAAATATAGCATAAATAAACTTTTTAAATGACTTATATGTTGTAGATTTGCATTGTTGTAAGGTAATTACATAGTGAAAATTATAACCATTGCATTGACAAGTCAAAATATGGGGACAGAAATAATCAACAAAATATGAGAAGATAATGCTCTTAGCTAATTTAACACAAATCACTCATGTACCTCCTGAATCGGATTTTCTACTGATAAAAGGACTAAGTACATGGTCAAGAAGTGTTGATTTATTTTCAAAAGCATAGGGATTAATATATAAAAGAATGAAAATATAGATTTGATACACATTTAAAAATCATTGAATTTACATTATCCTTTTTTAAAAATTTGTTTACTCAAGCGATGGAAGAAAGATAGAGATTCCATTCACTGGTTTATTCACAAAATGTCTACAGCAGCTGGGGCTGGGCACTGGGGTGGAGCCCATAGTCAGGAACTCAATCCAGGACTCCTACTTGGGTGGTATGCACTCAGCTACTGAAACCACTGCTGATGTCTACAGCTTGCTTGTTAGCAGGAGGCAGGACTGGGAATCAAACTCAGGCAATCTGATGTGGCAACACGGGTGTTGCATCCTGACTGCTGGACCAAATGCCCAAACTGCTCTGATTCCTTCATCTTAAGACTCAAGTACCAAAAGAAAAAAAAAAAAAAAAAAAAAAGGATGCATTGACATTGAGTAAAAAGGTATACTAAAATGGAGAAAGTGAATATTAGATTGAACAAAGATCCAAGACCACACCTTTTGCCTGCTAAAGGCCTCATATTAATTTTATTCCCATGAATTAAGTTACACTTTATGTTATTAAATACTAGTCATATAAATACAGTGTTGGGATATGTTGAACAATAGGTATGTTTTCAAATGTATAACATTATATAACCTTCTATTTTCCCATTATTTTGTGTTCTTCAAGAACATAATTTTTTAAAAGATTTTTTTATTTATTTGTTTGAGAACTAGAGTTACAGAGAGAGAGAGAGAGAGACAATGGGAGAGAGAGAGAGATTTCATCCTCTGGTTCTCTCAAAAAATGACTGTAACATCTGGAACTGGGCTCATCCGAAGCCAGAAGCCAGGATCTTTCCCCTAACCCCACCATCTTTCCCACCACCCCACCCACGTGGGTGCAGGGGCCCAAGCACTTGGACCATCTTCCACTGCTTTCCTAGGCCATAGCAGAAAGTTGGATCGAAAGGGGAACAGCCTTGTCATGAACCTGTGCAGATATGGGATGCCAGCACCTCAGGCGTAGGTGTAGCCCTCTGTGCCAGAGCACTGGCCCCAAGAAAATAACTTTTAAAAGGTAAACACCTCATAATATGAATATAAAATATCTTATCTGATTACTATTATAGTTTTAATATTTTGGACATCAATATTTTTGCATATTTCAAATATTTCCTTAGATAATTTACTGAGTTTAAAATATAGAAAGATTTAGTAGTTCTTTATTGTTCTCTAGAAAATTGTACTAATTCATTTCACCAAAAATATGAACAAATGAGTACAATCATTTTGCCTGAATTTCCTCAACCCCAGCATTAAAATGTTTTTGTAAAGCCTGTGCTGTGGCATGGGTTATACTGCTCCTTGAGACACCCACATCCCATAATGCAGTGCTAGTTCAAGTCCTAGCTACTTCTGCTCTAGTTTCCCGCTAATGTACCTTGAATGTAATTCATGACAACTTAAGTACTTCAGTCCCTGCCAGCCACATGGGGCACCAAGATGGAGTTTCTAACTCTTGGCTTCAGCCTGGTGCAGTCCAGTTCTTATGGACAAATGGGGAGTGAATGAGCTAATAGATCTTTCTCTCTTTCTCTGTCATTCTGCCTTTCAAATAAGTAAAATAAGTACATATTTAAAAAGCAAAAACAAATATTCATCTCTGTTCATTATGAAACATGAAAATATGTATCTAATTTTTACTTATTAAAAATGTTGAATGTATATCAACCTCTGTATTTTTTGTTTTTAAATTAAAATACAATATTGGCAGAATAAATTTAACCCACATACTGAGGTTACATTTCACCAATATGTGCCACAGGTTTATACAGGTACAAGAGTATTCATGATCATTCCATTCCAGATAGGAATTTTCTTTTTTCTTTTATACAAGTTTCATGTATTTCATATGTGCAGATTTAGGAACATAGTGATACTTCTCCCCCTACCCTTCTCCCTCCTTCCTCTCACATTCCTACTCTTAATTTTTACAAAGATCTATTTTCAGTTTACTTAATGATCTTATAGTTAAGCCTACAGTAAGTAAAAGAGTACTACAGAGTATTAAAAATAAACTGATACCCAACAGAAGAGACAAGGGCTATAACAATCATAGGATCTCAAAATGTCCAGTTCACTCCTAAACATTACATTTCCTGTACTCTATCAGTTCCCTTGGATCAGAGAAAATATATAATATCTGTCTTCTTTGAACTGGCTTATTTCACTAATTATAATAGTTTCCAGTTGATTCCATCTTGTTGCAAAAGACAGGATTTCATTTATTTTTCTGTTGAGTAGTACTCCATAGTGTAAATATACAATAATTTATTTATCCAGTCAATAGCTGATGGACATCTGAGTTGATTCCATATCTTAGCTGTTGTGAATTGTACTTCAATGAGCATGGGAGGTACAGATAACTCTTTCAATTGCCGATTTCTTTAGGTTTGAGTAATTCTCAAGAGTGGGATGGCTGGGTCATGTGGTAGGTCTATATTCATATTTCTGAGGTATCTCCATACTGTCTTTCACAGTGGCTGCACCAGGTTACATTCCCACCAACAGTGGATTAGGGTATCATTCCCACCACCTCATCTCCAACATCTGTCATTTGCTGATTCCTGTATAAGAGCCACTCTAACTGGAGTGAGGTGAAAAATTGTGGTTTTGATTTGCATTTCTGTGATGCTTAGCAATATCAAGCATTTTTTCAAGTTTCTGTTGGCCATTAGAACTTCCTCTCCTGAAAAATGCCTGTTCAAGTTTTTTGCCCATTTCTTAAGTGAATTATTTTTTGTCATGGTTGTTGTTTTTATTGTAGTTGTTGTTGAGTTTCTTGAGCTCTTTGTAGATTCTGAATGCTAACCTTTTTTTCAGTTGGATAGTTTCCAAATATTTTCTCCCTTTCGCTCAGTTGCCTCTTCACGTTGCTGAATGTGTTTTTTGTAGTGCAGAAGCTTCTCAGCTTGATGAAATTCCATTTGTCAGTTGTGGATTTGATTGTCTCTGCTTCTGAAGTGTTTTCCAATAAATCTTTGACTATGCCAATGTCTTGCAGAGTTTCCATAATGTTCTCTATTAATTTGACGGTATTGGGTCATAGATTTAAGTCTTTGACCCATTTTGAGCGGATTTTTGTGTAAGGTGTAAAGAATGGGTCTAGTTTCATACTTCTTTATGAGGAAATCCAGTTTCCTCAATACCATTTGTTGAAGAGATTTGCTCCAGGGATTGATTTTAGCTTCGTTGATAAAGATAAGTTGGTTGTCAATTGTGGATTGATCTCTGGAGTTCGTATTCTGTTCCCTTGTTCTGTGTGTCTGTTTTGTGCCAGTTCCAGGCTGTTTTGATTATAATTGCCCTATAGTATGTCTTAAAATCAGGTATTGTGATGCCTCCAGCTTAGCTTTTGTTTTAAAAGAATATTGCTATAACTATTTGGGGTCTCTTGTGTTTCAATATGAGTTTTACATCATTGTTTCTAGATCTGTGAAGAATGTCCTTCATATTTTAATTGGGAACACATTGAAGCTGTAAATGCTTTTGGTAATATGAACATTTTGATAATGTTGATCCTTCAAGTCCATGAACATAGCTCCAATAACTTCTCAGATAATTCTTTCTGATTACCTATATATATAGAATCTTATTATTTTTAAATAGGGATATTTGATTTTTTATTTTCCAATTTGTGTCTCTTTGCTTTCTTTTTCTTGCCTAGTGGCTGTGGATAAAACTTCCAGGACTGTATTAAGTAGCAATAGTGAGAGTCTGAATCATTGCTTTATTCCATATCTTAGGGGAAATCTGCCACCTTTTCCCCCATTCAATAGAATGTAGTCTCTGGGTTTGTCATAAATTGCCTTGATTGTTTTGAAGAATGTTCTTTCTATACCCAGTTTACTTAAGGTTTTAATCATGACAGGATATTTAATTTCATCAAAGGCTTTCTCTGCATCTATTGAGATAACCATGATCTTTGTTTTCAGTTTCTTAATGTAATTTATTACATTTATTAATTTGAATATTGTTAAACCATCACTGTTTGATCGGGTGAAGAGAGAAAGAGAGAGAGAGAGAGAAGTCTTCCATCTGATGGATCACTCCTCAAACAGCAGAGCTATACTGATCCAAAACCAAAACCCAGGAGCTTCTTCTGCATCCCCACATGGGTACAGGGGCCCAGGGACTTGGGCTATCCTCTACTGCTTTCCCAGGCCACAGCAGAAAGCTAGATCAGAAATGGAACAGCCGGGACTCAAACCAGCTTCCATATGGGATGCCAGCACTGCATACAATGGCTTAACCCACTATGCCACAGCGCTGGCCCCCGGTATGTACCTTTCAACTCAAGAGTTGAGGCCATTTACATTCAAGGTTCTATTGACAATTAATGACATGGCCCTGACATTCTCCATAAATATTTCTATTGTTTACTCTTGGATTTCTTTTGTACTTCTAGATTTTCTGTCTTCACATTCTTTCATGATGATGGCTTTTTATTTTTTTTGTATTTCTGCGTGTAGTACACTTTAACATCTTCTATAAGGTTGGATGCATGGTGACATATTCTTTCAACTTCTGTTTGTTATGGAAGTCTTTATTCTCCTTCATTAATAAATGAGAGCTTTATAGGGTACAGTATTTTGGGTTGACAGTATTTTTTTTTTTTTATTTACAACTTGGACCATATGTTGTCATTTGCTCCTTGTCTTTAGGTTTCTGATGAGATGTCAGCTCTCAGTAAAATTCCTCTGAAAATAATCTGGCATTTCTCTCATGCATATTTTGGAATCTTTTCTTCCTGTCTTCCTGTGGGAAGTTTGATTCCAACGTGACATGGTGAAGATCTTTTCTGGTCATGTCTTTAGGAGTTCTATGTGCTTCCTCTACTTGGATGTTTCTTTCTTTCTCTAAATTTGGGAACTTTTCTATCATTATTTCACTAGCTAGGCCATTCTGTTTTCACTTCAGGAACTCCTAACACCCATATGTTGGTTCATTTGATAGTATTCTCTAAATTTCCAACAGTGTTGGAGCCTCTGTTTCTTATTGGAATGACTGCACTTTCAGGTAATATCAAAAGGTGTGTGTGGGTTGTGGCCAGGGAACTCTGGTCAGTGTTGCAGGGTGGAGTGAGTATACAAGGCAACTCCCAAATTAGGTGTGGTAGGTCTCCTCTTGTTTATAGAAGTAGGGGAATAGTCACCTCTTTCAGTATGATCACCCCCTCCTCTTCTATTCTAAGCTGTGCAAATGACCCGGTGTTAGCCCCTGTGTGTTCAACAGTCATCTGTGCCACCATATGAATCACAGAAATTATCTGCACACTCTTCGCTGTGAGTAGTTTCCAGCTGTAATTACCTGTCCCAAACAACCAACTCATGATTGCCTAGGGACCCAACCACACTTTGTCCTGTCTCATGTAACCACGGAATCCCCATGGTCTCAGCACATGAAGCTCCCACAGTCATTGTGTGCAGAGGTTTGTCTCTGCTCTGCTTGTCTGTCCAGTCAACAGAGAGGCAGATGTTCCCTGAGCCAGCTCCACCTTGGTGTCTTGATCCTGGTAGGCTGGAGGCCATTTATAGTTCTACGTGGGTGCCCACCCACCTCCCAGCCAGGCTGAAAGTCAGCGGGGACTGTGGATTTTTCCCTCCACTACAATCTCTGGATCACAGGCATACACAAGAGCCACCAGTCATATGTTGCTCTCTCCCCACCACTGCTGCCAGTATTGTAAAGAAGGTGTCCTGTCTCAGCCAGTTGCTGTGCGTGTGCACAAACCCAAAATGGTGCCTGCCCTTTCTTAGCCAGGCAGCAGATGCTGTTTTGGGGATTTGGGAACAAGATAAATCTGCCCCATCTACTTCTATTGGTTCACAGACAACCACTAGTGACCGCTAATTCCCAGGGCTCCAGTCTAGACTCACAGCACGCTCTTGCTCCAGCTGTATCACCACAGATTGCTGCAGGCGGTCTCACCTCCATCTCCAGGCTGTTACCAAGCCAGCTCCTTCTCCAGCTCCTGGCGGCTGCAGCTGATCATGGTCATGCTGCGTGTCTGTCCCCTCCACACAGGTCCCAGCATTCCTCTACCTCTTGTAGTATTTCCAATGTGGTTTTCTCTCCAATTCTCCCCTGGGAGCACACTTCCTACACTTTTTTATTCCGCTAGCCTAGAACAGTATTTGTTTCCTAATCTGCCATCTTGGAATCCCCTCAGCTAATACCTGTTTAATGCAAGATTTTCTGCTTTCGGTGCAAAAGCTTATCTTTAGTTGTGTATTAGACTAAAGCAAATTTTTTGGCTTCATGTTATTTTTTATTGATTATGACTGCAGAAATAATGAATAAGATCTAATTTGGTTTTGTAAGTGTGTGTTTACATTGAAGTAGCAAATTAAAGCGTGGTCTATTTCATTATTTAAAGGGACATCATAATTTGATGATGTTGCTATAAGAAATTAGCTCAATTTAATGGCTCAGATCTGACAATTTTGTTGCTATGTTATGGATTTCAAGGTTAACATCCTAAAGTCAGTTTGTTGTTAGAACTGCATTCCTTCTGCAGGACCTAGACAGCAAGCGAAATCCAGTTAGATGCCTTTTCAAGATTTTAGAGGCAACCTACATCCTTGGCTGCTGACTTCTCACTCTGTTTCCTCCCTCCCTCCTTCCTCCCCTCCATCCCTCTTTCTTTCTTTCTTTCTTTCTTTCTTTCTTTCTTTCTTTCTTTCTTTCTTTCTTTCTTTCTTTCTTTCTTTCTTTCTTTCTTTCTTTCTTCCTTTCTTTCTTCCTTTCTTTCTTTCTTCCTTTCTTCCTTTCTTTCTTTCTTTCTTTCTTTCTTTCTTTCTTTCTTTCTTTCTTTCAGATTTATTTATTTATTTATTTATTTGAAAGAATTACAGAAAGAAAAAAAGAAAGACAAGAAAGCTCTTCCATCCCCTGGTTCACTCCCCAGATGGCCACAACTGGCAGCACTGGACAAGTCCAGATCCAGGAGCCAAGAGATTCTTCCAGGTCTCCCACATGAGTAGCAGGGCCTCAAGCATTTGTTCATTCCTCCACTTCTTTCTCTGGCCATTAGTAGGTAGCTGGTTAGGAAATGGAGCTACTGGATGCAAACCAGTGCCCATATGGGATGCCACCATTGCAGGTTGTGGCTTTACTTGCTAAGCTACATCACTGGTCCCTCTTTCTCTTTATTCTAACCAACACATACTATTCTCAAAGCTCAATCTTTCTCTGATCACTATCTGCAATCGTTTGTCTTTTTCTGATTCTCTTGCCTACCTCTGTCTTAGACGTGTCCATATGATGATAATGGACCACATAGGTGATTCATGGTAGTTCGCCATCTCCAGATCTTGACCATGGTTAACTTTTCAAAATTCACTTTGCTACATAACACTTTCACATCTTTCAGAGACTGGTTATGGACAATTTAGGGCACACGTTCTTCTGTATATCACTTTACTCCCTCTGATTTCCAAAGATGTATCAACCCCACTCCAATTTACCTCAGATTTTCGTTCCATTAAAATGGAAATTCTAACTAAAAATTTGAAAATTCATCAGCTCAAAAGTACAAAAAGTAATTACCTATGTTAAATAAGAGATTCTGGATGTATTGCATGTTGTAGCAAAATTCTCTATGTCTGTGAATCTATGAAATTCAAACGAAGCATGTCTCTCATAATACATTTTTGGGGAAGACATAGGATACCAGTCATAGACACCCTCACTTGCAAAAGGAAAAAGGGGAGGCAGAGATGCTTCTGCCAGTAACAGCCAATGCTAAAACCTAGGAACTAAGCAATACGTTCCCAGACTTCACAGTAATCCTTTACCCACCATGGAATCACACCGCTACTCCCTCCAAAACATCATCATCTTCATGAAAATATTGTTCTTGTGTTTGTTGTTGAGTAGATTTATCAGCCCCCTTTCTTCATTCGGAATAAGTACTCCAGAAGCCTTCTTTTTATGTGGAGCTTTCCCTTTTCTGAACAATTTCACATTTGTTCTGCTTCTTAAATAAATCTTAAGAGCCCATGACTTTCCTGCATATGTCCTACATGTACCAAGAATACACTCAATTCCACAAGAGCTTTCCCATAGGGATTCCCTAGATCATTGTGCTCTGGTTCTGGTGAGTGGTGAGATGGCCAAGGAGATTCATGAGTCAACTGTCTCATCTCTTCAAGAGCATCTGTGTGATTAAAGACTGTGATTTCTCTTCTTGAACAACTGTGTCCCATTTACACTTGGAGATCACCCTTTCCCGACAGGAACACCGTTAACATTATCATTTATTGATTAGGGATAGCCTGCTAATCTGCTAAATCTCCAGATTGTGGTTCCTTTTCCCTTAGGAATTATCTCAATTTATGTCTTTCTTCTCAAATTTTATGATAAGCAGCATGAAGAAACCAGGTCACACCTTTGATTATTTGCTTAAAAATCTTGTCATATACGTATACAAGTTCATCACTAATATTTCTGATTTCCACAGGCTCATTTTAAAAATTTAGTATTTTGAATTCTACTAAGCTTTCTGCTACTTTGTAACAAGCACCTCTTTCCTCCAGTTTTCAGTAATATAATCCTCACTCTTTCTCAGCCCTTCCCACATTTCTACATCCTCATACCCATCAGCAATCTGTGAGGATGATTTGAATGTTCCCCATGATAATAATATAGGTAATCATCCCACCCATTATCTACACTTCCTTTTGAGTCCTCATTTCTGGAGTGCATATGGGTAATATACAGGTAACATAGCATATGTACTTTTTTTTTTTTTACCAGCAATTCAAAGCAGTCTAGAATTTTCTATTACACTTCTCAAAATTCTTCCAGTCTCCTAATACTGGCAAATTGCAACATCTCTTCAGAGATTTCTTAGAGTAGCATAGAATTTGTGATATCAAAATATGCAACAGTTTTCTCTTGCTACTGCAATGGCTTACAGTCTTGGTGGCCTAAACAAGACTCATTTATTTATTATGCAAAATTTCTAGCACAGGTCCTGAAATCAAGGTTTGTTAGGGTTGCCTTCGCTCAGTATGCTGTAGAAGAGAATCTGTTACCTTAACTTTCTCAGCTTCCTTCAAATTCAAAGACATCACTGTAGCACCTCAAATCTCCATTTTTCTCTAAGCTCTGCTCCATCATCCACTAGTGCCCTCAATTGTAATCCTCCTCCCACCCTCCAGAAAGGATCACTGGACGTTGGAGCTAACAAGATAATTCAACAAATTTTCTCATAACAAAATACATAAATTTGTCAGAACTGCAGAAGACTTTTTGTCACATAGTGTAACTGATTCAAAGGTTTAGAGTATCGGGGTTGGCACAATAGAAGTTAAATTGGCATTATTGTGTTTACCACAAGCAATCAATAGAGACAAATATTTTGGTGGAAGATTTTAGTAGATCACCTTAGAAATGAACTTTTAGGGGACATGTTTATCCAAGTGGTTAAGAAGCCTGTATCAAACATACATTCATTTCTTAGAACCAGCTCCTCACTCCAATTTTCTGCTAATGCAGATTCTGGGAGGCAGAAAAGATAGTTCAAGTTATTGAGTTTCTGCCACTCACATGGGAGACATGAGTTGCAGTTTCAGCTCTGGACTGTGGACTGGCTCATTCTTGCTTCAGGAAGGAAAGCTGCATATGGGAGTTTTGTCAGTCTATTTTTTGATCTTTTGCTGTCAAACAAAGAGTACGGTTTTAAATTGACTTTTGTTCAAATATATTCCAAACAGGTTTTAAATATAATATACTCTTATGTATTTTCTTTTTGAGCACCAGCTTTTACAATTATATTCTTATAGCCTCAGAGAGTTCCTATTGAGACTAAATGTGGAATTAATAAATAATTATTTTGAGTGCCTTCAGAATGATTGAAATAAGCAGAGAGTAAACAAATGAAATGCTTTTCAAGGGTCACTAAACCATTTGAGTCTACATAACCTTAGTTAATTTCATTAAATGAAATGTTTCACACACACACACACACACACAAACATTTAAATGCTTTGAAATCAATGGCAAAAAAAAGTGAACTAAATAATGTGTAGTTCTGAATGCCGCTTCTGTAACCATGTCAACATTTTTTTTTCCTTCGTTGTAGCTGAATACTTAGAACGTAATATAGTCTCACATTGAACCAAAAGCGACAGGGATGGTAGTACTGAATGAGCACAACTGAAGATCTGCTTCTTTGTTTCTGTCAGTACTGTTGTGTATTTAACTCATACAACTTAGCAAATCACTATAGCATTAGTAAGAATTGATTTATGCTTCATTTAGGGAATATATATGAAAAAATTGTTGGGCAGTCATGAGCTATAATAGGAGCAATTATTTTTATTTCATTTAGCAATTATGGAATCAAAACCACCCCAAGAGTTTTAAAAATTTAGCTTTATGCTGTGCAAGGTTGGATAATTAAATATTTTACACAGAGAATATAAATTTCTGCTCTACTGATATATTTTTTCCTCAAGGAAATTATCTTAAATGGTAAATTTTTAAAAAATGATTACTTCCTATTACTTCATTATTTCCCCTGAATCCCAGCTGCTAATATTTTGACAAGGCACTATGTTTGGGTATTTTCCTCTCAGTTCATTTATCCATTATGCAGGACTTTCATGAATTCCTTGATAGTCTCATCAATATAGAAATTAAAATTATAAAAAGCTTCTGACAAACCTATTTTAATATGATGAATATGACCAGCAAAAAGCTTCCCATTGGGAGACACAGCAGACTCATAGAATGGCAGATGTCCTAAACAGCACTCTGGCCTCAGAATCAGCCCTTAAGACATTCAGATCTGGCTCAATAGCCTGTGAGAGTATTTTAGGCATGGAAAGCCAAGACACTCTGAAAAAAATAAAGAAGACCTAAATGAAAGAGCTCAGCGAGTGAGATCCCAGTGGAAAGAACGGGGCCATCAAAGAAGGAGGTACCTTTCTCTGAAGGGAGGAGAGAACTTCCACTTTGACTAGGACCCTGTCGGAATGAGATCGAAGTCAGCAAACCCTAAAGCCTTCCATAGCCTTTGCAATTCATGACTAGAGCCTAGGGTGATTACTAATGCCATAAACAAGAGTGTCAAATTGTAAAGTCAACAACAGTGGTCACTGTGTACCTACGTCTCATGTGGGATCTGTCCTTAATGTGTTGTCCAATGTGCAATAATGCTATAACTAGTACTGAGATGGTATTTTACACTTTGTGTTTCTGTGTGAGTGCAAACTGATGAAATTTTTACTTAGTATATACTGAATGGATCTTCTGTATATAAAGATAATTGAAAATGAATCTTGATGTGAATGGAAGGGAGAGGGATTGGGAAAGGGGAGGGTTGTGGGTGGGAGGGAAGTTATGGGGTGGGGGAAGCCATTGTAATCCATAAGCTGTACTTTGGAAATTTATATTCATTAAATAAAAGTTAAAAAAAAAGCTTCCCATCCATTTTATTTTACATATTTGAAGATATGTTTGAATAAAAATTTCTAATTTCCTAATCTTTTGAATATTACTTACATGGTTTTTTTTTTAATTCAGTTAAATTAGAAATTGATATTTGGTTTATTTTCAATTGTGCATGCTTAGGACCTTTTAACTTTAGTCAGATGAAAAGTATCAAAGGGGGGATATCTGTTAAACTAGAATTTTTAATACCAAAAATGGGATTCAAAAGTGAAGGCATGTAAAGTAATTATTAAATACATAAAAGTTGTGATAATATATGGATATTTGGATTTAGGAATATTTTGGATAGAATACCATAGTGTATATAGAAGTGTAGTGTGTCTTTCCACCAACTAACATCTTCAGATAAAAAAAAAAATTTCTCAATTTAATATGTTGAATGAGTGAATGAATTTGCTATCATTCTGGTCATCCCACTAGTGAATACTTCTAAATATTTAAAGACATATACATCCATACATTTTGCAGATGTTCTGAAATAGATTCACAGAGACATATTTACTGAACAATCAGAAGATCTATGGTAAATTGCACTTGTTTTTAAAAACGCCCAAAAATATTCATTCATGAGAATTCTAATAAATCTGTCAATATTTGATTTGTATATTAGAGATCGAAATAGTGGGATTCTGAATACTGACATCATATTTGATTCACTATTTAATTCTTCATAAATACTCAAATTCACCCTCACTTACATACAAAATCTATAGTCTCAGTTCCAGGAACTAAATGATTTTTTTTTTTTACTTACTGCCTCTTTTACAATTTATATTAGATTGCTTCATCTTGATTTCATTGATTCCATTTAATATGAGAAAATAAGTGCACAAATCTTCCATTAAATAGCAAATGAAGAAAAATTCAATAACTCAAATGATGGCATTTTATGTCTCACTTTTCTGGAAGTGTCTTAGGCCAAACTATTAAAATTTCTGATCTAAAATATGAGGAAGTAACCAAAAATATATCATTCAACTTTGACAACACCACTCATGTAGAGACTAATGACCACAGTAGATTTCTAAGGAGAAATACAACATTTTCAACAGTCATGGACAAGTGTACCAATTAGAAATAATTCTTATAAGATTATCTTTGTACTATCTTTAAAAAAGCTGAAGCAACTAATGAAGACACAATGAGTGCCAATTTAACATGAGTTATTTTGTTGATTTTACAATGGTATTTTAGCAAAATTCATTGCTCATTTAAGATAATGACTTAATGGACATAGAAAAACCATCTTTCAAAAGAAGAGTTGTCTTTTCTGTAGGTAAATAGTGCTTTCTAAAATGTAAGAAAATGCTTTTACAAAGAAATACTTAAGGAAAAATATTTGCCAAGTCTTTTGGAAAAAGCTTCCTTGACTTTTAATTAAAATGTAACATGTTTCTGTGGATCAGTAGATAATTATAAAATATAGAGTTGTTGATTATTTCAAATAATGGACAACATAAGCCAAGCATTTCTGAAAGTTTTTCTGGATGATTTTATCATTTGTGCAAGATGCACATGTCAGAGAGATGTCACAAGTGGAATTTTCTCTGGAAATTATTCTGAAGACTGTGGACAGTTAGTAGTAATGCAAGAGGATGTGTGGATTAGGTGTCTTGATAATTCTCAATGGAGAGTAGGAGCTGAGGTGAATGGGGCAGAAAGTAAAAAATAAAAAACAAAAAAAAAAAATCAACTCACTGTTAATCTTTAGCTAGGTGAATGGGACTCCCAGAAGGTTTTTCCCTGGAGTAGACAAATAGTGGTGTATGTTGACAGAAAGAAAGGTAAAATGCAAACTCTTAAATTGGACTTGTTATCTAAGATAGTTGATGGATGCTTGTTGAAAGTGAGATGTTTAGGAAATGAGACTCTATACACAAATATTAAGACAGAAATTTGTAGAAGCAAGTTTTTAGAACATGTCACACATTCAGGTATTATGTGTATTTTATTTTTAGCAGTTAAGTTAGTAGAATCATTTTCAATAATACTCATTTCAGATATTCATTATTTGAAAGCTGGGTCAAAAGTGTGGTAGCTAGGACTCAAGCAGGCACTTTGATGAGATTCAAATGTCCCAAGCAGGAACTTAACTACACCAAAGTCTCTACCCTTCATCCTTTGCTTGTAAGAATTGCTTTTGTTTTTTTAAGAGATAAAGATATTTAATATCTAGTATTAGGAAATTATACATGTATGATGTTAATATGTCATATTGTATGATGTTTTGCAATAAAAATGAACATCAACACAACTATTTATGTTTTCTTCTTAATATATTTATCTCTTGAAATATATTCTCTGTGATTCTCCACATTGTTCCAATACTAGGAATCAGATCTCCGCTCAATCAACAGGCCCACAGGTTCTGATGGGCTGATTAGTTTATCAATGATTGGAAGAAAGGTGAGGTTAAATATAGATATAGATATAGATATATAACAATTATAATAATTCACTATGAATGTGTCATTACATTTTAATACATATTCCTTCATAAATATTTATTTCCATCATATTTAACTATTCTCTTCGATCTGGAGTTTTCTCTGTCCATTGACTGATGGGAGCTCACATCACCTTCAAAGCATCCTGCTGCACTTGGCTTCCTCTCTACCCTAAGGTTCTGGGAACTTTCCATTTCTGTTGTTCAATCAGGTTTTTCAAGGTTAAGATTAGGGTTAGGGTTAGGTTTAGTGTTAGGATGAACACAATTTTGTTGCTAACACAGTGAAGTTAATAGATTATTATCTTTTGTGCTACCTTTACTCCATTTTAGGAGTTGGCCTTTTGTAAGAATACTCTTCTTTAATTACAGTACTTTGAAATCACCTTTTATTTCCCAATTGAGGTGCCATTTTAGATGCTGTGGGCAGAATGTTTGATGAATTGGGATGTCATCCACTTTTCCCTTCAAGAATAATATGCAATAATAAGGCATATATACTAAGTATATACACTAAGTCTTAGTAACACATGAATACTGTTTCATGAATAGAAAATATCATAACAATCTTTCATAAACACATGTCAATCAACATTTATTTTAGTTAACATATAATATCTACATATACTATAATCTATAGACTATATAACATCAAATAATATATCACATATAATATATTAATCAATATATAATTATATAACATATGATATATAAACTTAGTATAATATATACATATACTAGAATTTATTTTAAATATCACAAATGTTTTACACTCATTTTATATAACTGAAAAATTTAAAATTTATAATAAAAGCTAAATAATGTCATTAATTAGAAGATCTTAATATTGCAATTGTATTTGTTATATATTTGTTATTATATTGGATTTAATAGATATTTTCCAGAAATAGTCTGATTAAAGCATTTTAAATTAACTGTAATTCATCCATGCATTTATTTAATAATTCACTATTCATTTGTTGAATTGAGGTCTCTCCATTAATTAACTATTGTTGCGTAATGAAACATCCAAATCTCAGAGCTTGAAACAGTAAATTGTTTTTCATTGCCCTTGAGCCCATGTGCATCTATAAAAGCATTTTAAAAATGAAAAAGGAGGCAGCAATGTTCTCCCCAAAGAGTTTACTTGAGATATGAATGGTAAATGTTAGCCAGGCAAATGAAATAAAAATATGCTTCTTATTCTTAAATCTCATACAATTTTGCAACATGAAGGCTAATAAAATTGTATAGCATGGAATGCATACATTTTGAAAATAGAAACCAATTATTTAGAAAATGTATAATCATACAGAATTTAAAAAAAAAGCCAGAACTTAAGTTAGTTCATTTATAAGTTAAGTGTATGGAGGGAGGGAGTGTCTAGGCTAGTGGTTAGGATGCCTACCTACCTCATCAAAGTGCTTCAGTTCAGTATCTTGTCTGGCTCCTGGTCCTACCTTCCTGCTGGACTCTGTGTTGGCAGTGATGGCTCAATTGGCTGGGTTCCAGTAAACCATGTGGGAGACCTCTATTAAGTTCACAGCTCCTGGCTCTACCCAATCTTGGCCATTGCTGGCATTTCGGGGTGCAATCCAGCAAATGTGAGCTCTACCTGCCTGTTTTTCTGTCTGTCTGTCTCTCTTTGCCCTTCTCAAGAAATAATAAAGAAATTGGAAATGAGTGCTTTCAATGAAAATAAGGAGATACAGGAAGAAATTGAAAAAAATAAATTTAAACCAAGATTAAGAAAGAAATTAACTGAAGAAATAGAATACACTTAAAATTATGATAGTTTCATTATGAAAAATAAAACAATTAAAAACATGACTGTATCAAATAGCAGAACAGATACAGCAAATACTTTCCAATAAAGCAATTTAAACTGAAACAAAGAAAGACAAAAAAGGAAATAGGAAAAAACAGTTTCTAATAATATTTTTGAAAAGAATAAGAAAAATATCCCAAGCAAATCAGAAACAAACTACCAAAATGAAACATATGTGAAAATGTTTGAAGCAGCCAGAGACGGCTTCAAAGGACCAAATATAGAAATAATACTAGCCTTATCAACACAAGCAATTTAATGAAGGAAATAGTTTATCAAAATATTTATGTTCTTTGGTGAAATAACTAGATCTTTATTTTTATCTTCTATTAAACTGTTAACCTATGGGTTTATTTATTCTTCTTCTTGGAGCTCACCTTGGAAATGGAAGAAAAAATAGATAGATGAGGATGGAAAGAATAGTAATAATAAAATGTATCAAATTTTAAAAGTTGGATTACTTTCTGTTTTTATCTGAACTGAAAATCAAATAAAGGTCTCTGTAAACCTGAGAGAAAGAATACAGATGAGAAACAAAACAATATAAGATTAAATGCAAAGCAATGAAAGGCAAAATTCTATGAACTAGATGTATGCTGTTGATTAAAAACAACCATCATAAATGTTTCTTGAAACAAATATTTGTGAACCAGAAGGGATGACAATGTCTGTCGCCTATGTGGAGTCTTCAGAATTTTTATGAAAAATCTGCATTATGAAAAAGATATTCTGGGGGCTGGTGCTATGGTGCATCAGGTTAATTCCCTGGCCTAAAGTGCCAGCATCTCATATGGGCACCAGTTTGAGACCCGGCTGCCCCTCTTCCAGTCCAGCTCTCCTCTATGGCCTGGGAAAGCAGTAGAAGATGGCCGAAGTCCGCGGACCCCTGCACCCATGTGGGAGACCAGGAAGAAGCTCTTAGCTCCTGGCTTCAGATCAGCACAGCTCTGACCATTGCGGCTAACAGGGAATGAACCATTGGATGGAAGATCTCTCTCTCTCTCTCTGCCTCTCCTCTCTCTGTGTAACTCTGACTTTCAAATAAATAAATATTTTTAAAAAAGAAAAAGCTATACATGAATTTCAAAATTGTGGACACCATGGTAAACTCTTTTCTTAGCTCTGTTCTTTCCTCAATCGTTTTAAAGTATTCTTATATTTGAAAAAATGGAAAGCAAGTAGGAAGATAACATGTTAAATCAGAACTGCCCCAAATGATGGAGTTAGAATTGTGCCAGGGGATCCCAATACAATCCCATCAAGGTGGCATGTACCAAGGCCATCTCACTAGTCCAAGTGATCAATTTCAGTTCACAGCTGATCACACTGATAGGTCTAAGAGTCAAAGGGATCACACAAACAAGACTAGTGTCTGCTAATACTAACTGATAGAATCAAAAAGCGAGAGAATGATCCAACATGGGAAGCGGGATACACAGCAGACTCATAGATGGCAGATGTCCTAAATAGCACTCTGGCCTCAGAATCAGCCCTTAAGGCATTCGGATCTGGCTCAAGAGTCCATGAGAATATTTTAGGCATAGAAAGCTAAGACACTCTGAAAAACAAAACAAAAAAAAAAGAAGACCTAAATGAAAGATCTCAGCGAGTGAGATCCCAGTGGAAAGAACGGGGCCATCAAAGAAGGAGGTACCTTTCTCTGAAGGGAGGAGAGAACTTCCACTTTGACTATGACCCTGTTGGAATAAGATCGAAGTCAGCGAACCCTAAAGGCTTCCATAGCCTCAGCAACTCATGACTAGAGCCTAGGGAGATTACTGACGCCACAAACAAGAGTGTCAAATTGTTAAATCAACATCAGGAGTCACTGTGTACTTACGTCTCATGAAGGATCTGTCCTGAATGTGTTGTCCAATGTGAAATCATGCTATTACTAGTACTGAAACAGTATTTTACACTTTGTGTTTTGGTGTGGGTGCAAACTGATGAAATCTTACATAGTATATACTGCATCGATCTTCTGTATATAAAGATAATTGGAAATGATTAAAAAATCTTGGTGTTAAATTGGAAATTGCATAGATAATTAATCAATTCTTTAAAAAAAAATCGTGTAGGATCTCTGTCCTTAATGTGCTGTACATTGTGAATTAATACTATAACTAGTACTCCAACAGTATTTTCACTTTGTGTTGCTATGTGAGGGCAAACTGTTGAAATCTTTACATAACATATACTAAACTTATCTTCTGTGTATAAAGAGAATTGAAAATGAATCTTGATGTGAACGGAAGGGGAGAGGGAGCGGGAAAGGGGAGGGTAGTGGGAGGGAGGGAAGTTGTGTGCGGGGGGGAGCCATTATAATTCATAAGCTGTACTTTGGAAATTTATATTCTTTAAATAAAAGCTTTATAAAAAATAAAAATAAAAAAAAACATTCATGGCAAGAAAAAAAAATTTCTAACAAGGTCAAATATGGTATATAGTTTAAAAAGCAACTACAACTGTTAATATTTGCCTATATCCTAGGAAATAAAATGTACAACTTCTATCAAGTGAGAGTGTATTTCCCCACTTCTTCAACTTGTGGTGGCCTTGTGAACGCGCTTTGTTGAATTGAATGGATGATAAGTTACAGTGTCTCCTCTGAACCTAGCAGTCAATAGTGCTTTCACACATCTAGGACCTATCGAGATTCTACAACTTTCTTCTCAAGGATCTTGGGACATACTGAAAGAAAAAGGGAAATTTTGTGTTTCAAAGACGCAACATCTCGTGTCAGGCCAGCTCAGAGCCACAAGTCCATAGCTGATTGACCAAGTGATGCAAACGAATGGGTCGGCCCAGCTCAGTGCAGACTTGCCAGGCATATAAGCTAAGTAAAAGGTGGTTGTTTTATGTCAGAACATTTTGTCATGTTTTATTATGAAATGAATGATATATCAGATTGTTTTTGAAGTTAATGAAGAAAAAAAATTGGAATGCTATGCTATGCTCATAAATAAAAATAAGCTGTATTATATAGTTTTTAATTTGTTCATAACTAAGAGATTTAATCCATTGAAACAAAAATGTCAGATTTATTTTCAGTTGACAATGTATTTCTAAAACATTCAGAGAAATGTAGGGAACAACAAATAAATAGGATAACACTGAGGAAAACCAAACTGGAGTTTACAAATACTACTTACTAAGACCTTCATGACCGTATAACTGAGAGATTGCATTGTTGGCATAAGTTTAATGTAATAAGATAGAGAGCACAAAGAAACTATACAAAATCTTTTAACTATTTTAACAAATAGCTCACCGAAGAGGAGATGGAGATCTCAAGAAAAGAAAGACTTGAAAAGTTACATGTAATTTTTGTCAACAGGTAATTACCACTTTGATATACAGCACACCCATCAGTCTCAGTTGGGGAAACTCCCATTTCAAAAGCTTGTTGAGGATATGACCATCTATAGACTTGCATTTGTTTCAAAATAAATGCAAAATACTAGAGACATAGTGGAAAACAGTTTAGAAAATGTTCACAATGTTAAATATACCCTATTGCACTTATAAGTATCCATCCCAGATCAGTGAATCAGTGAATCATATGCTGTTAGGAACACTTGAAGGAAAATAATAGCTCCTAAATGGAGGAACCTAATATTGATCAACTAAAGAATAATAAATAAAAGATAGTGTATATATATATATATATATATATATATATAAAATTGGAAAATTCTCAATGGTAAGCAACGAATGATTTACTATTAAACAAAAATATGAATTTCAAAAACCATAGTCCTAGATTTCAAAACCAAGACAGAAGACTATATGTGTTATGATGTCATTATGTGAATTCCTAACTTTACAAATCAGTTACTGCTTAAGCTGAGTTTGGAGAGTGAGGAGAGTGAGGCAAAACGTATAAAGCAATATTTCTTCAATGTAATCAGATGTTCTTCAATTTTATTGCTATAGTGATTTCAAGATACATACTTATCAAATCTTCTCAAACTGTACAGGTAAAATGCATGATTACATGATACAAAATATGTGCTTCAGAAATTTTTTAAAAAGTGTGTAATATCTAATAAGTCCCTTTCCTCTAGTGATGGCAGAATACCATTACTCAGAATAAGACTCAATATACATGATATTTAATCGAGGTATTAAATTATAAACTATTTCAGGATGTAAAAAAAGTACATTGTAATGATGGTGGTGATTAAAAACAGAGAATTAAACACTCAGTGATGTGAACATTTAATCCTTACCAAAGCCTTATGAAAGGTGTGCTATCATTAGATTCTTGTTTGTGAATAAGCTCTGGCACAAAATTAATGGTTTACTTGTCTAAAATTGCACAGCGCCAGTCACTAGACTAACGTGCAGATCCAGGAAATCCATGCTCTAGTCCAAACCACCAAGCTGTTTTGTACGTCATCTAAGAGTGGTAGATGAGAAGTAAAATGCTATAACATTAATTTATTTTGAATGATTCTTTAAAATTTTTATTTCATTTGAAAAGCAAAGAGACAGAGACAGATGAAAAGAAAGGAATCTTACATTCAATGTTTCCTCTCCCAAAATGAGCTCTCCAGATGCTTGTCTGAGCCAGGGCTGAGCCAGGCAAAGCCAGCACCGCACAACTCGGTTCATCCAGATCTAATGTCAAAGCACCTGGTTTGGAGAGCTGACTATGTTTCCAACTCCAGTTTCCTGTGAATGTACCTCTTGGGGAGCAGCAAGTAATGGCTCAAGAATTCAGAGTCCCAGCTACCCACATGGGAGACCCAATTAAATTCCAAGTTCCTGGTTGGGGCCTGAAGCATCCAGGGCTGTTGTGGGCATTTGATGAGTCAATCAGCAAATGACTAATATTTCTTTGTGTGTGTCTCTCTGTCTTTTAGATAAGTAAAAAGATAAACTAACTAAATAAGTAAGTAGGTAAGTAAATATTTTTAAAAGGAGGGAGGTATTGAGCACACCAGTTAGGTCATCTGTTGTGACACCAGCATCTTATGCCTGAGAGCCTGATTCAAGTCCTAGCTTCTACATTATTGATTCCGCTTACTGCTGCTGCATACCCAGGAGGCAACAGATGTTGGCTCAAGTACTGGCTGCTTGCACCAAGGCAAGAGACCCAAATGGAGTTCTGCACTGGCTGACCCTGGCTTTTATGGGCATTTAGGGAGTGAGGCAGATGGAAGATCTTTCCCTCTCTGTAACACTCTACATTTCTGCCTTTCAAATGAAATGAAAATAAGTAACTGAAATAAAGTAAAACAATTTAATCATATAGACTTAATGTTACTTATGTAAGGCAATTAGGTAATACTTGTATATTAACACCTATGTCCTAAAAGTACTGATCAAAATATTACTTTATTATACATAGCAAAGCCAATCTAAAATATACTGCTCAATATCTATCCATCTTCTACTCAAAAGATGATAATATTGTCAAACACAAAAAGTAATTTCAACAGGTGCAGATGATATCATAGTACTTACATGTATTGTTTGGAATGGCTCCAGATCAAAGAATTTTTAAGATGCACATGGCTTTTAGAAAGTTAGCTCCTCTTCTTATAAGTTCTACCACAAATTGTCATCAAGATTTGGGTAAGACCTTACATCTGTGATAGGAGAAAGTTTTCAGAAAAATGAAAACTATTTAGGTACCATTTTCTGATATACTAAATATTATTTAAATTATAATATGTCAAGGCCAGTGGATCTTTTGTTGAGAAACAAAAAAAAATATATTCAACTAATTAACATTTCTATTTTAGTTTACAACTGTTCAAAGCTCATTTATTTAAACTGTTTTCATTTTTACATGAAAATACATTGTGTTATAAATATATGTTTAATAACCATAATAAACCTAATTTTTATGAAATATACTTGAATAAAATTAAAATGATCATTTGAATACACTACAAGATAAGTAGCATTATTTGCACTAAGAAAATATGATTTTCTATTAAAACAATATATAATACATAAATAATATGAATTTTTCTTTAAAAAATGTATTTCCAAGAAGACTTCCTTTGACATTTTTGCCAATTTATGGGCCTTTGGTTGTGAGTTTTCAAAGCAACATTACATCCAAGGAAACATTAAATAGGAAGATGCATCAGAAATGATACACAGCCATAAATCTATTTTAAAGTTTGATTTTTTTCTTATCATACTCAGCAGGCAGGAAGACTACTTTAAAGTTGATTTTGACACTATGGTTATTAAAGGACAAGCTATAAATTCTAAATAATTGTCTGCAAAGTTCCAGGCTCACAACCATTTTCTGAGCTTCATATATCAATATGTTTTTATATCAATATTGTACTCTGCATATTATTCGCCTTGCATGCATTCAATTGTGTTTGTTTCTGAAGTCAGTTGTTACTAAAACATTTACTGATTTGTTATCTCATTGATAACAGGTTTAGTACATAACTTTTTTTTAATAGTCTCACCATGTGCCTTTTAAGAATTTATCGTTAGAGCAAGTTTAGGTTTAGGCAGAGTACAGAGATTTCCTTAATACCCCTCTTCTCCACAGATACAAAGTCTCCCATTATCAGCAAAATCCATCAAAGTGGTCCATTTATTACAAGTGATCAATCTACATTTACACATAATCACCTATGCCCTGAGTTTATATTAGGGTTCCTCTTGTGTTTGTACATTCCTTGGACTTGCCATAAAAATGCACCTCATGCTGTAAGTAAATCAGACAGTGTTTTCATTACCCTTTGTGCTCCCCCTGTTCATCCCTTCCCTCCACCAGATGTTGGCAAGCACTGGTAATTTTACTGTGTCCATAGTACTATCCTTTCCAGGTTGTCATGTGATTGGGATAACAAAGAATGCACGTATTTTAGACTTGCCTATTGCACTTAGTAATATGCCATTAAGCTTCTTCCATAACTTTTTTTTTAATTTATTTTTATATAAAGCTTTTATTTATAAAATATAAATTTCCGGAGTACAGCTTATGGATTACAATGGCTCCCCTCCACACAACTTCCCTCCCTCCTGCTATCCTCCCCTCTCCCGCTCCCTCTCCCCTTCTGTTCACATCAAGATTCATTTTCAATTCTCTTTATACACAGAAGATCAGTTTAGTACATATTACGTAAAGATTTCAACAGTTTGCCCTCACATAGAGACACAAACTGAAAATACTGTTGGAGTACTAGTTATAGTATTAATTCACAATGTACAGCACTTAAAGACAGAGATCCTACATGATTTTTTTTTAAGAATTAATTATCTATGCAATTTCCAATTTAACACCAAGATTTTTTAATCATTTGCAATTATCTTTATACACAGAAGATCGATTTAATATATACTATGTAAAGATTTCATCAGTTTGCACCCACACAGAACCACAACAGCCCTGGGTGCTTCAGGCCCCAACCAGGAACTTGGAATTTAATTGGGTCTCCCATGTGGGTAGCTGGGACTCTGAATTCTTGAGCCATTACTTGCTGCTCCCCAAGAGGTACATTCACAGGAAACTGGAGTTGGAAACATAGTCAGCTCTCCAAACCAGGTGCTTCCTTATCTTTTTATGATTTGATAGCTCATTTATTTTCAGTGGTAAATACTATTCCATTATCTGAAGGTGCCATAGCTTATTTATTCATGCATATGCCTAAGAAAATCTTGATTGCTCAAAAAGTTTGGCAGTTATAGACAAAGCTGCTATGAATGTGTGAATGTTTTTGTGTGGACATGAATTTTACATTACATTGAGTAAATATCAAAGAGTGCATTTACAAGGATCAAATTGTTCTTAGCTTTGAAAGAAATTATCAAACTGTTTCTGCAGTGTTTGTCCAATTTTGTGTATTCACCAGCCCTATGAATCCTTATAGCTCCATGTCCTCTCCAAAATTTGGCACTGTCATTGTTCTAGATTTTGGCCATATATTTTGGCCAATATTTTGGCTGCTCAGTAATTTTATATAATCTGTGTTCATACTTGCATGTATATATATATATATATATATATATATATTTCTGTGTAATGTGTTCATTTTGTGTAGTAAATAAAGCAAATTTATAAATTGTAAAGCTGATACCAAGTCGTACAAAGTCTATAGTAAGTATGTTCAAGTAAATAAAATTTTTAAATTATTTAATGATCTCCCAAATGGTTGTTACTGATAATATCAGCACCGCATAAAGTTTTTCTTTCACTTTATGATGTCATATTAATTGAAAAATCGTTTTAGGAAATCTTATTGCGTTCATCCAAAATCCTTTATTTCCTTATGTAGATGTAAATATCTTAGAAAACATGAGGGTGAGATCATGAGTACCATATATTATTCATCT
Organism: Sylvilagus floridanus; assembly: GCA_949820135.1. NCBI lineage: Eukaryota > Metazoa > Chordata > Mammalia > Lagomorpha > Leporidae > Sylvilagus > Sylvilagus floridanus. The sequence goes on along the minus strand of OX463238.1, from coordinate 106,984,894 downwards.
GCTCAACAATTTTCTGTTATATACATACTCTATGACAGTCACATTGAATGTTATCAAAGTTTATTTGACTAATTCTGGCATATCTCACAAAAGCAAAAGTATATATGAATGCTTGTGTGTGCCTGTATCAGTGTGCGCACAATTTTGCTGTTCTTCCTAGAGAAAAACTACAACTGAAAATATTTGGAAATGCAAGAAATCAAGAGAAATTGAAGGGCTTTTGCATAACACTGGGCACCACTCCTCAATTCTGATCTCCTTCATTAATACTCAGCAGTAATCTAAATAGGAAGCTGGAGAAGAATAAATACGTTTGTTTCTTAGATTTCTGGTAAGATTTATACTATTACCAAATAAACTCTGTAATTATTTAATATATGTTTGATTCATTGTCATTATTTAGTAAAGAGAAATGTTTTCATGATCTTTGTTTCAAATGTATGTATTTCAAGTCCAGGAAGCTTGTTGTTCTGTCTCCAATCATGGAAAAAGTTCTTGGCACTTGAAGTTATATAATTGTTCTTAAAAGTTTCAGAATTTCTTAACTTACAGCCTGTCACATGTTAGAAGATAATGTCCCATATCTTCCACGACTGGGTCATCCAGGGATAAGTAAATAACTAAAGCCAGGTTTCCAGGCACAATGTAATCCTTTTATTTGAAAGAAGGGATTCTTTTTAAAATGGTGATTCTTTCTTTTTATAAATGTTAATAAATATATCTTTGAAATTTTTTTCAGTGACTGGAAATTCACTCTCCTGTTGATAGTACCTACATATTTAGATACCATTGAGAATTTTAAACCTTTTATATATTTTGAAGTGGTCATGCTGAAAATTCCTCTCAATAGCAATAGTTCTTTGCATTAGTTTTTATAAAATTGAATATCAGAGCCAAGTTGCAGATACTAGTATGTATGAATAATAACTCCAGCTTCTTTATGGAAACATAGTGAGGTCTTTTTACTTTATTATATGGGCACATTCTGAATTTAGATTAGGATTGATCAAATCAAAATTTTATTTTATGTCTTTATTACAGTGTGATTCCCAGAACTCTTCATTTCAAATAAAATTATATTGAAGAACCAAATTGAAGCTAGCAGTTCCAAAATTTTTGACTAATTAAATTGGATATTTTTCAGCATTCTAATTATATTTTGCTTATTTAAACATTATAGACTTTCCAAAAGTCTGTGTGAATTGGCCTTTGGATCAGAATTGTGATTTATGATCATAAGTGTGAAATTTCATTGAATCCTAGTTACTTTAATATGAAGATTCTGCAACACTAGCCCTTCTGTAAGAGAAGGAAAATTTTCTAAGTATACATTCAAATCTGTTTATCTTTAATGTTGCCTCCCATTAAATGTGACAGGCACATTACTTTATTGAATTTTAATCATCACATGGAGAATTGCTCAGTATAGTCTGCATCTGTTGGTTTTAGATACTCCAAATCACCAGCTTTGCTAATGTAAGTTGCATGTATCAGTGTTTGTACCAAAAAAGGCACAAGAAAGATTGATGTCTCTCTCTCTCTTATTTTCTTTCTGCTGGTTTCTCTGCTTTTCAAATAAATACATAATTGTAGAAGGAAAATATATTTTTGGGATATCATGGCAGGACACCCAGATACATGCATTATGTGTTCATATACATGCAATCAAATAATATATTTATATGTTAATTTCTATCTTTGTATCAATATGTATCCATCTATATCTTTGTATTACTAAGGAAGAGCTTTATACTTCATACAATGTCTACTGATTTACTAATTTCTGTGACAAGCTTTTTTGTTATATTATAAAACATGAAATATAAAAGTGATATTTTATTTTTCCATCTATCTCAAATGTACAATACTAAATTATACAAGCATATGTAAAAATATCAAAAATATGGAAATTGAGACATAAAATATGCTTTTTCCCAAAGAAATCTTTTATTTTAGGAGTACAAATTTCAACAGTTTGCACACACAAAAACACACACAGACACAAACTGTTTGAGAACAAGTTTTACAGTTAATTCTCATAATACAACTCATTCAGGACAGAGGTCCTGCTTGGGAAATAAGTACACAATGACTTTTGTTAATTTAATTGAACAATTAACACTCTCATGTATGATGTCACTGATCACCCGAGGTTCTTGACGTGTACTGCCAAGGCTATGAAAGAATTTTGAATCCAAAAACTTTCTTAGTATTTAGGTAAGGCATTAAGCAAAGTAAAAGTTCTGTCCTCACTTTCAAGACCAGTATATATTTTTGTGATCTCATTCACTGAGATCCTTCATACAGGACATGATTTATTTTTTTTTTAATTTTTTTTTGTTTGTTTTTTGCCACAGTGTCTTGGCTATGCATGCCTGGAAGGCTCTCATGGGCTTCTCAGCCAAATCAGAATTCCTGAAGGGCTGATTCTGAGGTCAGAGTGAAATTTAAAAGGATTGTTATTTTTTGTGTCTGCTGTGTGGACTACTTCCCATGTTGGAACATTCTGTCCTTTTTAATTCTATTTATTATTATTACCAGACACTTGATCCTATTTACATGATCCCATTGACACTTAGTCCTATTAATATGATCATTTTAACACTTTAATATAATTACTTTAACACTTAAGATGGCATTAATTACCATCCAGCTAAGTGGGAGTTGGGGGTCGCATGACAAGTGTTTATACTTTACCCTTAGAAGTAAGTCCATAGGAGTGTATGCAGAACGATACATTTTTTTTTTTTTTGGACTGGCAGAATTAGACAGTGAGTGAGAGAGAGAGAGAGACAGAGAGAGAGAGAGAGAGAGAAAGGTCTTCCTTCCTTTTGTACACCTCCCAAATAGCCACTACTGCTGGTGTGCTGAGCCTATCCAAAGCCAGGAGCCAGGTGCTTCCTCCTGGTCTCCCATGTGCGTACAGGGCCCAAGAACTTGGGCCATCCTTCACTGCCTTCCCAGGCCACAGCAGAGAGCTGGACTGGAAGAGGAGCAACCAGGACAGAATCCAGCGCCCCAACTGGGACTAGAACCCGGGGTGCCAGTGCCACAGGTGGAGGATTAGCCTAATGAGCTGCAGCGCTGGCCTATGCATCTTTATAGTTACAAACTTCCTCCTTCCTCTCTTATTCCCACTCAGGTTTTACTGATATCTGTTTTCAAATGACTTTATATATATATATATATATATATATATATATATATGACTATATATATATGACTTTATATATGGCTTTATATATATATATATATGTATATGTATATATTTAACTCAATGTTAAGTAAAGAGTTCAACGAATAATATGAAGAAGAAAACAAACAAACAAACCAAAAACTAATCCTTGGCAGTCAAGACATGGGCTGTTCAAGTCATTGCTTCTCAAAGTGTCAATTTCACTTCCATGGATTTTCTTTTAGCTCTACTAGCTATCACAGATCAAGGAGAATATATAATATTTGTCCCTTTGGGACTGTCTTATTTCACTAAGTATTATGTTTTTCAGATTCATCCATTTTGTTGCAAATGGCAAGATTTCATTTTTTAACACTGTGTAGTATTCCATAGAATACTTATTCCATAATTTCTTTATCCAGTCTTAAATTGACAGGAATTTATGTTGACTCCATGTCTTAGCCTCTATGAATTGAGCTGCAATAAACATGGAGGTACAGATAACTCTTTTATTTGGTGGTTTCATTTCCTTTGAATAAATTCCCAGGAGTGCGATGGCTAGGTCATATGGTAGGTCTATATTCAGATTCCTGAGGTAACTCCATACTGTCTTCCATAGTGGCTTTACCAGTGTACATTCCCACCAACAGTGGATTAGGGTACCTTTTCATCACATCCTCCCCAGCATTTGTTGTTTATTGATTTCTGTATGAGAGCCATTCTAGCTGTGGTGAGGTGAAACCTCTCTGTGGTTTTCATTTGCATTTCCCTGATGGCTAATGATCCTGAACATTTTTTCATGTGCCTGCTGGCCATTTGAATTTCCTCTTTGGAAAAAATGTCTGTTTAAATCTATTGCCCAATTTGTAACCAGGTTGCCAAATTAACAAACTGAAGAAAAAAAAATATGCAAAAAAAAAGCATTTGATAAAATACAACATCCTTTCATCATGAAAACTCTAAGCAAATTGAATATAGAAGGAATGTTCCTTAACACAATCCAACACAATCAAGGCAATTTATAACAAACCCAAACCCATGTCCAACATCCTATTGAATGGGGAAAAGTTGGAAGAATTCGACTGACATCCGAAAACAGACAAGGATGCCGACTCTCATCATTAGTATTCAATACAGTCCTGGGGGCTTTATCCAGAGCCATTGGCAAGAAAAAAAGTCAAAGGGATAGAAGTTCGGAAAGAAGAAGTCAAAGTATCCTTATTTGCAGATGACATGATTCTATATAGAAGTGGTCTAAAAGACTCCATTAAGAGGCTGTTGGAACTCATAGAAGAGTTTGGTAAAGTAGCAGGATCTAAAATCAATACACAAAATCAACAGTTTTTGTATACACAGACAATGCCACAGCTGAGAAAGAAATTCAAAGAACAATCTCATTCACAATAGCTACAAAAAATAAACATACCTTGGAATAAATTTAAACAAGTATGTCAAAATCTCTACAATGACGATTTGTAATTCTACCATGGGAATTACAAAACATTAAAGAAATAAATAGAAGAAGATAACAAAAATGAAGAAATCTTCTATGTTCAGGATTGGAAGAATCAATATCACTAAAATATTCATTCTCCTGAAAGAAATTTACAGATTCAATTTAATATCAATCAAAATTCCAAAGACATTCTTCTCAGCTCTAGAAAAAATGATGCTGAAATTCAAATGGGAACACAGAAGACCTCCAATATTTAAAGAAATCCTATACAACAAAAACAAAGCCAGAGGCATCACAAACCAAATTTCAATACATACTACAAGACAATTATAATCAAAACAGCACTGTACTGGTACAAAAACTGATGGTTAGACCAATGGAACAGAATAGAAACACCATAAATCAATCCCAGAATCTACAATCAACTTATATTTGACCAAGGAGCTAAAACCAAACACTGGAGCAAGGACAGTCTATTAAATAAATGATGGTTGCAAAACAGGATTTCCACATGCTGAAGTATGAAGCAGGACCCCTACCTTATACCTTATGCAAAAATCCATTCAAAATGAATTGAGACCTAAATCTATGACCTGATGCCATCAAATAATTAGAGAACATTAGGGAAATCCTGCAAGGTAATGCACAGGAAAAGAGTTCTTAGAAAAGACTCCAGAGGCATGGGAATCAAAGCCAAAATTAACAAATGGGATTACATCAAGTTGAAACCTTCTGTACTGCAAAGAAATACTCAGGAAAGTGAAGAGGCAACTGTCAGAATGGGAGAAATTATTTGCAAACTATGTGACTGATAAGGGATTAATATCCAGAATATATAAAGAGATCAAGGAACTCCACAACAACAAAATAAAATATGTTTTTAAAATGTATTAAGCAGAGAGAATTCATCAAGTATAGTTAAGTAATTTAACTCTTCCATAAAGCAGTTCATGATCTCGGAAAAATTCATACAGACTACATAATTATCATTTGGCTTTTAAATATCGCACACCAATATTGTGGCCCATGACAGATATAACATAATGTAACCATATTCTTGATTTAAGTACAATGTCAAAGATAAAGAAGAAAGCCAAGGGAATATACAGTCCACAAAAAATTACAAATTTTATTAATTAATTTAAATATGCACTATAAATTATACGTAAGATCCAAATGAGAGATGTGATGGTCTTTTGTAAGAAATATATAAAATCTTCACTATGAATAAGTGGAGATCTGAAGGAAGGCTTTATTGCATTTAAATCAACAGTGTCGATATTGTTAATTTGTCACTTTATGTTTCTGTGTCCTTAGCAGATCAAATAAACTTTCTCTTGGGGCTGTCATTGTAGCACAGCTGGGTAAGCCAATTCAGTTCTCAACTGCTCTTCTTCTGATCCCACTCTCTGTTAATGTTCCTAGAAAGGCAACAGAAGATGGCCCAAGGCCATGATCTACTGCCACACACAAAGGAGACTTGGATGGAGTTCCTGGTTCCTGCTTCAGCCTGGCCCACCCCTGGCCATGTGGCCACAGGGGAAGTGAACCTGTAGATGGAAGACTCTCATTCTCTCTCTTTCTCTCTCTCTTTCTCTCCCCGCTGCAGCCTTTCAAATATATACATAAATCTTTAAAAGTTTGACTTCTAATTATGATCTAGCAGACTTTTAATTCATATTAATCTGCATGTATCTTTGGAAAATTTAATCCTCAGATTCTTCATAGTTACTAAACACGTTTTAAATAAATATAGTCTTCATTGTCACCACAGCAGAGTCCTCACTGTTACATATAAAATGTACTGAAGAGTCTCTCCTTTCCCCATTATAGCTTCATGGTGATTTTGTTGAATAATAGTTGGATGGATAGGTCTTGTGTTCCATTGCTCTATATGTCTGTTTTTATGCCCTTATCAGTCTATTTCAAATCACTGTAGTTTTGTAACATACTTTGAAATTAATAAGAGTGATGCCTTTAATTTTTTATTGTTATTATTTTACTTATTTGAGGTCATCATAGCTATTCGAATCATCTGTGATTGAAATTTTTCTATAACTGAAAAAATACCACTGGAATTTTGATGGGAGTTGCGTTAAGTTTGTAGACCATTTATGTTAGTAAAGATATTTTAACAATATTTACTTCTCCAATCTAAAACATGGTTGTCTTTTTTTCTTATTTGTGACTTCTTCATTTTCATGCATCAACATCTTATAGTATAAAATGCGAAGCCCTTTTCACAGCCTTGGTTAAATTTACACTTCAGTATTTTATCCTTGTTTGATGCCACCATAAATGAGATTGTTGTCTTGATCACTTTTCAAAGAACTTGCTACTGATGTTAAGAAACACACCTGTTTTGGTATGTTGGCTTTGTATTCGGAAAGTTTACTGAACTGAATTGACTTGTTAGTTCCAAACTTCTGCCACATTTTTCATGTTTTTCCCATATCATCTGAAGATAATTTGAATTTGAGCAGAAGGAAAAATATACAGACGCTCAAAGGCAATCTATTGAAGAACATGTTTGTGAATCATATATCAATTAAGGGTTCTGAACTGAAACACATAAGCAATTCACACAACTCAGGAGAAAATCGTAAAACAATCAACCAAATATAAAATGGATAAAGAATCTGAAAATTACTTTTTTTTCAATGAATACATAAAAATGGCCAACAGGTACATGAAAAGGTGTTTAAAAATCAGGATCTCCAAAAAATAGAGAAATACATGTCAAAACTGCAATGAGAAACCACCTGAAAGCATTCAGAATGACTAGTAGCAAAAAGGTGAACGAAAACAAGCTTGATGAAGGAATGGAATAGAAGGGTACCATTGGACATTATTCCTGAGAATGTAAGTTGTTACCATCATTATGGAAAGCAATATGAAATAATTTAAAAATAATTAAAAAGAGCACTACAATATGACTCTAAAATATTTCTTGTAGGTATGTACACAAAGGTGTATAAACTAGGTATAAAACACTAAAACAATAGTAATACCACAACCTGCATTTGTATAAACATTTCCATTGATATTTACAAATATTAGAATCCCTAAGTGGCCAGTGCCCCGGTTCACTAGGCTAGTCCTCTGCCTTGTGGCGCCAGCACACCGGGTTCTAGTCCCGGTCAGGGCGCCAGATTCCGTCCTGGTTGCCCCTCTTCCAGGCCAGCTCTCTGCTGTGGCCCGGAAGTGCAGTGGAGGATGGCCCAAGTGCGCTTGGGCCCTGCACCCGCATGGGAGACCAGGAGAAGCACCTGGCTCCTGCATTTGGATCAGCGCGATGCGCCGGCTGTAGCACGCCGACCGTGGTGGCCTTTGGAGGGTGAACCAATTGCAAAAGAAGACCTTTCTCTCTCTCTCTCTCTCTCTCACTATCCACTCTGTCTGTCAAAAAAAAAAAAAATCCCTAAGTGAATGAAAACATCACTTGCTGAATTTTTTTTAAAAAATGATGTATGTTAACTTGTATTCTAACAGGACTATCACTGTAATTTTTTAATTAATGCTTTTTTAAATATGTTAAGAGCAACACTAAAATTAATATGATACATAATTAGTTCTAAGAGTTGTCACTAGAGTCACAAATCAAGCATCTCATCTTTAAGATGGAATTCTCAGGGTAAAAGTCTTAGTAGACAGCTTTCTGTCACAAGAACAGGGAAATTAAGCGATTCCTTTATATTTAGAAAGTTGGCTCATTGTACAGAGATTAAGCAACTGGCCAGAGAGATGTGCCATAAACAGACATGGGAGCTTGTAATTCTGTGTATCATTTTTCCCTAGAGAGCTTGATCATGTGTAAGCAGGCTAGTCTTTTTCTTTGTCCTGCATTCTGTTCTCACATATTATGCCAACCTGTCTTCTGAACACATCATCTCACTGTGCTGCCAAGTTACAAGACCATCTGGTACACCGAGCAGTCCAGAAAACAGATTCTGAGAGGCTGAGGTCTCTAATGCTTGAAGAAAACACTTCCATTAAAGCTAATAACTTGTCAACTACTATCATCCACATGGAGATGACTACATTTTATTTTTGACATCAAGACCTATGTATGTGTGTATATGCATGTGTGAGTGTCTATGTCTGTAAGAGTTTGTTAGAATTGAAATTTTCATAAACAGATTTTATGTAAATTATTAAAAGACATGAATGTAGAATTTCTTTTCCACAGTACATACAATAATATAAATCTCAGGATGTTAATTGCATGTAAGAAAATGGCTTGTGATTAATTCAGTAAAAACCAAAACAAGCAAACAACAAACAAAACTCTTGATTTCCTAACTCCCAATGTGGACTTCATGCAATCTTTTCAATTTCATTAAATGAAAACTCCTTTGGTCAAAACTATAAAGTCATGCTTATTTCCACTTTCCTTCTCATGTATCCAACATTCAATAATGAACATAGCTAAATAGTTTTTAGCTAAATAGTTTATATGGTTTTCATTTTGACCAGTTACTTTTCTGACCAGTTACTTCTCAGACCCTCGTCATCATGATCCTTTGTTTAAATATTGCATCATCCTTCCTGCTGCTTTTCATGGCCTTAGCCTTATTCCTCTAGAACCTATTCCTGACACAGTAAACAGGGGAACCCTTTTATCACGCGAGTCAGGGATCCAGCATTTAGCCTGAGTCGATGCCCATGTTCAGTATCAGAGTACTTATGTTGAATGCCTGGCACAACCTCCTAAACAAAGCTTCCTGTCAAGGCAGACCCTGGGAAACAATGGTGATGGCTCTAGTAATTGGTTCTGTCACCAAATGGGAGATCTGGATTGCATTCCTGGCTGCCAATTTGAACTGACATGGCTATGGCTGGAGTGGACATTTGGGGGAATAAATCAGTAGATGGGAGCTCTCAATGTCTCTCAAATAGATACAAAAAGTAAATTAATAGCCAATAAATAAAATGTTAATCAGAGTATGCCTCCTTTCTTGAAAGTTAGACAGTCCAAAGAATTGTCCTTAAAATACTAAATACCCTATATCCATTACTTATCTGACCTTAAATGCTACTGAATTCCATTTAAAATTTTTATCTTTCAATGTTTCTGTTTTTTTAAGATTTATGTTACTTATTTGAAAGCTAGAGTTATGGGATGTGGGGGTGCAGAAACAGAGAGAGTAATCTTCCTTCTGCTAGTTCACTCTCCAAATGGCACAATGGCTAGGGCAGGGCCAGACCGAAGCCAGGAGCCAGGAGCTGCTTCTGAATCTCAAACACGGGTGTGGGGCCTGTGGACTTGGACCATTAGCATGAGTGGGATTGGAAGTGGAGCAGCCAGGATGTGAACCAGCACCCATTTGGGATGCTAGCTCCGTGGGCAATGGCTCAGCTCACTACCACAACACTAGTCCCTGAAAGTGTCATTTGCCTGCACCCAGAAAATCATTTACAATTCTGATCCAAGAGATGTTGATCAATCTGCCTGAAAATAATTCTTCCTTAAACTTTCTTTTTTTTCAACTTTTATTTAATAAATATAAATTTCCAAAGTACAACTTTTGAATAATAGCAACTTTTCTCCCATAAACTCCCTCCTACCCACAAACATCCCATCTCCCACTCCCTCTCCCATCCCATTTTTCATCAAGATTCATTTACAATTATCTTCATATACAGAAGATCAACTTAGTATATACTAAGTAAAGATTTCAACAGACTGCACCCACACAGACACACAAAGTATAGAGTACTGTTTGAGTAGTAGTTTTGCCATTAATTCTCATAGTACCACACTTTAAGGACAGAGATCCTGCGTGGGGAGTAAGTGTACAGTGACTCTTGCTGTAGATTTAATAATTGACACTCTTATATATGACGTCAGTAATCTACAGCCAACTTATATTTGGTCAAGGATCTAAAACCAATTCCTGAAGCAAGGACAGTCTATTCAACAAATGGTGCTGGGAAAACTGGATTTCCTCCTGCAGAAGCACAAGCCAAGACCCCTACCTTACACCTTACATGGAAATCTGCTCAACATGGATTAAAGATCTAAATCTACGACCCGACACCATCAAATTATTAGAGAACTTCAGAAAAGTTGCCTGAAAGATATAGGCACAGGCAAAGACTTCTTGGAAAAGACACCAGAGGCACAGGCTATCAAAGCCAAATTTAACATTGGAATTACATCAAATTAAGAAGTTTCTGTACTGCAAGAGAAACAGTCAGGGAAGTGAAGAGGCAACCGACAGAATGGGAAAAAATATTTGCAAATTATGCAACCAATAAAGGATTAATAACCAGAATCTACAAAGAGATCAAGAAATTCCACAATAACAAAACAAACAACCCACTTAAGAGATGGGCCAAGGACCTAAATGGATATTTTTCAAAAGAGGAAATCCAAATGGCAGATATATGAAAAAATGTTTAAGATCAGTTCCTTAAACTTTCAAGTCACTAATCACAGCCATGTAGCCAGAAGATTTAGACTGCACCTTGTATATAATATAAAGTGCCATTCTCTGTCTTCTAACAATCTTGCCTAAATTTATTTTTGTGTGTAACACTCAAAATCATCTTAGACATCAATCACATAATTTTATTAATTTAAGAATTAAATAGATAGAGGGAGAGACAGAGACAGAAAGAGAGAGAGTGAGAGAGAGAGAGAAAATTTTCTATCTGCTGGTTCACTCCTCAAATGTTCACAAAAGCAAGGGCTGGGCCAGACCGAAATCAGAAGCCAGAAATTTCTTCCACGTCTCCCACGTGGGTGTATATGGGTGCAGTGGCTAAAGCACTTGAGCCTACACTACTTTCCCAGGCACATTAACAGGGAACTGGATTGGAATAGAGCATCTGGGACTTGAACTGGAGCCCATAAGGGATGTCCATGCTGCAGACCATGGCTCACTCATATGAAGGAAATTTTATAATTGAAGAGACACAAAAATTTATAGCTTTCATCCAATCCTGAAAGCAACACTTACTATAAAACATAAATCCATGTGAAGCAGTCTGAAACAGCTATTTGACCAAAAAGAAGACATATAATCAAACATTAATTTTATTTATTTTTTTAATAAAGCTTTTATTTAAAGAATATAAATTTCCAAAGTACAGCTTATGGATTACAATGGCATCCCCCCACACAACTTCCCTCCCTCCCACTACCCTCCCCTTTCCCACTCCCTCTCCCCCTCCATTCACATCAAGATTCATTTTCAATTCTCTTTATACACAGAAGATCAGTTTAGTACATATTACATAAAGATTTCAACAGTTTGCCCTCACATAGCAACACAAAGTGAAAATACTGTTGGAGTACTAGTTATAGTATTAATTCACAATGTACAGCACATTAAGGACAGAGATTCTACATGATTTTTTTTTAAAGAATTGATTAATTATCTATGCAATTTCCAGTTTAACACCAAGATTTTTTAATCATTTGCAATTATCTTTATATACAGAAGATCGATTCAATATATACTATGTAAAGATTTCATCAGTTTGCACGCACACAGAAACACAAAGTGTAAAAATACTGTTTCATTACTAGTAATAGCATTATTTCACATTGGATAACACATTAAGGACAGATCCCTCATGAGACGTAAGTACACAGTGCCTCCTGATGTTGATTTAACAATTTGACACTCTTGTTTATGGCGTCAGTAATCTCCCTAGGCTCTAGTCATGAGTTGCCGAGGCTATGGAGGCTTTTAGGGTTCACCAACTTCGATCTTATTCCGACAGGGTCCTAGTCAAAGTGGAAGTTCTCTCCTCCCTTCAGAGAAAGGTACCTCCTTCTTTGAGGGCCCCATTCTTTCCACTGGGAGCTCACTCGCAGAGATCTTTCATTTAGGTCTTCTTTTTTTGTTTTTCAGAGTGTCTTAGCTTTCCATGCCTAAAATACTCTCATGAGCTCTTGAGCCAAATCCGAATGCCTTAAGGGCTGATTCTGAGGCCTGAGTGCTATTTAGGACATCTGCCCTTCTATAAGGAGATGTACAATTTGGGACATGCTCAATTGGAACTGCCCCAAATGATGGAGTTAGAATTGTGTCAGGGGATTCCAATACAATCCCATCAAGGTGGCATGTACCAAGGCCATCTCATTAGTCCAAGTAATCAATTTCAGCTCACAATTGATCACACTGATAGGTCTAAGAGTCAAAGGGATCACACAAATAAGACTAGTGTCTGCTAATACTAACTGATAGAATGAAAAAGGGAGAGAATGATCCAACATGGGAAGCAGGATACACAGCAGACTCAAACATTAATTTTATTAAGTATAGCATATGTCACCACTAATTATATGATACACATTAACCACAAGTTATTATAAACCACTAGTTTACATCTGGGTATTTCAAATATTCATGAAAAATGAAATGAAGAAATACATTTATTTTGTGCAAAAATTTTGGAATCCGTACATATAAAGGTCTTCAGAGAGTTAATGGAAATATGTATTATAAAGCTGAGTAGTATTCCATTGTGTATACATGCCATATTTTCTTTATTCATTCATCCATTAAAAGACATCAAGTGTGATTCCATGTCCTTGATACTGTGAATAGTGCTATACACATGGGAGTGCAAGTATCTCTCACAGTCTGACTTCCTTCCCTTCAGATATAATACCAGAATGGGGATAGCTGGTTGATCTATTTTCAGTTTTTGTATGAATCTCCCTACTATTTTCCATATTAGCTGCTAATTTGTTTTCCTACAGAGTATTATGGTCCCTTTAGCTTGACTGTCAAAATGACCTCATCAGTTTGTTGTTGTTGTTTGTTTTGTTTTGTTTTTGCATTTTGATAATAGCTGCTCTAGCAGAAGAGAGATAACATATCATAAAAGTTTTTATTTGCATTTTCCTTTTGGCTAGTAATACTGACCATTTTTCATGGTCTATTTAGTCATTTGTCTTTCTTCTTTTGAAAGTTTCTATTCAGACTCTTTGCACATTTCTTAACTGAATTATTTTGCTGTTGTTGAGTTTGTTGAGCTCCTTATATATTCTCAATACTAATCATTTCTTGGATGCACAATTTGCATTTTTTTCTCCTTTCTGGGAGTTGTTTCTTCACTTTGTTGATTGTTTCCTTTGCAGTTCCCAAGCTTCTTAGTTTGACATAATCATATTTGTCTGCTTTTGCCTTTACAGCTATATACTTTTTGTCTTCATAGCTTTTTTGGAATCTCATTCAAAAAATTCATTGTCTAAGCCAATGTACTACAGTATTTTCTCTATTTTTTCTAGTAATTTCATAATTTCAGGTTTATAGTTAGAGCCCTGAATCATATTGGGTTGAGTTTTTTTATGGAGTGTAAAGTAGAGGTCTTGATCCAAACTACTGGATGTGCAAATCCAGTTTTCCTAATATCATATAACAATATATTTGATGGAGTACACTCTTTGGAACCTTGTGAATACATTAATGAATCTAGGCATTGATCACTAATGGCTGAAAGAACACAAAACAGGAAGACATTTTATAATCCTTTTGAACTCATTTTCATCACCAACAGGGAAGATTTTCAAAACAACAAACTTCAGGTTACCCAATTGTGGTGGAATGAGAAGGCCATGCCAAGGTGGCCACTGGCAAGTGAGTGTCAGTTACTCAGGAATGGCTTTGAAACCCACCTGGCAACAGAGCCTGCCTGGCTACAGGCTGTGATTGGATGGATTGGAAACTGCCTGGGAACAGGCTGTGATTGGATGGATTGGAAACTGCCTGGGAACAGGCTGTGATTGGATGGATTGGAAACTGCCTGGGAACAGGCTGTGATTAGATGGCTTTGGAAACTGCCTGACAATAGGCTGTGATTGGTTGGGGCATAGACCGCCCCTTGACCAGATTGGCTGGTCTTGGCTATATAAGATGTTGTACCAACTGTAATAAACTAGTCTGCGGGCTGCTCGCCTCGAGCCTGCTTTCACCCGACTCCCGGGGTCTGTGTGTTGACTCCGCGCTTCTTGCCCCCACCACGCTGCTCCTCTCAGAAACGAATCCACTGCAACATTGTTGAAAAATCACCTGCAACACCCAATATTTTAATTATTTACAAATTTACAGGACATTTAGGTGTCAAAGAACTTAAAAAATGTATATACCTAAAAGGGACAAAATCAACATGATCTATGAAGTTGGGGATCCTGTGAAATTCATACCTGGGATTCAGCCACAAAAAATCATTGCAAGAAAAGAAGAAAAATGGAATTAATTTAATCTGACAGTTGAAAGGAAATAGTATTTGCATCACAATCCAAGTAGTGGTTAAGAGAATAAAAGTACACTTATAAAACTCTCAAAAAATTCTAATTAATCTGAGATTGAGTTATATCTATGCTGCCTTGAATAAAAGAATTCATAGGGGATATCAGAAGGTGCTAACAGATATTAAGGCATGCCAAATAAAAATAAATCTTATATCTGAAGAATTGCATTTGTTAAGGTTGATGCGCATATCCCCTTCCTTGCAGGAGAGAGTACAGAGGTTCAAACAAACAAGTAACCTGACAAAGTTAGCAAGAAAATCTGTTGTTAGTTCATATTCGAGAAAGGAAAAAGTGAGCTCACCCCTCTGTTCTCTGAAAAAATTTGTGTTATAACTGGAATACTAAGTAATTTCAAGTTGTTTGGGAAAGAAAAATCTCTACCTGAAGAATGTCCTTTTAAAATGTTGCATTTATCTGAGATGTTTAGGTATCTTGTTCACTGTCTTTAGAATATTACTCATATGTCAAATCATTTTTTAAATATTTGTTGAATGTTAAATGAATGGATAAGGTAGGGGGGCAATAACTATTTCTTTGGGTGCTGAGTTCAAAATCCTTGGGAAAAACTTATTTACTTTTGGATCATGTGATAAGTTGAATTGTGATCATTCAAAATGCATATTTTAACCATCAGTACTTTAGAATGTTACTTATGTAAAAATAGGTCCTTTATAGATATAATCAATTAAAATTAGGAGATTATGTTACATCTTAGTCCAAAATGACTGGCATCCTTATAAAATGGGGAAATTTACACACAGACATAAGGAGGCAATGTGAAAACACTGTGAATATACATGGAGATAGCCATCTGTAAGTGGAAAAGTAGCCCTTTCAAGTTGGGAAAAGATCTTACCAACATCTTGACTTTGGACTTCTAGTCTCCAGAACTAGACAAAGTACATATGATTTGTTTCAGTGACCCAGTCTAAGCTGTTTTGTAATGAAAAACTTGGCAAAAAATAAAAATCCTAAATTCTTTTGGCATACCAAAAAAAATAAAACACATCTGAAATCTTATAAGTTCTCACTTTCATACTTTTACTCTGGCCCCAATCATCTCTTCCCAAGATGACTCTAGGCTCTCTTAATTGACCTCCAATGTTTCTCCTTACTTAATCTTCTATTTCTCTACATATAACTAAAATATCCCTTAAAATAAATGTTAGAGTCAAGATATTTCTCAAAACTTTTAGATGCTTCCCATAATTACCATAAAAAAGAACAACTCAGTGTCCCCACTATGGCCCATAAAGCCACACACATTGAAGTCCTCTGCCACCTCTATGATGTCATCATCTATCTTTTCCATTTCCTCATCTTGGTATTGGTTACAGCCACAGTGCACTCCTGACACTTCTCTTAATATACTAACCCCATATTTGCTTCCAGGCTTTGTATTTCTTGTCCGTTCTCTCCGGAGAGCTCTTCCCTAGAATATCAAAATGATTCATCCCCTCAATTCCTTCCAGTTTTACTCCCCTAAATTTCTCTTTACTGAGGCATGTCACTGTTTGACATGGTAAGCAAATATTTAACCAACTTTTATGAAGGTGATCTAGGTCATTTTCTCATTACTGAATTCAAAAGGCAAAATGGACATTTAGATGCCATTAGTTATATTAAGGGGGTTACTAGCTTCTAAAATGTTGGAATAAAGTTCAGATTTTGTCATCAAGAGAATATCAACATGTTATAAAATCTGAAAACATCCCTTCATCTCAGGAGAAACACAGAATGTTTGACAAAGAGGATGATACCTGAAACAGCTACAGAGAACATGTAGAATATAAAGAAGAATAAAAGAAGTAGAGTATTTCAGAGGCCCAACATTATCCAACAGTCAGTAATTCTAGCAGTCAAAGGGTATGGAACCTCTTTCGAATAACATTTAACCAAATTCTGTTTTGGTAATTATTTTTAAAGATTTATTTATTTATTTGAAAGTCAGAGTTAGAGAGAGAGGATAGGGAGAGAGAGAGAAAGAGATCTTCCATCCAATAGTTCACTCTCCAATTGGCTGCAAAGGCCAGAGCTGTGCCAATCCAAAGCCAGGAGCCAGGAGCTTCTTCTGAGTCTCCCACATGTGTGCATGGGCCCAAGGACTTGGGCCATGTTCTATTGCTCTCCCAGGCCATCCCAGAGAGCTGGATTGGAAGTAGAGCAGCCGAAACATATTTTTGCATATTTCTAATATTGTTTTAAATAACATTTAATTTTAAAGATTTATTTACTTGTAAGGTGGGAAGGGAGAGAGAGAGAAGAGGAAGAGGAAGAGGAAGGACTGAGAGAGAGATCTTTCATCTGCTAAATCACTTTCCAAACAGCTGGAACAGCCATATCAAGGCCAAGTCAAAGGAAGCCAGGAACCAAGACTGTCATCTTGGTCCCCTGCCTGTGTGACAGGGACCTGAAGATTTGGGCTATCTCATGCTGCCTTCCCTGGCACATAAGCAGGATGCTGGATTGGAAGCAGAGCACCTAGGACTCAACCAGCAATCTACAGGGGATACCAGAATCAATGGCAAGTAGCCAGTTAAGCAGGTGCCCCCATATTGCTTAGTTTTAAAAGAATTTGATAAGCTGGTTTGAACTTTAAATTTAACTTATCTGCACATCATATTATCATTTCTTGTTTTAAAGAACTCAAGAAGATAGCCATTTTGATTAGTTCTCAGTGTGCTGCCTCTTCTAATTGTGGATTATTCATTTCATCTCCTCTACATATTGAGTGCCCTCAGATAGTTTGCAATTTCTTTTGCCTCATTCCTGGGATTCTGTCTCCCTTTGTCACCTCTGTATTCATCCTGTCGTGCTCTCTATGTAGCAAACCACTGTGGGAAATTTTGTGAACCAACTATGGGAAAACTGGCGATATATATCAGCATATTACTTGAGTTCATCATTCTATAGGTCTTCCAGTTCTCCATAGCCTTAGGATATGAAGGGAGAAGTTAGACCTTTTGCATACAAAAATTTGAAAGGCTTTGTTTTGTTTCTGTCTGCTTATTTTGTTTTCACATGCACAAAAAAAAGTAACTCACCACTATAGCGACTACTATTGTGGATTAACAGAAATGAAGTTGATATTGGTTACTCGGGCCCTTGAATGGATCTTCTGAGGCCTTAGGAGGTTCTTGACATTAAGGAAAATCAGAAGTCAGTCATGATCCAGTAAAGTGAAAAAAAGTGAATTTTATTAAACAAACAAACAAAAAAAAACAGCAATGTCATGGATAGCAACACCAAGTGCTGATTGTGGTTCTACATTTTCAGGGTCCCAGAAGTTCCTATTACTAGCTGGGCAGTATATTCTTATTGTTTTCTGGGAAAACGGCAGCAAGTTCCAGGAATGAGGGCTCCACTTCTTTCCATGCCTTGTATTGTCACTTCAAAATATTGCCATGACAGTCATAAATTGTCATGGTACAAAAATGAGTGATTTTTACTATGCAAATACACTACAATGAGACCTGTGTTGTGTAATCTCAGTGTTCTGTTGCACCCAACATTTTGAACCAGCTTCTTTGCCTGAATCTCGCCATGTACTATGTCAAAATCATTTCAGTTTTCCAAAGTCTACAGACAGCCAGTGGGAGCAAAATGTGCACTGATGAGTAGCTTTCTGAAGTCATTCATTTTACTTCGGAGTCCTGAACCTCTCTGGGCCTTGAAATCCACTTTCGAATACCTTCACCCTCATTTCTGCTTCTATTCCATCTGTTCTCATGTTTATCTGTGCACTACATAAAACTTTTATCTCTATAAAGTTTGTTCACTGGGTCATCCTCTAAATTTGACACCACTAATAAACCTATATTTTGTTTTGCATAGCGAATTTAAGCAGATAACAAATCTCGGAGATGTACTTTGTGGAAGTTATCTTCCCAAAATTGCTATTGAAACCTTCAAAGCTGCCTTTGTAACCAAAATCAAAGAGCCCTTGAACTGACCTTTGAATTATTAGCATATTCTAGCCTGAACTGTTACTTCTCACCATACTACATCCTATACTAAACTGTCTCTTTCACTGTGGTGTTAATGAATATGGATTTTTTTTTTCAATAGCAACACACTTCTTTTCCTCATGCTTTGGAGATTCCTTGCAGATCTATCAGCTCTCCCCTCACTGATACCCTGTGGGGTGCAGCTCCCAGGTGTCAGGTTGTTGAATTGCCCAAGAGCTCTCACAGCTAATTACAGACTGCTTCACTCATCAGTGCACGAGTTACCTTACACTTGACATTGTGCTGTTTTACACGCACACACACACACACACACATACACGTGTCACTAAAGAACAGTTTTCATAAGATCAACGATCGTTTTTGTATAATTTTCCATAGCTGTATTCTTAAACTTTATTACATCTTCTTGCATTAATAGGTACTCATCCACTGAGTAGTGAATAAAGCAAAGCACACTCAATTATTTGAACAAAGAAGGCCAATAATTAATTTTTTTATATTTATAATCATTTGTAGTGGATATTCTGAAAACCTTCTTCATTTGTTCATTTTCAAATTAACACTGCTACAAATACTTACTATGACATGTGAAATACTATAATGAAACTTATTTAAATGCCAAGCTAATCAACTTTTCCAATTCTCTTGCTCCTCACCCACTGTGTTCCTGCTATGCAAATATTATTAAGTTTGCTGTATATCTTTCCACTAGTTTCATGTAAATCAAATTATTTTGTTTGCTCATTTTACTGAAATATAATCACATCAGAAATCAACTGACACCTTGCTTTTATCACATCACCATATAAAATGAACTTGGCTACAAACCAGTGATGCATCGAATACCTCCTTGGCCTCTCCCCTACCCCATAATTTCCTTAGAAATACATATCGGCAGAAGCTGTTTGTTCTCCAAAATCTTTTTCCTCTATGTAACAGCATCTCCACTTTCACCTCACTTATATATAGGCATGTTTCTGAGAACGTGTATTGGATAAGCTATGAAGATATGCATAGAAGGGGCATATGTAAATTTTGAAATTTTATTTTATATTAAAACTTATTTGATTTCAAGACATTTTAATTGATACCTATACATATGCTCCAGACAAAAGAAAAACTAAACAATAAGCAATAATTAGCATTTAATCTATAGCTAGTTTAGAAACAAAAAATCCAAGCTGGAAACAAGGTGTCCCTTTTATTCCCTGGCATTGAATAATCATCCATGACAGCTTGGGATGTACATGATAATTCCCTCAAGTCTAGATTTGTAAGGGAGACAGTAAAAAAGAAGACTCAGATTGTTGATTTATATTTGTGTGTCCTGTTGATCTATGCTATTAGCAAGTGCTATCAATATAGAAAAGCAGTTCTGCCATGAGAAAGTTTTTGCTAGGTCTATCAACTGATAGTCACGCAGCCAGTTGATATATCTCGAATTAAGTGGAGGAAATATTTTCACGAAGAATTTTTGAAACAAGCTTCCATTAGAGAGTCTTGGTTAGACATTGTGGACCATGCTGCGATAACAAACACTATCATTTTGATGGGTCAGAGTAGCCACAGCTCGGCAGAGAGACAAATAGATAGACCAGGATACTGAAAGCAGTAAATAAAGCAGCATCTTCAAACTTAAGTTCTATGTCAGTAAGTGTTCTGCAGATGTGGTCATATGTACTTGGGAATGAAAAAAAAAGCAAATAGATTAGAATATTTCTAATCATTTAAGAAAAATTTTAAATATTCGTTTTATTTATTTACAGGTCAGAATTAAAGAAATAGAGGGAGAGAGAGGAGAGAGACACAGAAAGAGAGAGAGGTCTTCCATCTGCTGGTACACTCCTCAAATGGCCGCAACAGCCAGGGCTGGGCCAGGCCGAAACCAGAAGAAAGCAGTTTTTTCCATGTCTCCTACATGGGCGCATGGGCCCAAGCACTTGGGCCATCCTATGCTGTTTTATCATGCACAGTAGTGGGGAACTGGATTGGAATTGGAACATCCAAGACTCGAGCTGGTGTCCATATGAGATGCCCATGCTGCAGACTGTGGCTTAACCCACTGAGCCACAGCACCAGCCACTATGAAGGAAATTTTATAATCCAAGAAAACATAATCATTTACAGCTTTCATCCAATTCCCAAATCAAAATGAACCGTCAAACATAAATCCACATGAACAGTCTGACACAGATATTTGACCAACAAGAAGGCAGATACTTTAGACTCAACTGTGAGAATCCTTAACAAATATAAATTGCCCAAGGATGGAAGTCAGTTGCCAGGGAGACCAAAATATAAGAGGGATAGTAAATATTTTTGCACCATAGTTTAAAGCCACTTTTTGGGATACCTGTATCCCCTTTCAGAATGTAGATTTGAGTCCCAGCTCCTCTCTTTCCTATTTGCCTTCCTGATAATGCATCTAGAAAGGCAGTGGATGGTGGCCCATGTACTTGGGTCGCTGCCACACACGTGGGAGACTCAAAAAGAGTACTTGGCTCCCAGCTTTGATCTGGTTTTGGGGCCAGCCCTGGTTTTGGGGCCATTTGGATAGTGAACCAGAGAATAGAGGATCTCTGTCTCTCACTCTTCCTAACTCTCTCTCTCCCTCTGTTCCTCCCACTCTCCCTCCCTCTACCTGTCTTTATCTCCTTTTCACTCTGCCTCTCAAATACACAAAATATAATAGTTTCCAGCAGAAAGCAGAGGTATCTTGATGAGATGAGAAAGAACTTTCTCTATATTTAAAATCTATTATCTAAACATTAACTAAATATATGTGTTAATAGCAATGAAAGCAAATTGTGAATACTTATGAGAATGAACAGTTTAGGCATTAATTCGAACAACCTTATAAATTTTTAGATTTTATTTTATTAAAATCTAGATTAAACTTGATATTCTCTTAAGTTACTTTTCTTGATATTTCCAAACAGGAACTGTAAGATATGTTCCCATGGTGGTAATATTCATGTGCACATTTTGTATATGTGGAATATCATTGTGTCTAGGTTTTGTATTGCAGGATTTTCAAACAGTTGTTTACTGCAGGTGATAATTTTGTATATTGTACAGTGTTTTGAAGCACCCGCAGCTTCTGCAAACTAAATACAAATAGTCTACTTCTCAAATGTGACAAACACTCAGTGGCAAAATTGTCCCCTGCTTAAAACCACTTCTGCCCAGCATTTATACCAAGAAATCTCCAGAGTTCTCAGAGAGAGCCTTCCAGAACCAAGGATATGCCTCATTTCCCTTAATACAATTTTTCTAACCATCAACAGACCACTATTCATTTTGTGTATCTTCTTGATGAGAAAAATGAATTTATGTTCATTTTATGATAATTTTCTTCCCTTTATAGTAATTATTTAATAAGAAATGATGAAAAATGAAGAGAAATAGATGGGAAAGAAAGGAATGATAAATGCTACATGTGTACTGTGAATTTGCATTGTGTACTAACCTCAGTCATTATAGAACCGATCTGAGGTATCACTGCCCTGCTTTTGCTTTGTTTTTCCTCAGAGTAACGCAATAACAGAGAAGTCATTTGAAAATCAGCCTAATCTGCACAAAAGAGACCACATTCACTATCTTAGACTAAAGAAGTAGAACTTATGCATTTTACATTTTTATGTATAAAAATAGGAGCAAATTACATGAGTCGCAAGTCAGTACTCACACGAATTAAAACTAACAGTAGAAATTAGATTTTTACCTACAGTCTCTGAATTAAAAATTAATCTCTATATACATAAAAAGGTCAGTTGGCAATGCAGTCCTAGAGAGTAATATTCAGGCTCTTGTTATGCACTCCATTGGAGAAGACAGAGAATTCACATTTTGCAGTCATTTATCACTTTCACTCAGATATAAAATTTTTTATTTGTACTGCCTTCATGAGTAAACATGGTGTCAGCAAAACACGCCATGCCATTCAGTCTAAGCAGGGATCTTGAGAACAAACATCAAGCTAGGAACCTTCATATAAGAATAAAAGAATCTATTAGGGCAACCTACGTGTGGCACTGCAGGCCCTGATGGCACTCAGTCTAGGCAGGTCAGCAGCAATGCGTATGCTGCACACGATGCTGGAACAGGCAAAGTTTTAGACCTGTACAAATTAATGGTGAGCTGGGTAGCAGAATTTTCACTGCGACCGTCCTTAACTGCCCTTTAGCAATCAACACTTTAGGCCTCTTGTCACGATTTCTGACTCTCATCAGAAGATGAGAGTTAGAGACTTTTGATAAGACTTAAATTTGTGTCTACAGAGCCCTGTCACTAAGGCCGACAGGTGGTCCACGGTCAGCATCCTTCTGAGAGCAAGACTCAATATGATGTTACTCTAGTTTGTTGTCACACAATGACTAAGAATTAAAGAAGCTAAAGGGAAACAAAGAATGTTCTAAAGAAGTGACTTTTTCATGAATTCTAATTTGCAGCACCCAGCTCACTTGATGAGTTTTGGGAGAACACTTTTGACTTACACTTACTCTTTGATCTGATTGAGATGGTCTGTAGATATCAGTCAATGCCACTTCTGACTTTTAACTCTGTTCTTCCAGAGTGTCATAGTCATTTGTAAAGCACAGAAAGCTATAAAACAAGTAGCAGCTCTTCCTCATTTGATTACTTTTATTCTCCTTCTAGCTCCTAACCGCAGTTAATCTTCCAGGCTTCAACAATAAAAGTGAATTCTAGGTAAGGATTTATTATCTATGGTTACGTAGTCGCTAGAGAATGCAATTCTCCATGGTTTTAAAAATCCATCAGCATCATCTGCTTCCCACCAGACTACTCAGGTGATGCTTTGAAAAGTGTTGTGAAGGAAGAGATCTTACAAGAGTCAACAGTTATCTTGTTGTGAAAGTAGCATAAAAGTTTGGAGGATAGTGTACTGGTTCTTTAATTTAGTAAGGATATTTAGTTAGTATATAATATGTGCCAGACACTATTTCACCCTGGTATGAGTCTTTGAAGAGAATAAATAGAGGCCATGAAAGAGAATGATGTTGGGGGAAGTGTGATTTATACTAGCTGCTCAGAGAACTTAAAAAATGAGATGATATTGAGACTGAAACTTAGTTTATTGGTAGATATAAGGGATAGAGGATTTGACAGCGAACCACACATAAAGAAACAATGAAAAAGTAAGATTAAGGGAGAGTTGACTGTGGCTTTACCTTTAGAAATAAAAGGATGAACTTGTTTGGCATGTAGCAAGTAGTGAGATAAACAGTAAAAATAAAAAAAATTAAAAATGTCATACACAATGACACCCAGAAAACTACAATTATTACTCATTGAGATAAATAGTTAATACAAGATAAATATAAGTATCACCAATAACTAATTTTATAGAAATATAATTCATATTTAAACATAATTTTAGTAATATGCAACATGTGTTCTCCTAAAACATAAGCTGATTCTAGAAATTATAAAAAATCGATAAGTAGAATCTTTAAAGACTATTATGCATTTATCAAACACAATTCAATATTTAAATTTCGCATTTTTATTTCTTTGTTGGATGATGTTGTTTTCTTTTAATTTTGCCAATTCTTTTTTTTAAAGATTTTTGTTTATTCATTTGAAAGAATGACAGAGTGAGAGGAAGAGAAAGAGACAGAGAGAGAAAGAGAGAGAGGTTCTATCTATGTTTTACTCTACAAATGGTCTCAACAGCCAGGACAGATCCACATCAGAGCCAGGAGCCAGGATTTCCATCGGGGTCTCCCCACATACGTAACAGGTGCCCAAGTATTTGGGCCATCTTCTAACTCCTTCCCAGGCACATTAACAGGAAGCCTGATCAGAGCGAAGCAACCAGAACTGAAACCGCACTCCCATATGGGAAGCCAGCATTACAAACTGTAGGTTACCATAATCTGCCTCATTTCCAGCCCCTAATTTTTTTTTTCATTTCTAATCCCTTGCTGTCACGGTAAATGAGAGGGCCTATATCAACTTGTAGGAGATCATGTGAACCTGAGAAAGAAGCAAGAAAATACTGAGTTTGAAAAAAATCTGTGAGAGGTTTAGTCTGGTCATGAATGAGAGCTATCAAGGGGGAAGTAGGTGGCAGAGCAGAAGGAGCACTTTGGGATATGAAGGATTAATGTAATTTTCTCCATATCTGTTATAAACTTTAGCAGATTGTACACTTATTACTATTTCTGATAACATGATTGACTAAATACATTTGAAGTGATGTAAATTATATATTCTGAATTAATAGATATTTCAGTAGTGAATAGATTCAAAGTTAAACTAGGAAACATGGGATCAAAATTATCAGGTATCAGGAAAGAAGTAAAAATAACTAGGGGTAACTGTTAGCTCTACTGTATTCTAAATTTTTTGTGCAAATAATTGCACTTGCGTATACAAAAATCTTAAGGGTGAATTGGTTGAGATGACTACTCCACATGACATTCCTGAATGGAGCATCCCATGATGTAGTAAAAGTTATTTTCTGGGGAATAACCTTTGGCACAGCAGTTAAAATGCTGCTTGGGATAACAGCATTCTATACCAGAGTGTCTGGGTTCCCATTCCAGCTACTCCATTATTAACTATACTCTCCTTCTAATGTGTGTCCTAGAAGGCAGCAGGTGATAGCTCACGCGTGTGGGTACCTGCCTCCCCCCTGGGATGTGTAAACCAAGCACTGGGCTCTGGCTGTGGCTTGGCCCAGCCCTGGCCATTTGAACATTCACTCAAAGTAGGAATGAGAGATCTCTGTCTATCTGAATTCCTTTCTGTCACTCTATGCCTGTCTGTTTTTCAAATAAATAAAATAAAGAAATGCAATTTTAAAATGCTGCCCAATAGATTAGTAAATAGGATGCTTGTTTGGATCAAATTATATCTGGAGAAAATTGAGAAAAACATCTACTTGTTACTTTGCGGCAGCACACTGCTGACTTTCAAATGGATTCAGGGACTAAGTTTATACTCATCACATTTTCTGGAAAGCCATATATGCCCTACACTCACAGACAAAGGCACACACACTCAGAAATTATTCCTTCTTTTTAACAGTGGAAACCACATGGCAGAGGGAAATGGAAATCTCTCCAAAAAGAAAATACCACCAATTTAGACCTCAATGTCCACTGAAAAATATTAGAAATAAAAATATAAAATTACACAAATATTTTGAATGAGAATAGACACAAATATGTGGAATAATATAAGACTTGAAAAAGCTTCAGATATAATAATTATGTATCCTGGACATAATATATAATAATATATATTATGGACATAATATATATATTAGTATAAGTGATATTTTAAATAAAGTATAACTTGAAATCATGACACCATTAAAAATGAACAGAAACATTCAAAAATAGCAAAAAGGAAAATTCCTCAAAGCCCAAGATTCAGATAATAATTTTTTACAGTGATAAAAAATAAAATTAATATCAATGTATTTAATTAGCAGAATTGACTCAACAGAACTACTGAAAAAGAAGGTACACAAGAAGAAATTAGACAAAGTGTACACAGAAACAATAAGACAGGAGCTGTCAAGAAGTGAATTTGTTCAGAAGATATGAAAAGTACAAACACAATTATAATAAAGCATTTATGAGTGAATCATGCAATAACAACTATTTATAAAATAGTTATATTTTTAAAATAGCACATTTTAGAAATACAAAGAAAAACAAATCCCAAGACATATAGAACAATCTAAACCCATAACAGTTTCACTTACAGTTAGCTTGCACAATATCAAAGATACAGAGAATGTTTTCAAAGTAACAAGTTCAAAAGGCGTAAAAATTACTTTTCCAAACCAACAGAAGCTATAAACAGTGGAATGTGCTTTCAAAGAAGGAAACTTAATGTTCTGCCTCTCCACCTAGAATTCCTTAAAAAATTGTGTGAAGCTACATTTCAGGAAAAAATATGAAATATCTTGTATTAGAAAAAGATGCATTCTTTAGTAAAACAACTTTAAAAAGAAGGTAGTCATCCACAGAACAGATTAGAGAGGCAAAAGTGAATACAGAAGAAAACAAAAGGAGACACCTAAACAAACAAATGAGCTAAAATAAGGAGCTGAAAAATGAGATACTCAAAGCATATGGAGTAAACAATAGAGTTAGGCTGGCGCTGCGGGTCAACAGGCTAATCCTCCACCTTGCGGTGCTGGCACACCGGGTTCTAGTCCCAGTCAGGGCCCAGATTCTGTCCCGGTTGCCCCTCTTCCAGTCCAGCTCTCTGCTGTGGCCCGGGAGCGCAGTAGAGGATGGCCCAAGTGCTTGGGCCCTGCACCCCATGGGAGATCAGGAGAAGCACCTGGCTCCTGGCTTCGGATCAGAGCGGTGCGCTGGCTGCAGCGGCCATCGGAGGGTGAACTAATGGCAAAGGAAGACCTTTCTCTCTCTCTCACTGTCCACTCTGACTGTCAAAAACAAACAAACAAGAAAACAAACAAACAAAAGAAAAAACGATAGAGTTAAACCATTTAGTTTTAATTTTCAAAACATTAAAAAATAAAATACTGAGTTTATAATACAAAAGTGTGAATGCTATATACAACTGAGCTACACAGTATGATGTTCCTTTGTGATTCTGTTTCTCTTACGTTCTCTCTGCTTTTTAAGAACTATAATGAGCTTTATAATAAGATAATCAGCTCTCAGGCACGTCCACGTGTCCACCTGGCCTCTGCCCCTGGGACGACAGGACTCGCCTTCCTTGGTCCTCGCCTCCATGACTGCGCCTTGGCTCTGACCAGCAGCTCTGCCTGGCCCTCTAGCCCCTTTTGCAGGCTCTCCCGGGCTGGGGTGTGGGGACGGGCGGGGGTCTCCTCGTGGCTGGCAGAGGCCCCCAGACCCGGCCAGCCCCTCCCAGGTTTCTTGCACCACAGGCCCCGGCCGGCCAGCACACACCACACCTCCTTCTGCACACTGACAACGCGCCACGCCGGGACACCATCCCCTGGAGCCACAGCGCCCGCGACCCCGGCCACCACCACACTGTGCCTTCGTCTGCCGGGAGCCCCAGCCTGCACTGTGCACACAGAGCCCCACCCCTGCCTCCACCAGCCTCGGGCAGAGGGAGGAGGACACAGGTGTCCCCTCGGTGTGGGCGGGAGCTGCCAGCAGCGGGTGGATGTCCCCTCCAGGGCCCCGGGAGGTAGAGCCTGGAAGCCTGTGGACGGCTGTCGGCCTGGGAGGCATGGGGTCTCCAGACTGGGTCCGCTGCATGGGGTCTCAGTGGTCATCCCAGTAAACCTCCACTCTGCAAAAAAAAAAAAAAGGCACTTTCAACTTGTGACTCATTTCTATGTCCTTTCAAAAACATATTTTAGACTTTTTAATTGACACATAAAATTTCATAGGTAGAATTTGCTAGTAAAACACCTGCAACCAATGTGTACTGACCAAATCTAGGCTACTGGCATATGTACAACTTCAAACATTCATAATTTATTACTGTTAACAACATTCAAAATCCCATGTACTAGCTCTTTTTAGATGTTGAAGAATGCTTCAAAAAGTGAATATGAATTTGAATGAAGAATAAATTTACTTTGTTTCAAAAAGAAATTTAAATTCATCTATACAAATGATCTTCAAAAATTCATGGACAACACATAGTATTAAAAAACTTTTGCAGTGATTTCAAATTTTCTTACACCAAAATAAAGAAATCTTTTAGTACCATTTTCCATGCACTTATTTTTTTTTTTAATTTATTTGAAAGGCAGGGTAACAGAGAGACATAGATCTTCCATCCACTAATTCACTCTGACAACAACTGGGCTGGGATAGACCGACACTGGGAGCCAGGAATTCCATGAGTCTTCCATGTGGGTAGCAGAGACCCAACTACTTGAGCCATAATCTACTGCATCCCAAGGTGCACATCAGTAAGACCTAGTGCAAGCAGCACTCGGTTCCCTGCAATGTGATACGGGATGCAGGTATTCCAAGCAGAGGCGGAACACATCATGCCAGGACATTAGTCTTTCCATAGTCAATTTAAAATACTCCACTATGATGCCAGCGATTCTTATGCATCAGAATGTTAATTGTTAAGTTAGCAACAGGAGACACTGTGCATTAACTTCCCATGCAGGACCTCTGTCCTTAAAGAGTTGTATTATGGGAGTTAATAGTAAAACTATTTCTCAAAGATTTACTTCGTTTTAGTGTATTAAGTGGAGAATATTCTCATGTCTCATATGCTATAGTAATGACTAAGTGCTTGCAAAAGATGCATCATTCTTGGATTCTTCTTCAGTTATTTCTCCAAAACATGCTTAAAAATAAAAAAAATAAAAATATTAATCATCCAAAAGTTTTACTTTTATTGAAATAAAAAGTATTTTTTCTGTATTGAAAAATAATACTCTGGTGTTCACTTGCACAGTAGGGTAACAATAGTTAACAATAATATATTGTATATTTCAAAATAACTAGAAGAAAGACTTTTGAATGTTCCCACTACAAAGAAATCTTGAATATATGAAGTGATGGATGTTAATTATCCTAATTTGATCATTGCAATTTATGCATGTATCAAAATACTACATTGTACCCCATAAATATGTACAGTTATTGTGTGCCAATCAAAAAAATACAAAAAATAAATAAGATGCTCTCTATAAGTAATTCTTGCCAAACAGTGACTCTAGTATAAGCTACAAAGCCTTAGGGGATATTCATCCAGTGCAATTGCATTCCTGTATCCATTAATGATCGTCTCTCCAATTTCCTCTCTTCACCAGCCTTCTTATTCTCTGGTGATCACTATTCTACTCTAGCTGTATGAGGACAAATCTTAGTTTTCATATGAAAGTAAGAGAATGCAATCTTTGTCTTTTATTGCTCAATTAATTTCACATTAAATAATCTCCTCAAAGTTCATCTGTATTGCTTCAAATAACAAAATTTTGATATTTTTATGGTTGAAAAATATTCTATTTATTTATATACTATGTTTTCCTTATTCTTTCATCCATCAGTGGATACCTCAGTTGATTCAGTAAACGTGCGAGCACAGGTATCTCTTAGATCCACTAACTTCCTTTCCTTTGTATATATATATCCTCTAGTGGAATTGTTGGCTCATTATTTAGTTCAATTTACAGTTTTCTGAGAAAACTTCATCTTATTTTTTAAAATGGCTAAACTAATTTGCATTCTTACTAAACACTGTTTGAGAGTTTCCTTGTCTCTGTATCCTCCCAATGTTTATCTTTTTGTTTTTGTTTTTGTTTTTATAGCAGGCATTCTAACAGGGGTGAGGTGGTATCTCGCTATCACTTTTGTTTATTATGTTTCCCTGATGGCTGGAGATGTAGAGCTTATTTTGATGTACTTATTGGCCATTTGTATGCTTTCTTTTAGAAAACGACTATTCAGATATTGAGGTCACTTGCCCATTTTTATATTGTGTTCTTGTTTCTTTTTGCTTTTGGGTGTGGATCCCTTGAATAGTTTTAATTTTTTTTCTGTCATTTTTCCTTTGCTGGGCAGAGGCTTTTTCATTTGATTTAATCCCAACTGTCAATCTTTTATTTGGTTGTCTTATGATTTTGGGATCATATTCAATAAAAATATTTGCCCAGAACAATGTTTGAGACAATGTTTCCTACATTATTTTCTAATAATTTCGGAGCTCTAAGTATTACATCTTGAGTT
Organism: Sylvilagus floridanus; assembly: GCA_949820135.1. Lineage (NCBI taxonomy): Eukaryota > Metazoa > Chordata > Mammalia > Lagomorpha > Leporidae > Sylvilagus > Sylvilagus floridanus. Next base: position 106,954,338 of record OX463238.1, on the reverse strand, counting down.
ATTTATTTATTTATATCAATATTCTTTGACATATGGATATTCAATTTAAGGAGACTATCCCTCTGATGAAGATTCTTGGTGGTTTTCTCAAAATACTGCTATCTTGGCTGCAAATGCATGTATTTATTTTGATGTTCTCTGGATTTTTCCCTGTGGGTATTGACTGGTACAGTTTAGGAAGTCTGATTCTGGGTGGAATTAACACTGTGGGCTTTCCGGCTGTAATCTTTGTCACCAGTATCTGAGGCTATCTCTTTGGCAGACACTCACTATTTGTGAGTACAGTGTTGTGGAACTGTTTTGCATGGGTCAAGGCCACTACCTGGATGGTTTTTGAGTAAATCTGGAGAGCACACTGACTTGACCTAGTGGGTTGATTTTCCAAGATAGGGCAAATGCTTGGCAGGTTGTTGGGATAATGCAGGTTCTCGTGGAGTTGTCAGACAGCTAATTTTGTGTTGGTTTCCCCCACGTGCAAGATTCTCTATCCCCTAGGGGATATGATATCAAATGAGCTTGGTCATCTTCTACTGCTTTCCTAGGCCATAGCAGAGAGCTGGACTGGAAGTGGAGCAGCCAGGACTAGAACCAGCACCCAGATGAGATGCTGGCTCTTCAGGTGGAGGATTAACCTACTGAGCCATGGCGCCAGCCCCCACGATTTTTTCTTCTAGTAATCTGAGTGTATCAGGCCATAAATGTAGATCCTCGATACACTATGGGTTGATTTCTGTATAAGGTGTAAGGCAAGAGTCTGATTTTGTACTTCTGCATGTGTAGATTCAATTTTTCCATCATATTTTGTCGAATAGACTCTGGAATGGACTGAATGAGTTGTTTCTCCTAAATTCAGATGTTGAAATCCTAAACTCTATTTATGTATTTATTTATTTTGACAGGCACAGTTAGACAGTGAAAGAGAGAGAGAGAAAGGTTTACATTTTCTGTTGGTTCACCTCCCAAATGGTTGCTATGGCTGGCACACTGCACCAATCTGAAGCCAGGAGCCAGGTGCTTCCTCCTGGTCCCCCATGCGCGTGAAGGGCCCAAGAACTTGGGTCATCCTCCACTGCCTTTCCGGGCCACAGCAGAGAGCTGGACTGGAAGAGGAGCAACTGAGACAGAAGCCGGTGCCCCAACCTGGACTAGAACCCAGAGTGCTGGCACTGCAGGTGAAGGATTAGCCAAGTGAGCTGTGGCGCCAGCTGAAATCCTAAACTCTTTACCAATAAATAAATACTATCCCAATGTGATAATATTTGGAAATTAAACTTGTAAATGTGAGTAAGCCTTGGAGTAGATTCATTAAAAATAAAATTAAAATCCTTGTAAAGAGTCGTGAGGGGCATTTCTTGCCCCTATTTCCATAAATTCAAATCCTCTGGCACCTTGATATTGTGCTTCTTAGACATTGAGATTGTAAGGAATAAATTGCTGTTGTCTGTATGCCACTTAGTGTGTGATATTTTGTGAAAACATCTACAACATCTAAAACTACCACAGGAAGACACTTTTCTATTTAAATCTGATTTCTATTCCTTTTTTGTTTATTCATTTTGCACAATATTCATTAATCCTTTTATACTGGAGAATTTGTAGTTTCTCTCTGTAGTTTAAATTCTTGATTCCTCTATTATTTTTTTTTACTCTCTTGATTTTAGAATATTCATTCTAGATTTTTGCAGAATGATATATATTAGCTTGAATTTTCTATACATGGTATAAGAGGAAGATTTTTTTTTTTTGGTTAACTGATTAGTGTTTTTAAACACATATTTACTAATATAATGAATGTTGCAATATAAAGAAATGTAAGAATCAATATATACATATAGAAAAAGATGTAGATATATAGATGTAGATAAAAGCTAAGCAAGAGTGATGTGTTAGCTAGAGTCTGACAACTTTGAGAGATCTGAAATTTACACTTCTGAGTTGGTCTTTAATGCAGAGAGACAATTTACAATACCCCATCAGTCCATCAAAGCCTGTAGGTTATTGCTGCAAAGAGGTGGTAGTCTATCTTCCACAAGAATTGGATCTTAATCCCCAGAATAATTCTCAGAGATGGGTCCACCAAAAGCAAGAAATCATTAGAAAGCAGCATTCATGGTTCCTGAGGTACAGGATTCCCGGTAAATTACTGATGGCATCTACTAAAATCTGTTCAGTTGCACTTAATTCTCATTTTCATAATTCATCTAATTGCAAATTTTTCAAAGTTCTGGCTGGTCAAATTTTTGAGAAATATATAAGAAACCAGAGATTAGAATTATGTATAAATCGTTTTATATATACCAAATTCTACAATCCACATCATCTTGAATAGTAGCATTTTTGGTCTAGGTGGTTGGCCTTGTTAGGTGAACCTGTTCTGCATTATTGAGGGTGTTGAGACCTAGATCTGATGATATTCTTGCATTGCGATTTCCATGCTTACTTGTTTTTAGTTGCAAATGGACAGAGAGTTCCAAAGTCATTCAGATTGATCACCTAAGTCCCAAACACATTCCTCTATTCCCCCATGATTAATGACCTTACTTTCTCAGGACAATCAGCGTAATTTCTCCTGCCAGTATTATAAATCCTTCCTCTGAATCCTAGAGGAATCACTTCTCTTTAACTATATAACACACTGTAAAGCAGAACCTGAAATCTTACAAGAATTATAAAATTGAGGAATCATAATTTCTCCCAGTAAATCCTCCTGTGATGATGGAGACATCATCTCCTTTTCTACCCCTTGAATCCAAATCCAAACTTATGTGTTCTAAAAATTGCAGACAAAGCATCTTATAATGGCTGGTCTTTTAAGCCTGCTAATCTGAAAATTTTTCTTTCATTAAGAGTCATCTGAAGAGCTTATTAAAACACTATTCACTTGTACCCAACTGTAGAACTTCTGTTTCAGTAGAGTTAGAGTATAACTTGTGTGACTGCATTGCTTCTAAGTTCTGAATTGACATTGATGCTACTACGCTAAAATGAAACTTTTATATCCACTGATTTTTGGTGTTTCCTGAACAACGGTGCCCTGACATTGCAAGATGACATCTCAAGATGGAACCTCAGCTGTTATCTTCAAAAATCTGGTTGTTCAATCTTCTGTGGTATTCTGTAAGAACAGTAGATCCTATGACCACGAGAGCAACGGTAAATCATCCTTCCTGTAGTGTGGCTCACTTGGTCTAAAGCAAAGTCATGCATTATTCATATCAACAACTGGCATTCTCTATAACGTTAGGTTGTGCTGTGCTGTTGTTTTCAGAATGACAGTTAGAAAAGTCAAATTGATTACCCAAAAGTGTCAATATTTAGTATAAATTAGTATTATTTAAATATTAGGAATACTATATAATCAACTTTCAACCAAATGTCTGGATGGACTTTTTGTCTCTGTCGATTACTGCTTGGACATCTAAAAATGGCAATAAATAAATTTGGTTTGTTGTCACATAATCCACATTTTCTGAGCTTCAGAGAAATCATCATTTTCTCAATATATTACTAGAAAATAGCCACATATTACCAGATGCATAGTGTTGACCAAGAATAGAGCTAGATTTACTCCTACTTGTTAAATCATCCTGTCCACTTAGCTTTATAGTGCCACAAATGAAGTGAGTTGTCTTCAGTGAGAATTGAAGACACTCATGCTTTGCGCTTCATACTGATCTTTTCACTGGCTTGTCTCTTAGACTTCCTAATCCCTGATCTTTTAATGATACTTCTTCTAAATCCTTGACAACTCAGCTAAATCCCTTTCTATCTCTTGTGGTTCCATTGATATGAGGCCACTACATTTTTCACATGATATAGATGATCGGGTGCATCATCCCTGGAAAATAACCCTGTTCTAAGTACTCATTTTCATGGACACTTTTGGGGATACAGTGCAGCAGTTATGCATTTGTGGTTGGAACCAGATTTGGACATTTTTTTTTTGCTGCTGCACATGCTAAAAATAGGAACCTCTTTTCTAATCAGGATATGGGTGTAGCTTATAAGATATGATTAGGCTAAAATATGGACTCCTGAGCTTTTAAAATTTATCATTGTGCTGGTAATCAGATGAATCCACTCTCCTTTTCCAGATGTGGATCTCTTTAATGTTGTCAATAGGCCCTCTAATGCTCATTTTGCTTTTGCTGCCTGATTACCCTATTTAAGTCTATCATTTTGTCTTTTCAGGATTGCAGTTAAATTTTTCTAGCAACTTCAAGAGTCACAGGCAAAAAAAAGAAGCGTCATTAAATACTAGCTGTCACTATCCCTAAACTTATTTTTTAAAGATTTATCTTTAAATTATATGAAAGCCATAGTTAGAGAGAAAGGAAGTGATGGAGAGAGAGATCTTCTATCCACTGTTTCACACCCGAATGACCTGGGGCTATGCTAGGCAGAAGTCAGGAGCCCACAGTTTCTTTCCGGTCTTTCACATGGGTTCAGGGGCCCAAGCATTGGGGCCATCCCCTGCTGCTTTCCCAGGCACATTAACAAGGAAGTGGATCAGAAGTGAAGTAGCATGGCATGGTATCCCGGCAGTACAGGTGGTGGCTTAACCCACTAACCCACAATGCAGGCCCCACGATCCCTAAATTTCACACTCCATTCTCTTCTATCTCAAAGCAAGAGTATGAGCTTCCATACTTCCTCCAGTCCAAGTATTAATTCAAGGTGTATCACATAGGTGAAAAGCTGTCTGACACGTGTGCACTACACTTTATTGAAAGATAATCAGTGATAAAACACAGGTTTTTGCTGATTTATAGAAGTTCTCTATAATACACACAACAATTCTTTCCTATCAGGACAGCAGTCCTTTGACACACATTCTTGGCAAACTCCTCCACATATTTTGTCTAAAGTTTGATTAAACTTTCACAGTGGGGCCATTTACCGTTTATACTAATTGACATTTCCTATACCTGCAAGTAGGTGTTCTTGTTATAATGCCATTACCATAAGGTAGATGCAGTTTTTGGGAGGAGCAACTGATGTGTGCCTGGTATCTGAAACTAGCCTTACCTGGTTACATTTAGCAATTTACTTGCTTTTTGGTGTGGGTGTGTATGTTTCCAATAATGTTGATATTTCAGAATTTAAATCTTATTTTTCCTGATTTACATTCTTCTATCAGTCCTCTAAATCTTAAACTATTTTTCTCACTAAGTCTTAGTCTCTCACTACCAACAACCCTTGATCTCCCTCTCTACTCACACACTTCTCCATACTTCACAAAGTATGTATCCTTTCCTTAAATATAGCCACTTAATGCCTGTACTTTTATAAATAATCTTGATATTCATTTCTCTTCTATAGAAGCGGGAAACAGTCAACTTAGAATATCATCTAAAATTCAGCAATGCATGGGAGAAATGTACAGTTTATCTTACATGTGCATCATTGAAATCTAAAATTCTCATATATATAAATTACAATTTGTGACATTGCATTATATAAAATTAAATTTTCATTTATAGATGAAATAACAGAATATTAAAGAGATAAGATGATAGGACTAGAGTTTCTTTTTAAGGAGTTATAAAAATAACCCATGCTGTTATCAATTATATCTTCAAATATTATGTGTGATTTTCAATTCATTTTCTAATGGTAATTCTGATATTGAAAAATGATTTACAGCATCAATGAGGCAGTTCTTTTTTCCAAAAGCGTGAATATTAAACTTATATTTGTCTACTTAAAATCCTGAAATTATTTGACCAGTAAGTAAGGTGCAGAAGTACGCTTTAGTAGAAGACAGAATGCTGCTAGCCCTCCATGAACACTGAAACGCCACAGGAAATCACTGTAGACAGCAATTTAAAAGAAAATAAACACACCCTTGCACCATTCTAAGTGTTTTCGTGCAGAAATATGATTGTTTCTTAGAGGAACACACCAAAAAATTCTCAAGACCTTCATTTTTCAGTCTATCACAGTTTTGGGTTGCTTTGTAAAAAATATTCTTAATTTTTGAGAATTGGTCCCAGACAATTCTAGTACTATAGAATCACTGACCATTTAAATATTTTAAAATTTTTAAGTATTAGTATATAGAAAGTTCACTGTAATTACATCCATACTCTATATATCTGCATTATAATTTGCAAGTGCTTTGGGAGCACATTCTTGGTTTACTCTTTGAAAAACCTTAATTCCTTATACCGACAGGTGTTTGAGTTTAAAATACAACTACTCAGAAAACCTTTACAGATTCCTAGACTGGATTTTTCAGTAGCGAACTAATAAATAAAGATTTTCCTGATAGCATATTTTTATTTATAGAATGTATAAAATAAACTTTGGTTTAGGCTTTCCTACAGCATGTGTGCTAGTGCTCTGAGGCATGATTTAGAATTTTCAAAACTAATCTAAGAAACAGCATACTTGATAGAATTCTGGACTGCGAAAGCTGACCATTATGAACTGGAAGTAAACTCAAAACCATTTGCATTTTATATTTTTATATTTTTGGATGGGCATTCACAGTTTACTAAACATTTTCTGGGAGCATATAGCAAATTTTATTATAATATAGGCACAAATATTTGTGCAGTGCAGAAAGCATGCATTCAAATATTATTTAAGCATATATTCCATGTTTCCATAGACTTAAAAATATCCTAATGTCCTAATTGTCATGTCAATGTTATTAAGAACAATAAGAGAATAAGCCATTTTTATCTTAGTCAGATCTAAATTTGCCTGCTTCTTAGAAACAGTCACCTAACATCCAGCATTTTCTAACAAGGACAGGCAACAAGGAAAGTCCAGTTCTCCAATTGCACCCCGCAGATGAATTCACAGTATGGTATTTATTTTTTCCTCAGTACCCTTAGGTAATAAAGAACATAGTCACAGGAATAAGGATGGGGAGAGCAGCAATTTTGAACACTACTCCTTTAATTTACTTCAAGATATAAATATGAAGAAAGTAAAGCAAAATGATTTGAATCTAGAGATGTTTGTGAAGAATTATATTGCTCACTCCATGATGAGAGTTCTGAATTTAAGCTACAAATGCACAGATGTGGAAAGTCATTGCCGCAAGCCAGCTTCTCAAGAGTTGGTTATGGGTCTGGTGCTGTGGCGCACTAGGTTAATCCTCCACCTGTGGCACCGCTATCCTATATGGGTGCCTGTTCCAGTCCTGGTTGCTCCACTTCTGATCCAGCTGTCCATTGTGGTCTGAGAAAGCAGTAGAAAAAGGCCCAAGTTGGGGACAGCACCGTGGCTCACTATATGGGTGCCGGGTTCTAGTCCCGGTTGCTCCTCTTCCAGTCCAGCTCTCTGCTGTGGCCTGGGAAGGCAGTGAAGGATGGCCCAAGTGCTTGAGTCCATGCACCCGCATGAGAAACCAAGAGGAAGCACCTGGCTCCTGGCTTCTGATCGGCGTAGTTCTGGCTGTAGCAGCCATTTGAGGTGAGAATCAACAGAAAGAAGACCTTTCTCTCTGTCTCTCTCTCTCTTACTGTCTAACACTTATCTGTCAAACAAACAAACAAACAAAGAATAGAAAAGAAAATGACCCAAGTATTTGGGCCCCTGCACCTGTGTGGGAGAGCTGGAAGAAGCTCCTGGCTCCTGGCTTTGGATCGGTGCAACGCCAGCTTCTGTGGCCATCTGGGGAGTGAATCAGTAGATGAAGGACCTCTCTCTTTCTCTCTCCGCCTCTGCCTCTTTATAAGTCTGCTTTTCAAATAAATAAATAAATCTGGAGAAGGAGAAGAATGAAGAATGAAGAAGAAGAAGAGGAAGGAGAAGGAGAAGGAGGAGGAGGAGGAGGAGCAGGAGGAGGAGGAGGAGGGGGAGGAGGAGGAGGAGAAAGAGAAGGAGAAGGAGAAGGAGAAGAAGAAAAGTAGAAGAATTGGTTATACCACAGTATTGTAATCCCAAGTATTGTGGCTGTGTTCACAGTGTGGCAATAGCTCACAGATAGATGATGACATGACACACAGATTTTAGTGTGTAGAAATTTTATTACACAAATCCAGGTTCAAATTTGCAGCATTCATGGAATTACCATTATTCGTTTAAGACAGTCCTTCACCTCCATTTTTTCTTACTCCTTTTTATTTGTATATCCTTATTCAATAAGCTTTTTCTTATTTTTAAGTATTGAGCTTTTTATTAAAAGTTAAGACAACACACACATGTGATGAGGCCAAAGTTTTCCTATTAGGTGATCATTTTACATTTGATGAAGGCAGGATTTTGTCTTCAAAGAATGAATCTCTTTATGATATGTTTCTGTCAGAAGCTTTTTCCTGCTATAAATACAGATACAATTGCTTTCTGTTGGTTAGTACTTGTATTGGTCTTGTTCCATCATTTCACATGAGACTTTCTCATATCAATAATTTAAGTGTATTTTTTCACCCTTGATCTTAGCCAAAAGTCTCTGAAGCGATTAGTGTATTCTTTTTAAACATTCTGCAGATTTCTGTGTTTTAAAACAATGTAGCACTTGTTTTCACTTAATGAGGAAGTTATAGTCTGTTTGCATTTTCTTTAATGGACGTATACAACAAACATATACATATGCACTTGACATCATATTATATATTTATTTTATCCTTATATAATTTCTGTATGATTAACAAAATATGTGAGTTTATTCTTTCTTGTCTGTTGGTTTGTAAAATATACTTTGTATTATTATTTCAGTGGTTAATTAGAAGAATTAAAAAGTATAAAATTTGTCCATATTTTAATTTGAATATTTTATTTATTTCCTTTGAGCTTTTTAATATGTTAAGCATGATTATTATCTTTAAAATGTATGTATTATCAATATCAATAAATATTTACCATTTTCTGTTTCTATGTCATTATTTACTTTTTTTTTAAAGATTTGTTTATTTATTTGAAAGTCAGTTACACAGAGAGAGGAGAGTCAGAGAGAGAGAGATAGAGAGAGAGAGAGAGAGAGACAGAGAGACAGAGAGGTCTTCCATCCCCTGGTTCACTCTCCAAGTGGCTGCAAAGGCCGGAGAAGTGAAGATCTGAAGCCAGGAGCCAAGAGCTTCCTCCAGGTTTCTCACATAGGTGCAGAGGCCCAAGCACTTGAGCCATCTTCCACTGCTTTTCCAGGCCATAGCAGAGAGCTGGTTCAGAAGTGGAGCAGCAAGGACGAACTGCGCCCATATGGGATGCTGGCACTGCAGGCAGCGACTTCACACACCACACCACAGCTCCAGCCCCATTATTTTCTTTATATTTTTGACAGCACTATATGTTTTCATCATGCAGAACATGTTTTGAAGTAAAGGGATACATTGTGGAATGGTTAAATCCAGCTAGTTTACAAATTTATTACCTTACAGTTATCATTTCTGTGGCAAGAGCATAAATTCCTATTCTTAACATTTTTTTAAGAACACACAAGCTATGATTACTAAATACAATTATCTTGCTTTTTCTCTAGAGATTCATTCTTCCTATCAATATTAATTATGCACGTTTTGACCAAATTGTGCTCTATGTCACTCATTTTACACTCTAACCTGTGGCAATCACCATTGCACTATTTCCATGAGATCAGCATGTTTGGATTACACATTTGAGTGAGATCATGTGGTGTCTGTCTTATTGTGCCTTTAATTAATATAATGTCCTTTCTTTTATGTTAGTCACCAATGGGATTTCCTACTTGTGATCAGCATTCTTCAGTTTCATTTCGAAGTGCCTGGGCTTCAAATCACTTTTTCTGATTTTCCTTAGAATATTCTTACGTTTCTTATATTAGTGGATTCTTACTTTATCACAAAGATTTCTATTTAATTTTAATTTTATTTTTATTTACTTAATTGTTTTTCATAATTATTTCCTTAACTATTTTCTTCCTTCCATTCTCTGCCCCACCTGATGTTTTTATCGCACTCAGCCAGTATCTCACTCTACCTTTCAACTGTTTGAAAGACCTTTTTGTAAAATTTTGTTTCTGTATATCTTCTCTTGCATTTTGATGGATTTTCAGCTGCATTTTCTAGTCTGCTTAATTTATCTCAGCAGCGTCTAAACTGCCTTCAACTATTACATTTTTATTTCAGAAATTATAAATTTTTCAACACTAGACATTTTATTTTTCAGATTTGTTTCATTTCTCACTTTAGATAGCATACTTTAATGTGGATAATATTTATTGAATGTTTAATTGTTTAAACATTTTATTCATTCTAGAATATAGTCTCTGTGTAAATGATTCAAGTCCTTTTCATTGGTTACTAAATATATTGTGTCTTCCTTTTGCTAATTCTATTTTTTATTTTGACAGGTGGAGTGGACAGTGAGAGAGAGACAGAGAGAAAGGTCTTCCTTTGCCGTTGGTTCACCCTCCAATGGCCACCATGGCCAGTGCACCGCACTGATCCTGATGGCAGGAGCCAGGTGCTTCTCCTGATCTCCCATGCGGGTGCAGGGCCCAAGCACTTGGGCCATCCTCCACTGCACTCCCTGGCCACAGCAGAGAGCTGGCCTGTAAGAGGGGCAACCGGACAGAATCCGGCGCCCCGACCAGGACTAGAACCCTGTGTGCCGGTGCCGGAGGCAGAGGATTAGCCTATTGAGCCATGGCATCGGCCCTTTTGCTAATTCTCTCTGTTACTTGCCCTGTATTGTGTCAGTTTAAGGAGAATTAAATTTGATTTTGATCTATGGAGGCCCTGCAGGTCTAAGTCGGGAAATCCTTTCTATGGAGAATCTTTCAGGGTTTTTGTTTGTTTTCTAATCTAGAACATTGATGCTGTATCCCCTAGGCACCTCAGTCCCTCTCCAGGGTTACATCTAAGGGAGAAATATCTCACTAACTTGGTCCTCTGTTATTATCACAGATATCTATATCATACACACTGAATTTTAGGACAGGCTCTACACTCTTTTGCCTGTGGTGCACTCTGGTCTCTTATTTCTCTCTCTCAGTGCTGAACCAGGATTCTATATTGGAGTCACTGGGTCCAAGTCCTGACTCTACTCCCTGCTCAAGATTCATGCCAATGCACATTCTGTGAGACAGCAACTGATGGTTTATATAGATGCGTCCTTGCCACCCATGTGAGAGACTGGGAGATCCTAATTCAGTTTTTGTCTCTTGTGACTCTGCTACAATGAACATGAGATTGAAGCTACCAGAAAATATGAATTTCTTTGAAAGTAGATGCAGGAGTGAAATTGCTGCAACATTTAACTGTTTTTGTCAAAATTATTCATTCTCTACTTTTTTGAATGCTATGAAAACTTTCAAGTATATATTGAAGCACTAATATGTTAAAACTGCTTAATATTCATTATTTTTAATTGCATAATAACTTTCAAAAGAACATTAGGCTTCTTCCAAAGGTCTATGTGATTTTCAAGTATGGAAAAGCAAGTTCAGGATGAGCATCTTTTAAATATTTATTTTTATTTTATTTTGAAAGGCAAAGTTACACAGAGAGAGATATATAGAGACAGAGAGAGAGGTCTTCCATCTGCTGGTTCACTCCCCAAATGGCTGCTATGACCTGGGCTGGACCAAGCCAAAGCCAGGAGCCAGGAGCCAGGAGCCAGGAGTTACTTCCTGGTCTTTCATGTGGGTGCAGGGGCCCAGGGACCTGAGCTATGCTCTACTACTTTCCCAGGTTAATTAGCAGGGAGCTGGGTCCTAAGAGTGACAGCTAGGCCTGGACTCCAAGTCCATATGGGATGCTGGCACTGCAGGCAGTAGCTTAACCTGCTGTGCCAGAGCTCCAGGCTGAGAATGAGCATTTAAAATACAGACGATGTATTTCAAATCTTGGGCTTTTATCCCTTCTGATACACTATAGTTTATGCAAGGTAGTATCCCAAGAATGCTTGTGTTATACTACCTGTTATAGTATGCATGGCCTGCTATTAAGTTTAACACTTCTTAAAACTTTAGTCAAAGTTCTTTCACCGGGTCCATTCCATTAGTAATATTCATATGATTAACTCATGAATGCATCTGATAAAATTGTTGCAGAAACAATCATGTGCTTTAGTATAATTTTATAAACTTAGAGTTCCTGTGATCATTTTCAACCGTCTCCATCAGTATTTTTAATAGTCAATAAAATTAATTGAAATGTTTAAACTCTTTGTAAGTTCATTTCAGAGTGAAAATGTGTAAGTAGTGTTTAAAACTAGAAAAGTGTCTTATGGTTACATTACAAACAACTACAAGGCATATAGTATGCATCATACAATCCCTATAATATAAGTCAATGCTCTATATTAGGCTTTCCAACAATAAAGATTTTCTACAACTAACCAAAATTCTCCCAAAAGTATTCACTCTTTATTTACCAATGTGATTATAAAATGATCCTGAAAAAACACTGGTGAGGCGATATAATAGGAACAAAAACAAAATGAAATATTTATCCCATTTTAATAAGGAAAATGGAATCTTTTTATTAGCTTTCTCATTTAATTGCATATAACTTTATTTTTCACCAAATCTTAGCGTGATAACTAATGCTAAATTTGAAATGTTGGAGATTAGTTGATGTAAGAATCCTAAACATGAATTTATAACCTTTTTGTTTGAATGAATTTTCTTAAGACAATTTCAAAATTATTTACTTGAAAAATAATGAGATGATATTTAAATATCCCAGGGTCATTTTTGGACCCAAAAAGGATTTGACAACATACTTGAATGTTGCTTACTCTGTAAATGCTTCAGTAATTTATGTAGGTATTTCTTAAGCATGATTGAATTATCACGATGGGCAATTACTGTGACTCATTAGATACTATAACTATTGTGTGTAAGGTTTCAATGCATTAAGTTTAAGCAAGAAAAATAGCACGTCACCTATGCACTAATGTCAGATATTTTCAATTTAAAGGTTTTCTTTTTCTTATTTTAAGATTCCAGTTTTCTGCTAAGTTGTAAGTGTCTCTGAAAACACTATTTGGGGCTTTCATTTTCCATTAATCCTCATTTTTAAATGTATTTTGTGGCATAGAATTGTCATAAAATAAGAGTGAATCATTATTCTTTTTGATGTTCGAGATGCAGAGACACAGAATCACCACTAGTGATGAAGAGCTTAGAAAATAAAAGATGGAGACAACAAAACTAAAATTGAATCTTTCAAAATGTGAATGAAGGAAAGAATCCTTTTACATGATGCATCTGAATTTCAAGCATTATGAGCTCCTCATGGGGAAATTCCTTTTATAAAAAACAATAAAAAGTTTATCTAAAAACCAAAATATAAATATAAATACAGTATTTATTCTTGATGACCCAGTCTTCTGAAATGTTAAAAACATAGTTGGTGAAGAGGTGGACTGAAGTTCTTATGACTGAAATATAAACACAAAATAGGAGTATTTTATTGAGGATGCAAATTCAGGTATCTACAAAAATGTAATGGTTAATTAGTAGCAAAGAAGTCCTGGTCCAGGCTGTGATGAACATAAAGCACATTTCCCTTCAAATTGTTATCATAAGTAGATTTTTCGGATACCCTCTTTATCTATTTGACGTTACAAAAATTAAGCAAAAAATCCATTTAATTAAAAATGGTAAAATAGATACTATTGTATTCATTTTTTAAACAAATGTTCTCTAAACCATAATTGTGAAGTGCATACTCTTCCCCTGATCAAACACAGCATCCTGGGAGCTAAATAGGGCCAAAACATTCTATTAAGTCAGCGTTCGCAAGAGTTTCATCCTTACAAGATCCCTAGCAATCAGGGAAATGCAAATCAAAACCACAATGAGGTTTCACCTCACCCCGGTGAGAATGGCTCACATTCAGAAATCCACCAACAATAGATGCTGGAGAGGATGTGGGGAAAAAGGGACACTAATCCACTGTTGGTGGGAATGCAAACTGGTGAAGCCACTATGGAAGTCAGTCTGGAGATTCCTCAGAAACCTGAATATAACCCTACCATTCAACCCAGCCATCCCACTCCTTGGAATTTACCCAAAGGAAATTAAATTGGCAAACAAAAAAGCCGTCTGCACAGCAATGTTTATTGCGGCTCAATTCACAATAGCTAAGACTTGGAACCAACCCAAATGCCCTTCAACAGTAGACTGGATTAGGAAATTATGGGACATGTACTCTACAGAATACTATACAGCAGTCAAAAACAATGAAATCCGGTCACTTGCAACAAAATGGAGGAATCTAGAAAACATCATGCTGAGTGAATTAAAAAAAAAAAAAAAAAAAAAAAAAAGAATAGCACATTTCAAGGAACACTCTGAGTTACTCATTCACCATCATATTTCTATTCTGTTATAAATTATAAAAAGTAAAACTTTTGACTAGCCTGGCAGTTTTATAGTTACCGTTGGCACTGGTTTAGATTTACTTATTTTCATTAGATAGGTTTCAACATTTTCCCCATATAAGGATCTTGCTGAATTTTGTCCCAACCCAGACAATTTTCTTTTTCTAAATACCTAAAATTAAGAAAGATGGAAAGTCTATATATTTGTATGCCCAGTTTGGTCAAGCACTGATTTGGGGGATGCTTTATTTTAATTGTAACCTTCTTTGGCAGATCAGCACATCGATTGCGTAGACCCATCTGTTGTCCCAGCAATTAGTTGGCTTACATCTTGATGAACCAGGCGTGTATCCAATGTAAGAAGTGCCTTCCATGGGAGGCCTTGATTATGAAAATAAAATTTGGCTTCCAAAAGCAATGCCGAGTGCATCTTGGCCTTAAGCCTGTGCATTCATTCATGGCAGTTTGGGGCTGCTCTAAAACACACACCATTTATTCAAAATATTAATTGAAAAACGTCCATTTGTCAGAGTAAAATTGCCTTCAGCTTTGCTTTGAGTAATTTCATGGTTGTTTTAAAACACCCAAATCACAGTCGAGGAAATAGGCATCATTTACTCTTAGATTTACTTGAAAGTTCTACTAAAGCTTTGCATATTAGTTTTTCCATATTTATATAAGAATGTTAGCAGAATATTTTCAGAGAGCTCACCATTAAAATTATCAATATTAAAATACAAATTCAGAATTGAAAATCATTATAGTTCAATTGTTACCTCTATCTTCTGTCACGTGAAAACCAAACTATATCTATTTTTTACACAAAAATGTTCCCTGTATAAATTAATGTTCTGCTATAAATTAAATAGGGAATGGTTGTATTTTTGCTTTTAATGATCTATCTATAAATACAAAAGCCACTGTCCCTTATGAAAATTATCATAAACTTGCACTCATTTAATATGTCTCAATCCATTCACCCATTCATATATGAATACACACATGGGCATATTACATATATATAAAACTAAATTTATGCAAGAATGCTAGATTCTAGTGATAAAGTATCAACGAAAACATTGAATTTGATGAATACACAATGGCATTGTTGAATTTCAATTGTAGTGTGGATAAAAATATACTAAGTAGAACGAATAAATGAAATAATCGTTATTATATATTAGTGTTCCTCAGAAAAAATCAAGCAGAGAACACATAAATGAGTGCAAAGTGTGTATTGCAATTTCAGATAGGGTGAACAGAGCTGTAACTGGGAAGGTGATATTTGAGCAATTACTAGGATGACAAGAGGGCATATAACAGGAAGTCTTAAGGAAGCTATAGTATCAGGCAGAGACATTAGCAAATGCACAAATCCTGAGGCAAGAGTGCGCCTGGTATGCTTTGGGAATAGCTAGGAGCCAATGTGCTTGTGGCAGGAAATAGAGAAAGAGCAATTGGAAATGAGGAAAGAGAAAATGGGCTATTTGTAAGTACTTTGGTTTCCATGCAGAGTGAGATGGTGATTTTGGGGAAGTTTTGAACTGGATTTGGGTAGCATAACTGTGATTGCTCAGTAGAGAATTAAATGCAGAGGGGCAATATTGGAAGTAGGAGGGCCAGTTAGGAAGCAAGAACAACCCACCTGAGACGCGATGGTTGCTTTACCCAGAGTTGTAGCTGTGAAAATGCTGACAAATGGTTAGAGTACATATTTTTAAGAGAAAGAATAAGAAAAATGTGCTGAAGATTGGATAGATGCCAAGACACAGTAACTAAGATTTAGCTGTTGCTACTGGAAGTATGTAGTTCAGCTCACCTGAACGGAATATTGGGTTTAAAACTTGCATCCATTTCTTCTTCTTTTTTCCACTTTCACAACAGAAGTGTCAGCTGTTTGCATCTTTGTTCCTTCCACAACACAAAACCCTCAGCAATATGTATCACCCTTCTGTAATCCAATTGCGTGGAGACATCTTACATTATGCCAAGTTCAGTAACTATGCCACAGTCATTCCTATTGGTGAGCATGCCAGTACTCAACATGTGTTTTTATTCCTCCAGCTCATTTAGTCAAATATCTCATTGCATAAATCATCAGTGTCAGTGAAACTGCAAAATATAGATCTATATACTGCTTTCACTTATCTTGTTAAATAACTGAAACCACCTATTTTCCAATGCTAACCACTTCTTCACAAACAGACTTAATGTCAGTGCTCTTCTCTAATTTTTTAAGAAAAGATAATAATGATTCAACTTGAGTATCAATTTTCTTTACTTATCTATCAAATCAACTATAGGTTTCTTGAAGAACAATCTTATACTGAAGTGAATTGAATATATTTTAAGTCCCTATGAAATAGACTAAACACTATTACTGTCTATGTGATACTATCAAATGTTTGTTTTTCTCTACCAAGAAAAATGATTAACAGGCAAACTCAGGCTTCTGTAATCACATTCTTTGAAATGAATAACTAGATATACTTATTTTATCCAATAAGTTTCCTACCTAAGTGATTCATTCATTTACTTTCTTTTTTCATAAATACATTTTCATGGCTTTAACTTTCAATTACATGATGATTATATTCAACTCTTTATCCCTAATCTGGACCTCTCCTTTAGCTCTTAACTAATATACATAATTGCTCAGCTAACTTAGTTTAGATGCTTCTCATTCAAGTCAAATTCATTTCAAATATATTTTTAGCATAGCATGAAATCTATTTTTCTTCCTTTGTTGAAATACCACTTAGTAGATACTCAGTTGATATTCAGGATTCATCAGAGATTCCTGTATTCTTCTTATCACTCACTTTCTAGATATTCTTTCTCTCTCTATCTCTTCTCTTTCTATCTCAATATCTTTATTTACATATACATAACATTGTAAAGTTCAGCAGTTACTTCTGAGCACAAATGGACTTATGCAAATTTTTTAAAAGTGAAATAAAATTTAATCTTTGCAAGCATGAATATATACATATGTATTGGGATGTAAGTTTGAGGGGAGGATTGTGGCTGAATCTGATACTCTTGGGGCTGGCGCTGTGGCTCACTTGGTTAATCCTCCGCCTGAGGCGCCAGCATCCCATATGGTTCTAGTCCTGGTTGCTCCTCTTCCAGCTCAGCTCTCTGCTATGGCCCGGGAGTGCAGTGGAAGATGGCCCAAATGCTTGGATCCCTGCACCTGCATGGGAGACTAGGAGGAAGCACCTGGCTCCTGGCTTCGGATCAGCACAGCGGCAGCCATAGCAGCCATTTGGGGGGTGAACCATCAGATGGAAGACCTTTCTCTCTGTGTCTCTATTTATAACTCTTTTTATTTGAGAATTAAGAGAAAGAGGCGGGGGGGATGGGGGTGGGTGGGTATTTCCCATCATTTTATTCTCCAAATGCCAGCAAAGGGTGAAGCTGGGCTGAGGCCAAAGAGCTAGAAATGCAGCCCAGGCTCCCACGTGGTTAGCCAGCCAAAACCCCATTGCTGTAGTTCGCATCCACTGATCTCCAGGGTCTGCTATGGCAGGAAGTTGGAACTGTGAGTTGGAGCCCAGCCTTGAACCCAACTAATTTTTTGTGAGATGCATGATTTTACAAGTTATATCAAACAGCTGCTGTTGCAAACACATTTTTGATGGTACAGTTTTCTAATATTAATGTTCTTTTTGCTTGATGATTAGATTTCCAGTCAGCTACACAAGGATGAAAAACAGTCAAGCATTTGTCTTACAGTTTCTTTCCATATTTCTTCTTTTTATATGAATGTAATTTCAATAAAATAAATCAATATTTCACATTGAGGATGCTTGTAGAAGACATTCTAAGCTCTTGGCAACCAGTAAAGAGAAGTTTCAAACCTATTTCTATTTCAAATGATCAACTTTCAAGTTATTTTATGTTGTGTTTGTTTATAATTATTTGCATAAAATGCAATACTACCCAATAAATAATATTCTAAGTCATACTAAGTGTAGTTAAGCATAAATATTTAGTTTTTATTATCACTAACTTCTACTAAATATTTAAGTAATAACTGTATGAATTCTTAAATAGTACATAATTCAGATAGCATTATATTAGCCTCATGAAATAAGTAAATAAAAACCCAATAAAGAGATAAATGACATTGAACTCCAGAATTAAAATATGAAATGAATTTTCATGTGATATTAACATTGTTTATAAATGTTATATTTTAGCTTTTTATTTTTAAAATTTTACTTATTTTCTTACTTGTTATGCATAGAAACTGAGAGAGAGAGAGAGAGAGAGAGAGAGAGAGAGAGAGAGAGAGAGAGAGAACCCATGCTCTGGTCACCCAACAAATGCCTGCAATGATGCAGCCTGGGTTAGGCCAAAGCCAGCAGTCAGAATCTCAATCAATTACCCCAGTGCAGATGTGTGTGTCTCAACATGTGTTTTAACCACTAGGCTAAATTCCCACTGAAAATTTCTGTTTTAAATAAACCTTCTTTGTCTTTTCATCTTTTTTTAAGCTAACATTTTCTTATCCTTCCTTACACTAAAATTTATTGCTGAACAACTGCTGTTCGGCTTTATGGCCACACATTCAGCCTTTAACCCTTGCAATCAAGACTTTTCCCCACCACTGAAGGAAAAAAATACTGTGTTTATGGTATCAGTAACTTTCCACTGTTCAAATATCTAATTCATGTTCACCACTACTTCCTTTAGATTTCAACAACATGTAACCTGGTTGGTGTCCCCCCACCCCTTTCTTTTACTTCTGTCCCTTTGGCTGCCTTCAAAACACTCTCTTTGCTTTTTGATACAATTTTTATTGTTTCATCTTTCTGTATGTGTTTCAGGGGTAGTTGGGATCCCTATATACAGGACTCAAAATTGTGTCTCCAAATTTTAGACCAATATTTTCCAATGCCTGATTTTCATTTTTTTTTAAGGTAAGTTGGATCTCCAACTGAATGAATTAGTTTTCATCAGCATCCCAATTATTGCTTCTCAGCCTTTTGGTTAAGATCAAGTGCAGCATCCCAATTAGCCAAGTTAGGAGCCTTTATGGTATCTATGGTTCATTACTCTCCACTATCTCTCAGATCAAGTAAGTTACAAAACCATCTAAATTCTACTTCAAATGCTGTCACAACCAGTCTTTCTTTTTCATCTTTTCCAGTATTACCATCAATATGTTGGTTAAGGCACTTATCAAATGTTTTAAAGTGCATTATGAATCCACAAAATTCTATATCACTATACTCTCAGAGTTAGAGTGTTATCCTTGACATTTCACTAAACTTGTTTCTGAGTTGTGATTTTGTCAGATTAATTATTCTCTGTCAGATACAATTTTTAATTCTTATTCTTTGTAACAGAAGTCTAAGCTTTGTATAATAGCATAAAGCTTCCTACTCAACAGTATACTGGCTAATTATTTGAACTCCTCTTTATGCATTCCACCAATCATTGACATTTTCTTTGATTTCATGATCCATGTTACATGATACACCCTGTTCTGAGTGTATAAAAACGTACATTTGGAATTACTGTATGAAACAGATATGAACCAGTTGACTGATTGTTGTTTCACATAGTTGCTTCTCAAAGCCTATGAATATTTATATTTTCATCCTTGCCAATTTTCCAATGTCCAAACACATATCCTGCAGAGACTTCCTATTTGTATTTTGTGCACGCTGGTTTATAAAAATAAATTAAAATGAAAGCCTTGGTGTTGGAACAATGGCTGCATAGTTGCTAAATGTATAATCTAAAGCTTAGCAGATCCAAATTATGTCCACATATTTTAGAGCTGCCAATCATATTGAACAACAATCAGAGAATTTATCAGGGAAAGTGGAAGAATTTGAAATGATTTGAATTAAATGAAATAACTTCTTCCAAATTTAAGGTGAAAACATTATGCCAAGTATAAAAGCAATGTCATGTCGCGCTTTCCCTTGGGTCAGGGTAAACTGGGGACTGCTGCGGCTGCCCAGTGTCATGGAGAGGGTATTGAACTATGTAATCACCAGACCAGGAAGATACGGAAACTAAAAATTCAAAGTAGGTTTTCTGTAGAATGTGTGCCCTCTCAAGGCATATGAAGTCAGAAAAGTGTAAGTCAAACCATTATGAATTAAAGGCCCCTTTATTATTTCAGAAAATCTCATGCACCTTAATTCCTGTTGAACACAATTACATTGCACATGCAAGGAGTGTAGAACTCCATGTCTCCCACTGTTGTTGCACTCAAGGAACTCAATTCATGTCCTTTAGACTCATGGAGGATTTTTTTTTTTTTAATTTCTATCCAAAGTGAAATATTTTGGGAGAGGAATTCTTCCTGTAGCCAGAGACTTGGACACTCATGACGTGCTCATTCACGTTCTGAGTAGAGGGAAATGACCTGAATCAAAGACAGATTTAGAGCCAAGGCCAGTGGCCATTGGCTAATGTGCTAAACGATCTCCTCACTGGAGGTGAAAGTATATATATCTTTTAATGACATCTAACTTCAGACCAGAGAGCAGGCATCACAGATGAAACATTAAGCAATAAAATGTATATTAGGATTTGGCCAGAAAATACCAGTCACCTGTGTCATTGACTACACCAGTATTTTAAAAAAGGCAAGTGTTCCTCATGGCTGGGATGATTGCTACAACTGAAAAGACCAGAGAAAATGATGTATTAAACATTCCTGATTCTGATTCCGCCCCACTAGCAATTTTCACAAAAGTCACCTGTAGTTTTCTTATTCTAAAAGCTAAGAATGCCTCCACTCGTGTCCCGTGAACTAACAGTAGATTTGAGAACATTAACACCTCACCTTTGTTGAGTTCTTTCATTTTGGCCTTTAATGGGTTATACTGGTTTTGTTTCTCTGTCTAAAACTTCATATTCTTTTTGAATATTGGTGTTTTCAGAACCCTTTCTAGTCTTTTTTGATGACTGCACTCTTCCTTTGAAGGTTATATTAATGGCCAAACTTTCAATTATAAAATGTATGATAGATTGAGACACTATTAGATACAAAGAAATTGAACTAATAATTTGTTTATAATATGTTTCTGGACTACTCATTTTAGAAAGCAATGTATTAATATTCAAAACATGTTTATTCTTGACCCAGAAATCTCATGGACATTTATATATTTTAGAAGCATGCATATATTTGAAGAATAAACATCAAGATATTTTTTCTTGCAGCATTGCTCATAAAAGTAACTATTTAAAAACATTAATATAAAATTCAACTCATTAGGCAATGAATCTAAATAGATGTAGAATATTTGTTTTCTGTACTTGTATACTACAATTTTAAAATTAAGTGTTTAAAGAAACACATACCAGCAGACTGTAAGAAATGCAAAGTTTTTACTGCGGACGACTCTTGAAGGCTGAAGTGGGGGAGGGAGGAGCAGGCAGAAGGGCCTCCAGATCTTGATTCAGATCTGACAGCTGTGGAAGGGAAAGAAGTTCTGGGTGGGTGGAACGTCAAGCAGTATCACAGCTATAGTGCAATCTCACCAAAGGTGAGGGCAGCCCCAGACCACACATTGCCTGTTGGATCTGCCCACGTTGGGCAGATGTTCTCGAGCTCTTCTACCCCTGCCATACTTGTCCTTGGTTGTAAAGCTCCCAGAATGTCTGCAGTGGTTCTTGAGGGGAATGTTGGAGACTACAGCCTGTCTCTGAGCTGCACTCCTCACTGTGTGTCCTCTTAAAGGACTCTCTAGTGTCACAATTCATAGCAAATTCAGCTACTGTGTTTAGCTTTCTTAAAAGCAATATACTAAACAAAATGAACTGAGTGATATCAATTAGAAAAGCACCCAAACATAGATAAGGTGTTTATATACACAGAATATGTATGGAGATATTGATGGTATTTGCTGTGGGGATAAGGGATGCAGGACAAGGACAATCTCGGAGGGTGCTTGTGCTTTACCTGCATGGTCAATATGTTGCATCCATATGAATATTTAAAATGACATACACAATTTGAAATTTTAAACTAAATTAAGTGGAATTAGTTTTTTTTGGGAGGGGTAAATGCACATGTTTATAAATAGCCAGTTATAGTTAAATGAAAATTTTTGACAGTTTTCATTGGCAGACCTACAGGATAATTTGCCAAACAGAACTGCAAAGCTTGATTAATTTTTACAAATTAATTTCCCCATCCTGATAAGGAAAAGACCTAGACTATAGGATGAGATGGAACACACTTAAGTCATTATTCACTGTCTAATTCCTGAATACACAATACAACAGTGCACACAGAAAAGCATAAGCACACACTACTCAGAAGATACGTGTGTACTCATCTGTATACATTATTTATTATTATACATTAATATATATATATATATATATATATATATATATATACGTGTACATATGTGTGAACATGTGTGTGTACTTTGCCCCTTACAGGAAGACATAGGATTAAGGATCCAAAATTGAAAAACAGCATTCATAGCAATGGTGAAAATATTGTAGGTATGCCAGCGCCGCGGCTCACTAGGCTAATCCTCCACCCTGCGGCTCTGGCACACCGGGTTCTAGTCCCGGTCTGGGAGCCAGATTCTGTCCTGGTTGCCCCTCTTCCAGGCCAGCTCTCTGCTGTGGCCAGGGAGTGCCAGGGAGTGCAGTGGAGGATGGCCCAAGTGCTTGGGCCCTGCACCCCATGGGAGACCAGGAGAAGCACCTGGCTCCTGCCATTGGATCAGCGCAGGGCGCCAGCCACAGTGCGCTGGCCGCGGCGACCATTGGAGGTTGAACCAATGGCAAAAGGAAGACCTTTCTCTCTGTCTTTCTCTCTCACTGTCCACTCTGCCTGTCAAAAAACAAAAAGAAAAACAAAAAAAAAAGAAAATATTGTAGGTAGGTAAAAAGAAAACGTCAATGGTGACTCACAGGCCATTATTTTGAGTCTTAGTCTACCTTGATAGGACCCAATGTTAAAATACATATGCAGAGAATCATTTAAAATGCCAGATTTCTAACTAATAGGATTAGCTATTGAATGGTTGAGTCCATGTTGTATTTGATTTTATTTCCTGCATAGTGAAGTTACAAAACATGCTCATAAAAAGTGCAAATCACTTGGTCTCATTTAAAATTTGTTATATCTTTGTCTACTCAGTGCTACTTAATTGAATTAGACATTTAATTTTGACTTGATTTGAAATTCTAATATGCAGCATGTTACTTCATTTGTCTTAGTGAATGTGCATTCTGCTTTATAATACAAAGATATAGAGAGCAGAGATTTAATTTACTAAACTTGATGCACAGTATGTGTTTAAGAAATTGAATTTGAGAATACCAGTGGTTGTTTATGTGAGTGTTTAAATTATTAGTTTTCAGAAAAATGAGATGCTCACTTAATTTGTCAGGAAGTAAATGAAAGTAGAGGTTTTGCTATACATATTTACTTCTCCATTCACTTGCTATTTTTACCCAATATTTACACGTAAATGCCACTAACTATATTCACACATTAATAATTTATTACATATTAAAATATTTATAATAATTTTCAAATTAACTGTGAATTCACATTTGAATAAAGCTCTTGGAAATAAGAACTAAAATTCTTGCTCTACCCATTTTAAAACAAATATAGTAATATCTAATGATTAAGAAAATAAGATAAATATAGTATAATTTAGTTAGACCAATATTTACTATGTTCAAGCTACTAACATGAATGCACAAATCAATATACATAAATAAATAAAGATGCCTTACAAGATCCTGGAAATGAATATTATGAAAAACTACATGGATTTTTTAAAAACTGCACCAAAATATACATGCATTTGTCTATGAGTATATACACACACAGACTCAAACACATATAGCCATCTCTCTTCATATCTTAAAATTTATACAGTCTTCATGGTATTGGAATCCTAATTAAAACAAGCAAGGAGTAAAATCTGATATTTTCTATAAATTATGCAAATATTTGAAACTATTTTTAATAATAATTGGATAGTAATTTGAAAGATTAGATTTATTCAATGTGATAAAATATTTTCTACAAAGGAATATTAATATGGACTTCAAAAATAGAGATAAGTCAACCAGGTAGAGATGATGTGAAAGTCATTCGAAGTTTACCAAAAGAAACACTAAGTTCCGTTAAAGCAGAATATGCATAAAGAAACATCAGTTTAGAGTTGAAGCGCACTGAATGACCAATGAAAGCTCTTATGTTTTGTACTGGGCATGAAAAATCTTTAATATTTCTTAATTTATCAGCAGATTTTTATGATCAGAGTTCTGATTCAGGAGTATATACCCATTTGAAGAGTATGATATTACTAACAAAGTAACTATATTAATGAGATAATAAAGTAGTATTTATCATAAATTCTAATATACAGTTAGAATTTTCTCTAAAAATTGACATATAACTTTTCCACAACAAATTATTTTCACCATTGTTCAATATATTGGTGAAAACAAATGATGCAATAGGGCAACATCTGTAGCAAGGAAATTTTTAATTTTAGTATTTTTTTTTTTTATTTCTCTGGCTTAGCAAATCCACTCTTTGTATGTTTGGGATTCCTAGCTATTGGCGGTTCTATGATTCTCAGGAAGTACCTGCATTTGCCAACATATGCTGAACAAACATGTGTCCATCCCCACTCTACCTGTGAGACTAATCTTAGTTGTGTCAACTCTCCCATCCATGCTGCCAAAGTGTTTTTGGCTTAAACAACAGGTACTGTAATTCTCTTGGTTACTAATGGCCTGTGCAGTGGTACGTGGTACAGAACTGTGCAAATGGTGGCCTCAGAATGTTTCTTCCATAGACCCATCATTCATGTCACTGAACACAGACTAAAAATAGAGACCATGGCTTATCCATGGATACAGACATAGAAATAGTAACAGTGATGCTGCAAATATCACATGCATGTATTCTTTGTGTCTGGTCTCTTTTCTAAAATGATTTTTAACATCCATCCATGTTGCTATATGTACCAGTAGATGGTTTCATTTAATGAATGAATAGTATTTGAACATAAACCAATATGATTTGTTAACACATTCAGCTCTTGGGACCAATGTTTGGCACAGCAGCTGAGATGTTGCGTGTGATACATGCATGCCATATTAGTGTGCTTGGGTGAAAATCCCAATAGTGCTCCCAATTCTAGGTTCTTCCTAATGGGCTCTCTTGAAGGCAACAGGAGATCATACAAATGATTAGGTCCTTGACACCCAATGGGGGACCTGCATTGAGTTCTCATCACCTGGTTTGGGAATATTCCTACCTTAGCTGTTGTGAGCATCTGCAGAATGAATCAGATGATGGAATAATTTTTTGTGGGGGCATAATACTGTTAAATTGTTTTTTCAGAATTTCATAGTGTATGGAAAATAAGTATTTTGTAAAGACTCTGATTTAACTCCAAATGCTATTTTTGCATTCATTTTGACTATGACATGGCTTTCTTGACACTTTTAACATGGTGAATTATCACACTGATGTATTTGCTTTCTAAGTATACTTATCAGAGTAGTTTTAGATTCATAACAAAATTGATCAGAGGGTACAGATGAACCTGTATTACTTCTGACTCCATACATGTCCTACTGTCAACCATCCCATGTTGTAAAATCACACAATTGATAAAACCTATATTGACAAATTATTATCCTTTGAACTCCACAGTTGACATTTGAGTTCATTCTTCATTCTACATTGCATGGATTGCATGTGTATGTGACATGATAATAGTAGTCAAAATAGTTTTATTGCTTTAAAATGCTCTGTTCTACACATATTTATTTCACAATTCCCACTAATCCTAAGCAGCCATTGATTATTTGTTACTGTCTCTATGACTTTATCATTCCAGAACGTCATACAGTTAGATAAAATATATAGCATTTAAAAATATTTATTCATTTTTAAAGAGTTATGTATTTATTTGAAAGGCAAAGTTACAGAGAGGCAGAGGCAATGAGAGAGAATGAGAGAGAGAGAGAGAGAAGTCTTCAGTCTGCTGATTCACTCCCCAGGTGACCGCAATGGCTGGAGCTGAGCCATTCCGAAGGCAGGAGCAAGAACATCTTCCTGGTCCCCCATATGGATGCAGGAGCCCAAGGACTTGGACCATCTTCTGCTTTCCCAGGCCATAGCAGAAAGCTGGATCAAGATTTGAGTAGCTGGGGCTTGAACCAGTGCTCATAAGGGATGCTGGCACTGCAGGTGGTGGCTTTACCTGCTATGCCACAGCACCGGCCCCCAGTACATAGCATCTTTGCATTAATTTCTTTCATGTATAATATGTATTCGATACCTCTCAACATCTTTTGATGTCTTGATAGTTTATTTTCTTTAAGCAATGAGTAATGTTTCACTGTCTAGGTCCTCAACATTTGTTTATTCATTAATCTTTCTACTTAAATACATCTTTGTTGCTTCCAAGTTTTTCTATTAATGAATAAAGCTGTTACAAATATTCATGGACAAATTATTACATATTATTATTATGTGTACATGGTTTCTCAACTCATTGATTAAATACCAGAGAGTATGATTACTGCATCTTGTGGAAAATTACATTTACCTTTGTAAAAAAAAACTATTGTCAAATTGCCTTCCAAAATACCATCATCAATTTGCATTCCTATGTACAATGAATGAGAAATGCTGTTTCCCTACAACCTCAGCAGTATTTAATGTCTGCTTTGGATTTGGGCCATTCTAATAGTGTAAGTTGGCATCTAGTCATTGTTTCAATTTGCACTTTTCTAAGGATACGTGGTATGGAACATCATTTAATATATTTACATGTTATTTGTATATATTTTCTGGTGAGAAATCTGTGCATGTATTTTGCTGTTTTCATACCTGGGTTTTTCATTGTCTTATTTTTTCAGGTTGTTTCTTTTTCTTATTTGTTGAATTTTACTTGTTTTGTATAATTTAGTAATCTATTGTTTATACAGTGTCTTTGCAAAATATTTTCACCAAATTTGTGGCTTAATTCTGCATTCCCTTAGCAATGTATTTTGCACATTTTTAATTACTTTTATTGTATTTATTCTTTATTTTATGGTACATGTCTTTGTTGTAACTTGGAATGATTTGTGTCATTTTAAATTAATTGAGACTTACTTTGTAGATGAAAAAAATGAACAATTTTGATAGGTATTCAATGTGCATTCAAATAATATTTTATTTTTTCTGTTTTGGGTTATAATGTCTTACATGTTAATTATGTTAAATTCATTGCAAATACCTTCTAATTTCTCTATCTCTGCTTCTTCTCAATTGTCCTGTCAATTACTGATTGAAGTGTTGAATACTTCACTGTATTGTGCATTTACTCTTAAATTTCCTTTTTAAATAGCTTTTTTTCCATCTTATTTGAAGGTATTTATTAGGATATTGGAAATCTTTTGTCTTCTAAATAATTTAACCACTTTATTGTTTTGAAATGTCTCTCATTAATCAATGGAGAGATTTCTTGCTCTAAGTTTGTTTATATTATATTAACATAGACATTCCAGCTTTCATAGTATCTGAATATGCCTTATTTCATTTTTTAAACCATTAATTTTGTTTTATTTACTTTTTTATACATTTTAGAAACAGAGAGAAAGAGCGAAGATGAGAGTGAGCAAGAGATAAAGGAGGAGAGAGGGAGGGAGGGAGGGAGAGAGAGAGAGAGAGAGTTCTTATCCACCAATTCACTACCAAATGCCTGCAATGTCTAAATCTTTGTCCAGGGGGCCGAACGGAAACTCTACCCAGGCCTCTCACATGGGAGACAGGAACCATATTACTTGAGCCATCACTGTTGACTCTTGTGGTCTTCATTAGCAGGAAAATGGAGTCAGTAGTTGAAGCTTAGTTGAACCCAGGCATTCCCGTGTGGATGTGGGATGTTTGTGTGCTAATTGATGTCTCTTTTTTTGTTTTTTTTTAAGATCTATTTATTTTACTTGAAAGAATTACACAGAGAGGAGAGGCAGAAATACAGAGGTCTTCAATCCACTGGTTCGCTCTCCCATTGGCTGCAATAGCCAGAGTTGTGCCAATCTGAAGCTGGAGCCAGGAGCTTCTTCCAGGTCTCCCATGTGGGCACTGGGGCCCAAGGACTTGAGTCATCCTCCACTGCTTTCCCGGGATACAGCAGAGAGTAGGATTGGGAGTGAAGTAGCCGGGTCTCAAATTGGCGTCCATATGGGATGCCAGAACTGCAGGCAGTGGCTTTACCCGTATGCCAATAGCTAATTGACTTCTTAGCACTAAAGTCTGCTCCTAATCAATCTATTTTTAATTCAAATAACTATTTCCTTTTTTAAAAAAGATTTATTTTTCTTTGAAATTTATTAAATTTCTTTGAAATGCAGAGATAGAGAGAGAGAGGGAGAGGGAAAGACAGAGAGAAAGAGATCATCCATCCCCTGATTCACTCCCCAAATGACCACAGCAGCTAGGGTTTGGCCAGATCAAAGCAAGGAGCCAGGAGCTTTTTCTGGGTCTCCCAAGTGGATGCGGGGGCCCAAGGACTTGGGCCATCTTTCGCTGCTTTCCCAGGCAAAATACCACATTGCTGGATCAGAACGTGAGCCACCACCCATATAGGTGCCAACATCACTAGTGGCAGCTCTACCTGCTAAGCAGCAATGCCAACCACAATCAATTCCTTTTAAATAGGATTGAAGATTATGCAGTGAGAATGATGGAAAAACAGGTGTCAGAGAAATTGAAGTAATGCACAACGCAATGGTCACCATGCTCAAATAACAAAACCTAGGGGTGCTGGCACTGTGGTGTAACGGAGAAACCAACCACAGGCATCTCATACCGGCACTGGTTTGAGAATCAGCTGCTCCATTTCCCATCCAGCTCTCTTCTAGGACCTGGGAAAGCAGTAGAAGATGGCCCAAGTCCTTGGGTCCCTGCACCTGAGTGGGAGACCCAGAAGAAGCTTCTGGCTCCTGGCTTCAGATCAGCACAACTCCGGCCATTGCAGCCAATTTGAGAGTGAACCAACGGATGGAAGACGTCTCTCTCCCTCTGCCTCTCCTTCTCTCTCTGACTTTCAAATAAATAAATAAATATTAAAAAAAACCTACGAAATAATCAAAGTAAGGATATAAAACATTAAATTATTCTTGAATATATACTCATCTAAGGGCTTTGCAGTAGCTAAGATTTTTTTTTTTTTTTTTTTTTTTTTTTACTGCATTACTCCTTCACATCTTGTTTGAAATAGCAAGACATTTTGGAAAACCATTTTAATGTCTGTGTGCCTTAAATCAGTAAACCACACTCCCCTTCCACAAAACCCTCAAAACTGATTGATATCAAAGTCCTAAGTTTGTGGTCAGGATAGAACACAGAAAGCTGACAAAAGTAACTGACGGAAACAAATGCACCAAAACCTGTTAAAACTGGACCTTCTATTGCTACAGTAACTTCTGCCTTAGTTCAAGTCAGTATTGACTCTTTGAGATTTAAAATTTACTTAGTGGTCTGCCTTGTGGCATAGCAGATAAAGCCTCCTTCTGTGACGCCAGTATCCCTTATGGCCATTGATTTGAGACCCTGCTGCTCCACTCTGATCCAGCCCTCTGCTATGGCCTGGGAAAGCAGTAGAAGATAGCCTGAATCCTTGGGTCCCTGCATTCATGTGGGAGACCTGGAAGAAGCTCCTGGTCCCTGGCTTCAGATTATCCCAGCTCTGGCAATTGTGGCCATTTAAGGAGTGAACCAGTAGATGGAAGGTCTCTTCCTCTCTCTCTCTCTCTCTCTCTCTCTCTCTGCCTCTCAGTAACTGCACCTTTCAAATAAATAAATAAAATAAAATGAAATAATATCATGCTTGGGCTCCCAGAACCTTGGTAATAAACATCATTTCAACCTAAGTTGGGACTATTTCTACATGCCTACCTCACATGTGGCAAATGGAAACTGAATGGACAGAACCAGGAATCCGTGCAATAAAGAAGGGGAGTGAATTCTAAACAAAGAATTGATCCTGCTACAAACATTGAAGGCCTCAAAATGCCTGAAAATACACAGTGAGAAGAATTTTCCCATTACTGCAAATTCATATGTACTGTATACCTTCTATTAATTATACTCTTAAATGATGTTTTCATGGTAGTTTCCTTGTCCTTGATCCATCATTGATACTGAATATTTTATTACAGAGAAATGTTACGTTAGGTTCAAGATCATGGGTCAAAGGAGCCTCACGACAACTCTATTTGTTTCTGATTATCATTAGTGAGTGACAATTTAAGAAACAAACAACATGCTCACTTGGCTCATCTCCAGTTCCTGATCTGAAGATTTAAGGCTGAATGACTTCAGTGACAGGAAGTTGGGCCCTCTCTCTAAGAAAAGCATATTTTTTTTTTTGTATCAGAGAAGGTAAATTGAGTTAATATCCAAATGCTAGTGTAGTATACGACAGAAGTCATTGTAACCATTAAAAATATTGTCCTCTTCCCAGAAAAAAATAAAACAATTTTACTTTCTGGTTCCATTTAAGCTTAAATGTTCTCGCATAGATCAATGTATATCACTCCTGGGTGGGAACTTAAGTAGCCAAACACAATTCTCAATCGGTCTTCCACTTGACTTATTACTGAAGTAAGCATTCAAATGATTCTCAAGTAGATACCAAAGAAGCTAGGATCAGCAACATGCCCCTGAAGACCAAGGTTGATAATCATATGTTACATTTCACCTCTGGCATTTGAGAGTTGTTCGTCAGCATTAGCAGAGCCTGACCTATCCTAACTGATATATTAAAATGATTTTAATTATTTTTGGGTTATATGCCATTTTGCCAAAGAATATGTAATCCAAGATGTCACTTTTTTTCTCTGTAGTTCAAGTTTATTTATACATTTTACAAACTTGACATGGTAAGCACTCCACAAATATTTGTTGAGTGAATGAATACAATAAAATGGGGCCAGGAAGTTCCTTCATTATGACAAGAGCAAAACCCAATAATAAATAATTTGATAATAACTTTAAATCAGTTTGTAGGTTTGGGAGAGGATATATTCAATTGTTCATATTTTCTTAGTGGAATAAATATATTTACTAAAGAAGCAGGTCGTTATCCAGTAAAACAAATAAATGAATATGTATTATGTTCATGATCTTGCAAATCATCTGAAAGTTAGTCACGTGCACATAGAGGGGTATAAAACTATGTGATAATATATCTTACAGGAGAATGTAAATATATGATTTGTATTCCCCATAATTTGTCTACTTTCATTTTAAACATATGATTTAAACATAAGCTATTAAAACTTGTGCTTGCTAGCATTATTCTCAAAATATTAAAATGCATTTGAATTTAAGAGTGCAAACAATGATTTAATAACATCGATTCATTTACCTAATCCATGTCTGAAGTCTTATAAACATCGTTCATTCTCTCTGAAGAGATGGAGTGGTTGTCATTAATGGAGCAACATCTGTTCTTTCAGAAGTAAATGAGTTCCCTGAAGGACAATTAATAAAAAATATTGCCACTAAACACAGCTGGTAAATTATTAATAAAAATACAACAAGTTAAAGAGAAAATAACTCTGGATTCAATAAATATGAAGATAATTATATTATGTAAATACATTACTTTATTATACAGTCAATTAAACTAGAATTTCTAATTCTTAACACAGATGTAACTTACCTTTCAATGATAGTACTTTGTTTATTGAAATCAGATATGTACAGCTGCAGGAGATAAATTTTTGGATTCATAAGCCTAATAATGGTGAATTCGAAAACTTTTATGTGTCACTGTGACCTGTGGTACCATAAAGAATGTTTAATCAATTAAATATAAGTAATTTAAAAGTCTCTCTAAAAATTTGTTCTCTTTCTGGGCAATATAAACAACAAGATCATATATACAGGGCTTGGTCTATTAGAATTAATTCCTAAAATGTTAGAATTAATTCATTCACTGACGACCTAGAACAACAATGTAAAGCAACCAAGAAAGTGCGGGAGCGAGATTGTTTGCATCACTGTGTGGCAAGAAAGAAGGACAAAGAAAAAATCGTAGAAACAGCCATGGGTGGATGTTTTACTAAACTTGAAATTTCACTCCTCAACATCATTAATGTTACTTTAGGGTAGGGCTTCTTAACCTCAGTGCTTTTCATATTTGTAGCAGGAAATTACGTGTGTAGCAAGGGGGATCTCCTGTGTGTTTTCAAACGTTCCCTAGAGGGGTGGGTGACAGAGGTCAGTATAAAATCATCCTGTTTGAACTCTTATTTCACAGTGAAACACCTTGTGCTGTATGTTCTCAGACAATTTTAAAACTCCAGTTTTCAAGAATCTGTATCTAAGAGTAAAATGCCACCTTCAACCTATGGTTTTCATTTGCACTGTATCTTATAGGCTACTGCTTCTTGGAAGTCTTCTGAGGTTTTGCCAGTGAAGTGAAACTCATGAGCTGCCATGCTGAATTGTTTTCTGAATCAACTTATTATAACTCTTATAATCTACTGTTTATATTGTAAATTTTAAAGGGTATGGATTATGATGTATCCATCTACTTCAGAGTAAAATGGATCACCAAATCTGGAATTGAGCAATTATAAAACCAAAAGAGAGGATTATGTTTATCACTTTTTCCCAACACCATTTTTTGCTAAGTTCTCTGATGGTTGGAGAGGGTATACAGTTTTCTCTGCATGTGTGGTTGCAGACAGCGATAAACGCAGCATTGTTTCATACTGTACTTTCTCAGCAGACTGAAGGCTGTTTCGTGATTCCTACACTTTAACTCCAAAAATTCCTATGAGAATGTCTTGTTTGTTTTCTAAGCTGAAATAACATTCATCCATCCATTTCTCTTAATTTCAAGGACTGTATTCTGATCTAAGGTACCACCATTCCCCACTCAGATGACTGCAGGTACATTCTGATGCAAATTATTACTTCA
This sequence comes from Sylvilagus floridanus, assembly GCA_949820135.1. Taxonomy (NCBI): domain Eukaryota; kingdom Metazoa; phylum Chordata; class Mammalia; order Lagomorpha; family Leporidae; genus Sylvilagus; species Sylvilagus floridanus. Next base: position 106,921,111 of record OX463238.1, on the reverse strand, counting down.
AGACTTTCCTTGCTCCTTGTTTCATCCATTTGGGCTTTGATTAACTTAAATACATTTCATTAACTTTATAATGAAGTGTAAACTTGAATGATGCAATTAATTTTTTCTGTCTTAATAGTTCATATTTGGCATTCCCATTTAATGCCATATCTTCTATTTTTCTAATCCCAATTTTTGTGCCTTCAGGTTTATACATAACTAATACTTTTACCACCACCTTCTCTGGTCATTGCTTCTTCTGAACAATTCTTGTCTCCTTTATGTCTCAAATTAGATGTCTGTTTCTGAAGAAAGCATTTCCTGTCCCATTTTAACTAGGCCAGCTGCGACAGCTCAATATTTCATGCTTTATAACACGTGACACGCTGGTATAATTTATTGGTTGTCAATATCTTTGCACTATCAATTCAGAGAACAGAGTTTATGTCTGTAGTTTTTCCTGTTCTATACAGTCTCTTGGCACTGCTTAATTTTATTTGACTTTTAAATGAGTAACATTTATTGATAGTAATAAAGAATTGCTCTCCATTTGTCATATGCAAGGCTAAATGCTTTACCTCATTTTCCTACAAGAAATTAATATAGTAACTTTTCAAAATCTTAAATTTAGTATGGAAAAATTAAACATAAACACAAACGCAGTTGCCTAGTCTCCATGTTTCTTGCACTGTACTGATTCTGAAATAGTTCTAACCGAGGAAGGGATTTACTGTTTTGTTGTGTTAAATTCTTCTGAAGTTGCTTTTCTCCTAGAGGAACATTTTTATCTTCTTTCTGATATGTTATAAATCTTCTAATTTCATCATTTTATGCCTTTGATCAAAAGCTATGAGACTGTTTTGTCTTACATCTTTTGACAGGACATATTTTAATGTGTAGGGAACTATGTCTCTCTTTGTTCTTTGTCTCAACATAAGCTTAATAGCAATAATTTTATATGTACATTATATTCCATGAATCAATATGTCCTTGAATTATCTTTCCAGAAATACTCTTTCTGTTTTAAATGGAATTTTTTTAAAAAAATTCAAATCAAATTATCTTACTTACTGCAATGAGGTGTTATCTTATTGTGGTTTTGGGTCACATTTTCCTGATGATTGATTATGTTAATGTCAACTCAATCCAGTAATATTGGCTCTTATCAAAAAGGCAAAAGGTAACACAGGCTGCAGAGGATGTGGAAAAGGGGAACCCTTGCTCACAGCCATCATGGAAAACAATATGGAGGGTCTTCAAAAAACCTGAAAACAGAACTACCTCTTGACATAGAAATTCCGCTTTTTTGCTTTATATTCAAGAGAAATAAAATCCACCTGTCAAAGAGTAATGTGTGCTCCCATGGTTATTGCAGAACTGTTCACAATACCCAAGAAATGGACATCATTTCTGTTTCCATCATCTGTGAATGGATAAAGAAGAGTGTAGTACATACACACAATGGAATATTATGCAGCCACACAAAGAATCAAATTTTGTCATTTGGAAAAATGTGGAAGGAGCTGATGACTATTATTTTAAGGAAACAAGCCAAGCATAGAAATTAAGTCCCCACACACAAAAGGATAGATGACTATGAGAAATGAAGCATATAAATATAGTTACGAGAGGCTGGGGTGGAAAGTGTGAAGGGAAGGATTAGGGAAGCTTGATTAATGGGTACTAGCTTATTGCTAGATCAGACCAAGAAGCTCCAGGGTTCTTCTGTTGACAGATATATTTCTCTCTCTCTCTCTCTCTCTCTCTCTCTCTCTCTCTCTCTCTCTCTCTCAAAACAAAATAAATACTACAAAATGGGATTTTTGGATATTTTCACTATACATAAAAATGTTAAATGCTTGATAGGATAAATATTTTTAACCAGCCTGGACATTACAAAATGTATACTTGCAACATCACCTAGTAACTCATAAATATATTCAATTTAAAAATAGATAAATTTGAGGCCGATACTGTGGTATAGTAGGCTAAGCATCCTCCTGTGGTGCTGGCATCCTGTGTGGGTGCCGGTTCAAGCCCTGGCTCCTCTACTTCTAACCCAGCTCCCTGACAATGTGATGGGGAAAGCAGTGGAAGGTGGTCCAAGTCCCTAGGCCCCTAACAACTAAATAGGAGAGCCAAAGAAAGCTGCTAGCTCCTGGCTTTGGCTTGGTCCAGCTCTGGTCATTGCAGCCATTTGGGGAGTGAACCAGTGGATAGAAGATCTTTCTCTCTGTCTCTGCCCATCGGCAACTCTTTCTGTCAAATGAATAAATAAAATCTTTAGAAATAAATTTATCATACCATTTTCTTTATCTAAGTGATATCTTTAAATCATTAAATGCTGAAACGCTTTGACCTCAGGTAGACCATGTTATCATGTTATTATAACTATATTTCTCTATTTTTATTGATATACATTTATTTATAAATTTTTTATAGTTTATATAGAATTGATGCTTTAATTGAAATTCTTTTTCATAATTAAAAAATTTTAACAGATTTATTTATGTTTTGAAAGTCAGAATTACAGAGAGAAGAAGAGACAGACATGCTCCATCACCCTCTAACGGCCACAATGGCCAGGACTGGGCCAGGACAGAGCCAGGAACTTTATCTAAGCCTCCCACATGAGCACAGGGACCCAAGTACTCGAGCCACTTTCCACTGCTTTCCCAGGTGCATTTGCAGGGAGCAAAATTTGAAGAGGAGCAGCCAGGATTCAAAGTGGCACCCATATGCAACACCCGCCGTCCTCCTAACTGAAATTCTTGAAGTCTGATTGATATGCATGCCTGACAACATCATTCTACTTCTGGGATAAAATGTAATCATTATCATCTTCCGAAGAGTTTGAGAGTCACAAGTGAAACAATCTTCTCTTTTTGGACAGATCTGGTTCAGAATCATCATATCATATATAATATATGACTTCATGAATTGCTTTTTTTCATAATCATTCCTTATCTTTAAAGTAAAAAGTAAGCATACTATAAGATGATATCAATCACTCCAGGTTTGATTGCACACCCAGAGGAGCCCATATTCTCCACCTAGAGGGTATACTGTAAAGATTATAGGTTTCATCTACAACATTGAATGCTGGCATTTTCAGAAATCTTGATATTTGTTCTTTCAATTGTTTTTAATTTTGTGTTTGTTCTTAGTCCACTGTGTTTTATCACTTGATTTTATTATCTGAATAACAATATTTGCCTAGGTTTATAAATAGAGAATCTCACACACAGTATTGAGATCATTTAGCCTTGAACAGCAAAGCAATATTAATCTTCTATGGAAGCAATTATTGTGTATTTTTTTTTTAATTTTTGACAGGCAGAATGGACAGTGAGAGAGAGAGACAGAGAGAAAGGTCTTCCTTTTCCGTTAGTTCACCCTCCAATGGCCGCCGCGGCCGGAGCACCGCGCTCATCCGATGGCAGGAGCCAGTTGCCGGGTGATTTTCCTGGTCTCCCATGGGGTGCAGGGCCCAAGCACTTGGGCCATCCTCCACTGCACTCTCGGGCCACAGCAGAGAGCTGGCCTGGAAGAGGGGCAACCGGGACAGAATCCGGTGCCCTGATCCGGACTAGAACCCGGTGTGCCGGCACTGCAAGGCGGAGGATTAGCCTGTTGAGCCACGGCGCTGGCCTAATTATTGTGTATTAATTCAGAATGTAATATATCATATAATTCTGTTCTTACTATTTAATAATTTCATGATTTTGACATTCCTTTTAACCGACATTTCTGACTGTCTCTTGCATAAACTTTGTAATTTACCTGAGTTAGATTTTTTATTAGTAACTCACTCCCTGTCTTACTTTCATCTCTGCCTTAATGTTTCATGTCTCATGAACTTGCAAATAAAATATTACATTTTCCAGACATTCTTGGACCTAAGAAGTAGATATTGTTTAGTTTCCTCTAATTAAATGAATTTGAATCGGTTTTGGAAAGTAGGAAAGTAATTTCAAAGTGAAATGTTGATGAAGCTGGTTTGGAAGGAAGATGAGCTCACTTTATAATATGCAGTTAGGAGCTTCAAGATCTAAGGGGTAGTTGTGGCAAACCACTGGAGGAGAGGATTTCAACCAACATTTATTTCTAAATTATAGGACCAGTGATGTTGCTTTCTTATTTTTTTGATGACTTGTTTATTTGAAAGGCAGATTTAGAGGGAAGTGGGGGGTTGGGTGGGGGATGGTCCATCCGTTAGTTCACTCCCCAAAGGGCAGCAATGTCTGGAGCAGGGACGATTCAAAGCCAGGAGCTAGAAGTTTCTTCCAGGTCTCCATGCAGGTACAGAGGCACAAGCATTTGAGCTGTTTTCTACTATTCCCAGGCCATAGTAGAGAGCTGGATGGGAAGTAGGGCAGTTAGGACTCAAATCAACACCCCATATTGGCAGGTTTACCTGCTATACCACAGCTCTGGCCCCCATTAATGTTACTTCCAATTAGTAAATCTCATTCATTTTTCTTCCAACTCTGGTTTCTGCTCATCTAGATTTTTTGATGATTAGTTAAACTTTACACTTGATCGTAGCCAAAAGGCAGAGAAGTGATGATGATTAGTTAAACTTTCTTATATTAAATGTTTTATTTGTGAACAATTAGAATATTTTATATTTTTTCTGGAACCTGACTGCTAAAATAAGAACCTAACATATACAAAATCAAATATAGACTTTCAGAGAATATGCCTTAGAGAACAAATGATCTCACTTTTTGTTTACTTTCATATTCAATTATATAACATTTATCTTAAATTTTATTTCAAGACATTTTACTATCTCCTTCAGCAGAAAAGAAAAGCTTACATCAAGTGCAACAATGAAGTATGAGTAAAATATATTGTCGGGGACTGATATTGTGATAAAGCGCAATTCTGGCATTCCATATGAGTGCTGATTTGAGTCCCAGCTGGTGACTTCTGATCCAGCTCCCTGCTGCGAAAGCAGTGGAATATGACCCAAGTGCTTGGGCTCCTATACTCACATGGGAGATCCACACTGAAGTTCCTGGCCCCTGGCTTGGCCCAACCCCGATCCATTGAGGTCAGTTTGACGGTGAAACAGTGGGTGGAAGATCTCTCCTTTTCTATCAACCTCTCTATGTAACTCTGTCTTTCAAATAAAGTAAAAAGAGATTTCCAGTGATAAAGGAATATCTATATAAAGCAAAAAGAAAAGCATCTATCTAGAGAAAGATAATCAGGGTATTTAGAAAAAGCAAAATTAAAGATTTTAAGGGTGCCCGAGAAAAATCTAGACTATATAGTGTCCATATTAATTACAAAAAAAAAAAAAAAAGAATTGAAAAGGCTGGTGCCATGGCTCAATAGGCTAATCCTCCACCTTGCAGCGCTGGCACACCGGGTTCTAGTCCCAGTCAGGGCACCGGATTCTGTCCCAGTTGCCCCTCTTCCAGGCCAGCTCTCTCCTATGGCCCGGGAGTGCAGTGGAGGATGGCCAAAGTGCTTGGGCCCTGCACCCCATTGGAGACCAGGAGAAGCACCTGGCTCCTGGCTTCAGATCAGCGTGATGGTGGCCATTGGAGGGTGTACTAACGGCAAAAGAAAGACCTTTCTCTCTGTCTCTCTGTCTCTCTGTCCACTCTGCCTGCCAAAAATAAAAAAAAATAAAATAAATAAAAATAAAAATAAATAAAAAATAAAAAAAGAATTAAGAAGGAAGAGTGATGAAAGATTTTGATATTTAGAGCTAGAAGGATTAAATATCTACACATCTGGTATATGGATAAAATATTTTAAGACTAAAAATGGGCTAAAGAAAATAGCCTTTAGTTCCTCCAGAAATCTGGAAAATATATTATTGAACCTCAATTTAAACAATAAAGATGTTTATAAATTCAGTGTGGATAATGTCAGAAAAGCATTTTTTTTAACCTCTATTGCTTCTTCTGCTAATTTCACACAAGTTTCTGTTGTAGACACCACCTATTCTCCTTCCCAGCTCATGTAAATGGAAGAGAGCCAAACTCACACTGGGTTCATGACCATTCAGTTGACCTGGAGTTTTTAGAGAATTTACTGAAAACTCATAGTCTCATATAATATAAATATTTAGAAATTGTATTATCATGCAAAGCAACCAAATTCCTGGGGGTCTTTCCATTAGTTTCTTAACTTTACTTGTAACAAAAACTTGGGACTATGGATTTAGTATGTCAAGAGTTCCAGGCAAAATTTTTTTGCTAGAAAAACATATTGGTTGACTATGATTTGGTGTGAAGCTAATTTAGTTTCTGTATACACTTTGATGCAAAATATTTTTCTTAATTCCATTTCAGTAGGTTATTTATTTCTTCTCTTTTCACTTGGAAACTTATGTTGAGGACAAATAACAGCATTCACAGTAGTGAAATCTATTTCTATTAATAATAGGTTTCTGATAGTACAGAAACTTTAAAGTTTATTGACAATCTATGAATTATCTATGTTCTTAGAAATATAAATAACCAACAGGCTCATATTATTTCTTAATATTCAGTGTTGAAAATGTATAAATTGCATGTTTCTACAAAACATAAAATTGCAAATCAATGCTTTTCTTTTTAATAGTTACTACTGTATGCTACCATTGACCACATATATTCCAATCATATTTAAATATACAAAGCAAAAATAGAAACAGCATACGCTATTATATTTGTGAGAACACAATATATCCATAAAAGAGCTATTTTATCATATTTTCTTTAGAAGGTTATAGTTTCACAGATGAATAGTGTCCAATAGCAAACTCACTCAGGAGTAATTCAGCATGTCATTGAAAGAAGTTAAGTTTTTAAATGTCTACTATCATTCTGATCCACTGCTGATGGTTTCTACCAAGTAGTTACTGATTTCTTTATTCATTAAATGCTTCCTGAGAATGTGCGGGGTTAAGGTGGTGTATAAAATATATGAGAATGCTGCACTTCTGGAAACACATAATCAAATATCTACTTTCATGGTTTTATTTGAAGGTTCAGTAAAAGTTGTGAAAAATATAGCATGTCCCAAAAATGCCGACATTCGTAGCATACATTTTTGACTGTTTGGAGCTAAATTAAATTGGATTTAACAATTGATTAGCATTGTTATATTACCCAATATACATTTTGATAAAACTGGGTTTAGATCATAGTTATATTACAAATCTATTCCAACTGCGAAAGCTGGCCATTCAAAATCCACACTTTAAAAGCTAATCCCAGGGCTATAATAATAAAACAAGGAGCCTTTGGGAGACAATCAGGCTGTGAATGGAGGGCCCTCATGCATGGGATTAGTCCCCTTTGAAAAAGGACATATACCATATGAGTATAGAACAAGAAAGAGCACCTGTGAAGCAGACAGCCTTCACCAGACTCTGAGGCTGCTGGCTCTTTGATCTTGTATTGTTCAGCCTCAACCACTGTAAGAAATTTCTGTTGTGTATATGGCTCTCATTTCGGCCTAGTTTTCTACTGAAGTCTGAGATGACTACACAATATCTAAGACTATGTGAACTTCCAAGAAGTTACTTGACCTCTCTGAGCCTCATTTTTGTGATACAATACAGTGGATTTAATAATTACTTTGTCATGTGGTATAATATCATTTACTTTAAGCCATAAAAGAAGTGACATGGATACACATATATGAAGATATTTCCATTGAAAAATACAATTGATTATGCTTTCCATGAACTTTTTGTCCTTTGTACATGTTGAACAAGGTACATTAAGGGTCACTTTCTAGATATTTATTTTTTGCCATATACAATCATGAACTCACCAATGTTTAGTCAACAACAGACCACATATGCAATAAAGATCCAATAATATTATATATCATCTGTATAATATTATATAGACCCAATAATATTATATCATCTAATGGCTGTCTTAATTTGTATAACTATACTCCGCAATATTTGAACAATGATCCTTTTTATTAAGCAATGTATGACTATACATTAAATGACTGTACATTTCCTAAAACACATATTGTGCATGTTATTTCTGCTAAAATAGTGAATTAAACTAATAGTTATAATAAAAACAATTAATTTGGAAATATTAAAATAAATAACATTTGGTTGGCACAGTTTTCAAAATATTATAGTACTATATATAACTAATAAAATATTAATATTCAGAATTTATAAATAATTATTCCAGTCAGTAATAAAAGGCATAAAATACAAAATAGAAATGGAAAAAGAATCTACTTTTTTATCTCAAAAAAAAATAAGTCAATATATCATTGAAATACACAAAAGTGCTCTCAGTTGAAACCGTAAACATGAAAGACTATAACAATGAGAGATAATTAGGTAACAATTTGATGGCCAAGACTGAAATGACTGACAACACTAAGTTCATTCTCATTCAATTTTTGATAGAAGTGTAAACTGATCAAATACAGTAAATATGAACAAAAATACAACTTATAGCCTTAGAATTACACTCATTCATACACAGCACTACATGCCTTGTGCACTTACATACCTGGATATGCATCTAAAATATCCATAGCCATATTAAAGCCTAAAGATGAAATCAAGTTCTCTCCCAGTAGAAATCATGAGGTATACAAACACTAGGGACTTATACAGCAAAGAATTTGATTGAAGTAGACCTAGTTACAACACATGAGATTGCTGTTACGGAAAATGTGTTACCGAAAAAGACAAAAGGAATACATGTGGTATAATGCCATTTACTTTAATAATCCCATTTATATAAAACTTGAAATACCCTATATTCTTTTTAGAATGTATAAGTGATATAATACAAAAGAAAAGCAAGAAAATCATTGTCATCAATGAAAGTATAGAAGAGAGACAAAGAAGCTCCAACAGACGTTACAAGTTAAATTCCACTGGTAGGTGTTAGGCCTAGCTCTTAAGATGCCTGCTTCTGCTTTCTGAATGCCAGGACTCAATGTCTATGTCCAGCCCCTTACTCCACATATCTACTAAGCAGATCTTAGTTAGAAGCAGAGTTGGCTTAAGTATCTGGTCCCTGATACTGATGTGAGAGTCCTGGATTGAGTTTCTAGCTCACAAGTTTGGCCGTAGCCCAGCTCCAGCTCTGGATGGCATTTTATTAGTGAGGCAGCATAAGGGAGCTCTGCCTCTTATCTGTGCAGATAGACAAACAAAATGTTTGAAAATGTTTCAACAGATATTCAGAAGTTAGCATTTTGCAGGCAGATGTTTGGCCTAGCAGGTAGAATGCCAGTTCAACTCCAGGCACTGGCTCCTGAATTCTGCCTCCTGCTAATGCACACACTGAGACAGCTGTGATGAAGTAAGTACTTGAATTCCTCCCAACCATGTGGGAGACATGAACTGAGTTCCTGATGGGTTGCACTCTGGTTCAGCTCCAATATTTATGAGTACTTAGAAGTGGACCATCACATAATTCTCTCTCCTCTCCCCTCTTCTGCTCTCCTCTCCTCTCCTCTCCCCTCCTCTCCTCTCCTCTCCTCTCCTCTCCTCTCCTCTCCTCTCCTCTCCTCTCCTCTCCTCTGACTCTCACATAAATAAATAAGTGAATTTTTAGAAGTATTTAACAGTTCAGATTCCTGTCTCAGAAAATACTTCATTAAGTATTAGACAGGAGAGGTCAGAGGGAGGGTACACCTCCGTTTGAGCACAAAATCTTAAATGCTCAGAGTGATTAAGATACTTGCACGTACTCAGGCAAACTTATCAGTAATATTAAATGGAAATAGTAAAACCTAGAAAAAAATGTCATCAACTACCAGCCTATTCTAACTAAATTCTTAGATTCTTAAGATAATATTTTAAAACAAAACATCATAAAGGAAATGAGAAATCATTTAAGCAAAATTTTCAAAAAGTTTACATATGTTTGTGTAAAACTATTATGTAGGATATCAGTTGCCTAAACATTATTTTCTAAAAGTTGATATCATAGAACTCTATAATATACAACAATTATTACAATGCCTCATATAGGGTTATGATTATCTATTTATGAATTTCAAAATTAATAAATATATTTAAGACTCATAATTGCATAGCCAATAGTTTTCTGAATGTATAAAATAAGTGTCTTGAGCATAGTCAACATAATTATAGGTTAAGACATTCAAGTAAATTTGAAACATGAATAATAATTATGTTTGATTCAAAACATGTTTATGTAAAAGAATCTAGAGTATATATTATGGCATCATGCAGTGAATCACGTCTTGACAAACTCTACCACATTGGGTAACTTATTTCTCTAATGGATCTGCATCCTGCAACTCATTTAAAAATGCACATTTCCTGCCAGTTCAATTGCCCAAAATTATTTTGTTATTTTAAAGGACCTGTTTAGATTTTTTTATTTGTACAAATCTATCACAAAAGATAGTCTACTGAACAAATCTCAAATTCTCATATTCCAGTAGGAAAGTAATCTTCATTTTTGCAATGACACTTTAAGGACTACAGACACTAAAAATAAATTGCAACAATGTTTACATGTTCTCACCACCACCATTGATTTTGCACCCTTATTGAATAATTTGTACTATCAAAATATTGCTGTACTTTTTTGTAAAAAAATACTCTTTTGATTCTACACATATTTCAAGTGAACACTTCCAGTCCTTTCTCCTCCATGATTTCTTCACTTGTTCAAGGGTTGCTAAGTTTTCTGTCTACAATTGCTTCTACTCCAATAAAGCATTTTTCCTTCATTCTACTGACACTGCAGACATTGAAAGCATATGCGATTTCTACAGGTAAAAATTTCATGGATAAAGTATTTTCATATTTCTTTAAAATTTGGCACTGTTTATCAATACTTCCTTTTAGAAATCTCCTCTTTGTTTCGATACCAAGATCATTTCTAGTTCATCTCTGTCAATGATAGTACTTAACTGGAGTTTTGTTTTTGTTGTTGTTGTTGTTCTTTATCACTGTGATAGGAAACCATAAGAATACACATCAGTTGGACAAAAAAAAATCTATCACAAAGATGGAAAACGATGAAGAGATTTGGGATACCAACAAATGACCAAATATATGTGTTCAGTAGTTCCTGAAGGTATAGAAAAAAAAATGGCTTAAAAATCTACTCAGTAGAGTAATAGAAAATTTCCCAGTTTGGAAAAAGATATGGGCATCCAAATACAAGAAATACAAAGAACTCTAAACAGGCATGATCGAAAATATCTTCACCATGAGATATTATAGTCAAATTTTAAAGAGAGAAATACCTTATCACCTTTAATGGAACACCAATCAGATTGATAAGAGATTTCACACCTGAAACCCTACAGACCCCAGGGAGAATTGAGAGACATAGCCCAAATTCGATAAAAGAAAAGAAAAGAAAAGAAAAGAAAAGAAAAGAAAAGAAAAGAAAAGAAAAGAAAAGAAAAGAAAAAAAGAACCTATGATGCTGACATCCCATATAGGCACCAGGTCCTGTCCTGGCTGCTTCATTTCTAATTCTTCTCCTTATTAATGGCCCAGGAAAAACAGTAGGGGGCAGCCCAAGTAACCCTGTGGGAGACCAGAAATTTCTCCTGGCTCCTGCCTTTAGCTTGGCCCAGTCTTGGCTAGTGGCCTACTGGGGAGTGAACCAGGGAATGGAAAATCTCTCTATATATAGCTCTGGCTTTCAAAATAAGTAAATAAATCTTAAAAAAATAAAAAAGAAGAACAAGTAAGAAAACCTAAAGGTAAAAAAAAAAGAAATAAAAAAACAAACAATAGGAGTACTTATGGAGAAATGGCAAGACCAAGTTATTACTTATCAATAATAATCTTGAATGTAAATGGACACAATTATCTAACTGAAACATGCAGAATGATTAATTTTTTGTTTTTTGGACAGGCAGAGTTAGAGAGTGAGAGAGAGAGAGAGAGACAGAGAGAAAGGTCTTCCTTCCATTGGTTTACCCCCCAAAATGGCCCTTACAGCCGGCGCACTGCACAGATCCGAAGCCAGAAGCCAGGTTCTTCTTCCTGGTCTCCCATGCAGGTGCAGGGCCCAAACACTTGGGCCATCCTCCACTATGTTTCTGGGCCATAGCAGAGAGCTGAACTGGAAGAGGAGCTACCGGGACAGAACCCAGTGCCCCAACTAGGACTTGCACCCTGGGGTACTGGCGGAGGATTAGCCTAATGAGCTGCAGCAATGGCCAATTGAATTGTTAAAAAGACTAGGTCCAACTGTATGTTCTCTATAAGAAATACATTTCACTAATAAAGATATCAGACTAAAAGTGAAAGGATGGAAAAAAAGGATTTCATGAAAAAGGAAATCAAAGAAAGCAGGAATAGCTATTCTCAAATCAGACAAAACAAAATTTAAGACAAAAATTGTTAAAAGAGACAAAGATGGTCATTTTGTAATGATTACAGGATCAATTCTATAAGAATATGTGACTATGGTAAATGTATGTGCATTTAACGCTACGACAGCTAGTTTTACAAAGCAAATATTAATAGATCAAAAGGGAGACATAATCTCTAATACAATAATAATGAGGAATTTCAACATCCCACTTTCATCAATGGAAGATAAACCAGATGAAAAAAAAATCCACAAAGAAACAATAGAGCTAATATACATTGTAGACCAAATGAATCTAATAGATATCTAAATTATCTCACAGCTTCATAATACACATTCTTTTCATAAGTGCACGTAGCATCCTCTAAGACAGATCATGCAGCAGGCCATCAAATAAGTCTCATCAATTTGAAATAAAAAATCTGAAATTATATCGTATATCTTTTCTGATAATTAAGCTGGAAATTAATAGAAAAGAAACTCTAAAAACATTGGGTCATAGGAAATATCAAAAGGAAAATCAAAAATATTTCTTGAAAGAAATGAAAATGAAAACAGAATATAGCAAAACTTACAGTATACAGCTAAAGCAGTATTCAGAGCAAAGATTATATAAACACATGCTTATGTAAAAAAATGGAAGGTTATCAAATTAAATAATTCAATAATGTATCTCAAGGACATAGGAAAACAAGAACAAATCAAATCCAAACCTGAAGAAAGAAAGAATGAAGAGAATATATAATAAAAAAATAGAAATTTTTAAAAATCTATATAAAAGACCATCAAAGCGAAGAGTTGTTTCTTTTTTGAAAAAAAAATTAAATTGGTAAACCTTTGGTCCACCTAACCAAAAATGGACTAGGACCCAAATTAATAAATCAGAGATTAAATATATTGATATATTAAATATTAATATTAAATATGTTTATATATTTAATTTATATAGTAAAGTTAATGTTAAATAATATTAAAATACAAATATTTAGGAATTATCAAACATATATATGCCAATAAATTAGAAAATATGAACACAGATAGATTTCCATGTACACATAATTTATCAAAATGGAGGCATGAATACAAAGATAATCTGAATAGTCCAATATCCAAGACAGATTGAATCAATAATCAAGAGATTTTGAAGAAAAGCTCAGGACCAGACAATTTCAATGATGAATTCTACCAAATATTTAAAAATGAAATTATCCCAATCCTTCCCAAATTATTCAAAGCAATTGAAAGAGAAGGAACCATTCTGAACACATTCCATGTGCTAGAATTACCTTAATTCCAAAACCAGAGAAGGATACAAAAGAGAGAGGGAGAGAGAGAGAGAGAGAGAGAGAGAGAGAGAGAGAGAAAGAGAGACCAATATCCCTGATGAACATAAGTGCAAAAATCCGCAACAAAATTCTAGCTAATTGAATCCACCAACACATCAAAAAGATTATTCACAATGACCAAGAGAGATTTATCCCAGGGATGCAGGGATGGTTCAACATAAACAAATCAATAAACATGATACATCACATTTATCTATCATCTATCTACTATCTGTCTATCTATCATCTATCTATCTCAGCTCAGTTAACCTTTAGCAGAAGAATTCTATGGAGATAAACTCATAATATATATTTCATAAATTTATGTAACTCTTCTGAAAGTTCAATTTTCAACAAAATGGTTACATAAGCTATTATAAGATCATTTGATTCTTTTTCTTAAGATTTATTTTTTATTTATTTGGAAGGCAGAATTGTGGGTGTGTGTGACACACACAGACACACTCAGGGGAAGAGAGAGAGAGAGAGAGAGAGAGAGAGAGAGAGAGAGAGAGAGAGAGAGAGAGAGATCTTCCACTTTCTCTTTCTGGTTCATTCCCCAGATGGCCCATGCTGAGCCAGACTGAAGCAAGGAAACTGGAACTTTTTCTGCATTTCCCACATGATTGCAAGACCCAAGAATTTGGACCATCTTCTGCTGCTTTCCCAGGCCATTAGCAGGGAGCTGGAGAGGAAGTGGAGCAGTTGTGTCTCTAACTGACATCCATATGGGGAGGCTAGCATCAGAGGCAGAAGCCTAGCCCACTATGCCACAACACGGGCCCCAAGACCTTCCGATTCTGAGATCTAGTGATTCTGGATAAGATATAAACTCTTTCAAATATATTTATATATTGTATATACATAATCCTGGTATACACAAGTATATAAAAATTTTTCAATAAATTCATGAAAAATGCATATGATGAAAAATTATGTCTAGATTTTGAGTTATTTATTTATTTATTTATTTATTTGACAGGCAGAGTGGACAGTGAGAGAGAGAGAGAGACAGAGAGAAAGGTCTTCCTTTGCCATTGGTTCACCCTCCAATGGCCGCCATAGTCAGCGCAATGCACTGCTCCGAAGGAAAGAGCCAGGTGCTTATCCTGGTCTCCCATGCAGGTGCAGGGCCCAAGCACTTGGGCCATCTTCCACTGCACTCCCGGGCCACAGCAGAGAGCTAGCCTGGAAGAGGGGCAACTGAGACAGAATCTGGCACCCCGACCGGGACTAGAACCGGGTGTGCCGGCACTATAGTTGGAGGATTAGCCTGTTGAGCCGCGGCACCGGCCCTAGATTTTGAGTTTTTATACTAAAATAAATTTAGCTTTTAATTCCACTTTGCCTTCAACTTTTTAACTATGTTAATCTATGACATTAAAATATACGTGATATTAGTGATATGATCAACAGTATATCAACTTTCCCAAAAATTCTTAAATTTCTATAATAGCTTAAGCAAATAGTAGAGTTTGGAGATTCTTTCAGATGGTCATGTAGGACCATGACTTATAGGAAATTGGTCTCAAAACGTGGTGAACCTTTATATTGGTGCTTTTTCAGAAGGTGAAGTATTTTATGAATCAAAAATAGACAGTCACTTCAATAGCCTACAAATCTGTTCTGTAATAATGAATTTTTTTTTTTTTTTGACAGGCAGAGTGGACAGTGAGAGAGAGAGACAGAGAGAAAGGTCTTCCTTTGCCGTTGGTTCACCCTCCAATGGCTGCCGCGGTCGGCGCGCTGCGGCCGGCGCACCGCGCTCATCCGATGGCAGGAGCCAGGTGCTAGGTGCTTTTTCCTGGTCTCCCATGGGGTGCAGGGCCCAAGCACTTGGGCCATCCTCCACTGCACTCTTGGGCCACAGCAGAGGGCTGGCCTGGAAGAGGGGCAACTGGGACAGAATCCGGTGCCCCGACCGGGACTAGAACCCGGTGTGCCGGCGCCGCAAGGCGGAGGATTAGCCTGTTGAGCCACGGCACCGGCCCTGTAATAATGAATTTTAAAATTCACTCCAGAATTAGATTATTAACAGAATTCCCCTTAATTGAGGAGTATGACTCATGCATCTAATGAGTATGAGGACACAGTTTTTATTGTCCTGTATCAGAAATATAGGATTATTTTGTTCATATGATGTGAATCTTACCTTTGATCAGCAGAGGATGAGTCAGATTTAATCCTACTGATTCCAGTAGGTAAAGACTTTAACAGTGATATCACTACTTTCTTTTGCTTATTTGTTTTAACTTAGTTGTATATTTCCCTATGACTTTAGGGAATTAAAAGAATCCATGATGATTTTTGTTGTTGCTCTTTTTAAATG
This sequence comes from Sylvilagus floridanus, assembly GCA_949820135.1. Lineage (NCBI taxonomy): Eukaryota > Metazoa > Chordata > Mammalia > Lagomorpha > Leporidae > Sylvilagus > Sylvilagus floridanus. The sequence goes on along the minus strand of OX463238.1, from coordinate 106,905,161 downwards.
ATACAACTGCATCATGCCACACCCATATCTGAGAAGACAAAAGGAACAAACCAAAAAAAGCATTCAGAAAGGGGGAAATCTGGTCACAAGTGTCATGATCTAAAATTTTTAGGCAGTACCTAAAGCCATAGAAGTAGTCATAATTCACAGTATAAATAACAAGAACAAAGCATCTGACTTCGTTTTATGACTTTTGGGAATTCTACTTTAGACCTAGCTCCACAAGAAAACACCCATGCACCCTTGCACAAGAGAAATGGGCTTCCAGTATTTCACATTCTTTAAATATACTTTGAGGAAATTGGTTTCGATGATATTTAATGTGTTCTGCATTGGCCCAATTATCCTAAATTTGAAGTAACCCATTTTAAAACATAATCTGTGAATCTGTGTCTTTAACTAAATCTACTTTATTTTATTTTACAAAACAGAGCACAATGATAATAATAAAAATATTTCTTTTAGATTATGTTGTCTGTCCAAAAAATGATTCTATAAAATTTTATAGAAACTTTACAGTTTATGTCATTAAATTTCAGGACACTATGTCACTTCAAAATAAATTCTTGGCATGTGTAGGAGATGCTGAAGTGCTTGATTTTAAGTTCAATTCTTGGTTTTTCTCTATTCTCTCAAGTCCCTGCAAGTTTAGTTAGAAAGACAAGAGGACCTACGTCTGTTAAGAAAGAGAAGATCCATCCATAAAAATGAGGAGGAGCAGTTTCAGGGGATGTTGTAAGCAGAGGTAAGATAGCAATGGTAAGGGGTACCAAGGAAGGGGAAGCCACTGTAGGGATTGTGGGGAGGGAAGTCCAACTCCACATTGCTCACGGAAGCCCTAGAGCGTTGGAGGCCTCTTGGAGTAGTTAGTTGAGCAAAGCATTTTTCGTCATCTAAGAGAAGATCAAGTCTGTCTGTGTATATTTTTTGTTCTCGTACACACAGAATCTCACATACACATATGCCTTCCTATGTTCATACAAAAATAATATACACCTACTATAATTGAAAACTATAAAATGCACACATGTATTTAAATACCATATAGTATCTCCTAAATATGCACAATTTTATGTCTTTATTTGATAAATCCTTAAAAAGAAAAAAAATTGAAGAGATTATAAAAATTGAAGAACTATATTTAGATTAATTCATCTAAGTGGTTTTCAGAAGCAATTAAATATATAAAATCACAGACCATGACAAGAGCTTTTTTTTATTTGTAAAGAAAAAACCTGTGGAAAAAAAAAATTTTACTTGCAAGTGCGTATATAATTTCCAGAAGGGGAAACAAAGTTAATATTATGCCTTTCCACAGAGCATAATTAGGGCACAATGAAACAATTTCATTTTCAATTTTATGTATTTTAACATGTTAGGCATTTAGCAAACATGAATGGGGCTAGAATTGTGGTATAGCAAAAAAGGCCATTGCTTGTGAAGCCAGCATCCCTTATGAGTGCCAGTGTCTATCTTGTGGACTCTACTTCTCATCTAGCAATCTGCTAGTTATGTGAGCAAGCAACAGAAAATGGTTCAAATGCTTGGTCTTCTGCCAATCATGTGGGAGACCCAGATAGAGTTCCTAACTTTGGCCTGGTTCAGTACTGGCCATTGTAGCCATCTGGGCAGTGAACTAGCAGATGGAAGATCTCTGTTTCTCCCTTTCACTGTAATTATGACTTTCAAAATAAATAAATCTTTAAAAAATGAATAACATTATGACTTAAAATAATTACATGTAGTCCCTACAGGCAAATGAATTGTTTTATTTACCATTCCCTACTCTGTGAAGACAAACTCTAGTTCATTGACTACTCTTCATCAAGCAACTTCCTCATTTCCCTTGTTTCGTTCATTGTGACAGAAGTCTAACATAAAAATTCTATTCACTATCTCATCACCTGGGCCTTAACTCCATAGTTATCATTCATTTTTCTTTTGGTCCCATCATTCAGTTGGACATGATTGATGACCTTGATCTTCTTAAGTGTCAGTAACCAGGAACTTACATAACCATCCCAAATGTCCATACAGCAACTCACTTTTTAAAGTTATTTATTTATTTATTTATTTGCAAAGCTCAGATAGAAAGTGAGAGATCTCTCTTCTGTTGATCTATTTCTGAATACCAACAAAGCCAGAACTGAGCCAGGCCAAGAACTCAGTCTGGATCTCCCATGGAGATGATGGGGATCCGGTTACTTGAATCAGCACCTTTTACTTTGTAAGGTGCACATTAGCTGGAAGCAAAAAATGGGGCCCTGGATGGGATGTGGTCATTCAGACTGGTGTCTTACTTGCTTTGCCAAACACCTATCCCAGACTTTCTTCATTTTTTTGTGTGTGTCATTTTCTGTTCCATGATTACATCTTGGATACTACACTACACGTAACAGGTTTCATGTTTCTAAGGCTTCCATTTACTATGATAATTTCTTTTTTCTTTTTTTTTTTTACAGGCAGAGTGGACAGTGAGAGAGAGAGACAGAGAGAAAGGTCTTCCTTTGCCATTGGTTCATCCTCCAATGGCCGTTGCGGCCGGCGCACCGCGCTCGTCCGATGGCAGGAGCCAGGTGCTTCTCCTGGTCTCCCATGGGGTGCAGGACCCAAGCACTTGGGCCATCCTCCACTGCACTCCCTGGCCACAGCAGAGAGCTGGCCTGGAAGAGGGGCAACTGAAACAGAATCGGGCGCCCCGACCTGGACTAGAACCGGGTGTGCCGGCGCTATAGGTGGAGGATTAGCCTGTTGAGCCGTGGCGCCGGCTATGATAATTTCTAAGACATGTGCTGTTTCAGATGACCATGCTATTTTGAGGATTAATGGTCATGTACTCAATATTTTTTAGGACCTCAGTCTATCGGGATTTCCCTGATTTTGTTTCACATGGGTAGATGGAAGTTAAGTATTTTTTAAAAAGATAAATGAGGTAAAGGACCATTCTCATCAGAGCATAGGAAGCGTATGTACTATACTCATGATTTCTGTGGATGTTGACCATCATCTGCTGACTGACTGACTGTGAAGTGTCTGCATTGTGAACTTGAGCTCACTCCAGCCTGCAGATAAGGAATCAGAATTAAGGATTCACTTTCTTAGTGTGGAGTATGAACAAAGAATATTTGGAAATTTTCTGCAAAGCAGATTTGTCTTTTCTCCCTCAATTATTCATTTATTCAATGATTTATTTATGTCTGCATGGACTCTTGGACATGTCTTCTATCCTTTGGGTTATGATTTAATACTGCATCAGTAATTTCATAGCTGAATTTGTTCCAGTTCTGGCCACCGGGAGCTCCTTAGTTTGTTCTTGTTTCCTTTGATGTATCCACTAGCTGTCAATTTTGTTAGTTTATTCATTGGCCTTTTCTTTATTTTCTGGTTTATAAGGCGTTCCAGTCTCATATTCTCTACTTCCTGCTACAGTCCTAGAATCACCCATTTCTCAAGGCACCCTTGTTGTTTTTCTTTAGAAAATGATAGAAACAGAAACCTGGGAGCTAGTTTGCACTTTTCCTTTCTGATGCCGGTAATCAGTGTCTTCTCTCTTATATCTATTAAAAGGATCTTTTCACAAAGAACCATTTTTTTTTAATCACTGATTTTCTGTCTTCATTTTTATGCTTTAATTTGGTTTAGTTTTCTTCTGTTTGTTTAGGTTTAAATTTGGAAGCTACTTCCACTAGTTCTCTGAGGAGGATTGTATGATTGTTGATTTTAGGTGATTTTTCTTTTATATCATATGTGTTAATTCTAGAAATTTCTCAGTAAACTCATGAAGTATTCAATAAAAAATTCTAAAATTCTATAACATGAAGTTGAAATATGGCTCAAATTTAGTAGTGACTTAGACCACTGTTAGTAACTTTGATGAGGTTGACTTTGCCCTGTTTCTATGAACTTCATCATAGCACTTAACACGTCTGCCCTGACAACTACTGATGGACATTTCTGGCTCCATTGTACTGTTTTTCCCTTGATATGCATTCAAAAGTATTATTCTCTAACATCACACTTAATGAATAATTCATTTGGTATAACATAGGCGTAGGGCATCAGGGAGACATTTGATATCTACCATTTTGAAATATAGCTATAATTTATATTCTTTCAAAGAAAAACTGAACATAAAATATTACACACATATAAAATTTTCTGAAGCCAGTCATATAAAAACAAACTAAAAACGAAGTACCCAGTAGTAAGTATAGGGTAGAACAGAAGGAAACAGAAAGTGAGGAATGAAGGAAGGGAGAAGGAAGGCAGTAAGTAGGGAGGGAAGCAGGAAAAAAGAAAACAAATTAAGGAAATAAACTTTTACAGACTCTATTTCTGTATCTTCACAAACCCATATGTGGAGGCACTAATTTCCCATATGGCTGTACTTGGAGTAAGGGAGTCATTACATTCAAATTATGTCTTAATATGGGCATCCTGATCTTCTAGGATCAGTGTTACTGTACAAAGGGATCCAGTGGTGTGCAAGCATTATGAGACACTGTGTTAAGCCTCGACCTGCAATCCAGCATCCCCTGTGGGGACTAGGTTTGGTGTAGACTGCTCCATTTCCAATCCATATCTCTGCTAACGTGCCTAGGAAAGCAGCAGAAATTTGCCCAAATATTTGGGCCCCTGCACTCCCATGGGAGACCCAGATAAAGTACCTAGTATGAAAATCCCTCTCTCTCTTTGTCTCTTCTTCTCTCTGTAATTCTTCCTTTCAAATAAATAAAATAAATCAGAGAGAGAGAGAGAGAGAGAGAGAGAAGGACCTCTCGTGCTCTCAGTGTGCCAAATGGTGACAAAGTAAGAAGCTTCCATTTTCAAGTCAAAAGGGAGTCATCACTAGGCACCAGGTAGACCCAACCTTGTACGTGGACTTTTTAGCCCCCTAGAAATGTTAGAAAATAGGGGCCGGCTCTGTGGAACAGCAGGTTAAAGTCCTGGCCTGCAGCTCCAGCATCCCTTATGGGCATCTTGGCTGCTTCACTTCCAATCCAGCTCCATGCTAATGCACCTGGGAAAATCAGTGGAAGATAGCCCAAGTCCTTTGGCCTCTGCACCCACGTGGGAGACCCGGAAAAAGCTTCTGTCTCATGGCTTTGGGTCAGCTCATTCTACTGCTTAAGCCACATAAAACACGGCATTTCTTTTTTCTGGAAGCCCAAGTTGACCAAGACAAGTCCAGAAATCAACTACCTTTGAAGTTTGTTATGAGGAGTAAGCAAGTCAGTAGGCAAAACAAATAAACAGAAAAAAATTACAGATATATTTTATATTGTGTCACACATTTCAAAGCAAGTAAAACAGCATTGAAAATTTTAGTAGTTATTCACATTTCGAAGATCTCCCTCAACAAAGACTAAAACACTCGCACCCTTGGCTATATACATTAAAATCAACAATCTCTTCCTGTGACTCCTAATGAAAGTTTTCATTTAGAGCATATCTAAAATGAAGATGCTTTGATCCATGGCTAACGGCATCAAGGTGCCCTATTATTAAACAGTGATATGAAAACCAGAGTGACTATACACACACACACGCACACATACACACACACAAATTATTTTTCTCTTCAAATAGTTGCTATGTGAGTTAGGAAAGGGGTTCTGTGCATCTTAATGATTGAGGGATTACTAATGAAAGTACATCTGTTGCATTTTCTCCCATCATCTAAGGCAAGAGAAGGAAAACATGGACAATCCCACAAGAGCACACAAATAAAGATCAATTCTACTCATAGAAAGGGGGTTTCCATGACTATGTGTAACTTGAAAGAGGCAGTGGAAGACTAGTCCTATCCATAATAAAAAGGAAGACAAATAGCCTGTTGTGCATTGCACTACAAAGAGGACTGAGTTGTTTGCCTGGATACAAGTTACAACTGTTGCAGCATTCAATAAAATGGTAATATTAATTAATATTTTTCCTCGCTTAAATTACACTTGAGAAAATATATGAAGACATTTCACTAAGCATACAGATATTGACTGCTAAGGAATTACATCTGTATTATTCATAAAAAACACGGCTAGTTTTAATCTGTCATTGCTAATAGCAGGAAACCATTGTATGACAAAAGATGTAATATAGCAATTTCCCAACTTGCTTAAAATTCATGAACCTATTTCTACACAGACAAATGCTTATTAATTTTTAAATACTTTATTGACTCCAATGACGAAAATATAGGCTTTGTAGGCTGCAGTACAATTACAACTAAAGTGCATTTTTCTATTGCCTTATAATTGGGCAGTTTTGAGTAGTTTTCTATTTTGTAGTTTTTTTTAATATTATATTGGATTAGTGAATAATGTTAGAATTTCTCATATAAGAAAATTTTCCAAAAAGAATACACTTTTCCCATATTAAAATACAATGAATATCAAGTATATAGGCTTCTGTGTTTTCTATTGGACAGCTAATGTAACTTTGTACCTAGGGAAGAGAACATGACAATCTCAAACATGCTACATCTTCCACCTCTACTGAATTTGTGCCATTTTCTCTGTGATTTTTCAGGTACCAGTTTCATTTTCCCGTTTAGGATCTGGATTTGTGATTTCCAATCTTAATTAAATGTATCCCATTCAATCCTGTTCCATTTTAGAATGAAAAGTGTCATAAAGTCTTGGGTTCATGAAATCCATCTACATCTGTAGTATTTTTTTTGGCTGTGAAAATGAGCCCAGGCAAATATGGCTGGGGCTAGAAACACATGTGGAGAGATGAGTCAACCCAGTCAAAGTCTTCCTGGACCTGCTATAGCCAACCTCCCTGTGACCACAAATGCATGACTAAGTCAAAATGAGATCTGTTGCTGCTGTTGTCAATCAGAACTATACAGTTGATGCACAAACTCAAGATCCAAAAGAGTAAGCATTTGTTGTGGAATGTTACTGTGCTGTTTGTGGTTTACTATGTACTATTAATTGTGGCCAAAGATATTCCAGCAATTTTACATGCCATTGAGAATTTTGCTAATGGAAGTATTCGGTGTTGGTTAATGTACATATGCAGGCACATTTCCTCTCTGAACAGTTTTCTTCCATTGAATTTTTTAATTGAAAAATAGGCTTAAATAGAACAACTATATGATGATAAGATATAAACTATTATCAACACTATATTAAATATTATCTTATTAAATCTTAAACATAAGTTTTCTTCTTATTTCCTGGATATTTCTTTTACTTTCCAGTGTCATTTGCGTGTGTGTGTGTGTGTCTGTGCGCGCACACACACGTTACATAAGGAAAGAACCCTTGATTCAGTTTAAACCCTTGATTGTTGAATAGATGAATGTTCTAATTACCTGGTGTTCTCATTGACTTACATATGTTCTTTAACATGCTGTATTTTTAAAAGATGTATATATGTAGTCATTTGGAAGGCAGAGCATCAGAGAGACAGAGAGAGGCGAGATGGCAGATGACAAATGAGAGATCTGCCATCCAAGGGTTCACACCTCAAATGTCCACAACAGTCTGGGCCAAGCTGAGCTCATGATTCAAAGACGTCATCATGGTCTCCCACATAGGTGGCTGGGGCACAAGCAGCTAAGCCATCATCCCTTTCCTTCCCAACCACATTAGCAAGAAGCTGGAGGAAGCAGATTATTTGGGACTAGAACCAGTGCTCTGATATGGGATCCTGGCAACCCAAATTGTAGCTTAATAAAGTGCACCACAATACCTACCAGAACATGTCAAATTTTAAGCTGAGATTGTTCTTATTTGTAAAGAAATGAATAGCAACTTTAGAAAAAAATATAAATAGGAAGACAGACTCTCCAGGCTTGACACATTTCAAAGATATACCATATTAATCCCAGTATTGGAATTGTTCATTCTACTAAGAGTTCAGGGAATACCTTTTAAAGGAACAATTAATGAATAAAGCATGAATGAATTTCAGGACTGTCATTGCTTACAACAGAGGTTATGTATCTGTGAAATGATTTCCAGCCCCATGTTATTTCTTAGCTACAATGCACATCACTGCACTAAATATGTCTGTTATTAATAACTTAGTACATATGACAGATCATTCTAAATTAGTACAGGAATATATTTGCTGACAGGGAGAGAGAATGAGCGAGAGAATCAAATCTAGACCAAATTAATATACTAAGGTTTATTGGCTCATAAAATTGAAAATTCAGAGTTGAAAAAATTCAAAGGTAGGTAAATACTTAGATGAGTATATCTAGTGGAAATGTTCATGGCAAACTCTGGTTTTACTAACTGAAAAACAGATAGCCAAGTGCACATCTGGAGAATTCTTATCAGTCACCTGGCAGCCACAGTTTTCTATGTGGCATTGGGAGATTTGTCCTCAACCAGAAAAGTGACCTCTGATGTTGTGATTTCTGATAGGCTGTAAGTGAACACAGGTGTTGCACTTGTAACCCTAACTAGACAGGCCTGAAAAGTTTTCGTGGCCACTGTCCACTGTCTTCCCTCCCCAAGGCTAACTCCTCCATTAGCTGCAACTGAACACAGGTCAGGAAAAAAAATTAAGAGGGTTTTCAAGATGCTGAGGAGTGGACAGGAAAACAACATCTATGTAAAAACTTGGGCTATTTCTGTGTTAAAGATGTTATTTTGTAATGTCCCTGCAAGTAATAGTGCATCTTAAATATCCAGTTTAAACAGCAAAGAATGAACAACAAAATCTTTTTTTTATTATTTTCAGCACCATTTTTATTTTTATTTTGGTGAGCTAATGCTAGAAGAGTGCCAACCTTTGTTTTCAGTCTGTGTTCTTGGAGGGCAGAGAAGACGGAGACAATTCTAGGGAAGAAAGACCTTTAAAACACATTTGCACAATGCTGCACTAAAAACCACTGCATGGCCCAACAGTCGTGTGCCATCATGTATTTTTTTCTCTACAATACGTCTTCCATGATACTTTTGAAGAACCTACATATATAACAACAATTCTCATTCATCAAGTGATAGATGCAGAGAGTGAAGTCAAAATAACTTTAATACACATGGGCAACATGACTTATTCCAGCAGACTAATCTCACGAAAAACAGGAGAGGCAGATAAACAAATAATGTTCCTTTTCTCCTTCTGTATATAATCCCAATCTATTAAACCTAAGAAGCTGAAATCATCCCATAGTAGAGTATTAATCTAAGTTCCTCTGCATTGTAACACCAGAGTGTAAGAAAGTAGTTTAAATTTAAATTGTTAGATTGTGTGTGTATGTGTATGTGTGTGTATGTGCATGTGAGTATATTTCTAAACACATGTATATATTTTTTCTCTTTTAATACATTAAGTTTATCCATCCTGCAAGAAGATTAACAGTTTAAAAGGATGCCCATTTCTCATTTTCAAGAGGCCATAATGGGCTTCCCTTTTGACATTTGACCCAAATAAGTTCCTCCGACATAGGTAACCAGCAAAATTTCTTGAGTTCAGGTTTAAGAGTGCTGTTCCCCAAGGGGAGTAACAACTCTCCATCGTATGTCCTTACTAAATAGGTAAAAATACGTTTAGCTGTTGGGTGTATCAAAGCTTCTTAAATGATGTAATTAATGATATAGTGATATACTAGTAACTAATGTGAAGCAAGAAGGAAGTCAAACACATACAAAAAATTAGCAAACATCGAATAATGTATTGAAGCTAAAACCCATTAACCGCATGATAAATATAAAAGCATTACCAAAAATTTGTATTCCGGGAAAAGTTTAAGTTCAATTTGTAAAATAATTCTAAACTTGGTGAAAGAAAAAATCATTAATACAATTTACAGCAAATATATTAAAATATAATCTTTGAAATGTAATACAATATTAAGAAGGAATAATTTAAAGTACTTAATCTCCGTATGGAATTACTTTATCCACCTGATAAGAAATTTTGAAAAAATTGTGTATCAATCTAACATATCTTTGAGTTACTCTCTCAGCATTTGTCATAACTTAAACTAAGCCTAAGAATAAATTCTATAAATTGAAATAATATTTATTGTTACAAATGAGAGAGAATTTTTTTAAAAAATTACAGTGGAAATTTGTATTTGAAACATTTTATTAGGTAAATTGATTAAAATAAATATGTTTACTTCACTGAATTAAATGGAAAAATGATAGTGATTTAACTAAAGATTATTCATAGACATTATGTAATATTTTTATATTAATTAATTTATTAAATGGAAAGGCAGAGAGAGATAGGGAGAGAGAGAGAGATAGAGAGAGAGAGAGAGCGAGCGCCCTTTCACCAGTCCATTCTATAGATGGTTCTAACACCCTTGCTTGAAAGCAGGCTTTACCCAGGTCTCCCAAGTGGGTGGCAGGGACTCAGTAACTTGAACCATCACCATTTCCTCCCAAGGTCTGCTTTAGCAGAGCTGCAGTAAGGAACTGGAGTGGAATATCTAACTTTCACACTTGAATATATATATATATATATATATATATATATATATATATATATAGATACTTTTAGTGGTGTCTTAACTATTAGGCTAAACTCTCATCCCTACTGATGTGTTTTGAAATATCTGGCAAAATCAAGGGCCAGCGCCGTGGCTCAACAGGCTAATCCTCCGCCTTGCGGCTCCGGCACACCAGGTTCTAGTCCCGGTCGGGGCACCGGATTCTGTCCCGGTTGCCCCTCTTCCAGGCCAGCTCTCTGCTGTGGCCTGGGAGTGCAGTGGAGGATGGCCCACGTGCTTGGGCCCTGCACCCCATGGGAGACCAGGAAAAAGCACCTAATACCTGGCTCCTGCCATCGGATGAGCACGGTGCGCCATGAGCACGGTGCGCCGGCCGCAGCGCGCCGGCCGTGGCAGCCATTGGAGGGTAAACCAACGGCAAAGGAAGACCTTTCTCTCTGTCTCTCTCTCTCTCACTGTCCACTCTGCCTGTCAAAAAAAAAAAAAAAAAAGAAAAGAAATATCTGGCAAAATCATAGGAAACAGGAAACTAAAGGATACTTTTTTAAAATCCAATCGGAAATAATTTTTATTGCTTTTTTTTTTAACAATTCAGAGTTCTTTCACAAGTTCCATAGTGCTTGATCTTAATGCAGAGTCTTGAACTTTAGAATAATACATTGATTTCGCAGAATGACAGGAAGCCTTATAGTGTGCTACATGATTATTAGTGTCTCCAAACTAACTTTTAATTGCATTTTTTCCTTAGCACATTACAAATTTTTTTTTTTTTATCTTCAATATATGTTCTGCATTAAGAGGTGAGATGGGGCCGGCGCCGTGGCTAACTTGGCTAATCCTCCGCCTGCGGCACTGGCACTTGAGGTTCTAGTTCTGGTTGGGGCCCCGGGTACTAGTCCCGGTTGCTCCTCTTCCAGTCCAGCTCTCTGCTGTGCCCTGGGAGGGCAGCAGAGAGGGGCCCGAGTGCTTGGGTCCCTGCACTCCTATGGGAGACCGGGAGGAGGCACCTGGCTCCTGGCTTCGGATCTGCACAGGGCCGGCCATAGCGGCCATTAGGGAAGTGAACCAATGGAAGGAAGACCTTTCTCTCTCTCTCTCTCTCTCTCTCTCTCTCTCTCTCACACTGTCTAACTCTACCTGTCAAATAAAAAAAAAATTAAAAAAAAGAGGTGAGATGGGTGAGGAAGACTACATAGGTGAGAGTGAATAGCCTTATTTTGGTTGAAACATAAGGACCCTCAAAGATTTTCATCTCCAGAACCTGTGAATATTTTTTTTAAGACAGCAAAAGGGATTTGCAAGTTTAAGTAAAAAATATCTTGCTAAATAAGGTTTTTGTAAAAAAATTATTTTCACATTAAAATGAAACCTCTTTTGCAACTTCAGAAATCTATGGAAAAGAAGTTTTTAATCATACTTCTGTCCATGTACCTTTTTTCTTAAGAAAATGGTTTACAAAAAAGAATGTCAACAATTGTGATCTGGCCAGTTGTGCTTTTTAGCTCCCAGAGGGAGAGCTGGTATTGAGCAAAATCCATTCAGGAAAACTTGAGGGAGCAGTTGCCAGTACTGTTTCTTGTGTGTGCCATTAAACCACCTCCAGATGAGTGGGGGAACATTCACTTTTTAATTTTTTAATTGTATTTGGGATTACTGCTGTGTACTAAGAACTTGACCTAAATAAAAATGCCACAAAGTAAAAAAAAAAAGAAAAAGTAAAGAATATCAAAATGATCTTGAATCATCCAGATGGGTCTGATGTAATTAAAAGTATCCTAAATATTTTACTTTCAGAAATATATTTTCATGAAAGAATCAGGTAAAATCATGCACTTTTTTCATAATATGATATTATAAAAATAATATAAACACATTGTAAACCCAATTAATATGGTCCATTTCTATAAAGTAATTATATACATATATCCTCTTAGTATTACACTAAGATAATATTTTTCTAATATGATTAAAGGATATATACACAAATGAAATATGCAAAATATACATTCTGGAAGGAAAAATAGTAAATATCACTGACATATTTCTCACTGATGGACTATTGAAAGTTTTTATGTTACTTTGTTGATTCTGTATGTTTTAAAATTCATTTAGTTTGAATTTTATTTATTTATTTTTTACAGGCAGAGTTAGACAGTGAGAGAGAGAGAGACACAGAGAGAAAGGTCTTCCTTCCGCTGGTTCACCCCCTAAATGGCCACCACGGCCAGTGCACTGCACAGATCTGAAACCAGAAGCCAGGTGCTTCCACCTGGTCTCCCATGCAGGTGCAGGGCCCAAGGACTTGGGCCATCCTCCACTACACTCCTGAGCCACAGCAGAGAGCTGGACTGGAAGAGGAACAACCGGGACTAGTACCCAGGGTACCGGCACCGCAGGTGGAGGATTAGCCTAGAGAGCGGAGGCACCGGCTGAATTTTATTAATTAAAATAGAAAATAAAGCTTTTTCTTCTTCATAAAGTGACAATTATATCACTTTTTAAAATATACTATAATTTTATTTCAATTGCACAAATGAAGGTATTAGTGTGTAGGAAATTTAAATGAAAGAAGTTATGGTAAAAATAGCAGAGAACTAAAAAATTTTAAAAAGTGCACCTAATGCATGAGAACTCAGCATTCATTAGTGTTTCAACTTCTGTTTGATTGACACTTGCTGCTCACAAATCATTAAACAAAATTTGAAATCATGATGGTTGTTCTGAAGAGATTTCAGCACCAGCAGTAAGATTCAGAATAAATACCAGATGAACACAATATAACTTCCCCATGAGTGGTGCACATTATCTCCTAGAACAGCAATAGTTCTCACCCACAACTATGAAGCACAGTCATCTGGAAATCATAAAACAACCAAGAACAGCAAACAGTCGAATAAACAAAACCTCAGGGCCCAAACCCAAGGACAGTGGTGTAGTTGTTCCATCAGAGGAGAAGTATTTAAATTTCTAGTTATATATAAGTGGCTTTGTGAAGCCCTTTGTAATTTTTCTAGCATGCATAATTTAAATGTCAATGAATATTAACATGTTAAATGTTTTGCTTGTAAATCAACTATTTTGATTTTATACCCAAAAGTTGTATTAATAGTACTTTAAATTTATTTACACAAGATATTTCTTCAGAAGATTTATGTAAATCGAGGTCAGTTTTCTTTTTTTAACAAAGATTTATCTTTTATTTACTTGAAAGGCAAAGTCACAGAGAAAGTAGACACACACACACACACACACACACACAGGGGGAGAGGGAGAGAGAGAGAGAGAGAGAGAGAGAGAGAGAGAGAGAGAGAGAGAAATCACCCATCCTCCTGTTAACTCCCCAAATGGCACAATAGTCTGAGGGGGTCAGGCTAAAGCCAGGAGCTTGGAGCTTCCTCTGGGTCTCCTGAGTGCATGGCAGGGGCCCAAGCACCTAGACCATCTTCCACTGCTTTCCCAGGTGCACCACCAGGGAGCTGGATCAGAAATGGAGCAGCTATACCTTGACTCGGTGCCCATATGGAGAGCCAGCGTTACAGAAAGAGAGGAATATCCTGATTTGACACAATGCTGGCCCCAATTGATCAGTTTTAAGGGCAGGAAGAATTCCTGAGGCAAAGAAGTTTGAGAACGACTGCCTTAGTTCAGTGAGTTTGGTAACCTCAGAAAACATGGATATTTCTAGGGTCCTTGGTAAATGGAATCTTCCATTGACTTCTGTGAAATGCATGCATTAAAATAACACCATCCTTGAGGCAGGCAAGGCAACAATGTGATGAGTGGGAGGACAGATCATTGCATCCATGGTATTACCAGTTCACACATAGCTGGCTACTGCACATCTCTAAAATACAAATGCAACAAAAATAAGAACATAGTTAAATCGATGTAATTACAATCATAATCATTAGAGTCAAACGATGTAAACTGTATTAGTGCTCCATGAAAAGTGATGTTCACCGACCTATTGAAAGATTCCACTACATCCACAGCTAATTAACAAAATATTTATTATTAAATAAAATAGCATGTTAAGCAGTTGTACATTTTGGTGAGCTAAATCTTTAAGCAGATTATGTTGAAGTGAGATTCAAGAGACATTTATTTGGTGAATTATTAGCCCTTGATGTCAAAGAAATTTATTACTCCATTTGTATGAAGAATTATGTTCCAGCTCTTCTCAGAAACTTAATTCCTCTTACGGAACAACCTGCAAAAGAGAACAAAATGTATCCAAAAATGTACGAAGACTTTGTGCAATTTTCAGGGAAGATAGGTGTCAAAATAATTGCCTCTCAAGCTCAAACAGGAGTGCAAAATCGTGTCATCCCTTGCAGAACTGATTGCTAAAAATTACTGAAAATGAAGTTGCAGTATTGTGAAATAGATGAGCTTAGTCTTCTTCCCTGTTTCCTGGCTTCAAAGTGGAACGATCTTTCTGAGAAATAATTAGTTAACAGGTGGCTCTCAGTCCTTAGATAGCTTCAGCGTGCTGGCTGGTCACTGCCAAGTCCAGCAATGAGCTCAGGGGTTGCATAGCTCAGCCTGAGCTCCCAACTTCTGGGGAGGGAGGAAGTGTTAAAGGTAGCGTTGTTCACCAAAGATTTAATAATCATATCTACACAATGAAGCCTCTACAAAAATCCCACAGACTGGTTTTAGGCAGCTTCTGGGTAAGCAAACATGTGGGGGTCCTAAGGGGGGAGCACATGAAGAAACTACAGAGCTCCACACCCTTTCTTACATGCTTTCTCACGTGGCCTTTGTTAACATCCTTTATAATAAATAATGAGATATATGTAACTCTTTCCCTGAAGCCTGTGATCCCAAGGAGGGGATCATGGGAACCATGGTTTTTAGCCCAGATGGCAGAAGTTTTGAGATTCAGAATCAACCGGTGTTTGAAGAGTGAGGCAATTTTAGGGGACTGAGTCTGAAGCTGTGGGTTGTGATACTATTTTTGATAGCTGGTGTCCAAATTGATTTGAATTAGGCTCTTAGCCAGCATCTCTGCTGCAGTAGTACTTGTTTGCTTTTTGGGTGGGAAAACACCTAACACACTGCTTTCAGAAGTGTATTCTGAGAGCATGACTAGAAAAAGTAAGTTTGAGTTTGGTTTTTCAACTCAGACATTAATGTATATTGTGTAAAATACTCTGTAAAATTTTCTTATATTTAATAAATAACATGAAATTACTTTCTTGTTTTTTCCTTTGTTCTTCTTCCTCATTCCCTCTCTTCTCTGTTTCTTCCCCTGTCTCTTTTTTTCACAGTGTCCCTTATTTTATACATCAAGGGAGACACCACTGTGTGGGGTTGCAGACAAAATGATGGGAGAGAATTTGGATGCTCTATTTCTCTCTTGGTTTCCGGGTGCTAATAGTCACCGGGCTGCTAAAGTTCTATCTCTGATCTACATTCTTTGTTAGTTTTGTCTTCTGTCCAAACACCATTAACTCTGCATGTTCTCCTTAGGGAATGGTTACTGTGATAAACAGTTGTGGGTGCCTTGAAAGAATAATTGATATTATCACATATACCTGATACAATATTTTGGTGGTCTTCCACAGTGTGATTCATAAATTCTTATTTGCTTTAGTCTTAAGAATTGGAAATTGAATGAAAAATTCTAACATTCTATTGTACAATTGAACATAAAGTTGAGTTCATCAGCTCTCCAGTGTTTTTGTTTGTTTGTTTGTTTGTTTTTGTTTTTGTTTTTTATTGCATAGTTTAAACAATGCCCTTGAAGGGTACTCATCCAACTCACCCCTGGAGAATCATGGTCTATTAACCATCCCCATAGATCTCTGCAAGTCTGTTCAGTTTTTCCACTTGTTGCTGTAACTGAGTATGACTTGCCCCTCTGTTACTTAAGTGTTGCCAATAGTTTTTGCCTTTTTTAATCTTATTATCCCTATTGATGTTTTCCCTTCATTTTTTACTGGATAGAACACTTAGTTGTACAGTTTTCTTTGTTGCTTAGTCATCCCTGTAGCTCAAACTACAGTAGAAATGTCTGTCACTGAATGTGAAACATGAATTCAAGGGGAATAATTGTAGGGCAGGAGATATGGACCAAGTGGCAACAGTTTGTTGGTAAAGACAAAATGATTATAGTTACTACAAACCCTTGTGTCGAGGTCTGACTTTCAATAGATCACAGCGAGGGAGCTGCTCTGCATATTTCTTTTAGCAACATACTAAACTGAGAATTTGATCCAATCATCTCACACTTTGCAACAATATACTTTGCATTTTTTCAAAGTTCATCCTGGATTTTATTATGAAAAAAGTCACTGTTAATAGGTATATGGCTGTTTTAACAATGAAGATCAAAATGTCCAATCAAGAGTACAGATGGGGGCCAGCCCTGTGGCTCAATTGGTTAATCCTCCGCCTGCAGCTCAGGCATCCCATATGGGTGCCGGGTTCTAGTCCCAGTTGCTCCTCTTCCTCTCCAGCTCTCTGCTGGACGATGGCCTAAGTGCTTGGGCCCCTGTACCCGCGTGGGAGACCAGGAAGAAGCACCTGGCTCCTGGCTTCGGATCAGCACAGTGCCAGCTGTAGCAGCCATTTGGGCGAGTGAACCAATGGAAGGACGACCTTACTCTCAAAAAAAAAAAAAAAAAAGAAGAAGAAGAAGAAGAGTACAGATGGTTCAATTAAGAAAAAAAAATCATTTTATTAAATTCATCTTTGCACTAATTCAGTATGAGTTTTATCTACTCTAAGATTGATACATGATACACACAGGAAGTTGTTATATGGGCCTTATAAGGCCACATCTGTTGACATCCAGCATGACCTTATTTAGACAAATTATCTCACCACAGACATCCATGTGTGTTTCTGAAGAACAAAAATTATGATAGCATTATGTGTGCTTAAATAAAAAATGTCAAAAATCTATAATTAATTGCCTAGATATCTGATATTCCAACAGAATAAAACAATATCCACGGATAACTTTTCTAATAATTCACTTCATTTATTATTTTTTAGAGATTTATCCATTTATTTGTAAGAGTCACAGAGAGGCAGAGGCAGAGGCAGAGTTAAAGAAGAATTACTGTTTGCACGATCACATATTATCTTTAATAAACCTTTCTAGTTTCTTTCCATAATCTGGCTTCTCTAGGGGAATAATGTAATAATCGAAGCTGATTTTCCAACTTACTTGTAGAATAAAGGGAGCCCATATGGACCCAGTAAAATGGCTTCAACAGATTTCACCAGACTAATGTTTGTTCTTGCAAGCTGCGGATTTATTTATATTTTTACAAAGAACCTACATGAGCCACTATAAGAAGTTTAAATAGATCCAGAAACCTAGAAACCTGACCTGAAAAATAAACAAGCTATGCTAGTTCATTCTATGAAGACTTTTCAATACACAAATATTTAAATATCTTAAATATCATGTAAGCATGTATACTTCAGTAAATTTGTTATTTATTCAACTATATTCCTTACTATCATTGAGAATAACAAAAAGCAGATGATTCTCATGTTCTTAGTGTCAATACTGAGATTTTCAAAGAGTAGCATTTAATATCAGCTTATCTGTTTTATAATGAGACGTCTAAAGGGACACAAGTAACCCTGGGATAATTAGTGCTTTCTACAATTTGACAAGGAACACATTATATTTGACTTGTAGTTCCTTCTAGTTCACAGATTTTGGAAGCTATAATTATTTATTTTCACCAATTTAATATAATTATTTCTTCAAATGTATTAAAAGTATCAATAGTTGTTGATATTTAAATATTTTATCTTTTCATTTTGATTGTTTACATGTGTAGATTTGAAAACTGAGTGAGTTTAATTTTAGAGCAGAAATCTTGGCCGGCGCCGTGGCTCAACAGGCTAATCCTCCGCCTTGCGGCGCCGGCACACCGGGTTCTAGTCCCGGTCGGGGCACCGGATTCTGTCCCGGTTGCCCCTCTTCCAGGCCAGCCCTCTGCTGTGGCCCGGGAGTGCAGTGGAGGATGGCCCAGGTGCTTGGGCCCTGCACCCCATGGGGAGACCAGGAAAAGCACCTGGCACCTGGCTCCTGCCATCGGACGAACGCAGTGCGCCGGCCGCGGCGGCCATTGGAGGGTGAACCAACGGCAAAAGGAAGACCTTTCTCTCTGTCTCTCTCTCTCACTGTCCACTCTGCCTGTCAAAAAAAAAAAAAAAAAAAAAAAAAAAAAAAAAAAAAAAAGAAATCTTGTTGATCTTGTTGACAACCAACTCTGTGGCTCCATTCAGTCGTCTATATTTTCATATTTATTAAATTGATGATTTTGGGCCAGGACTTTCTGTGGCTAAGGCTGTGATTTTTACCAAACTAATAGATAGGGACTGCATCTTCTCTTCAGCTTTCTAAAGAGCAAACAAAAGAAAGAAAAGAAGACAGAATTTCAAAAGTGTCAATCAAGTAGCAATTGCAAAGTGAAAAGCACCAGGCAGCGCCATACCTGACAGGCTGACAATACCTGTGGCTCCCAATAGAAATCACTTTGGATCTATGTGACTCACATAAGGTGATGTCTGACAGCCGAGTTATACAAGTAACACAAGGAGGCACTAAAATGGACGTGAACGTATTAAAGACTAAGGAAGGAACTGACCACAGAAAGGGTGATGGACATCTAATTTCCCCTGCAAACACCATAATAACACTTCCCTTTGTATTTACACTTCTTTTCTACATTTCTAAAACAAGTAAGCCTGAGAAAAAAATACCAATATAATTAACTGTACAAAAATATTTCATGAAGGTTATGGAAAATGAAATTAAAAGATAATTTTACCTGCTACAAAAATTTTTACTGGAATTAAAAGATAACTAGTTGCTACAATTTTTTTTACGTTGCATATAAAATTGGCATTTAAAAAGTACAAGAAAAATACATTATGAGAAAAAGTACATGGGTTTCAAAATAGTTTGCAGGAAAATAAACACATCTTTTCATTTTTTCATGAATTTTTGTAGTGCCCTCATATGATTTTTTTTTTTAGTTGTTTATTATTATTTTGTGAGACCTGAGCCTGGATCAAGGTGTAACTATTTTAAATTAGGCCTCCATCTTGAACCTCGGACTGACCAGGCCCTGAACCCTAAGCCAGAAGCTCCTAAAAGTAAATAAATGAACTCCCTTTGTCATAAACTCTCCTAGCAACAGCCAATTAGCAGATAACAGAGAAATACCTAGAGTTCCTGATATCTTCTCAGGGCAGATAAAGTCATTAATAGCTTCCTGAGACCCTGCAGTTCAGCACATACACCCCAGCAGCTCGGACCCTGTGCTTAGGCAGATCAATTCAAAAGCATCAACCCCAAAGCCATCCAACCACCTTTAGTAGGTCCGTTTCCACCACTGGATGCATGAATCAGTTCTAAGAGTTGTCCTTTGAATTTCCCGCAGGATGAGATGATTTGCTAAATGGTACCCTGATGTGTAGAATATCTCTGAAAACCCTATAAAACCCCTGTAACTGAAGGGTCGGGGCTCTCAATTCAGACCCGTTACGTCGGTGTTGATTGAGAGACCAGGCCCGGACATGCAATAAAACTCTCGTGTGCTTTACAGCAGTATCGGCTCCTTGGTGGTCTTTGGGGACGACCGAACTGGGCATTACAGTTTATCTCCCAGAGTTAGAACTTTTACTGTAAAATTCAAGTATTTTGTCTGACTTACAGCAGTGTACATTCCACAGTGGAATAGAGCCTTGTGCAGAGTAGACACTCAATAAACTTATTCTGATTGTATGAATGAGGCAGACCAATGAAGACATTATGCTCAATACCCAAGTATTTTAACTGAACTGATGCCAGTGTTCTATTTGAATTTTTAAGCCAGTATAAAACAGTGAATAAAAGTTTTATCTCTGTCACAGGTGCTGAAAATTTAGTTAAGGCTTTAGAGTAAACCATGTATGATAACCAATAGAATCAATTTGTTAATAACCTTATTTTGCACAGATATGGATTTAATTGTTAAACTTCTTGGTTTTTTTAATGTGAAGACATATATGAACCCATTTCTTTTTTGCTTCTGAAGTACGTGGAAAATCACAATTCCCAACCTTGCTGAATTAATATAAAATCACATGAACAAAGCAAATAAATAAACAAAAAGCACAGGTAGAATGTTAAAGATGTAAAAGCATGATATTTGTGTGCCATGATTTTTAAGAGAAAATGCATTGCCATTATCTTTGATGTTATTTCCTAATTATGATTCTGTCTTAAGTGCAATCTCTAATTTTGTTTTATAATTAATCTTTTTCGCATTTATATTTTGAATTTCTTTTCATTTTCTTCAATGGGAATATGAATTACATTGTGGGAACATTCACATTTGGGTTTTTGATGATTTGTTTGAACTTTGATAAGAATGAGGAAGGGTAGGTTAGTTAAAGCTAGCAGTTGCTTGGTTGGCGCTCTGGGTGAGCCAAAGAAATTCCTCTCCCAAAGGAATGTGCAGTGTGCATTGATTCATTTTGTCACAATTGTTAGTATGGCAAGGAAAAAGTCAAGGGGAAAGGAAGAGGGAGAGGAAGAAAATGATAATTTTTAATTAGGAAAATAATAAAAGTGGTACTTCTGAAAGAAGAAATTTGAAGCAATGTAAGGACTGATTTTTGAGGAGAGACTAATAAAGAGATTATTACAGGAGGAAAATAATCAAGAGTTTAAACACAGATTTAGGCTGATTCTATGGGAATGCAGAGAAAACAAGACATGTAAATGGGTTTGTGAAGAAAACTAATATCCTTGTTTGATTAGATGTGGGCATAAGGGAAATTCATTACAGAAAACAGTGGAGGCTTCTAAATTTGATGGTGTGCATGTGTCTGTACATATGTACCCATAAGGAAACACTGATTATTTATGGGAAATGCAGTCTCAAGGTTCTGTTCTATGTGTTAAATGTTTATAGCTGACATTCAGAGTGGACAAATTTCCTAGAGTAGGAAGAAAATACAAAAATTGTTTCAGAATCTCTTTAAATTGTTCATATAATGACCACAGAGGGAAGAACTATAACAATCACTTTGCACTGGTTTTAGTTTCTTCTCTCTCTTTTTTTTTGTTTTGCCAAAAGGCAAACTATAAATAATAATTTTTAAAATATATTTGGAACTCATCAAGCTCTTTGGGTACTTTTTAAAATGATGATTTCAAAGTGAACTCACAATCTAAAAATGTCAACCAATAAATGTAATGAAGCTTATCTTTGTAGCTTGGTCAAATATTAATTAATTAATTGGTCAAATATTAATCTTAATATCTTGATTTCATTGGTTTCTGATTAAACTGTGGTAAGTTTATAAGTAGGATTCTGAGAGAGAGTTTGAGAGAGAGAGAGAGAGAGAGATTGCCCGTATCCTAGATGTAGCCTTGTATGAACTGTGGAGAAGTGGTCCACTTACTCTGGGTAATTAGAATTCATCAGCATATGCAATACAGTAAGTAGATTCCATGCATGCATTCAAAAAGAAGGCAAATCTATAAAAAAGATTTCCTTTTCCCCTACACGTACTTTTCTGGGTATAGAGCTGTAAGTACCATTGTGGAAGGTTGAGAGAAGAGTCACAATCTAATTTGGCATGATGGTGATTTACACCATCTTTTGCTCAAGAAGTTCATGGATCTGCTTACTTATGAAAATTGTATGGGAATCCATACCATTCTGCTTTTTATGAATCAGACTAGACTCCTGTTCACTCGACCTAGAACTTTTCTACTTGAACACATCAAGTAATAACTTAGTAAAAATGCCCAACTATTTCACTTCTAGCGTCACAAAGATCAACCAGGCAAAGCCACAGAGCATTTCCAGTCAGAATAATGATGACTTCTCTGACTCTGTTGTGCACGTAGTAACTATAATCATTTTGTCTTTACCAACAAACTGTTGCCACTTGGTCCATGTCACCTGCCCTATAGTTATTCCCCTTGAATTCATGTTTCACATTCAGTGACAGACATTTCTACTGTAGTTTGAGCTACAGGGATGACTAAGCAACAAAGAAAACTGTACAACTAAGTGTTCTATCCGGTAAAAAATGAAGTGAAAATTCATAGCTACCTGCTACCTACTATGCTGCATTTTAAGATTTTAATTAAGATTTATATCAAAATGAAATCACACTTATGATATTCTGTGTGATGAATAGTACTTCTTATAATAGCATGTAATATTAACAAATTCTGTACTACTAATTGAGCTTTTAGAATTAAATATGGTTAAAATATAATGCAATAATTTGGTTCTAGTTATAATTATAATTATATTTATATTTTATTTTATATTATATTTCTATTTGATTATATTATATTTCTGTTCAATGGAAAAGTTTGACACATATAAAGGATGTAGAATTCATTTAGATAGACAAATAGGATTTAGTTTACAAATCATCTTTGTGTAATTCCTTAGAAAATGTAAAAGAAAAATATCAATAGGAATTAATAAACTGAAGTGGTGGATATAAAAATATATTATTTTTTAAAATTTATTTGAGAGGCTGAATGAGAAAGACAGAGAGAGAGAGAATCAGAGAGCTCCAAACCTTTGACTCACTCCCAAAGTGCCTGTAATGATTGGGACTGTGTCAATCTGGGAGCTGGGGTAATAAGGAGCTGTTACCCCTGCCTCCGAAGGCTGTGTTGGCAGCAATGTGGAGTCAGGAGACAAGGACAAGTGTCAATCCAGGTATTCCAGTGCAGGACTCAAACATCCTGAGCAGTGTTTTAACTATCCCATTTTGATTGTGCTTGAATGCAGCTTGTCCTCAAATTTTTAAATGATAAATACAGAATGTATATATTGATCCCTTTCACAGCACATTCATAAATGTCTTCCCCTCTCTAGAAACACACATTTATTATATTTTAGTACTTATATATTTATAGAGAGATGAATAGATACATTTAAACAAAATGTCATGGATATCTAATATTTATATGTTTATACTATCATATACAATTACAAATGTACTCATGTAAAGGTATATTAAAAAGTTAGGGACAAATGTAGTGAAAACAAAGTATATTATAGTGGAAACCATTTTGGAATCCATGATACTTTTTTTTTCATTATATTCATTTTTCTTAACTGTGCTAAAGACCTCTTCAAATGCACAGCAGGTGGCGGCTTCACCCACTATGCCACAGCTCCGGACCCTAATCATATTTCTTAAATTGAGAATTTTTTACAGAAAACTTGACTTTTTTTTAATGAAATAGCATGCATATTTCCCTCTTTGCAGAAGGCTGTGGATTCTATCAGTTTACTATATACACATTAAGAAATAAGGCTTTACACTTTTTTCTTTAACTGTAAAAATGATGCATATTCATACTCATGATGCTATTCATACTCATCCAAAATCTGTTTGGATTTCATTTATTGCCTACTGACGTAAGATACTTAAAAAAGTCCTGAACACTTGTATTATCAAGTAACTAAGGGATCTTTTGGATGACATGTTTAGTATAAATGTTTATGTGGTTTGATACTGTGAAAATAGGCAGATCAGAAGCGTAAAAAGTCAGAATCAGAAGAACTTCGCAGTGGACCACACACAAATGCATGTATTATGTAAAGTAGTCCCTGTCTCCTCTGAGTGTCCATTTTTACAGCCTGTAATCAGTTTATGTGGTAAGTAGAAACAGTTTTCCTTATTATTTTATGCCTGGAGAAACAGTTAATTTTTCCCAAATACATGATAATTATCAACACATTTTAAATATAAGTAACAATGCATTAGTAAACTCCCATGAGCATGATGAAATACCTTCTTTCCTTTAGTGTTAAATGTTTATTGCTTCCTTTAATCTGAGAATTTCTGTTTTCATTAAACTGTTACAGGAAAATTTCCTGTACATGCCACTTTTTTACGTGTTGTGAATTTTTACTTGTAAAGTTATTATATTAATTTAGCTTTTGACAAATCATAACTACAATTATTATTTTGATTTTATGGATATAGAGAATTTAGATAATTAGAATTGTGGGAGTTTCAAAATTTTCTTTGTCTAATTGAGGTCTATTTCCATGAATATCCTCTATTTGTTTGATAACAATAAACTAGACCTATGAGGTGTTAGGTGCAATGGTTTACATGTGTCTACCTTTTCAAGCTTGTTTATTACATGCTTAAAAATCCAATAATTTACCAATTTATGTGGAAGATGCATACTGTATATTCATTTATATATTAATATCATGTTTGTATATTTAATAGATATTAACAAAATATATTCCAGTAAACTCTGGAGATAGAAACAAACATATTGGCTTAAACAGTAAAGAAAGGCATGAAATTTACACTTAGGCTTTTAGATATTTAAAAGTAAAACTGAAAGCTAAACCTACACATTCCATTAACTTATATCAATTAAAACAAATCTTATATTTTGCTGCAAATTTTCAATAATATCCTAAATATTTAATTTATTTTGGCTCTGTTAAATTGTTGGGATACCCAAATTCCAATTAATTCAAACTATAACTAGTACTCCAACAGTATCTTCACTTTGTGTCTCTATGTGAGGGCAAACTGTTGAAATCTTTACGTAATATGTACTAAACTGATCTGTGTATAAAGAGAATTGAAAATGAATCTTGATGTGAATGCAAGGGTAGAGGGAGCAGGAAAGGGGAGGGTAGCGGGAGGGAGGGAAGTTGTGTGTGGGGGGGGAGCCATTGTAATCCATAAGCTGTACTTTGGAAATTTATATTCTTTAAATAAAAACTTTATATATAAAAATGTATAAATAAACAAATATGTAGATTTTATACTGTTTATCTGCATAGGCACTAATGACAGCAATTAATGGACTACATGATGAAACATACAAAAGAATTTTACAACGGACAGTGCTGTGGCAGAGTGGGCTAGGACTCTGCTTGTGGCACCAACATCCCACATGAACTCTGGTTCTAGTCCCAGCTGCCCCACTTCCAAAACAGCTCTCTTCTATGGCCAGGGAAAGCAGATGGTTCAAAGAGCTTAGGCCTCTGTACCTTCATGGAAAACTTGGAAGAAGCTCCTGGCTCCTGGCTTCAAATTGGCTCAGTTTCACCCATTGCAGCCATCTGGGGAATGAATAGGAGATGGAAGACCTTTCTCTCTAACTCTCCCTCTCTCTAACTCTGCCTATAAAATACATACATACATACATACATACTAATTCTACAAAAGCATGATACTTCTCCCCCCAAAAAAGACTAAGTTGTGATTGAAATGTATAACATATCACACTGTCAGTCTTGGCACTACATGCTAAACGTTGCTGGAGTCCGTAGTTATTACAGTTCTTTCCTCTGCCAGGTGTACGTGTAGTGTCCATAAACAGTGATGCACGTTGAAAAGGAAGACCACGCAAATCAAATGTGGTTTATTGAAAGAAAGCAAAGAAGTTAAAGCAAAAATAAATAAATAAATAGTTTCCAATAATGCCAACAGGGATCCCTGAATGAGAGACCTAAGACCTGTTTTGAATGCTGATCATCTAAGGTGTATACAGGCTGAAAAGGGGGAAGTTTTCATCATCGGTCCGGGAGAGGGAAGACTTTAGTTGGTTAATTAGATTGAAGTTCCAATTGATAGCCAACAGAAAACCCATGAAAATTTCCCCTAAGATACACAGAATTCTTGTTACTACAAAGAGATATTAATTACAAGGGTGACTACATAATACGAACATACTTCAAGGAAGACAGCTGCTTGATTTTTCTCAGATCCTGTGAGACTCAATTCCAGAAAATGGGAAGGGGCCCCTGGTCCCTTTATATCTATTCAGAGGTTCTTTCTATCAATCACCTGCTGAAGAATAATCCTAAGTGCTATTACAGTGAACCGATGACACCTCTGGCTACTTGGAGCTCTAGACGGGTAATGTTGCAGACAGAAGTCATCTTCCAGATGTTTGTCCAGGTGTTCCCAGTAGAAGGCCTGCATTTATGGTTTTATATAAAGAACCATTTTGAGTTTGATCGTCTCTAGATGAGAAGAAACAAGCATACAAGGAGTTAAAAAGGACGTATCCCCTGAACTAAGAGGTGTTTGCAGTCCTCATTGTGTTGCAAGCAGTCAACAGGGCTAAAGCCAAGTCTAACCATAGCACCATGCCATTAGTTGAGGTAAACAGGTGTACAATAGGATAAAAAGTTATTTACAAAATAACTGCAGCTTGATAAAGTGATTGAACAATAATGGGATTGAAGGCTTAAGGTTGGGGAGAAGAGTGCATAACAGATATCTTTTTAAAAAAGGAGTTTGAGTCCTTCAGTGGCTTGACAGTATTCATCTTCCTTGAAGGTGTCGAAGTCCTCCAGTATCTGATCAGAAATCATTACCAGATCTACTACCTAAGCATGTATTACAGGAGGCAGATGAGAAACAGGGCCTTGGAAGCTAAGGGAATTGCAAGGAACAAAGAAACTACTAAGTGAAAGAAACATCTGGGATTTAAAGATAGGTTTGTCACAAGTATCATATTGTTTGTGTTCTACAACACTACTTTCTTGGCTAATTATATCCATATAGAATATGTTCAAGGAATTCTAGCATTCATTTTTTTAGCTAAATTTATGAACAGATTTCAGCACAATTGGCATGCACTTTATTTCTTCCTTGACTTCAACTGAACTACATTTCCTTGTTCCTACTTCTCTTTCTTTATCAAGGTTATTTTTCTCTACTTGGTCCCAAATTTTGGAGAGTTATAGGGATTATTACATGGCTCTAAACATCTCTGTGATGTTAAATTCTCTATTAAGCTTTTAATCTTTGTCAGGTCTCTGGTTTTAGGGGATTTTTTTTTTGATGGGGAAAGAGGCTAGATCCTTAAGATGAATTTGTACTCGTTCGGTAGAACGCTCAGCCAGTCTTTCTCTGGGTTGCCAAAGCCTCTGGATTCTTATCTGTCTCTGTTAGAGGAAGACATAAAGATTGCCCTTGAGCCATGAAGTTGGTGGTTGCCTCTTGGCTAAGTGATCTCTCCATAGAAGGTGTATTGGGCTCTTTGGTATGATAAGGAAAGCATGGTGAAAAAATAAAAGTATTCCAGTTACAGTTTAAGGGCTGGGTGAAATATCTAATTATAAGACTCCTGAGATGCAAATTTGAAAGAAGGACAGAAAAGATAACTTCAGTATCTAGGAGAAAGTTAATTTCCTTCCCTTCCACAGTTAGAACAACCCATGGCTCACTAGTGCTGATGGTCTGGGTGATAGGAACTATAGGAGAAGCCCCAAGCCCCTTCAGGCCTTTTAGGTTATCCAAGAAATGGGACCTTATCCCAGAAGCCTTGGTCTTCTAGGGGAGTCACATTCATATGATACCCATTGCATGAAAGTCAAATTCTTGGGAGTTTTCTGATGACAAGAATGTGAACATTCTTTGTGCTAAGTGTTTCATCAGACCACAGCCATAGCTTTTTGGATACTCCTGGGGACCCTAATGTTGATGTGACTATAAATTCACTACCAGAGCTGTGACTTTTTTCTTATCCTTTCTCTCTTATTGTTGGGTCTCCTCCTGGTCTCTCTGATAAGGCAAAGGAATTCTCCTCAGGACATTGGTCTATCATACACAGCTTGAGGTAATTTAATAGCTTGGTGTTTACCTTATCCATGCAAATAAGCTGTCTTTGGGATGGTTGTTTGTTAAAATGGTCTTTTACAGTAGGTAAAAATGTTTTTCCTTTTTTCTTTAAAGTCTGAGGATCAAAATAATTCTAGTGCCTGACAGTACACTCCAAGGGGGTATGTGTAAAGATGGTTTGTTACCCATATGAAATATGAGGACACAAAACAAAAGCATTCCCAAGTCTCTGTCTCTACCCGCTTGAGTCATCCCTTAAGTTCCTTGGTGTGGAGATCATAGAAGTGAAAAGCTGCAGAACAGGAGTCAAGGCTCTGACCTGTGCCTCCACCTTTGTCCTTGATCCCCTGAGTCTCTGATCTGTAGGAATGGGTGTGTGCGCATCCTGACATTCACAGTCAAGAATGGCTAGGCCAATAGAAGTAGTCACCCTCTCCTGCACTCAACCTTGTCTCTCCTATCACCTCTATTTCATCAAGACCATGACATAATTGGCTGCTGATGACACCGTGCCATAGTCCAGACAGCATATGCCCCTACCTGAAAGTAGGCTTCCTGAAGGAGCTGGTAGATGGTACTTCACAGAATAGTTTGTGGGCTAGGTTTAAATTGTATACCATATACCTTGGTCTAATTGCTCCATACTCCTCCTGGGCCCTAAAGTTTTTGCTGCTGATATTCTGAGCCTTCCTTTTTGATCCATATTTAACCTGAATGTCTGTTTATTGAATGTTTAACTTACCTGTGACTTTGCCAGCCCACATTTAAAGAACCAAGCCTGTTCACTGATAGGCAATATCAGGCAGGACAAAAGCTCTATTTACCATATTTGTCCTCTTTAGCCAACCGTGGACACACAGTCATAACACTGTGTGCACATGCATGCCTCATGCCTGCCAGGCAGTTTTGTTTCTATGATGCATGTTCTCTTCCATGGGATATAGAATCCTCATCCATGCATCTCTCTGACCCTTACACTGATGGTAACTTTATCCTGGGGATTTTAACCCTTAGCTGCCAGGCCATGCTAGGCACGGGAGGGTTGTAAGCAAGGATGGGAATGTAGTAGGGGGAAGAAATCCAGCTCCCTTGTCCCAGCACCTACATGACTTTTGTCAAATAGAAGGCATGATGAGTCCTTGTAACATATTTTTATTGAAATATATTTTAAAATATTACCCACACAGCTATCATTCTCTTTCAACATAATACAACCATCATTATGCAAGCAACCCACTCCACATGATGGACATATCACTTATACATAGCAATGGGGGGTGGGTCTGCTCCAAAATTACATAATATTAACCCCAGAGCTCAAAACATCAGGCATTTATGTAGGCTTCATTTTATAACCTGACAAGGCATTTTGCGCCATTTAAATAAACTCAAATAGTTATTATTGCTCCCAATGGTGATTCTTATTTTTTGAGAGTTACAGGATTCAACTGGAACCTTCAAGGTCAAAAGACTCAGTTTAGAGTTTTAAATCTAAAGAATTGCCTTAGATTTAAGCCATTTGTTTGAAATAAAAATAGGCATAGTCTATTTAACCTGAGTATTCTAACAATGTTGTTGGCCAGATCTAATCATATTTATGATAATCACCAAACAATTGAAAATAGGATTTAGGATTATTTAATCATAAATCCATTAAGACTCAGCTCTCGTAAACTATAGACAATCATATAATCCCTTTGTCAAGAGCTAAAGAAAAAAGAAATCATCAACAAATATAAATTGCAGAGAATGTAGAAAAAAATTACCTGGTTGAAAAAGTTTCATAGATTAAAACCTCTCTCTTGCAAAATTCGGTGGGGAAACCTGTCCAGCTAGCTGTAGTCAGAGGCATTTCCCCTCTCCCAACCAAAAGAGACCAAGTGGGGAGGATTTGCAAACAAGAAAAGAGAGAAAGAATGAAGAGTGCAGATTTTAGTCGGACAGGTAGTTGGAGTCTAGATACGATCAGGGAGTCTTCAGACAACAGAGGGGAGTTGCCTCTGCAAGAAACCTTCAATTACTTAAGACCTTACCCCAGTCTTATGAACTGCTGCAAAAGGAAATAGAGGCAGAACAAGACCAACATTCTTAGTGTCAAAAGGCAAAGAGGGGATTCATCTGGTCTGCCCCAGAAAGCTTGCTCTTGTGTTTTAAAGGCCCTAAGCTACACTAATTACTTCAAACTGGCTGACAGATTTGTTGTGTTTTTAATTGATTGTGGACTATGCTGGAAAACAAGGATCCCCAAACAGGAGAAGCAGAGGCAGTCCATCTTTACTTTTCCGGGAAGCTGGGCTAGACTCCCAGAATGTTGCAGAAGTCTATGATATTGACAGGTTTTTTTTTTTTTCTCTGCCAGGTTCATGTCTCATGTCCATGAAGAATGAGGACAAGGCAGACTATGTAATGCAAAAGTGATTTATTAGAAGAAAGCTGATATATTAAAGCAAAAACAAAACAAAAAAACTTTCTAGAAATGCCAAAAGAGTTCCCTGGAGTGAACCGTACCTAGAATTTTTATGGGATGAAAGAAAGAGCAGTTCTCATGATTGGTCTGGGAGAAGGACAGTCTTGATTTGTTAAGTAGATAATAGTTCCAACCAAGACTCAACAGAAAACACATGAAACGTTTCCCCAAGATGCATAGAATTCTTGTGACATAGATCAGTTACAAAAGCACAGAATAAACCTTGACTGCAAGGACTAGCACATGGCATCAATATCATTCACAGAAGCTGGCTGCTTAACTTTTCCTAAGTCCTCTGAGACTCATTTCCCAATAGCGAGGAGGGACCCCCTGTCGCTGTCTATCCAGCCAGGAGTGTATCTCTGTATCAATTCCACCTACAAGCTCTCATCTGGCATTCTCCATTGTTACTAGTGTATTAGCTGAGACTTTGCATAGATATAGAAACAGAAGCCATACAGTTATGGAAGATGGAATATCACCATAATTTTATAAGCTACTTTTACAGGTCCCTGTGCTACCATTACATATGTTGAGAGAGCATTTTTAGTTTAGTTCAGCTGTGTGGGTGATATTTCAAAACATTTTTCAATAAAGATATTTTTCAAGGACTCAGGTTTATCTATTGACCATGAGAACATTCAATTGTGACAGAGTGTCAGTCAAAATAATCAATTACATCCTTGATAGTAAACACATATTTTAAAAATTGCATATATTTATTGAAAGACTGTTTGAAATACTAGAATATATGTTTAGAAAATATTTTTTTAGGATTTATTTATTTATTTGAAAGGCAGAATGACAGAGACAGAACTCTTCTATCTGCTGTTTCACTCCCCAAATGGCCACAACGGCTGTGGCTGGGCCATGAGCCAACAGCTTCTTCTGGGTCTCCCATGTGGGTACATGAGTCTAACCACCAGGCCAACTTCAGCTGCTTTCCTTGGCCATTATCAGTGAGATGGATCAGAAACAGAGCACCCAGGATTTGAACCACCAAGATCTCAAACTGTAGAAGTATATGAGTTATCAACATTAGCATCACATATGGCAGCTTTATTCACTATGTCACAATGCCAGCCCTTAACAAATATTCTGAACATTTATTTATTTTCATTTTATTTGAAAGAAAAGGAGAAAGATTGAGAGAGATCTTTCATACAGTCATTCACCCCTCAAATGCTCACACAAAAGGCAGGAACAGGCCAGGCCTAAGCCAGTGGCCCAGAACTCACTCAGTCTGCGTCTGCAATGTGCAGGGCAAGGACCCAAGTATTTGAGCGATTCATTACTTGATGCCTCCCAGGTTTCATATTAACTGAAGCTGGATCACTAGTAGATGAGCTGGGACGCCAACTCAAATACTGCAGTACAGAATGCAGGCATCCCAACCTGCACCACTACCACTGGGCCACATACTTCCCACTAACAAACATTATAGAAACCTATATATATATTAACAAAAGAATAATTTACTATTTTCTATAGTATTCTTTTGTGTTAGGTTGTCACTCATCTTTCAGTATATAGAGTATAATCCTTAAATTTCAATAAATAAAAATGTGATGTATAAATAGAAAATATAAAGTTAAATGATACTCTCCTTTAATGTAATATGTGTAATGGTAGTTAGAAATCTTTCTACTTTTATACATTAATTGCAATCATTTTTAAATTGGTGTGTGCTGCTTAAATTGCTTTTATAATTTAACACTTTTTTTTCTAAACTAAGACAGTAAATCTTGCATTTCTTAGCAAATTACAAACAACAGACAGACTAACCCTGGCATTTTTTTAAAAATTGAAAGATAAATTCTAAAATATTTCTCTTCATTGTCAAAAATATTTATTTGAGAGATTGTTCTCAGTTAAGTTAATTTCATTTGAATTTATCTTCATTTTATTTGAAAGAGAGAAGGACAGAGAGGAGGAAGAGACAGAGAGAGATACAGACAGACAGATTTTCTCTCTGCTAATTCCCTCTCCAAATGCCTAAAACTGCCAGGACAATGTTAGGAATTCAGTTCTCAATCCAGACATCCCATGTGGCTGACAGGGACCTAAATAACTGAATGGTTGTCTGCTACCTTGCCAAGTTGTGCATTAGTAGGAAGCTAGATCAGACCTAGAGCCAGGTTTTGAATCAGGCATTCTAATAATATGATGTGGACACCTCAAGTAGCATCTTTACTCTGTCCCTAATACCTACCTCTAAATAAACCTCATAAAATTAATTTCATCCTTAAACACTAGACTCTCCATGTCAACTTTATAAACAAATATACTGTAAGTGTGATCCATTTCTGGGAAGGACATATTTTTAGAAATACTTTTTTTGAAGCAGTAATAGAATGTCTCCTTATGGGTCATACATTTATTTAAATGTGTATTTTTTGCTATGTTTTGTGTTTTGGGTTAGGGCTTCTTTTTAAAACACTAATGTATGAATTCGTAATGAAAACTTTTAGCATTAAAGCCACAATCTATTATTAAATCTTATAATGTCTTTATTAAGAGCATAGATTTCTGAAGTTCAAATCTTTATTCCAAATAGTAGCTTTAGTATTTGTTAAATGTGTGACATTGAGCACATTATCCCCCATCTCTCCATCTGAGTCACTTAATCTGAAAAATAACTTTATTATACCAATGAATGTAAACTGATAGGTTGAATTCAAAGGAATTTTTGAAGTGAATGTTATGAATATCACTTATGAAATGTTAACACTCTATAAGCAATGAAAAACTATGACCTATTTTACAACAAACCCAAGAATTTGATTCCTTCTTTAGTTATGTTGGCCATTATCTACTTTGAAAATAAAAGAATAGTAAACAATAGAATGTGAAGCCACATGACACTTGTTTCAAGCTAATATGTTACAATGATAGGAATCTTTCTGCTTCTCTGTATTAATGGCAACCATTTTAAAAGCAGTGTGCTGCTGATATTACTTTCATGTGAATTGCTGAAACTCTAAAAATGTTGGGGTTGGCATAGTGATTTACTACGTAAAGAAGCTGCCTGCATGGCCAGCATCCCTTATGTGTGCTGGATCAAGTACCAGCCGCTTCAACTCTGATCCAGCTCCCTGCTAGTGAACCTGGGAAAACAGAGCAAGATGGACCAAGTACCTGTGCTCCTGACACCCATGCGGGAGATCCAGAGTAAGCTCTCGGCTCCTGCTCCTGGCTCCTGGCTCCTGGCTTTGTTCTGGTTTGAGTCTGGCCATTGCAGCCATTTGAGGTGTGAAACAGTGCATGAAATCTCTCTCTCTCTCTCTCTCTCTCTCTCTCTCTCTCTCTCTCCTTCTCTTTCTCTTTCTCTCTCATTCTACCTGAAACTTTGTTTTTCAAAATAATAAAATGAATTTTAAATAAACCTAAATTTTTTCTCAATAATACATTTTAACAATCTACATAATGTAAGAAAATATATCTCTGGACTACTAGAATAAAACAAAAAATGTGTACTTTTACTCACTCATCAACTTATTATCACATATTTTTAGCTTCATATTTGCTAGGTGGTATCTTTGTTGCTAGAGATCCCAACCTATGACATTATTGTTTCTTGAAAGCAATTGCACTTAGTCTCAGAGTGTAAAATGATTATCAAAATTTAATAAAGGAGAATGAGAAAAACGATAGTTCTTTTTTGAACTTTTATTTAGTAGATATAAATTTCCAAAGTACAGTTTATGGATTACAATGGCTTTTCTCCCCCATAACTTCCCTCCCACCGCAACCCTCCCATCTCCCATTCTCTCTCTCATCCCATTCACATCAAGATTCATTTTCAATTATCTTTATATACAGAAGATCAATTTAGTATATATTAAGTAAAGATTTCATCAGTTGATAGTTCTACAAGTAACTAAAATTCTATTCATTTATTTTGCCAAAATTGTGGTAAGTTATTTGGAAGCTTGAATAATAATTGAATAGGGATGGACTAATGTTCCTAGTGATGTCCTCTTTTACAGGAAGCACCTGGTCTCTTCTACTGAACACTCTGGAAATGTCTTCTCATCCTCAGTAGAAAGCCAGTCTACTACTGCATTATTCACTGATGTGTTCCTATGTCTTACTCTGAGCACTGTGGATCATATACTATCACTCATTCATCTTCTTACCTAGCTTTCTTAATCTCTTTGGGCTGATAAAACAAAATACAGGGAATTGGGTAGCTTACAGACATCACAAATTTAGTTTTGGATGCTGGGGAGCACAATAACAGGAAGAATTTGGTGTCTGATGAGTTCTCAGCTTCTAGTTCATGTGTCCTCACATGATGGAAGGGACAGGGGACCTCTCTCAGACTGCTTGCAGTGACATTGATACCACTCATGAGGCTTCTGCTCCATTATCAAATCACCTCCCAAAGACTCCACCTTCAAACACTGTGTCCTGAAATGAAGTTATCAGCACACCAATTTGGGGGGTAATAAATAATCAGATAATAGCAATAGGTTATGAGCTTCTTGTCAGCAATTTTTTCTCTTTTATATACCAGTTCTACAATATATCTGGATAGTTGAGGGTTATTTGTTGTATTTTTATATGATTGCACAATCTAAAATGTATAGGAGGATATGTCAAAGGTGACCAGAGTAAACAAAGATTAGAGTGCTTGTATTTATAAGAGTGAAATAACCCCATTTGAAATGAAACTGGTTACTGATAAAGGATACCAGTGGAATCAATTTTTTCTAAAGACTTTAGCCTCCTAGGGATTCAAAGAAAATTGATGGAGTCAGATGACAATACAAATCCAGACCTCTCATTGAACTCTCCTACATATAGTTATAGAAAAGGACAAGTGTGTATACATGCAGTGCAGATCCTCCAATTAGACTGACATCCAGGAAAAGATGCTACTCATTTCAAGAAAATTCATATATGAGAATAATTTAAAAGTAAATTTCAAGGATAACTTGTCATTTGCCATCATTAAACAATCCCTTAAGTATTTATATTGAAATTGGAAGAGAGAAAGAAACCATGGAATAGAATGAGCAATGATGGAAATAGCTAAGTGCCCGTGGTGATAGTGGAAGTCAGCAGCACAAGGTACAGTTAAAGAAACAGAACTCAGGCCGGCGCGGCGGCTCACTAGGCTAATCCTCCACCTTGAGGCACCAGCACACCGGGTTCTAGTCCGGGTCGGGGCGCTGGACTCTGTCCCGGTTGCCCCTCTTCCAGGCCAGCTCTCTGCTGTGGCCAGGAAGTGCAGTGGAGGATGGGCCAAGTGCTTGGGCCCTGAACCCCAGGGGAGACCAGGATAAGCACCTGGCTCCTGGCTTCGGATCAGCACAGTGCATCGGCCGCAGTGCGCTGGCCGCGGCGGTCATTGGAGAGTGAACCAACAGCAAAGGAAGACCTTTCTCTCTGTCTCGCTCTCTCACTGTCCACTCTGCCTGTCAAAAAAAGAGATAACTTTGCCTTTCAAATAAATATTATAAAAAATATTTAAAAAAAAGTAAACAGAACTCATCAGGTGTGTGTGTAGGGGTGTATACCTGTGTTGTGTGTGTGCATTTGTGGGGAGATCAGAAGTGCAGGTGAGGAAATAGTTTGTTGTAATATCACACCTCTGGAAACATTCTCCAAATATAGGCAAAGGACAAATAAAAATAGTAATTGGAAGGCAGGCTAAATGCAAAATCTAATGAGCCCTGACTCTTTGCTCAAACAAACAAAAAAATAGCGAATCAGTGGAGAGAATAAAATGCACCTCTGGACTGGTCTTAGTCCGGGCCATCAGACTTTGAGTAATTAATATGTGATGCTTCTGGTGTTCAGTTGCCCTCACAAGATAAGCATCCTACAAAGCTTAAACTAGGAGACACTGCTAAGATAGTAAATGAAACTTCAGCACCTAACTGTTTTGTTCTTACAACTTGGAACCCCCTACTCTCATCCCCAAAAGGAATATAAATGGAGAAAACATGTCAAAACCATAATTTAAAAAGGCCTGAAAAGACAGCACAGAGCCAGTTCGTAGTTATGGATCTATTATCTGAAGTGCATAAATGACCGAAATAGAATTTAGAAAATTCTCACAAATACTTTACAGTATGTAGACAAAAACGGTTCCGGTTATTTTTCCCTTCTGCATATTTAGGGGATTTGCAGGGAAGGCCTAAATAAAATGATTATTGAGTTTGATTTTCTTTGAGATACAAATAAAGTACCATTGTTCTACATTAATTAGAGGAGTATGTGTAAATGACAGAGGTTGTTACTCATTGCAAATGGTATAATGGAGGACTCAACACAGATCTCTCAATGGAATCATCACCTGGTCCCTCTGTGTGACTCCTTTGTGCATTAGTAGGAACATGGAATCAGGAGTGAAGCCTGGACTCAAAACCAGCACTGAGGCACCTCAAGCAATGTCCTTGCTGCTACGCCAAAACCCTGCCCAGACCCTCCAGGATTCGTAACTACTTTTTTTGTCAAAATGTGTATGCCATCCCGATCAAACTGTGCCTCTTTCCCTCTGCACACTCTTTCTTCAGTACAAGACAGTTAGACTTACTGAGCAACTCAGTGTTAAAAACAAAATTATTTTCCTTTATCAGAAGTCTTACTGATTTAGTGCTCACTTAGATGATCTCAGTTTAAGTTGATCACCTGCTAAAGTGCTATTTTCAAAAAACACCCCTCTGTATGTTCTGAGGCTCTGAGGGGTGAACTGCAACATACTAAATTTAATGGATGCTAGGGATGCAGCTGAACTCCTACCACACTGCCCAATTCTGAGCAAAATGGAAACAAATGACGGGGAAGTTTTATGAGTATACTATGGTAAATGTAGGAAAATTTGGACTATATAAAGCAAGAGATAAACAATGAAACATCACTCTTATTTCAAGGAGAATTTCATTGCAGAAGCAGAGGGGAAAGTTATAATAGCAGAAGAAATCAAGGTAAAATAAGCGAGATTAAAACATCTTGGTAATAGGCCGGCGCCGTGGCTCAACAGGCTAATCCTCCGCCTTGCGGCGC
Organism: Sylvilagus floridanus; assembly: GCA_949820135.1. Taxonomy (NCBI): domain Eukaryota; kingdom Metazoa; phylum Chordata; class Mammalia; order Lagomorpha; family Leporidae; genus Sylvilagus; species Sylvilagus floridanus. Next base: position 106,867,635 of record OX463238.1, on the reverse strand, counting down.
CGGCACACCGGATTCTGTCCCGGTTGCCCCTCTTCCAGGCCAGCCCTCTGCTGTGGCCCAGGAGTGCAGTGGAGGATGGCCCAGGTGCTTGGGCCCTGCACCCCATGGGGAGACCAGGAAAAGCACCTGGCTCCTGGCTCCTGCCATCGGAGGAGCGCGGTGCGCCGGCTGCAGCGCGCCAACCGCGGCGGCCATTGGAGGGTGAACCAACGGCAAAGGAAGACCTTTCTCTCTGTCTCTCTCTCTCACTGTCCACTCTGCCTGTAAAAAAAAAAAAAAAAAAAAAAATCTTGGTAAGAAAAATATCATCCTTATTGCAAATGTCAGAAAGATGATCATCCATAGACTCTAAATTACTGAAGAGAATTACAAGAAGATGAAACTTTTACAGATGGAATTCAGACTTTGAAACACACTTGATTTCCTGATCTTATCCAGCTGACTTTTCAGAAATAATCAGAAGCTTAGGGTGGGCATATATCATTTACACTGAAATCAATGAGCTTTTACTACATGTATTGTGCTAGTCAATAATATGTATTATTAGTCATGTTTTGTATATTTATGTTGAACGATACAGGGCACTCAATCTTTTCTATTCAAATGTTACACATCCATATTCCAAAATTTACCCCTTGAATTAGTTTATTTTTTGTCCTCTTAACTGTTAGCCACCACTTCTCATAGATTCCACACTGATTACAGTAAATCCAGGATCCCACTGCACCTTTCCTTAGGCACCTGCTCCCTTCACAGGTCCTATCTCATTTTCAAGTGCACTAATATGGATAAGTAAAGGTATGCCAAGTCAGGATCGTAGATAAAACATTCAACATGTCAAATAACAAAGTCTCATGGAGAAAACATGGATCAAGCTCAAATATAACCTTGCAGTTATTTTTTTAAAGAAGTCTTTATTTATTTAAAAGAGTTACAGAGATAGAGAAGGAGAGGGAGAGAGAGAGAGAAAGAGAGAGAGAGAGAGAGAGGTCTTTGATTCACTGGTTCACTCACCGATTGGCCACAATGGCCAGAGATAAGCCGATCTGAAGCCAGGAGCCAGGAGATTCTTACAGGTCTCTCTCTCATGTGCAGGGGCCTAAGCACTTGGGCCATCTTCTACTGCTTTCCAGGCCATAGCAGAGACCTGGATCAGAAGTGGAGTAGCTGGGACTCAAACAGGCACCCATATGGGATGCTGGCACTGCAAGTGGCAGTTTTACCCTCTACACAACAGTACCGGCCCCAGTTGTTGTTAAAGTCTAAAAAAGATAAATTTATGCTTCAATGTGAAATCCTATCAGATTACATAATGTATTAAAGTCCAGAACATGTTTTACTTTATTTTAGACAGTGTTAGGAAGAAGGGATTTGGGAAGAAGCTCCCTCCCATTCTTAGAAACACTACCTATGAGAAACAGTAACTTGATCAGCTCTTGTGCTGACTGTTGTTGTACAATGTAATACTTTATCCATTGTAGTATTTTTTTATTCTAGTACTAGTGGTTTAACTCTGTAATTAACACACAATTATTCTTAGGTGTTTAAATTTTAACTGAAAAGTGATCCCTGTGAAATATAAGAGTGTGAATAAGAGAGGGAGGAGATGTACAATTTGGGACATGCTCAATCAGAACTGCCCCAAATGATGGAGTTAGAAATGTGCCAGGGGATTCCAATACAATCCCATCAAGGTAGCATGTACCAAGGCCATCCCACTAGTCCAAATGATCAATTTCAGTTCACAATTGATCACACTGATAGGTCTAAGAGTCAAAGGGATCACACAAACACGACTAGTGTCTGCTAATACTAACTGATAGAATAAAAAGAGAGAGAATGATCCAACATGGGAAGCAAAATACACAGCAGACTCATAGAATGGCAGATGTCCTAAATAGCACTCTGGCCTCAGAATCAGTCCTTAAGGCATTCAGGTCTGGCTGAAGAGCCCATGAGAATATTTTAGGCATGGAAAGCCAAGACACTCTGGAAAAAAAAAAAAAAAGAAGACCTAAATGAAAGATCTCTGCGATTGAGATCCCAGTGGAAAGAACGGGGCCATCAAAGAAAGAGGTACCTTTCTCTGAAGGGAGAAGAGAACTTCCACTTTGACTATGACCCTGTCTGAATAAGATCGAAGTCGGCGAACCCTAAAGGCTTCCATAGCCTCGGCAACTCATGACTAGAGCCTAGGGAGATTCTTGACACCATAAACAAGAGTGTCAGATTGTTAAATCAACATCAGGAGTCATTACTTACGTCTCATGAGGGATCTGTCCTTAATGTGTTGTCCAATGTGAAGTAATGCTATAACTGGTACTGAAACAGTATTTTACACTTTGTGTTTCTGTGTGGGTGCAAACTGATGAAATCTTTACTTAGTATATACTGAATCAATCTTCTGTATATAAAGGTAATTGAAAATGAAAAAAAACTTGTTAAATTGGAAATTGCATAAAAAATTAATCATTTTAAAAAAAAATCATGTAGGATCTCTGTCCTTAATGTGCTGTACATTGTGAATTAATACTATAACCAGTACTCCAACAGTGTTTTTCACTTTGTGTCCGTAAGTGAGAGCAAACTGTTGAAATCTTTACGTAATATGTACTAAACTGATCTTCTGTATATAAAGAGAATTGAAAATGAATCTTGATGTGATGCAAGGGGAGAGGGAGCGGGAAAGGGGAGGGTTGCGGGTGGGAGGTAAGTTATGGGGGGTGGTGAAGCCATTGTAATCCATAAGCTGTACTTTGGAAATTTATATTCTTTAAATAAACGCTTTTTTAAAAAAAAGAAACACTACCTAGGGAACGTACTGCCCTTCAGAATTCTATACAGGTCCCTGAAATTAGAAATAATCTGATACCAGATCCCTACAAATCACAACCTGGAGAATCAAAGTCAAATACAAAGTTTACAAAATTCAGCCTTATATCAAATGCATTTCAAAACCAGGAAATCTTAGTAAATAATGATGTGAAAGAAAATTTAGCTTTCAGTGCTTTCTATGTGACACAATCTTGAGCTATTCTCCTGAATAAACTTTGTGTTGTTTGTTAGAATTGATATAAGGGAAGATATCACACAAGACACACACACACAGTCACACACACACACTGGGTCTGAGATACAGTAGTTGCAAGACATGGTATGTGAGACCACTGTCACTGTCTCCATCTCTATAACAATGACCTGTACTCCCTGAGTCTTTAAGGGCCCACCTTATATTACTATTCATCTTTAGCCTCCTTCAAAGAAAGACATTTGAGAAATTCCATTAATCTGTTGAAATTAAGTGATTTTGAATAATGTGATATCTTAATATCGAGCTCTCACTGAGTTTCTTTTGTAACCATTGCACATATTTCAAAGCACTTGTTTCTATTTTCTTTTATTTCCATCATCAAAGCCCTTCATTAAATAGGGGCTCTCTTTCAAAATGTCTTCTACTCTGTTTAGTCCAGAGGCTACCTCATATTCATAATGAGAAAATCATCTGAGCAAAATAAGATCCTAATGTTCTCAAAAATTTCTATGCCAGAAAGCATGTTTACATCATGTAAAACTTGGTGCTTAGTTTTAATACTTCAGGGAGGTAAATCACCCAGAACTCTACATTGTATCTCAGAGAATCAACTAGAACTAAAATTATTTGTGCTCCATGGGAGAAATTCCCTGCATTGTTTCCTTAGATGCTGACTCTATTGTCTAAGTGTCTTCCTGTATCTGTTATTCATGAGGAAAACAGGAATCTTAGACAAGTGTGTAGGTACAAATATACACAATAGAGTAATTTCTAGTCACCACAGAAATTACCAAATTTGTTGGGTGTCTGTAAGTTTCTAATGTCTTGTTAATAAATCACTCATCATTTCTTTGCTAATATAATAGCTTCAAAATCTAACTGCTCTGTTAAAGTTTTCTTCCATTTAATTACATGTGTCAGTAACAACAACAAAATTAATTTTCTGACATTCTTAGTACTGACGCATTTATTTCCATTCTTAGCTATGTACCTTATTTTAACTTTCTTCTGAGTGGATATCTTGATGCTATCAGCATTTGGGGAAATTTTATCAATCAGTTTAATGAAATACAATAGTTACATTATCTTATGTAAATGTTTTGTTTTTTCAAATAATAATTTGAAATAATTTCAAATAATAATAATTTTTTTCCAGTATTCGTTATTCCTTAAAAACAAAGTCCATTTTTTAGAATCCTGTGTGGCTCCATGATGTTTTACTCTCTAGGAAAATCTGTATTATAAATGTTTCACAAGGATAGCACTTCATTTCTGGAATTGATTTTGGTATCAATCAGTCTAAGTTAGAAATGCTAGAAACACAAAATGAGGATGACTTGTCACAATATACATGTATGTCTCCACTTACTTTTTTAGACATCTTATTAAAATAACTTTTTTTTTTTTGACAGGCAGAGTGGACAGTGAGAGAGAGAGAGACAGAGAGAAAGGTCTTCCTTTGCCGTTGGTTCACCCTCCAATGGCCGCCGCGGACGGCGCGCTGCGGCCGGCGCACCGCGCTCCTCCGATGGCAGGAGCCAGGAGCCAGGTGCTTTTCCTGGTCTCCCCATGGGGTTCAGGGCCCAAGCACTTGGGCCATCCTCCACTGCACTCCTGGGCCACAGCAGAGGGCTGGCCTGGAAGAGGGGCAACCGGGACAGAATCCGGTGCCCCGACCGGGACTAGAACCCGGTGTGCCGGCGCCGCAAGGCGGAGGATTAGCCTGTTGAGCCACGGCGCCGGCCCTAAAATAACTTTTTAAATGTAAAATATACTATGAAGTTGCTTAACACAATTCCTCCTCTACAGGTGAGTACTCAGAAGGTTTGCGATAAAATTATACCTAAAATCAAGATGTATACCAATTTTTTTCTACTTTATCACATAATTCTTCAGTTTTTCTACATCAAAAATAAGTGTTTATTTATTTTACTACACACAAATTATTTAGCAAGTGACATATTTTAGGATACTTTCTAGGACAGCACACAAGTTCTGACATCAACTTTGGTCATTAAAATAAATATCACATAAATTTGTGAATATGTTTTACAGATATCCAATAATAAGGTGTGTGTTATGTTACTTGTCTGTCTAATGAAAAAGCCTTATTAGCACATTAGATTAACAAGTAGCAAAGGGTTCACTTTTAACAATGGAAATGTGGGGAAGCAAATCAATGTTTTAGCATACTTTTAGTATAAGACTTTGAAAAATATGTTAATATCTTGCTTGAATGTAAATACCCAAAGATCAAAGAAAAAGGAAAGGCAAATTAGTGTTCATATAAGGTGATTAGATAATATTAACTTTGTTTTTCTTAATGTGAATGCAGAGGGCAAGATTGATTGAAAAGAGGTTAAGATACATGATGCTGCTGTCTTGGTGAATGTTTTGTGCTTCTCTACTAAATAATTGCTGACACAAATGTATGCAAAGCCATTAAGTTAAAGGACAGACATTTTGCAACTCTGAGTACTCAAGTCTGGTTGCCATGTCATTATTTTTGTGAGGTTAAAAATTCATTTAAAATCTAAAAGTATTTGAAAATGTTAATTTAACTTTAAAAACTGAATAATTAAAATTTAACTTAAATACAATTGAAATATATTTCTCACAATCACAGCAATATAGACTCTGGGATTAGATTACATTAGAAAATTTTCAGTGAGACCAAGATTTTGCTTTTGTGTGTGTGTGTTTGTATAAATGAATATACACACAATAATGCATATGACAGCATATGCATTATATGACAGCATATCATCAAATACTGTCCATATATACAATAGTAGTCCCATCAAATTATAATGGAACTGAAAACCTATTATCTAATGATATTATAGCTGTAATACTATTATACAACACATTACTCACATGTTTATATGCTGGTTTAATCAAACCCATTGTGTTTCCAGCCTTAGAGGACTATAGCTCATACATGTGTACTTATGTATATATGTACACTATACAATACTTGATAATGATAATACACGACTATTTCAGCTTTCATTTATTACCCTTTACATTTTAATTTTTAAGAGTGTATCATTTCCTTTAAAAAAAAGTTACTGTAAACCAGTCTATCATGTTATGCTGCCAGGCATCTCATGGCTCTTAGAATTACATCTCGGGATGGCATACTTAAACCGTCTTGTGATTGACTCACACCATGTGTGTTTATGTTATTGTGCACACACATTGATGAAACTGACTAACGTATTTGTCAGAATTTATCTCTATTGTGAAACATTGTGTGATTGTATGGGTTTATTTTCTTACACACAGGAAAAGAATTAACATTTTTGATATTTCAGTATCATAAATCACATTAATTTGATATCCACACAACCACGTAGTCCAATAAGCAATTCTTGTCAAACCCAACGGAGGGAGCATCTTTCTCTCTGTCTCTCTCTCACTGTCTAACTCTGCCTGTCAAAAAAAAAAAAGAAGAAAAAAAAGTATATCAATTAAAATAACCTCATTTAAATGAAAAAAACTGATAAAAAACTTCAAAACAGTTTGACAAAAGCAATTAATGTTCTCCTCATTCTGATTATTTTCAGTACCAGGTAGTATAGAATTATTTGAAAAATTAATAATTTGCCTATTCTCTGAGTAAAATTTATTTATTTAAAATGTTGGAACTCTCAATTTATTAAGCACTTTATGATAAAGTATTCATATGCAATATTGGATAATAGCTGTTTCCACCTCTTATGGAAATCATAATATAAGGTTTAGAGATTAAAGAAAGTCCAAAGAGTATTGAAGCTAGCAGGTACTAGAGACTGATTCTATTGGAGATCATCATGTTGAATATTGCCATATTATTTTCTTCTTTAATGAATGAGTTAAAATATATCTAATCAAATGTCAATTGCATAAGAAAGCATAATTTTCAAGTGTAATAGGTGTTATTTCAATGTTTTGTGTTTCTAAGTTACTATTACAGAATCTCTGAATAGGTTTACCATATATTATCACGGTATTTTTAACATCAATCAAACAACCAATTTAATTAGCAATGTTCAGTTACTTCTCATCACAAGGAACAATAAAAAGGAAAACTAAGATAGCTTAACATCCTCCAAACGTCATGAGATTTTATCATTCTCCATTTTCTCGTTAGTAGCATATTTAATCCAAGATGGCTGTATAGAAATAAGTCATGGTGATTAACCAAAAGCAGATAACAAAAGAAAAAGAGAGGAAGCACATTCCTAGGGAGAGTTGGAAAGAAGTGTGCAGTGGAAAGGCAGAGTTACAGAGACAGAGGGAGACACACACACACTCACAAATACACACACAGAGAGAGAGAGAGAGAGAGAGATCTTCTATCCTCTGGTTCACCCCCAAAATGGCCACAACAACTGGAGCTGGACCAGACTGAAACCAGGAGCCAGGATCGTTCTCCCTATCTCCCACGTGCTTGGCAGGGACCGAAGCGCCTGGGCCATTCTCCGCTGCTTTCCCAGATGCATCAGGAGGAAGCTAGATGTGAAGCAGCGCAGCTGGGAGTTGTAGGCAGTTGTTTGCCATGCTATGTTTCAATGCTGGCCACAGTAGTGGAAATCCCACAGGAAGAAGAGAAGTGCTGTGGAGCAGCGTGGACAGTATAAACACATAGTGGTGAGAAGGGATATCACCCAAGACTCTCGTAGGCGGGACCCTGGATTCTGAGAGTGAGATGAGAGCAGACCATGGTGGTAGCCAGTGTCACTGGCGATATTGCCTGAGGGTGAAACTTGGAGATCACATTGACTTTTTCAAGTTTGGCCTGGAGCAGTAGTAGGGGCAGGATGCCCATCTAATCCCATGGAAAAAAAAGCACATTTCTTTCTCCTCATTCTACCACAAAGGCAAATCACGACCAACAAGAAAAAAGTGCCATTGTATCACCCGTAGAGGCTACAGTGGCTTTTGCACACGTGACATTGGGATTTTATCAGAGGGATAAATCTGCCTTCGCCACGCAGATTTGAGTTTGCACTGCAGCTTTGGCAGCAGGCTAGACACCTACTTAGGACTAGGAGGCACTCCAATCCTCCTATCCCCCATCACAAGCTCCTGGGCTCAACAAGCCAAGATAACAACCCACAGGTTGCTGGCCCTGGGAATACCTCTGCTCGCTCCATGGACAGGGCAGGTTCGCAGTACTGAGTCGTCTGCATCTGTAACTGTGGGAACCTTCTGCATTATGACTGTGGGAATGCTGTGACTGCATGATAGAACAGGGGGTGTAGCTGGGTCTCTGGGGAATCATTGTGTCTGGCCTCAGAGTCTCAGAGCTCGCTGATTGCTAGGGATTGGTCATTATAGAGATTTCCATGCTCACAACTGAGGACCACATAGATCCTTTGAGGGCATTATGCATCATTGTGGGTAGAGGGTATCGTCACTACGGCATAACCCTGGGCATTGAAGGTCTTGGCAGAAAGGAGTTGAAGCAGTAATCACACCACCAGATGTGATTGTACCCTCCCGCTTGCTGACAATAGAGGGAATATACTCCACCAACTTAGGGGTCATCCTGGGCTCTTGCCCCAAACTTGAGCAATGACCAGAGCTCCCTGGCTCCACCAGCACACACCTCTGAATATCCACTGATGAAAAGCCCTCTGCTAAGCCACAGAGGCATAGTTCAAACGTCAACGCCATCATAAGAGAAAACCAACATGTATATCCACGAATGCCTAAAATTAAAAACAGAAGTATAAGTAACAATAACAACAAAGACAATGAGACTCCCCAAAATGAACACAACGCTTTAATATTAGAATGTGAAGGAAGATGAGGCTCCAGTGCTGTGGTGTAGTAGGGTAAGCCTCTACCTGTGCTGCAAGCGTCCAATATGGGCACGAGTGTGTGTCCTGGCAACTCCTCTTCTTATCCAGCTCTCTACTGAAGAATTGGGAAAGCAGTAGAAGATGGCCCAAGTGCTTGGGTATTTGCACCCACATGGGATACTCAGAAAAATTTCCTGGCTTTTGATCTGCACAGCTCTAACCATTGTGGCCATTTAGGGAGTGAACCAGTGGATAGAAGATCTTTTACTCTGTCTCTCCCTCTCTCTGTCTGTAACACTACCTCTCACATAAATAAATCTTTAAAAAAAAAGGAATGTGAGACAAATAAATTGATGAAATGCATGAACATTAATTCAAAATAATGGTCACATGATTTTTCAGAAACTCAGAGAAACAAATTCATGAGATAAAGAAATATGGATGAAAAATTTTTCCAACAGAGCTACTGAAGAGAAATCAACTGAAATATTAAAAAATCAAGAATTCAATGTCAAATAGAGAATACAGTGGAAAATCTCAACAACATACTTTGTGAAACAGAAGAAACAATATCTAAGCTAAAAGATAAATCCTTGGAAATATTTTAGCAAGACAAACATAAAGGAGAAAAAATTAGAAAAACTGAAAATAGTGGCTGAGATTTATGGCATACTACTGAACAACCAAACAGGCATGACTTAGGAATTCCCAAACGTGTGGAAAGAGAGAATGGATTAGGAGGCATAATCAGTAAAATAATAGCATAAAACTTCACTAATTTGGAGAACGAAATGGACATCCAAGTACAGGAAGCATATAGTACTCCTAATAGACATGACCAGAAAAGATCTTCACCACAACACAATACAGTCTTTCAATGCAAAATATAAAGAAAATATTCTAAAATGTCCACGAGAGAAATGCCTGATTTCTTCAGAGGCTTTGGATTTTTCTAACAGCTGATTTATCAGAAACTCATTGAACTACAGAAATCTTTAATGGATAAGATAGAAAATCTCTCTCGTGAGAATGAAGCACTACGGAGAAATCAAAACGAAATGAAACAACTAGTAAAACAAGAAGCTACGAGAGTGACAAAAAATCTTAATGAATTGAAGAACTCAATAGATCAAGTGACAAGCAATCTTGAGGGCCTTAAAACCAGAATGGGTGAAGCAGAGGAGAGAATATCGGACCTAGAAGACAGTGAACAGGAGAGGAAACAGTCAAACCAAAGACAAGAAGAGGAAATTAGAAAACTAAAAGATATCGTCGGGAATTTACAGGATACTATTAAAAAACCCAACATTCGGGTTCTAGGTGTTCCTGAAGGTATGGAGAGGGAGAAAGGATTAGAAGGCCTTTTTAGGGAGATACTAGCAGAAAATTTTCCAGGCTTGGAGAAAGACAGAGAAATCCTAATCCAGGAAGCTCATAGAACCCCTAATAAACATGACCAAAAGAGATCCTCTGCACGACATATTGTAATTAAACTCACCACAGTGAAGCAAAAAGAAAAGATCCTAAAATGTGCAAGAGAGAAACGTCAGATTACTCTCAGAGGATCTCCAATTAGACTCACAGCTGACTTCTCAACAGAAACCCTACAAGCTAGAAGGGAATGGCGAGACATAGCCCAGGTACTTAGAGGGAAAAACTGCCAGCCCAGAATATTATACCCTGCCAAGCTCTCATTTGTGAATGAAGGTGAAATAAAGACCTTTCATAACAAACAAAAATTGAAAGAATTTGTTGCCACTCGTCCAGCCCTGCAAAAGATACTTAAAGACGTGTTACACACAGAAACACAGAAACACGGCCATCAACATGAAAGAAGGTAAACGAAGGGAACCTCACGGCAAAAGATCACAGGGAATTCAAAGCATACATTAGAAAATATCTGGCAAATGGCAGGGCAAACTTACCACTTATCAATAGTCACATTGAACGTTAAAGGTCTAAACTGTCCTGTTAAAAGGCAGAGATTGGCTGACTGGGTTAAGGAACAAAAACCATCTATTTGCTGCCTACAAGAAACACAACTTTCCAACGAAGATCCATACAGACTGAAAATAAAAGGATGGAACAAGATATACCATGCCAACAGAAATGAAAAAAGAGCGGGTGTAACCATCTTAATATCGGACTACATAAACTTTAACACAAAAACTGTTAAGAGAGACAAAGAGGGACACTATATAATGATTAAGGGATCAATACTACAGGAAGATATAACAATTCTCAATGTATATGCACCTAATTACAGGCCACAGGTTTATTTAAAAAATTTGTTAAGAAACTTAAAGGGAGACTTAGACCCCAACACAATAGTACTGGGGGACTTCAATACTCCACTCACAGATATTGACAGATCGACAGAACAGAAGATCAACAAGGAGACAGTAGATTTAAACAACACTATAGCCCAAATGGATCTAACAGATATCTACAGAACTTTTCATCCTACACGTAAAGCATTCACATTCTACTCAGCAGTACATGGAACCTACTCTAGGATTGATCACATATTAGGCCATAAAGCAAGTCTCAGCAAATTCAAAAGAATTAGAATCATACGATGCAACTTCTCAGACCATAAGGGATTGAAGTTGGAAATTAGCAACTCAGGAATCCCTAGAGCATATGCAAACACATGGAGATTGAACAACATGCTCCTGAATGAACAATGGGTCACTGAAGAAATCAAAAGAGAAATCAAAAATTTTCTGGAAGTAAATGAGGATAACAGCACAACATACCAAAACTTATGGGATACAGCAAAAGCAGTGTTAAGAGGAAAGTTTATATCAATAGGTGCCTACATCAAGAAACTGGAAAGGCACCAAATAGATGAGCTTTCAATGCATCTCAAGGATCTAGAAAATTTGCAGCAAACTAGACCCAAATCTAGTAGAAAAAGAGAAATAATCAAAATCAGAGAAGAAATCAACAGGATTGAATCCAAGAAAACATTACAAAAAAATCAGCCAAACGAGGAGCTGGTTTTTTGAGAAAATAAACAAGATTGACACCCCATTGGCCCAACTAACTAAAAAAAGAAGAGAAAAGAACCAAATCAGTAAAATCAGAGATGAAAAAGGAAATATAACAACAGACACCACAGAAATCAAAAGAATCATCAGAAATTACTACAAGGACTTGTATGCCAGTAAACAGGGAAACCTATCAGAAATGGATAGATTCCCGGACACATGCAACCTACCTAAATTGAACCAGGAAGACATAGAAAACCTAAACAGACCCATAAGTGAGTCAGAAATTGAATCAGTAATAAAGGCCCTCCCAACAAAGAAAAGCCCAGGACCAGATGGATTCACTGCTGAATTCTACCAGACATTTAAAGAAGAACTAACCCCAATTCTTCTCAAACTTTTCAGAACAATCGAAAAAGAGGGAATTCTCCCAAATTCTTTCTATGAAGCCAGCATCACCTTAATTCCTAAGCCAGAAAAAGATGAAGCATTGAAAGAGAATTACAGACCAATATCCCTCATGAACATAGATGCAAAAATCCTCAACAAAATTCTGGCCAATAGACTGCAACAACACATCAGAAAGATCATCCACCCAGACCAAGTGGGATTCATCCCTGGTATGCAGGGATGGTTCAATATTCGCAAAACAATCAACGTGATACACCACATTAACAGACTGCAGAAGAAAAACCATATGATTATCTCACTAGACGCAGAGAAAGCATTCGATAAAATTCAACACCCTTTCATGATGAAAACCCTAAGCAAACTGGGTATAGAAGGCACATTCCTCAATACAATCAAAGCAATTTATGAAAAACCCACGGCCAATATCCTATTGAATGGGGAAAAGTTGGAAGCATTTCCACTGAGATCTGGTACCAGACAGGGATGCCCACTCTCACCACTGCTATTCAATATAGTGCTGGAAGTCTTAGCCAGAGCTATTAGGCAAGAAAAAGAAATTAAAGGGATACAAGTTGGGAAGGAAGAACTCAAACTATCCCTCTTTGCAGATGACATGATTCTTTATTTAGGGGACCCAAAGAACTCTACTAAGAGACTATTGGAACTCATAGAAGAGTTTGGCAAAGTAGCAGGATATAAAATCAATGCACAAAAATCAACAGCCTTTGTATACACAGACAATGCCACGGCTGAGGAAGAACTGCTAAGATCAATCCCATTCACAATAGCTACAAAAACAATCAAATACCTTGGAATAAATTTAACTAAGGACATTAAAGATCTCTACAATGAAAATTACAAAACCTTAAAGAAAGAAATAGAAGAGGATACCAAAAAATGGAGAAATCTCCCATGCTCATGGATTGGAAGAATCAATATCATTAAAATGTCCATTCTCCCAAAAGCAATTTACAGATTCAACGCAATACCAATCAAGATACCGAGGACATTCTTCTCAGATCTGGAAAAAATGATGCTGAAATTCATATGGAGACACAGGAGACCTCGAATAGCTAAAGCAATCTTGTACAACAAAAACAAAGCCGGAGGCATCACAATACCAGATTTCAGGACATACTACAGGGCAATTGTTATCAAAACAGCATGGTACTGGTACAGAAACAGATGGATAGACCAATGGAACAGAATAGAAACTCCAGAAATCAATCCAAACCCCTACAGCCAACTTATATTTGATCAACGATCCAAAACCAGTCCCTGGAGTAAGGTCAGTCTGTTTAATAAATGGTGCTGGGAAAACTGGATTTCCACGTGCAGAACCATGAAGCAAGACCCCTACCTTTCACCTTACACAAAAATTCATTCAACATGGATTAAAAATTTAAGCCTACGACCCGACACCATCAAATTACTAGAGAGCATAGGAGAAACCCTGCAAGACATAGGTACTGGCAAAGACTTCTTGGAAACGACCCCAGAAGCACAGGCACTGAAAACCAAAATTAACTACTGGGATTGCATCAAATTGAAAAGTTTCTGTACTGCAAAAGAAACAGTCAGGAAAGTGAATAGGAAAGCGACAGAATGGGAAAATATATTTGCAAACTATGCAACAGATAAAGGGTTGATAACCAGAATCTACAAAGAAATTAAGAAACTCCACAACATCAAAACAAACAACCCACTTAAGAGATGGGCCAAGGACCTCAATAGACATTTTTCAAAAGAGGAAATCCAAATGGCCAACAGACACATGAAAAAATGTTCAAGATCCCTAGCAATCAGGGAAATGCAAATCAAAACCACAATGAGGTTTCACCTCACCCCGGTGAGAATTGCTCACATTCAGAAATCCACCAACAATAGATGCTGGAGAGGATGTGGGGAAAAAGGGACACTAATCCACTGTTGGTGGGAATGCAAACTGGTGAAGCCACTATGGAAGTCAGTCTGGAGATTCCTCAGAAGCCTGAATATAACCCTACCATTCAACCCAGCCATCCCACTCCTTGGAATTTACCCAAAGGAAATTAAATTGGCAAACAAAAAAGCCGTCTGCACAGCAATGTTTATTGCGGCTCAATTCACAATAGCTAAGACTTGGAACCAACCCAAATGCCCATCAACAGTAGACTGGATTAAGAAATTATGGGACATGTACTCTACAGAATACTATACAGCAGTCAAAAACAATGAAATCCGGTCACTTGCAACAAAATGGAGGAATCTGGAAAACATCATGCTGAGTGAATTAAGTCAGTCCCAAAGAGACAAATATCATTTGTTTCCCTTGATTGGCGATGACTAACTGAGCACCAAAGGGGAAACCTGTAGAAGTGAAATGGACACTATGAGAAACAGTGACTCGATCAGCTCTTGTGCTGACTGTTGTTGTACAATGTAATACTTTATCCATTTTAGTATTTTTTTATTCTAGTACTAGTGGTTTAACTCTGTAATTAACACACAATTTATCTTAGGTGTTCAAATTTTAACTGAAAAGTGATCTCTGTGAAATATAAGAGTGGGAATAAGAGAGGGAGGAGATGTAAAATTTGGGACATGCTCAATCAGAACGGCCCCAAATGATGGAGTTAGAATTGTGCCAGGGGATTCCAATACAATCCCATCAAGGTGGCATGTACCAAGGCCATCTCATTAGTCCAAGTGATCAATTTCAGCTCACAATTGATCACACTGATAGGTCTAAGAATCAAAGGGATCGCACAAGCAAGACTAGTGTCTGCTAATACTAACTGATAGAATGAAAAAGGGAGAGAATGATCCAACATGGGAAGCAGGATACACAGCAGACTCATAGAATGGCAGATGTCCTAAATAGCACTCTGGCCTCAGAATCAGCCCTTAAGGCATTCGGATCTGGCTGAAGAGCCCATGAGAATAGTTTAGGCATGGAAAGCCAAGACATTCTGGAAAAAACAGAAGACCTAAATGAAAGATCTCTGCGATTGAGATCCCAGTGGAAAGAACGGGGCCATCAAAGAAGGAGGTACCTTTCTCTGAAGGGAGGAGAGAACTTCCACTTTGACTATGACCCTGTTGGAATAAGATCGAAGTCGGCGAACCCTAAAGGCTTCCACAGCCTCGGCAACTCATGACCAGAGCCTAGGGAGATTACTGACGCCATAAACAAGAGTGTCAAATTGTTAAATCAACATCAGGAGTCACTGTGTACTTACGTCTCATGAGGGATCTGTCCTTAATGTGTTATCCAATGTGAAATCATGCTATTACTAGTACTGAAACAGTATTTTTGCACTTTGTGTTTCTGAGTGGGTGCAAACTGGTGAAATCCTTACATAGTATATATTGAATCGATCTTCTTTATATAAAGATAATTGCAAATGATTAAAAAATCTTGGTGTTAAACTGGAAATTGCATAGACAATTAATCATTTTTTTTAAAAAAAATCATGTAGGATCTCTGTCCTTAATGTGCTGTACATTGTGAATTAATACTATAGCTAGCACTCCAACAGTATTATCATTTTGTGTCTCTATGCGAGGGCAAACCATTGAAATCTTTATGTAATATGTACTAAATTGATCTTCTGTGTATAAAGAGAATTGAAAATGAATCTTGATGTGGGCGGAGGGCAGGAGGGAGCGGGAGAGGGGAGGGTAGGGGGAGGGAGGGAGGTTGTGGGGGGGGGAGCCATTGTGATCCATAAGCTGTTCTTTGGAAATGTATATTCTTTAAATAAAAGCTCTATATAAAAAAAAAAGAAACTCTAAGGCTCACAGAGAATGAAGACAATAATACAACATTAAAAACTTATGGGATGCTGCAAAGGCAATGTTAACAGGATTGTTTATAGCAATTAGTGCCTACATATAGAAATTGAAAAGGCATCAAATAAATGATCTGTCAATGTATCTCAGGTACATATCTCAGGTACAATCAACAAATAAAAACCAAAATTAGTAGGATGAAAGAAATAATTAAAATTAAAGAAAATAGAGTAAATTGGACCACAAAGAGACACAAACATTTATGAGATAAAGAGCTCTTTTGTGGAAAATATAAACCTAATTGATAAACCATTGTCTCAACTAACAAAAACAAAGTGGGAGAAGACACTAATCTATAAAATGATAGATAAAAAAGGAAATATAGCAAATGATACCACAGAAAGAAAAAAAATCAGGAATTACTATGGAAAGAAAGATGTAAACAAATTGGAAAATCTAGAAGAAATGGATAGAAAACTGGACACAATAAAGTCCATCAAAATCGAATCATGAATACACAGGAAGACTAAATAGACCAATAACCAAGATGGAGATTGACTCAGTAAAAAGACCTTTCTAACAAAGAAAATTCCAGGACCAAATGGCTTCCCTGCTGAATTCTACCAAACTTATAAAGGACAATAAATTTTAATTCTCCTCGAACTATTCAACACAATTGCTGGGGAGGGAATCCTCCCAAACTCCTTCTATGAGGCAAGCATCACTCTAATTCCAAAACCAGAAAAAAGATACAAAAAATAAAAATATATATGATGAACATATATGTAAAAATCCTCAACAAAATACTAGGTAATCAAATCAAAAAGAAAATTCACCCAGGTGATATGAGATTTTTTTCCTGGTATGCAATAGTTGTTCAACATTTGCCAAACAATAAATATGATACATCACATTAACAAATTGAAGAATAAAGATGATATGATAATCTCAGTAGATACAGAGAAAACATTTGGTGAAATACAACATCCTTTCATGATAAAAAATTTTAAGCAAATTGGATATAGAAGAAACATACCTCAATATAATGGAAGCATTTCCACTAATATCCAGAATCAGACAAAAATGCCCACTTTCACTATTACTATTCAATATAATTCTGAAAGCTTAGCCAGCATTTGCATTTTGCAATAAAATATATGCAAGTGGAAATTTTTATGAAAATTCATCTTTGTTTAAGTCTTTAATTCCATGAAGATAGGTATATAATCTCTTATCTGTTTCTTTACTCAGAACTTACACATACCTTCTGGTCCACATTTCCAGTACCCATAATACAACTACTTTTCTGATACTTGATAAGTCACACAACACAATATCTTAAAAATTAAGTGTACATCTTCCATCTTCAAACTTTCTTCAAATGGAATTGATATCTACTGAGTACTTCAATCTGAAGTTGTTTCATTATCAATATACATTTTTAATGTAATTGTATTCAATCTGTGACCAAATGTTATTGAATATTATAATGGATACCTTCTGGCGTTCCAAACACTGATGCCCAGAATCAAAGGGTATTTATCACAGACTTCTATGCCTTTCAAACTTCAACACAACCAATTCAATCCCAGAATTACCTTTTGTTTCTTGGAAATATTTCTAATAACAATCACTCAATGTGCTATATGCTTCAAGAAATGCATGGTGGCAAAGGGAGAAGGAATGTATTTGGGTCCTAGCCATCCATGGAAGACATGAATTGATTTCCCATATCCTGACTTTGACACCAGGCTGGACTAATGCAAGTATTAAGAAGGAATTTTATAGCAAAAGTTCTTACATTGAAAATAGTGAATTGTCCCAAACCAAAGATTTAATGATGCATCTTGAAAACTCAGCAAAAGAACAAAGCAAACTCCAAAGCAGCATTAGAAATAATAAGGATCAGAGCAGAAATAAATGAAATTGAAACTCAAAAACAAAAAGGGTAAGCAAATAAAAAATTTTGCTTTTTGAAAAGATACATAAAAATGATAAACCTCCAGCCATACCAAAAAAGAAAAAAAAGAGAAATAAAACTCAAATAAAGACAATTAGAGATGAAAGGAGAGACATTACAATGGACATCACTGAAATACAAAGGATCATAAGAAACTATATATGAAGAACCATATGTTAGTAAACTGGTAAACCTCAAAGAAATGGATAAATTCACGGATACATATAACCTACCAAGATTAAATCAACACTATACAGACAATCTAAACCGACCCACAACAAGCAATGAAATTGAAGCAGTAATCAAAATCTTCTATCAAGAAATGCCAGAACCTGATATCTTTACTCCTGAATTTTACAAAACATTCAAGAAGGGAGTAACCCCAATACTCTTCAAACTATTCCAAAATGTTGAACAGAATGGAATGCTGTCAAACTCTTTTTATGAGGCCATACACTTTGATACCAAAACCAAACCTGATACCAAAGAAAACTGGAGACATGTGTCCTTAACAAACATAAATGCAAGGATTCTCAACAAAGTAGTAGCAAATTGAACCCTACATCTCATCAAAAAGATGATACATCATGATCAAGTAAGATTTATCCCATAAATGCAATGGTGGTTCAACATTCATAAATAAATAAGTCATAAATCATCTCAATAGAATAAAGAACAAAAACCAAAACCATGTGGTCATTTTAATAGATGTAGAGAAAGCAATTTATAAGATTTACCAACCTTTCATGATAAAAAAAAAAGTCCAGAAATTACGTATAGAAGGAGTATTCTTCAAGATTCCAAATCCTATATATCAAAAACCAATGGCCATTATCTTACTGAATGGGGAGAAGCTGAAAGTATTTCCCTCCAGATCTGTAACAAGTCAAACATAACCACTTGCATCATTCGTATTTAATATAGTACTGAAAATCAAAAAGCTGTTATAATATTAATCAATTCAGTAAAGTTGCAGGTTACAAAATTAACATAAAAATAGGTTTTTCATATGTGTTTGATGAACTCACAGACAGATAAATCAAGACAGAAATATGATTCATAGTAGCTACAAAAATTCAAATATTTAGTAATAAATTTAACCAAATAAGGGAAAGATCTCTGCAATGAAAATTATCAAACATGGATGAACAAAATAATCAAGAACACAAAAAATGGAAAGATATTCCTTGCTCCTGGTTCAGAAGAATCAATAGGATGAAAATCTCCCTACTACCTATAGCAACGTATAGACTTGATGAAATCTCCATCAAAATACCAATCGCATTCACAATAGAATTAGAAAAAAATCCTGAAATTCTTATCATATAAAAAAAGACCCTGAATAGCCAAAGTAATCCTGAAAAGAAATTTAGAACAATAACTAGAGGTGATATAATATCTGATTTCAAGGTATACTCCAAAACTGTAGTATGATCAGTGGTACAGAATAGAGAGCACAGAAATTAATCCACATAAATACAGCCAATGGATTTTTGACAGAAGTACTCAGACCATACAGCAGAGTAAGGATAACCTCATCAACAAATGGTGTGTGGCAAAATTTGATATATATATATATGGATAAGAGTGAATTTATACCCATACCACTCATCATATACAAAAATCAACTCAAGTGGATCAAAGACATTAATATAAGACCTGAGACTATGAAGTTGTTGGAAGAAAATGTAGAGGAAACAGTCCAAGATATTGATGTAGGGTATGACTTTTTGGACAAGACCCTCAAAGCACAGACAACAAAAGTAAAACTAAACAAATTGGACTGTATCAAACTCAGAAGCTTTTGCATATCACAGGGAATGATCAATAGATTGAAGAGATAGTCAACAAATGGGAAAATGTTTACAAACTACCTATCTGACAAAGGATAATATCCAACATATATCCTCAACTTAAAAAAAACTCAATAACTAAAAAGCAACCTAACCAGCTGAGAAATGAGCTGAGGACTTTAATACAGAGTTGCCAAAAGAAGAAATACAAATGGCCAGCAAATATATGAAAAAATGTTCAACATAAACACCAATCATGGAAATGCAATTCCAACCAGCTTTGAGATAGTGCTTCACCTCTGTCAGATTGGTTAAAATCCAAAACACAGTGTAGCAAATGCTGGCAAAGATGTGGAAAAGATGTGGAAAATATATTGCCTGTGGGAATGTAAATTAGTGTGATCACTGTGGAAAACAGTATGGGGACTTGCCATATGATCCAGAAACCTCACTACTAGGTATATGCTCAAAGGACTTAAACACAAAATGTCAAAAAAATACATGTACCATCATGTTCATAGCAGTACTGTTCATAATAGCAAAATTTGGAACCAACCAAGGAGCGTATCAAAATGAATGGATACATAGTGGATGCAACTGGAGGACATTCTGTTGAGTGAAACAAGACAGACCCAGGAAACACATACTGTGTCTTCTTCCTTATATGTAGGGGCTAAAATTCAAAATAAAAGAGAGAAAAAAAGAATGAAAAAACAAATTTTTGTGAGTATTGTGTTGCTGCAAATAAAGTTTTATAAAGATTTTTTATAACTTTGTTAAACCAATGGTTAGGAATGTGATACTACTATAGTTTTAATGATGCATGAATACTCTAAAATTTACTGCATATAGTTTTTTTCCCCAGAAACCTTTTATTCAAGGTATACAGACTTCATACATTTATAAATACAACTTTAGGAACAGATTGATTCTTCCCACTGTAACCACCCTCTACCTGCTCTCCCACGCTTCTTCCTTCTCCCTCTGCCACTCTCATTCTTATTTTTCCTTCACTAAAATCAATTTTCAATTAACTTTACACACAGAAGATTAACTGTATACTAAGTAAAGAGTTCAAAAATAGTATGGAGAAAAAGTTCTTCAATTTTTGATTTCTCTTTTGATTTCTTCTATGACCTATTGTTCATTCAGGAGCATGTTGCTCAGTCTCCATGTGTTTGCATATGTTCTAGAGATTCTTGAGTTGTTGATTTCCAGCTTCATTCGATTGTGTTCAGAGAAGATGCATGGTATGTGGTCTATGTTATCTCAGGGCTGGCACTGAGCTATAAACTGAGCTGGAGCTGGGAGATAGAAACTCAGTTCAGGTCTCATATGGGTGGCAGGGCCCCAGCCATTTGAGATATCACGACTGTCCTCCAGTGTCTGCATCAGTGGGAATCCGTCATCAGGAGCAGAGCTCTGAGTCTTAACCACAGCAGGCGATGTCCTCCCAATCTAAATAGATGTCAGTAATGAAGTTTGTAAATGCAGGGGAAAAAAAGAAATTAAATAATAACCTCAAAATCAGAGAGAGCAGGTGAAACCACTATCTCTATGCCTTAGATGAAAAGGGGAGAATGGATACTGACAAGGCTTTGATTTTACAGTTTCCTAATAGGAGATGGGACTTTTAGTTGATGGATGGAACCAGGAAATTGCAGCCCACCAGGAAGGAAATCTATGGAACTATGCACTTCGACTCCTGATTCCCATTGGCTACAGCAGATGCTGGGGAGGAGAGGAGCTCGTTATTCAAACTGGACCCCCTGACTGTACAAGGCAATAAAAACTGATGAAAAAGTATCTGAAAGTAGGCAGGGAAGACAGGCAGTGTAATGACTCGGTATGGAAAAGGCCTTCCTAATGCTCCCCAGCAGAGATTTAAAATTTCTAGAAACCAGAATTCATTTTCTTCTTGTTTTGAGAAAGGGAGCCTATCACGGTTTCCCCACTATCCTCTGCCTCACCATTTTATGTGAAATGTGACTAGGAACAGTGAGAAATTCAAAAGGGACCTCAAAAAGTTGATGGAAAATGTTTTGAAATCCATGTATAGTAATTATAGAACATACATTTTTCATGAACTCTGAATTATGCTCTAAGTTGACTGAATTTTTAGTTTACCAAGTACAAAGGCCACATTCAGAGAACTCAGAAAGAGTGACTCTATGAAGTTTAGCATGTAAATATATTTACAGAAAATCCAGACAAAAATAGATGTATTTAGTGAATGTTATGGCACAGTGGGACTTGCTTCCAATGCATGTCACTGCTAAGGCACCTGGTTCAGATATTTGAATTCCTACCAATCATATGGGTGACTTGGATGTGATCCTGGGTTCAGGCATTCCAGCCCTAGTCCTTGTGGCTCCTTGTGAAATGAAGCAGCAGATGGATGATCTAACTCTCTCTGTCTTTCTTTCTCATTCTACCTTTCAACTAAATAAATAAACATACGTTTAAGAAATATATACATTATACCTATCAGGAAAAATGCTCAGTAATACTGATAAATATAAATTTTAAGAAAACTTAAAAAGAAAAATCTAGTAATAAAATATTTCATAGGATGTAGCCTATAATCATATATCTATAATCTTAAAAATAGTAAATTTAAGTGCATCTGACAAATGACAAAAACTGAAAATTGTTCAAGATAAGTAAAAATGAAAAAATTTAGCTAATCCTTGAAAATGACTTGTTATTGTTTTGCTTACTAAGACAAAAACAAAGTATCTAAACATGATGATTTTTTAAAATCAGCATGTTTTATTTTCATAATCAATTCTCACTGTTGGTAAGTTGTTAAAAGTTTATTTTATATATACATACACTCACACACACACACACACACACACACACACAGAGGGGGAGAGAGAGAGAGAGAAAGAAACGAATTTCTTAGTTGCAATGTAAATAGCTAGTTTATCACTTGGATCAACCAGTGTATCAAAATAACTCAGAAGATACAGGAAAAAACATTTTTTACCAGAAAATAAAATATTTGTAAGAAAATTCTCTGTTCTTTTATAGCAAAATATTAGAAATAATCTCAATGTCAGACAAAAGAACACTTAATTGATAGGGCTTGATTCTATTTAAATACTTATTCAAAATATAGTTATGAAGCTTCTATATGCAACATTATAATACTAGCAATAGTTGTGTATGTAATATTAATTGCTATATAAAATTGAGTGCTATATTTTGAGTAGTATAAATGAGAACAAAAATATACAGAAATGACTAAAAATCATATTTTTATTTTATTTTTGATATCTAATAAAGTAACAGTTTCTTTGTTCTCTTTTCTATACTATCTCCCTATACCAATAATTCATGAGATTTAACAGATATACAACAATGTTAAAACTTTACCCAAAACAGTATGTTATAGAAGGAGAAAATATTCCACACTGCAGTTATGTGGAGTAATGTACCATATTTTTCTAACACTTTCCTTCTTTTGTGTATTTAGTTCTGATGTTCTATATACAATCTCTTTTGTTAACTTCTACCTTCCAAAATGTAGCCACAGTCTCAATGTAATTCTCAGTTACGTGTAGAAAAACATCTGCCAGCAATAAAGATTGCAGACTAAATAGAAGAGAAATAAATCAATTTTAGATATATTTCCAAAACCAGCAGGCACAACCTTTTATAAATTACTATGACCCAAGACAGTAAACTGTGTAATAAAAGAAACAGCTAGCAATTTTGGTCAGGGAATATCTTTTAAAATATAAGGCTGTGTGAACTCAGTATTTTTATATAGTGGCTAATAAAAGTCCTATTTCTTCCACTTATGTTGTTTCTTCATTATTGATTGTCTCTTTCAGAGGTTCATCAGAAACTTATACTTTGTGGCAGACATGAGCTACTCAATTTTAACAAAACTATACTTTTTAAACTTTTGCTGGTCATATTAGAGAAAATATATTTGGTATTATTTAATTTTAGGTAATATATTAAAATCGTCACTTCTTACTTGATATACAGACATTCTTTCCATCTTACAAAAGCCATTTAGTTTTCCCTTTCCTACTCATTTGCGAATCACCCTGGTTTCACAATGCTAACAGTAATAGAAGGATTAATTCTTGATTTTTCTATTTTATTGACTCTACATTTTAGTATGCATAAATTTGATGGAAAATTAGTGTTATTACCTCTATTGTGCCTATAAAAGAAGGCAAAGAAAGTGAGAATTGTAGATTTGAGGGTGCATTTCTTGCATTTGGTTCCAAGTATGGATTCAAAGATTGTGCTATCTAAGAAAAATGAATTCCCCTATATGCCTAAATGTTATCCTACATAAAATTGTTGATTTAGTGATAGTTCTCGACTAATAAAATTATTTTGAAGATTAACTGAAACTATGCAAATAATAAGTTCATGAAACATAGTAGTACTAAATTGTTAAATCAAAATTGTAAGGCTTCTCATTACATTTAACTTCATAATAGCCAGATTTTGATTTTGATAAATGTGACTAAGCTACTA
Source organism: Sylvilagus floridanus (assembly GCA_949820135.1). Classification (NCBI taxonomy): domain Eukaryota; kingdom Metazoa; phylum Chordata; class Mammalia; order Lagomorpha; family Leporidae; genus Sylvilagus; species Sylvilagus floridanus. Next base: position 106,843,375 of record OX463238.1, on the reverse strand, counting down.
ATAAATTCTATAGATTACATTTAAGTAGACCATAAGGCTGTTTGTATATTTTTACTTATAGACCTAAATGTTGTCCAAACCCTCCCACTTTCTGAGAATGAAAATATAAAACTTAGGGCAAAGTAGATCACATTTCATTCAAAATATTCATATCTGGTGGTGTTGGTAGATGATTTGGGCTAACAAGTTACATAACATTTGTAAATATATACATACCTAACAACAAGTTACTCCTTTTGAAGTAAATACTGGTAAAATTGAAGAGGCAAATGGTTCTGTAATATTAACTGGAGACACCAAAATGCTATTAATACTTAATGGATAGAAGAACCACCCAGACAAGAAATAAGGAAACAGAAAGCCCTCATTCAGAACTATATAGCATTCTGGAGAACCTTGCTCCTGTCTTATAAGGTTTTGACACTCAACTAGCACTCTGATTATTTCATGGTCATTTCACAAATATATAAAGCCAGCTGCCCTAGGATGGTCTGGAATATGGTAAAACCTGTAAATTCCTTGAACTTGAGCTATTGTCACATTTGTTTTGCTGTGAGATGAGTTCAATCATCAGTACATAAGCCATGTGAAATACCAAGATGTTGGGTAAGAAATTACATAAATTCATGAATGATAGTTTTGGCAGAAGCATTACTTCCATTTGTAATACTGTTCAGGGAAGTCAAATCAGTATCCACAATGTCTATCATAATAAGAACAAAAATCTCCCCCTTCCATCAGCAAGGCAGTTCTAAATATTTAACATACTGCAAGTTAGTTCAGGAGGCCATGATCAAGACACCAGCAGATTTATGTCTTCTGAGATACCATTTTATGATTCATAGATGGAACTTTCTCATTGTGCCCTCACTTAGCAGAAAGAATTAGGGATCTCTTTTGGACTTCTAATAAGAACACTAATATATCCATAAAGCCCTTTGTATCTTTATTATCTTCTTTTATTATAAAGCTTTTATTTAAAGAATATAAATTTCCAAAGTACAGCTTATGGATTACAATGACTCCCCCCCCATAACTTCCCTCCCACACGCTACCCTCCCCTTTCCCGCTCCCTCTCCCCTTATTTTCTAAAATACAAACCTATTACCATCATATTGAGAGTTAACATTTCTTTTTTTTTTTATTTTGACAGTCAGAGTTAGACAGTGAGAGAGAGAGACAGAAGGAATGGTCTTCCTTCCATTGGGTCACCCCACAAATAGCTGCTACAGCCAGCATGCTGCGCTAATTCGAAGCCAGGAGCCAGGTGCCTCTTCCTGGTCTCCCATGTGGGTGCAGGGCCCAGGCACTTGGGCCATCCTCCACTGTACTCCTGGGCCACAGCAGAGGGCTGGATTGGAAGAGGAGCAACCAGGACTAGAACCCGGCACCCCAACCAGAACTGGAACCCAGAGTGCCGGTGCCGCAGGCAGAGGATTAACCTAGTGAGCCGCAGCGCTGGTCAAAGGTTAACGTTTCAACATTTTGTGGGGACAACAACATTCAGCCCATAGAATTATACATCAGTTCCCTCCCTGCTACCAAGGTCATTTTGTTAACTAGCGCATTTGATGATGACACAGGTGAAATTGTCCAAATGTGCTGCTTCTGCAACATGCTCTTTCTGTCTTTCATTCTGCACTTTCAGGGAAGAAAGATGATAACAGATATACATGTAATGAAAGATGTGCACTTAGTTATTAAAATCTTCCTCTAGGGTCAAACATATAGCCCAGTAGTTCAGACTCTGCTTAAAACACCAGCTTTGCACACTGAAGTGCTGGGGTTCAATTCCCAGGTCCAGCCACTGACTTCAGCTTCCTGCTAGTTAATGCAGACCCCAGGAGTCATCAGCAGTTTCTGCCACACAGAGTAGGAGACCCAGGTTAAGCTCCTAGTCCCACTTTTGGTCCAGCCAAGCCCTAGCTGTTGCAGGCATTCAACAAGTGAAGCAGAGAATTGGGAGGACAGGAACTGTGTCTGTTTGTCTCTTTCTCTTAAACAAATCTAAAATACTAAAAATAATAAAATAACAGATGATCTTGGCTTTAGAAAAATAATAAAGTAAAATCCTCTAAGCATTCACATGGCACGTAACTATCTCACCAGAAAAGTGCATTGGGGACAGTGCTACCAACTGGGAAGGTTTGCTTTCACTCCTGGATTTCTGAGAGAGGCTGCAGTGCTGCAGTTGTCCACAACTGGGTCAAGTCTGCATCTCCAGGAGACCTATCTGTAAACCAGTCTCGGCTGTCCTTTTCTCTGCCCATTGACCATGGTAAATTCCCAATGATGCCATTGGTTCTGGCTGAGAGAGGGAAGGGAGTGTCTGGGCAGTGGAAACCATGGTAAATCAAGTCACTTTTGTCATGTAAATTATGCCTTCAGGGGCATATCAGTCTGGTCATTTATATAGTGCTTTTATTTGATAATGGAATGTTATGGTGCACATCCAATTTAAGAACCTGTATGTCAGGTAATATCTAACTCAAGATGAGAATTCCAAGCTGCCCAGTAATCTGATAATCCATGATCTATGGTCCAGTCCTTCTGAGGCTCGATAAGAAATAGGCTGTGTTGGCTATCAAAAGAGAATAATTATCTACAGATGTTGGCTGGGTGCCCCCGAATCTGAATGGCCTGAGTTGAAATGAACATACAGCGTCTTGCAGAGGCTCCAAAAATCATCCCTGCTCTAGTGACACTTCAAGCACCATTAAATTTGCTGGGTTATAAGTTCCAGAGCAGCTTCATAGCAGTCTACTCCTCTTGCATGGCCTCCCTTTTCCTGAACCCTACTGAAAGTTCCTAGATAAAAGCACCATATTTGTACACTCAAATAAGGATATGTACTTGTAGTTTCCAATATTCACAGATGCAAATGGTTGTGCCATTTTGCTGATTTTTAAGAGAGACCAGAGTTAGACACAACTTACCCCTCTTAGAAGGTATATTTTGATATGCCCCAACTATGGAGTACTGGAAATTCCACTGAGTAGTAGATTCCAGCATTTTAATTTTAATTAAATCATTTTCCCACCTTGTGGACAGATAAATGTTTTGCCAATAAGTCTAGAGCATTCGCTAATTCTCAATGTCTAGGTTTAGTCAGCATGATGTCATTCATGTAATGAACATGTGTGATATCTTGAGGAAAGAAGAGACAAACAATATACCTGAAAACTAAATCGTAACATAGGACTGTACAGCTAGTGTTTTCCTGAGGTGGGACAGTGTATCTGAGCCTTTTACCATGTCCATGTTTCAGTCAACAAACCAACCAGACTACTGCAGGATGGAACACAGACTCTCTGCTTAGTGGTCCACTGAGCCTGACACCATTTATATTCCTTGAATCATAATCCCACACCCTTAGTATTCATTGCACAAATGTTCCCTGGCTTTCTGTTTGTGTAAATTAGAAAACTGAAGCTATTTTGGAGTGTGTTCCACTTTCTTGTGTGTTATGTTTTGTGGTTTGCTTTAGTCTCCTGATAGAGTTTGAGCCTAGCTACAGGTCTAGAAATGAAGAGAAGTGATGGCCATGTGTCCTAAGATCACTGTCTTGCATGGCACCTGCTTTAAGGAATACCATTATCATTTCCCTAGGAAAAGCAGCAAAGGTTCTCACCACAGGGATTGAGGGGAACACTCTTGCTGTCACCACTTCCACAGATTGTGACAAAGAATTTTATTAGACTTTAGGAACATAGAGCCCTGAGACCCATCAGGGTCTTTCCAAGTGCCCACATGTGAATTTATAAGGCCTGTTAATTCTCAGCCACTACACTCATAGTAGACACCATGGCAGACTGGGAGGTAAACTTTCATTTTCATTCAACCATTTATAGGATGAGTTTCTGCAACTGATTTTCAGCTGTTTAAAGCCTATGTCTATAGGAAAACAGACTCTTTTTTGCAGAGCACAACTGGAAGATCTCGGACTAGTTACGCAGTGTTTGAGCTGAGTATTTAGATCTGTGAACTCATTCCTTTATTTCAGTAGTTTATTCAAAGACCTTAAAAGTGAGCTACCAATGCTATTATATTTTTAATTTCTAAAATGTGCTTGAAAATTAACATTTACAGAGTCATTTAACTCCTTGATTTTTATAAGTGGTTGATTAGGAGTATTCAGTGTGGTATTTGTTTATCTCTATAAATAGTTCAAGCCATGGGTTAGTGTTATCTCCCTGGTATTAGAAGTGGAACTATTGAATCTAATCAGATTGGAGGATCTATTCCAGAAATGTAGATCCAAATCAGAAAATCAATCCTCAAAATTCTGTTCATTTGCCGGCGCTGTGGCTCAACAGGCTAATCCTCCGCCTTGCAGCGCCGGCACACCGGGTTCTAGTCCCGGTCGGGGCGCCGGATTCTGTCCTGGTTGCCCCTCTTCCAGGCCAGCCCTCTGCTGTGGCCCGGGAGTGCAGTGGAGGATGGCCCAGGTGCTTGGGCCCTGCACCCCATGGGGAGACCAGGAAAAGCACCTGGCTCCTGCCATCGGACAAGCGCGGTGCGCCGTCCGCAGCGCGCCGACCGCGGCGGCCATTGGAGGGTGAACCAACGGCAAAAAGGAAGAACTTTCTCTCTGTCTCTCTCTCACTGTCCACTCTGCCTGTCAAAAACAAAAAAAAACAAAACAAACAAAAAAAAAATTCTGTTCATGTGTACAACCATTCTCCACGCCAATATATGGATTGGAGTTCATCAGAAAAACAGAAGCAATGAAGGCACACATGTGCACACACACATACACACACATACACACTACACGTATGCTCACAGACTCTAAAAGTTCAAGAAAACAGAATTAAAAGATAAAATTATATTCAAAATTCGAAAAATGTATTTTTATGGCATGCAGTTCCTTTGGACTGTTGGAGACCCTTAATATGCATGAATTTCAACATTTTTCAATTAATATAATATATTTTAATTCAAGATATCCCTGAACTTTTAGCAATACCTCATGTATATATGAATACATACACACATACACACACAGTGGAACTGAAGACAAATTCCAGAAATAAACTACATATATATTTTAAATATTTTTAAATTGTCTGCTGAAGCAAATCAGTATAAGGAGAAAAGATCTTGTCAACTGATAGCAGAGAAACAATGTTCTCTCCATAACACATAAACAAAAAGCTTTGCTTCTTAGCAGACGCCATACACAAAAATTAATTATATAAACAACTAATAATCTAACTGTCAGAGAACATCTAAGAAGATATACTTGCAACTGAGATGTAGACATAGGCTTTAAAACTAAGTCCACAGTGCCATTACAATAAAATAAAAATTAGTACACCGGAATTCATCATAAATACTCAGATATTGTTTGATGATAAATTAAAAATATGTTCTATTTTATGTCATTGAGAAGCAATAGTGATATCTCAGGATGACAGAACCAACTTTACAACATAAATCTAAGGACTTGTATCTTGAGTACATAAAGCACACAAAGAATTTAATATTACGAAAACAACCAATCATATTAATTTAGAAAGATATTGTAGACAACAGGAAATAGTAAGCACACAATGAAGTGCTCTACATCAGTGACCATGGAGGAATTGCAAATTAAACCAAGCCAGAAAGGTGAGCAGATAATTGGGACTCCTGTACATAGTTCTAGAATTAAATAGTACCAAGAATATAAGAAAATTCTAGCATTATCTCATAACACTAAAAATACATATAAGAAGACCGTAATTTCACTATTACATATCTAATCAAGATTATTACATAACCATCAGTATGATTGCATAGTAATGTTCAGAATATCCAAAATCTTGTAATGGCATAGATTCCCATTCACATATCAAATTTTAAAAATCAATATATTTATCAACGGAGAATCACTCAGAATTTTTTTAAAAGTATTTGCAATCACATAGGTGAAATTCAAAAATGACTGAATGAAAGAATCAGGTAAAACAGTGCATGCTCTTGAAATACAGTTTTTAAGAATTTAATGTAGGCAAAATTAATTTGCTGAGGCCGGCACTGTGGTGTAGGAGGTAAAAGCTGCTGTCTGCAGTGCCAGTATTCCATATGGCCACCGGTTAGAGTCCTGGTTGCTCCACTTCCAATCCAGCTCTCGGCTATGGCCTGGGAAAGCAATGGAAGATGGGCCAAGCCCTTGAGTCCCTGTACGCAGAAGGGAGACTCAGAAGAAACTCCTAGTTCCTGGCTTCGATCGGGATCGGTGCAGCTCTGCTGTTGAGGCCAATTAGGGAGTGACCCAGCAGATGGAAGGCCTCTCTTTCTTTGCCTTTCCTTCTCTGTCTGTGTAACTCTTTCAAATAAATAAATAAATCTTTTAAAATAATTAATTTGCTTCAAAAACAACTGAAGACTGTCTTTTTGGATGGCAGTGATAACAACTTGGAAGAATGAGGGAGCCCTGTATGGTGATGATCATGCAAAGTTTAATAGGATTCTGGGTTTCATAGGTATTAGCTCATTTAATAAAAATGTGAGGTGAACCTTTAGGCTAATGGTTAAGATAACTGTCAGAGTGCCTTGGTTCAACACCCAGCCCCAGCTTCCAACTTCCTGGCAATCTGGTTTCTGGAAAGCAGCAGTGATGTCTCAAGTAGTTGAGTTCTTGCCATCATGAAAGTTACCTGGATTCTGTTCCAGGCTCCTGCTTTGGCTTATATCAGCCTTGGCTGTTACAGGCATCTGGGGAGTGAAACAGAGGATAGGAGTTTTCTCTCTCCATTTCTCTCTCTCATCCTCTAAAATGAACTAATCAATTAACCTGTACAGTTAAGAAGAATAGCTTATATATTTTGTCTCAAAAATGTGTGAATAATGAATGCTACTTAAAATCTTGTTAGTAACCTCAATGTGTCCATAGTTAATAATAGTCCTGAAGTGACTAGCGGTAAAGTATTTGGGAGTAAAGTATGCTAATATGTGGGGCTTTGAAATGTATCAGTATATAAGATACATTAATGAATAGGTAAAAGGATTGACGGATATATAGATGTATGATAGAACAATCATAGCAAGATTACTGGGAGTAAAAATGGTGAGAATATGCACTTTACAGTGCAATATCGTACCATTTATGTATTTCAAAATTTCCCTACTAAAGTGTTACAGCAAAATTTATGAAGATTATTGTTATTTTTACTGATAGAAAATTATCTAAGGTTTTCTAGATGTCATTAATAATTCTCTCAATATTATTAAAAGATATGTTTATTTGAAAGGCTGAATGACAGACAAACAGAGAGACAGAGAGGCAGAGACATCTTCCATTTATTGGTCTATTCCCTAAAGGCCCAAGACATCCAGGACTGGACCGGACTGAAGCCAGGAACCTGGAATTCCATTTGGGCTTCCCACATTGGGGCAAGGGCCCAAGTAGTTGAGCCATCATTTATGAAGCACATCATTGAATTCCTTCCTTTGCACATTAACAGGGAGGTAGATAAGAAGCAAAGTAGTGAGGACTTGAAGTGGCCTTCAGATACAGGATGCCAGTGGCACAACTTAACAGTAGCTTAACCACTGCCCAAGAATACTTGTCAGTCACTCAATTGTTTTCAAAGCTATTATAAATCTTATAGGCACCATATATAAAATTATATAAAAATTTTCTGGTGCTTTTTTTCCTCCATTTCTAATTTTGTTATTAGCTAGTTACTGGGAATATGCTTATTTAATTCATAGACTTTTAACATTTTGACTATTCAATGAAATTCACCTATTACAACAAGGCACTTACAATTTTTATAATCTACTTTTAAATCGACTGTGCAGAATTTCTTGGGCAATGTATTTGTAATATCTTACTTGAAACATGAGAAAAAGAAAAACATGCAAAATAATAATTATTAGCCTGAATTAAGTATAAGAAAACTTACACATTGAAAAGGAAAAATAAATATGTAAAGATACAGAAATTTTTGAGGATAAAATACGCCTGGGTTTTACAACAGTTTTACATTTTATGAGTTAAGCCAAAATGATATTTTAAAATATGAGCATTATTCTTGCAAAAGTAAAAAAAACCTGCATATACTGATCCAGAAATAATGTATCTTATTATATTTCCTTGTACATTATTTCTGGATCTGAGAGATCAAGTAAACAGAAATTAAGGGTAGTTTTGGAGATTAAGCTATGACAGGTAAGCAAGCAGAAATCCGAAGAAAAAGAATCATTTGTTTTAAGTGAGGACATAATAGTAACTGTACTTCCTTGGAGTGGAATTGTAATGGAGATTAAATAAATAATCACATGATTGAAAATATTGAGTAGACAATCCTTAATTTGGTAGCTCAAATGGCCTTGTTAAGGATAGATGAATTTTGGATACCGAGTCCTTCTTGCTGAAGTTATACTCTAGGTGTTTTTTTTTTTTTTAATATTTTTTTTCTTTTTATTTGGAAGGCAGCCACAAAGAGAGAGAGGGAGAGATCTTCTATTCAAAAGTTCACTCCCCAGTTGCTGTGAAGGCTGGGGTTGAACCAAGCAGAGACCAAGAATTCCATCCAGATTTCAGTCATGGGCCCAAGCACTTGGACTGTCTTCTGGTACCTTCTCAGACACATTAGCAGGGAGCTGGATCTGACATGGAACACCTGTTGCTCTAGTCTGCATTTTGACTTGGGATGCTGTGCCACAATGCTGGCTTCCTACTGTAGTTTTTAGTTAAGTAGTTACATCATTTTTCTATATTGATGGATAAAATGAAATTAACTGATACAATTCTTATTATGTATTAAATATATGACAGTAAATATTCACTAAATGTATCTGCCGATTGCTGTACCTCTATATCCAATTTGTTCAACTGCTATAAACAAAACACCGATGATACTGGAATAGTTGATAGCTCAGTCTTCCAGTTCGTACACTACTTTTTGTTTATTTTTAACGGTTTTAGGTATTTTTTGCTGTTTTATGTGAATGTAATATTCTTTTGAAAATCTGACTTCGCTAGAGGCCAATTTATTCATCAGTGGAATAATTTTATATCCCTTCAGTGGGAGCTATATTTTTAAAGAATTATTTATTTGAAAGTCAGAGTTAAAAAAAGGGAGATGCAGAGGCAGAGACCCACCCACTGGTTCACTCCCCAAATGGCCTCAACAGCCAGGGTTGGGCTAAGCCAAAGCTGGGAGCCAGGAGCTTCTTTCTGATTTCCCACACTGGTACAGGGACCCATGGATTTGGACCATCTTCTACTGCTTTCCCAGGCCATAGCAGAGAGCTGGACTGGAAGTGGAGCAGCCAGGACTTGAACCAGTGTCCATAAGGGATGCCAGCACTACAGGTGGCAGTTTTTCCTACTGTCACAGTGCCTCCAACAAGGGGCTATATCTTTTATATAAAAATTCTTTGCAGATTTCCTAGTGATAACATGTGATTAACATTACCATTCTATGCATTAGTACAAATTTCAACTTTATGTTTGCATTGCATCTGCATGCTGCTCTCTCATTTTTCAATAAAATCAAGCACCTCAGATAAGTATGTAGCCTTTTTCCCATCATAAAATCCTTCATTGTGATAGGTAGGAGGAGCCCGCAATTATAGCTGAAGTGAATTATTTCATGTTGGACTGCATGAGATTTTAAAGTTAAGCTTTTTTTTTCTACTTAAACGTTCCATTGATTTAACATCACACATATTTCTAAAGTAACGCTTTGGGGAACACCTACACTATTAAAATACAGTACATTAACCTATGTTGCTAAAGCTCTATCTTGCTTTTGGTTTCCATGGAGACCGTCATGTTGTTAAGTGACTATTGCATTAGGGCTGTTAAGCATTTGGTGAGAATCTCAACAAAAAAGACATGGTTCAAGACAATGAAATATAAGAAAAGCATCTTACAATTTCCCTTCAGATTTAAAATACTGTATTTTCTAAAATATATTTCTATTAATTAAAAATAAGAATTTTGTACTACTTCTGCTTTAATTACAAAAAGAACTGTAGGTTTCAAAAGGAGATATCTAAAATTTGTTATCTATTGCCCCTTTGACAAAGAAATAAAATCATCCCATTTCCACTTTATTTTAACCAAGAGGGAAAATGTCTTACATTATGAACATCCATCAGTTCTATTCAGTAGGTTCCATATATCATTGAAATGGTATACAAAATTCACAGACAGAACAGCAATACGATGTCCTTCATGTCTTGTTTTCCTTTACACATATCAAACAGTTGCTCTAACCCTTTCCCACAGATTGACATTTGTGCATGTAATGCATGTAAATCCAGGCTCAGTGCATGGCTGAAAAACAAAGCAAAACAATAAGTTTGTAATTTTTTTGGGGGGGTGGTAAGGGCTTCTCGTGTCATCTCAAAGCTTCTAAATTATTAAATACCACATTGTCATAATCTACAAAATGCAGGGCAGGTGTTTGACCTGGTCAGTGGCAATGCCTCTATTCTATGTCAGATTTATTGAGTTCAAGTCTTGGCTCCACTTCTCACTCCAGATCCTAGGAGTTTGGAGGGATTGCTCAAGCAGTTAGGTCTCTGCCACTCTCATGGGAGTTCTGCATTATAGTTCTGGCTCCTGGCTTCTGCCTGACCCAGTCCCTGTTCTGTAGGCATTTTGAGAGTGAAATGGTAGCTAGGAACTCTACTTGTTTGCATGTCTCTCATATCTGTATTTTTATGCTTCTCAGATAGAAGTAAATAAAAGTTGCAAAAATAATAACTAAAAATAAACTCATAAGACTGAAACATTCAGTTCAAAAGTAAACAATTTTTTTTTGACAGGCAGAGAGGACAGTGAGAGAGAGAGACAGAGAGAACCTTTACCGTTGGTTCACCCTGCAATCGCCACTGCGGCCAGCGCATCACGCTGATCCGATGGCAGGAGCCAGGTGCTTCTCCTGGTCTCCCATGGGGTGCAGGACCCAAGCACTTGGGCCATCCTCCACTGCACTCCTGGACCACAGCAGAGCTGGCCTGGAAGAGGGCGACAGGGACAGAATCCGGCGCCCTGACCAGAACTAGAACCTGGTGTGCCAGTGCCGCAGGCAGAGGCTTAGCCTATTGAGCCATGGCGCAGGCCCAAAAGAAAACAATTTAAAAATAACAATATTATTAATTTATACATTTCTCATTTAAGGAGACAAAAATTTCAAGTGAATTTCACCACTAGTGTTTTGCATATTTTTTGTGGATAAAAATAAATTTTATTTCCTTTATATTTTAAAATAATTTCATTGTTTAGAAAAAATTGAATGACAGTGGAATAGAATACATATCTTAATATTTTGTACAGCATTTTTAACTATGCAGAACAAAATATTTCAGATAGATCATAGATAAGGAAGTACAGAAGGTGATGACTATACCTAAATAGATTCAAATAATGGTGTGTTTCTCAATTGAAACTCTTTCCTGAAAAGTTAGCAAAAGTAAAAATGGAGTAATAATATTATAGGAACTTTGTATAAAGCTATTGAAGCAAGAAAATAGGCAAATACAGAAAGAGAACACAAAATTCACTTTTGAATTTAGTCTAAACAAAAACTTGAATGTGTTACTGATCTCAGTTTAACCCATTTTGTAGCCCTATGCCATAAAATAAGTTTTTTACATTGTGATTTAGTGTAAGCATCATGTTATTTCCAGCATATAAGACCAATTGAGCTATAGTCACATATATATATATATATATATATATATATACATATAGATAAATTTATGAATGCATTTATGAGAAACTTTATAATCTAGTTCTAGAAAGTTTTCATTATGACAAACAGAAACTCAACACCATTTAAGTAGTAATTCTCATTTTCCCTTTAGGCAGCAACTGTCTTACTGCTTTCCATTTCCATAACTTTTTCTATGCCAAATACCTCTCATAAGGAGAATCTTGCAATATCTCTCTGGTTTATTAAATTTAGCATAACATTTCCATGTTTGATCCATGGAGTAACATGTATCAGAATTTCATTTTGTTTTAGGACTGAATTTATTGCATATGAATACGAAATTTGATTTTCCATCTCCCAGGAGATGTACATTTGAGTTGTTTTTACCTTTTGCTATTGTGAATAATGTAATTATGATAGCATACATAGGAAACAACTGCCAAAGATATACAGATTTTCTCCTGTATATGCTTCTGAGAGTTATGCTTTAGTTCTTGAACTGAAATTTAATAGATATTGAGTTAACTTTTTTTTTTAAAGATAAGGTGATTGTGATGATTAATTTTATGTGTTTAACAGTATGTGGGATGCCCAAGTAGCTTGGTAAATAGCATTTCTGGATGAACGTGTGAGAGCTTTGCCTGAAGAGATTGGCAGTTGAATTGGCAGATTGAACAAGTGTCATTCCAGGCAACATTAGTGGAATGTCATCCAGTCTGCTGAGGTCCCAAAGAGAACAAAAGCAGGGATAGAACAAATTTGCTCTGTTTCGTCTTCTATCCCCTGATAAGGGTTTTTTTGGTGTGTGACTTTTGGATTCAGATCAGCCCTGTATCTCCCCTGGTTCTCAGGCCTTCAGATTCAATCACCTTTTCTGGGCCTCTGGTTTACATATGATACAACTGAATTAGAAACTTCTTATTCTCCATAATCCAATAAAATAATCCCTCTTAAAAATGATTAAAGATGGAAAGAAAACTGTAAGGAATTTAGACACAATTGTTTGTTCATTTGGCAGCCTCAATGTAGCTGAATTTCTTTCTTTTTTTTTTTTGAAAATTTATTTATTTAAAAGGCAGAGTTTGTGTGTGTGTGTGTGTGTGTGTGTGTGTATGAGAGAGAGAGAGAGAGAGAGAGAGAGAGAGAGAGAGAGAGAGGAAATGAGAGATCTTCCATGTGCTGGTTTCCTCCCCAGATGGCCACAGCAGCTGGAGCTGGATCCATCCGAAGCCGGGAGCCAGTGGCATCATCCGGGTCTCCCATGTGGGTGCAGAGATGTAAATACTTGGGCCATCTTCTGCAGGGCTACCCAGGCCATTAGGAGGGAGCCGGATCAGAAGTGGAGCAGCTGGGATTCGAATTGGTGCCCAAATGGGTTGTCAGCATCGCAGACAGCAGCTTAACCTACTACACCCCAACATCTGTCTCAGCTGAAATTCTTACATGGCTGTTGGAAACCTTCAGAACTTGTGCCTCAAGAGAAAACAACAAAAGCTGCATGTCTTTTCCAACCTAGACTGAGAAATCAGAGCATCTCCATGTCTATATTCTAATCATTGAGGAAGTCACAAAGGCCTGTTTAGGCTCCTAAGAAATGGGCATTGACTCCAGTTCTTATTGAAGTTTTTGTAGGCATGTTTTAAAACTACAGAATAGAGGATGCATTATGCTTTAAAGTAGAATTTCTTTCTTTAAAATAAAAAGGATACATATTTCAATCCATGTCTCATAAATTCACCATAAAGATTGTGCTTTCTTAAGTTTTCAGGGTATTGGTCAAGTCATTCATGGCATAGTTGAAACGGGGCTTCTGTATGAAAAAGTCTCATCAAGAGCAGCCACTTGACTCCTAGTGTGTAATTGTTGAGACAGAATCTGTCAGCAACCGCATGTATGCATAAGTAGATAACAGGCCTGATCTTTTTCTGCCATTTTCATTCCTGTATCCTCACTCACAAGTCAATAAAATGTGCCGGGATTTTGCACAACTTGATAGATCTTTACAAAAATGCAGTTGTGATATTAAAATATCCCCTGATACACAGTGTTAAACTTTTCTCATAGTCCTCATGATTGAAAATAATAATTTTAAAGTCATTATCTTTCCAGAACAATAGTTTAGAGGAACAGGTGCATGTCATCTCCGTCTCATTCTGGAGCTCATTTCAATAAACTCAGATTGGCTGCCTTTTTTTTAAGACAGCACTATTAGTTGTCTCATTTGTTACAGCCATTCTTCCCAGTACTCACATCTGTCAAAGTTCGTACAAATGGCCCCCTAGAGGAAGCAGATGTTACAAAGTTATAATTTAGATGTTTGTTTTGCCTCATAGACGAAATCTGGACAGTAAACATCCTGGTCTGTTAAGCACCATTATCAAATGCAAATCGATGATGATTTTTTTTAATTAGTTTGTCACTACTTTTGAAATGCTTATCTCAGTAATTGCTACTGGAGATTAGTACATAATAGTTTCAGATGTTAAACCTTTAAACAGAAAAGTAGATGGATAGAAAGATAGATGTATAGACAAATAGATACATAGACAAATAGATACACACATATACTTAGAGTAGTAATGATATATCTTAAAGTCAGTGTGATTTTCTGATTGTACTTGTAATTATATTATAAATGCTATTACAAACTAATATCCAGGTTTTTTTCTTACAAAATGTTTTGTCAAGAATAAAAGTTTTTTTTTTCTGAAAATAGATACAATAGATATTAACAGTTGAAAATAGAAAGTATGATACTTCTTTGTGGAATGGTAATCTAGTTTTTTGTATTTGATTTTGTTCAAATATGTTGGGCAAATACACTCACACCATTTCTGCATAAGTAATGAGCAGTAGAATTTGGAACACCTGCTAATTATCTTACTATAGCCTTTGCTTTCTCTGCCTAAGTATTAATTTAAAAAACACAAAAATGTGAATCAAATGCAATTTTGAAATTCACATACTAGCATATTTTCCTAATTCTTAGGAGCTACCTTACCTATCACCTTATGTGCATACTTTCAAGCTACAGGGCAGGGTCCTTGTGAGTGTTAGAACAAAGTGTCTTTCATTTTTGGGTTGTCTCCAAATAATCAGTCCAAGAAAGAGCTGCTCAAAGGAGAGCTTGTCACAGATCAGAGAGACAGTGGGAAGACACAGTTCTCTGAAAAACTGCCTTCCGGAGAGGAAGCTCACCGCAACTTCTACAGCAAAGGCAGGGGTGGGGTGTGGGGGGTAGAGTGGGGGGTGGGGAGAGTTTGGTGGTGGGGGTGGGAGGGCTTGTCTAGGATACAGAGAAGAGTGAGCAGGCTAGTCCTTCCCGATTGTAACATGCACTTTTATCTCCTGTAAATTCAAAAAATTGACTCCGTTTCCTCATTTGTGGTAGTCCAGCCCCCTCTGAGTAAAAGGCTGTAAGATTGGTTTTCCAGAACATTCTCAGAAACAAGCTCTCAGGGGTAAACACATTCAGTCTCTGTTCCTGTCCTGGTGCCCCTTTGGTATAAGTTTTCTTTCTGGGTTACAAGCACATGACATTTTGATTCATAGAATAACTAAAATGTTGCCTGCCAAGGTATGGGTGCTTGATAAACAAGTAGAAATCCTAAATAGAAATGAATGAGGATTTAGTTTTTAATGCATAGTATGCAGTCCTTACTCCAAATGCTCAGACTTTGAAACTAGCTTGCTTCTACTACTACTATTACTATTTTGATGATGATAAAATTAAGTCAAAAAATCGTAAAACAGGATGAGTAAACAAATAAAGACCAGAGCATATTCATACAGATAGAATCAATGCCTTCCAGGACTTGTATTTGAGTTGCCCACCTGGAGTTCTTTGGTGCATTTACAAACAGAAATTGACAGGCAGCCGATCTGCAACCCAGGAAAAGTTTACTGAGGGCTTATGCTTGGGCACAAGGGTGACAGAATGGTGGGAAGAGTGTCCACAGACTTTCTGCCCAATTTGAATTGAGCAGAAATCTTCATTAGTTTGGGGGCATGGTGCTTTCACCTCAGTACAAAATGCTTTGCCTTGTGTGTGCTGCACAGGTTTTTTTTCTTTTTGTTTGTCTTGTTTTGTTTTGCACTGGGTACACTCAGATTATCAATGTTGTTCATTTTTACTACCCCCAGTTCTCTAGCTGTGTGCAGGTTGGAGAAGTCCTAAGCAGGGCAGTAGGGGTCCTTTGTGAATAGTCTTGAGTTCCCTTGCTTCTGATTGTTTGGATTTGAAGATGTGTATGTAGTCAGATAGGAGATGGACACATGTCAGGTCAAGAGAGACTTGATTTGGTGCACTTTGTTTAGATCCTTTATCTGTTGTTTGACTTCGTTAATAACCTGCAACAGTTGAGCAGGGGCCAGGCCAAACCCAGGAGTCAGGAACTCAATCTGAGTCTTCCATATAGGTGAGAAAGATCCAAATAATGTGAGAAATCACCTGCTACCTCCCAGGGTGAACAGGAAGAGGAGGCACAAACTGGAAAAACTCACGGTCAAACCTTGGAACTCGACTAGGAGATGCAGGTTTCCAGAGAAGCCTCTTAAATTTCAAGATATTTAAGACTCATTTCAGTTTTCAGGTTTTATGCTAAAAAATAAAACAAACAAACAAAGAAACAAAAAACCTAAAGCATCAAAACTTCAATGTTAATTTTTAGTAACCAGTTAGAACTAATTGATAAAATTCCAGTAGGGATAACCAAGAAATGATCTCCTTTAGTACAATTACTATCTATTATTCGTCTTTGTAATTTTGGAATTACATATTGCTCTTATGCAAAGGTGGTATGCTACATATTCACAAAAATGCTATTGGATAAGTTTTACATTTAATTGAAAATTAAAGATTTCATTGCTATGGAAAAAATAGTAATCAAAAGAATATTATTTTAAATTTCTTCATCACTCAAAGTAAATATTAGTTCAATACAAGATGGGAAAGAATATTCTATAGTAAAAGCTCAGTGTCCAAATTCGTCTTCTCTGATAACATTGTTGTACATGAGATTTAATGCAGAAATGGAAAAGCAGAAATAAAGGAAGAATTTATTCCTGACTATTTTTTAAAGATTTGTTTATTTGGAAGGCAGCGTTACATAAAAAGAAAAGGAGAGGCAGAGAGGCAGAGAGGCAGAGAGGGAGAGCAGAAGAGAAGGAGAGAGGGAGGAAGGGAGGGGGAGAGAGAGAGAGAGAGAGAGAGAGAGAGAGAGAGAGAGAGAGAATCTTCCATCTGCAGAATCACTCCCCAGATGGACACTATGGCCAATTCTGGGCCAGACCAAATCCAGAAGCTTCTTCCAGGTCTCTCACATGGGTGGCAGAGATCCAAGGACTTAGACCATCTTTTGCTACTTTCCAAGGACATCAGCAGGGAGCTGGATTGGAAGTGGAGCAGCCAGGACTGAAGCCTAAGGCCATGTGGGATGATGGCACTGCAGGTGGAGATTTAACCTTCTATACCACAGCACCAGCACTCCTGCTCTTTTTTTTTCCAAATTATTTTAGAATAGTGATTACTAGGACAAATTAACAATCAACATTATCTCTGTTTTTCTAGAATCCTAGGGTATAGAAAATTTTATTTATTTACTTAGTTAGTTATTAGTTATTTTAAAGTATTAGAGTCCTGATTCTCAGGAGGGAAATTTCTATTTTTCAGGAGGGAAATTTCTATCTCTGAGATATGGCATAGCGATTGATGACAAACATTTCTGTAAAAACTGGTATGCTAAAACTGCCAAAACTTTGATTCCTTTCCGTTACATTTTCTTACATAGTCTCTGGTGTGGTTATATATTATTAATGCAAGAAACTGTTATTTCATTGATGAATAATTTAGTAAGTACACAATGGTTGATAGTAAGTTGAAAAGAAAGGATGCCATTTTCTCTGATCTAAGTAGGTGTATACAGCACACAGTAACAAATGTTACTGTCAACAATGTGTGTGGTAGATTGCTTTGTAGATTTTGTTACAATTCAGCCATTAAAAAAAACTGAGGGAAGTTCTGGCATTACTGCTAAGGATGGTTGATGTATTATTTTCCTCTGAATTTCCTGTAAATCAGTGCTAATGCTGGAGTGAAGAAAATGTCATTCCACGCTAACAATGGCTCTGTGGGCAAAAATGACTTGCATTCATTAATATCACCCTTTCTTAGTATCAATTATGAAATTATTTGCCTATATATATTGTTATGTCTTGCCAATATGTGCTACATGAGAATAAAATGCATGAGAAAAACCTACTGAGATTCTTTCTTTAGAGTGTGCTGGAATCTCAGGGCACGTGTTGGGTTAAGTAACAATGCCTATATTTAATGTGTAGTTCAAAAGGAAGATTGGGAAAACAATCAAAATCTCTTTCAAGAAAAATAACAGCTTACCTCTTTCTATCTACTGTGGAAAAGGAGGTTTGGATAAAAAGCCTTCCTATTAAGATGTAAATACTTCAATTAGTGTGATTTTAAAGAAAAAAAACTATAAAAAGATTGATATCATGAAACAAACTTATGATTCCAATAATAATGTGTTTGTAATTAAGACCAACAATATTGCCAAGAAAAAAAAATAAATATGAACACAATTTAGTAAAAGTATAATTGTAAAACAGAAGCGTGTTAACATTATATCAAAGTGTTAAATGGGCCAAATTCTAGAAGGCTACAGACTCTATGCATACTTTTAGTTTTTGAGAGTAGTGATTGCATCTATGGCATTTTTTGACTGAGAATACACCCATGTACAAAATAAAGTTCACATTTTTAATATTGAGAAACGATAACAACATTGAAGAATAGGGCCAGCTTAGCTAAAGAGGAGCATTCAATTCACTTGTGACTTAATCTGGAATCAGATATGGATTCTCCCTCAGATTAAGAATGAAGAGCAGCAAAATTGCACTCCTGGGGATCTTCAGCCTAGCCCCCATCTCCTGGCCAGTGGAGTTTACATGATAGAGAGAAAGAGGGGGTCAGGGGGAGAGAAGTTTAAAAACATCTCTGGGAAAAAGCACCTGAAAAAGCACATAATAGATTTGAAATGGACCGAAGAGAATTTCCAGAATTAGAAAGTCATTTAAAAAGTCAAACATTGCACTCAATTCTGGAATTTGATAACAGACTGGACATCTCTAACGGAGAACCTGAGCTACTTCAAGGTCAGAATATATTTTGCTTCCAGTAATAAAAAACACAGAAAATATAGAGGATGGGATAAAATGCAACAGATGAGAACATCTTGTATTTATTTATTCTAAGCCTAGGAAAAGGAAGAGAAAATAGTAGAGAAATAATATTTAAACTGAATGAGTTTTTTCAAAATCATGAAGAACATCAATTTAACTGTGCTATAATACTAAAGTGTCCTGAGAATGATAAATGAAAGTATACTCTCTCTGATGATTTGCATTAAAAGTACAGAAATCCCAAAAGAGTAGGAAATATGAAACTGAAACCAATTTCCTATAAAGGAATTGTCCATTTAAAAATGTTAAATTATCAATACATCACAGAAACTGACTGCATTATGTTATTCTGTTCTCCCTATGCAGAAAATTAAGCGAAGTTATGATTGATTTTGTGTCAATAATTCTGATAATTTGATGAACTTGTGAGACTTCTAGGAAAAATATAAATCACTCAACCTAAGCCAATAATATTTACTAAAATAATTGGTCCTCAATTTTTCTTCTCATGAATTCCTGTATTTCCATTCTTCTACTAGAGTTGTTTTCTTTCTAGGAAATGTATTGTAGAATTCCCTCATTGGTCCCCCTTCTATATAAAACTCAGTTCAGATCTCTACAGATGGCAGGGACCCAAGAACTTCACCCATCACTGGTGCTTGCCAGGCTGCACATTAGCAAGAAACTGGAAGCGACAGCAAACCAAAGGATTTCACATGCCTGACACAGCCCATGGACCAGGCTTTCCACTCCCCTGTCTAGGTAAGAAGGGCACAATCTGGTTCAGGAAGTAGCTATTTCTAGTAAAATGCCAGTAAATAAAGGTCTTCAACGCTACAAGCGTTTCTAAGATTTAGTTTTGAAAAAACAATGGGCGCAGGTATTTGCATGCGTTAGGTTCCCGCATCCCACAGTTGAGTGCCTGGGCTCTGTACCAAGCTGTGATTCCTGACTTGAGCTCCTGCCAATTGCAGACTCCGGGAGGCAGCAGTGAGAGCTGAGTGGCTGAGTTCCTATTACTCAGGTAGGAGACCTGAAATGAGTTCCTGCACGCAACTCTGGTGTCCAGGACAACCCGGGGTCAGCACAGACATTTGCAGAGTGAACTATCAAATGTGAGTGTGTGCTCTCTCCCCCATTTCCTTTCTTTCTGTCTCTCTAACTACTTAGTTAATCATTCTTTTAAATCCAGAAATAGATTTAATAGTTGATCTAAAAGATTATCATATACCTGGAAAGATCAGTGAATCTGACTCCAGCTATGATTCCACAGCGCATGGTTGACTAACTTACTTAGACTTGGCTGTCCCAGTTAGGAAACACACAGAATGTTAAGCGACACTGTTTATATCAGAATATAATACCCACAGCCACATCATACTTGGCACCGTTTTAAAATTTTTAGTATGAAGAAATTACACTGAAGAAGTAATAGTTAAGATGAAGTAATAATTTATACCATATTTAAATTTTATTCCGGAACTTTTCATTCCTTTTATAGACTTCTGGGGAAATATTTAGGTTTCTAATAGTCTCATATGAGCATTAGTCCCTTAAATGTTCATATCAAATCTTAAACTTCAGGAATATTTTGATCAGTTAATGGATAGATTTGTATTTGCCAGGAAATGTAGAAGTTTATCCACCAGTTTAAATATTATTAGATAGAGTTCTGGAATGAAATTTGAATATTTGAAAAAATATGTGTCATTTGAATTAATTATTAACTGGAGAGACAGAAAATGTCAAGATGAGAACCAGCACTGATGGAAGACAGCGGTAGTGAGCTGTACTTATTTTTTATTACCTTCCTTATGTGTCCTTGAACTTCAAATTAAACTACTTACACTCAATTCCTTATCTTGCAGTACACTAAAATCCAGCTTATTGGTTTGGTTTAGTGACTGTTTCTTGGACTCCCTTTTTCAAAAAAATCAATCTTGTCCTTATAGAAGAAAGTTCCAAAACTCATTGCCTCATTCTAAATCTCCTGCTGCTAACTATAATGATTTCATTTACTGATATCATTGCAATCTCAATATGTTTGACTTTCAGACTTTTAACTGGGTTAATTAAATTTTGACTTATTTCTTTGTGCTACTAGCATCTTTCTCTTATTACAAGATTTTTATGTTCTTCTGTGACTGACTCTGCACACATGATTTGCTTTTTTATAATTCCTATGATTTATTTTTATGTATTAGGATATTACAGATAAATACTAATCAATGAAATCTTGTTTAAAAGCAGCAAAAATCATTGCATACTATCCCACTGTGCTTCAGGAATTAGAAGTAGTTCCATCCTCCCCAATATTCTTTATTCAAATGTATATTTTTGTATAAATTCAAACTAACTGATAATAATACTTATGGCAAGTTATAAGAAAGTTAGTTTAAATTTTTATTTAATATTTTAAATTACATTTGCTTGTAGAGATGATTTTAACATTTACCAAATCACTTCATATGTATATATTATATATATATGCACACATGCACAAACATACTATTTTTCTTGAAAATAAAAATATTAATATCTCACAATGTAGATTTGTAACAATGATCACAAAGTGAAGAGAGATTTATTATTATGTTGATGGTATAATTCAGGGATGATAACATGTATAATGGTTGTACTAAATATTATAACATCCACACATTTTTACACTCTCTGTATATACACTTCCATACATGTGAGAAAATGTGGTGTTTTTCATTATGTGTCTGTCTTATTTTGCTTAGTACAACAAACTCCGATTTTACTCATATTGTTGCAAATGCCTGGATTTCATTCTTTTTATGGATGATGACTAATATCCCATATAACATGCATAAACATTTAAGTGGATTTTCTTGTAAAAATTATTTCCAAAATATGACAATTAATTCTAAAACTGCTGCTTTTAGGATGTTCTGCTTTTACATTTAAAATATCCTCAAGTTACGTTCTTTCATCCTTACATTTCAATGACAAAATATAAAGATCCTTTAACATTACTTGTCTCTGTAAGAGTGCTCCTAGTACAATAGCATCTGCAACCAAAAGTGTCTGAGTGAAAGAGCAGGAAAATAAGTTGTGCCCAACATACTGTTTGCCAACTCACAAGTCATGCTTGGACATTAAGATATAATCAATTAATTGTGGCAAACTGGCTTTTTTTAAATTTTTTTTTTTATTTATTTGAAATGCAGAGTTGGGGGGAAAGCGAGAGAGCAAGAGAGAGTGAGAGAGAAAGAGATCTTCCATCCACTGGTTCACTCCCCAAATGGCCACAATGGCCAGAGCTGGGCCAGCCTGAAGTCAGGAGCCAGGAGCTCCTTCAGGATCTTCCCTTCTTCCACCGTTTTTCCAGGCACATTAGAAGGGAGCTGAAGTGGAACTGGAGCAGCTGGGACTTGAACCAGCACCCATAAAAGTTGTTGGCTTTATCTGCTATACTACAGCACCAGCCCCCAATGGGCAATATTTAACCAACAGAGAGTGTTTGGAATACTATGAAGTTAATGAATGATGTAAAGCAATCTTTATTTACTTAACATTTATTTACTTGAAAGGGAGAGAGAGAGAGAGAGAGAGAGAGAGAGAGAGAGAGAGAGAGAGAGAGAAACAGTGCGAGCGAGAAAGCATCTTTCATATAATGATTCACTCTTCAAATACCCACAAGAGCAAGAACTGGACCAGGCTGAATCCAGGAGTCCAGAATTCAGTCCAAGTCTTCTACACAGATGACAAAGAGGCAAGCAACTAGTTATCACCTACTGCCTCCAAGAGATTAGAAAATGAAGTAGAGTCAGACTGTGACCTATGCATTCTGATGTTGGATGGGCGCCTCCCAAGAAGCATCTTAACTGTTGCGCAAAAAGCCCATTCCCTAAAACAATCTTTTCATTAAAGTGGATGCATTGAAATGCAATACAATGATGTACAGAAATATTATCACTACTTATTTGAGTCATGTTTGGTATAATTACAAGTTTATATTTAAGTAATTATATATATATATTTTTTTTTCAAACTAACAGAAACATGAGAATAGTATAAGAATCTCCTTATTACATGTAATCATCCATTCACCAATAATTCCCATTTCCCCATCTTTTTTCTTATTAATTTTATGTCTTTGTCTATTTGTTTCTTTCTGTCTCTCTCCATCTCATTATCTGTGTCATTGTGTTGTTCTCTCATTATGGTAACAATCTGAATTTTAATAGTGACTAATAATGTTTAACATCTATTCTTTGGTTCACTTACAATATTTTTTGTCCCAAAATCTTTTAGATATTATTTATTGTGCTGCTTCCTGTCTTCTAATTTAATATAATTTTGAAATGTTTGCACACATTCTTCACACAAATCTCTGAGTACCTCTAAATGTAAAGCCATCAGATTGCTGAATTTAAAAAAAATTACGTAAAGAATACTGTTAAATATTCTCTAGCTTAATATATTTTAATTAATATATCTACATTTTCTGTTTCCTCCTTTTTTCCACTTGATAGTCTATTTTAGTTTGATTTTAAAAAAACTCTCATAAAGATTAATAATCTGAGACTTTGAATAACAGAATAAGTATGAAATTAAAGTGGTCAGAATCTGTTTTAAAGTTTCAAACAGATTGAAGACTTTCTATAATGTTGAAGACTTTCATAATTTTGAAGACTTTCTATTTCTAAACTGTCAACATTTTATTGTATATTAACTATGTATTTATCAGAATAAATAATGTAAATATGAGAAATATACTTAGAAGCTATAATTGTTAAAGTGTTTTTATTTTAATTAAGGAGCCTGGTGTGTAGCTTCTCAGTTTAGGTTGTATAGAAAAATGGCCAGTTTATTCATTCAGATAAACACATACATTGTGTGTATTTTAGTATAAGAAATATATATAGCTGGGGCATCATCCAATAAATATTAATGAAAATCTACCACTGAGATATATTTGGAACAAATATTCACAATATATTTGGCTTGCCATTATAGACCATATTTCTCAAATTTACAATGTTTACATTATTATTATACAGGACTTTTCATGATGTCAAAATCCCAACATGATAGGCATTTATTTAGGATTTATGGAAAAACAATGGAATTATAAAATCTTTTTCTCTTTTCTCTCACAAAGAAAGCTCTGATCACCTCACATGAAGATCCATAGAAAACTCTTAGGTCAAAGATTTCTTTTAACATTTATTTTTTTTTTTTTAATATGTATCTGTCTTTTGAAAGGCAGGGTTACAGAAGGAGAAGGAGAACAGAAAAGACATAAAGATCGTCCATCTGCTGTTTCACTCCCCATATGGCCACAACTACCAAAGCTGGGCCTATATAAAGCCAAGAGCCAGGAGCTTCATCTAGGTCTCCCGCATAGGTGCCAGGGCCCAGGCCATCTGCTGCTGTGTTTCCAGGCGCATTAGCAGGTAGCTGGATTGGACATGGAGCAGCCGGAACTGGAACTAGGGCCCATATAGGATGCTGACACTGCATTACCCACTATGTCACAATGCCAGCTCAAGGTTTACCTTTTTATAATGAAACAACATGACATTTGTTTTTAGATTCTGGGCTATGAATAAAATGCATTAATGAGACTATTGGAAAATTTGTAGGCTGTATATGTTAGTATAACATCATGTCAATATTAACTTTTGATTCTATTAAGTGTTTTATGGTTTTGTGAGATTTTTCTTGTTTTAAAACATACTTATTGGAGATTTACAATGCAATTTAGGTCTATGTGTCTGAATGTTAATGCGACAGAGAAAGTAAGGGAGAAAAGTGAGATGTGATAAATTATAAATCAGTGCAGTAAATATATCACTTGAGGAATTTCTGTATAAAAGTTATATATAAACATTTGTATTTATTTTAAAACTATCAGGGCTAATTCAAAGATATGTTTTTAATGAACAACAAATATTTCATAAATTTTAACTGAAATGATAATGAAAATTAAAAAAAAAACTTCAAATTAAATCCCATCATACTTCAAGGACCAAAGCAAGATGCTTGCAGATAATATGTGACACATGCATGCGTATTCAATAAAAATATAAGAACCTACATCCTTTTTACAGCCTTCATATGCTCAATCCCCTAACTAACCTTTTCTCTCTTTCTCTAGTGTTCGTGGATTTTAAATTTATGTATCCTTTGATGTGCTTGCCCTGTACTAAATGTTCCCTGGCAAATTATTTACAAATGTTAATGTTCCACTTTAGATGAGGTGATGTTTTAATTTGTTTGATTTACTTTTTATTTATTTCAACAGTGCCTCTACCTTCTTACCTCAGGGATCAGATCAAATTTTAAAAGCTAAACCAAGACAAACACATAACAGAAGGTGAAATATGAGCTAGTTCTCTAAACTAGTGAAGTGCTGTATTAAAAACGCATAGTTCATAACTGGTTACACTCAGTTGAATTTAATTCGTCTGATATTTTCCAGTTGATGCTCATCTGTGCTTTTAACATTCAATGAAAACAATAAAACAATTATACAGTCATCATCAAAGAAAGTTGGAATAAAAAGGCAACTAATATTGATAAGGAAATTTTACCCTATTCCAATACAATAGAGATGAGGGGTTAATTTTGATGCTAAACAAAAGATAATATGACATTAATGCTCTGACTTATTTTGTAAGGGGTAAGTCTAAATCGCTGCATTCTCTTTTTCTGGAAGATTAGATATCCTTAAAATCCTAATTTCATACCAACAAGGAGTCCTGGGGGTAAGTGAGAAATTCTCTTATTACACTCAGGAAGGAAATCTTTCTCATGAATCTTATTTTACTGTTGCTTCCATTCCTCTCAAATATAATTAAAAGTGTGACCATTTTTTGGTAATGTACCTGAGATTGCTGTTACAATGGAATCACTGGCTTGCTGCTGACTACTATATCGTTTTCAGAAGCCCAGTTCAATTACATTTAATATTGTTTACTAGGGATTAAATATACTACTTTATCTTCCCCATTTAACCTCTTCATTTTTTTTTATTTATCTGTCTATTCTGGTCTTTTGCTGAGTGCTAACCAGCCCCATTTTTTGCTTAGAATTTATGTTTTCCTTTACAATTGAACTTTACAAAAGAAGTCACTAAGTGTCTTCATATACATTGAATTTTAAAAAAACTAACATAGTTTCTGAAAAAAGAAGGTCTTAAGTAAAAATTGAAGACGTTAATAAAATATTCAATAATAAAATATTAAGATTCAAATTCTACAATTTATAATAATTTTAGATAATTGAAAAGTATATTAATATGCCCAAATGTGTCCTTATATTTTTGGCAACCACTCACAATGACACAAAAATCAATAACTTTGTAACCAACAGTGTAGTATTTAGACTAGAAAGGACAGCTGCAACCATCTGTTTACTGTTTATAGAAAGTGACCAGATGTTGAAGTATCAAGCATTACTGTTGGTTTCTCCAAGCATCATTCCAAAACACTGTCAGACCCTGAAGTCTCCCACATTTCTACCAGTGTCTCAGTGCCCCTGGCTCCTGATTGCTCTAAAGTGATGAATCGGGTATCCTCAATTAGAAACGACCTCAGAATTGAATGTTCGTCTAACACAGAAGAAATATGATCTGTAGAAGTAGCAATTTCGTGGTCAGTGGTCAACAGATGGCAGGATACTCAATTGTCTCTTTACATGAAATTGCAGAAGCTGAGTCTCTCTCCAAGGATATTTGTACAAAAGGCATGGAACTGGCAGATTCTTCCAAGGGTGCACATCAACAGGAAGCTAGAATCAGGAGCAAAGCCAGGACTCAAACTTGGGAACTCCAAAATGGGGTTTGGGCATTCCAACTGGCATCTTCACTGTGAAGCCAAATACCTGCACCACATTTGCTCAAAATTTTTTGAAGATTTATGTATTTATTTGAAACTCAGCATTATATATATATATATATATATAAAATACATATGTATCAGCAAGATATATATGTATCTTCCATTTGCTGATTCACTCCCCAAATGGCTGCAAAGACTAGGATTGGGCCAGGTTGAAGGCAATAGCCAGTAGCTTCTTCTATGGCTGCTCTGTGGGGACAGGGGCCCAGGGACTTGGGCCATCATCCACTGCTTTAGCCGGGTGCATTTGCAGAAAGCTGATTGGAAGTGGAGCAGCTGGGACTAAATTGGATGCCACTACAGCAGGCAGTGGCTTAATCTGCTGTGCCATAGCATGGACCCCATAACTTGCTGAATTTTTTTTTATTTAATTTTTTTTTTGACAGGCAGAATTAGACAGTGAGAGAGAGAGACAGAGAGAAAGGTCCTCCTTTGCACTTGGGCCATCCTCCACTGCACTCCCAGGCCACAGCAGAGGGCTGGCCTGGAAGAGGGGCAACCAGGACAGAATCCGGCACCCTGACCGGGACTAGAACCCGGTGTGCTGGCGCCGCAAGGTGGAGGATTAGCCTGTTGAGCCACAGTGCCGGCCTAACTTCCTCAATTTTTAATGACTATGTTGAATCTAGGAAGAATATTTGAACAGAACTGAGATATTTCACAGTATTAGAAAATGCATATTGGGGCCGGCGTCATGGATCACTTGGTTAATCCTCCGCCTGCAGCGCTGGCATACCATATTGACAACATGTTCTAGTCCCGTCTGCTCCTCTTCCAGTCCAGCACTCTGCTGTGGCCCAGGAGGGCAGTGGAGGATGGCCCAAGTATTTGGGCCCCTACACCCACATGGGAGACCAGGAGGAAGCACCTGGCTCCTGGCTTCTGATTGGCGCAGTTCTGATCATGGCGGCCATTTGGGGAGTGAGCCAACAGAAGGAAGACCTTTCTCTCTCTCACTGTCTATAACTCTGTCAAAAATAAATAAATAAAGTAATTTTCTCAAAGTACTTTCTAAATGTTTATAAAAAAGAAAATGTATATTAAAATTGCATAATAAAGTGTAATGGGTCTCCTAATTTATGAACATGATAAGCCCCCTAATTTATTTGTTCTTTTTTTAAATTTGCTAAATAACAGATTTTTTTACTATGTAGAAATATGGTGCATTTTTATATATTTATTTAAGAACATTTCTAATGATTCTGAGACTATTGTGAAGGCCATATTCCAAAAACCTGTATTATAACTGCTCCCTGTTACTGGACATCAGTGAAATTTCTTATATACTGTCTTTGTGTGGTATGAATTAAATTATATTTTCTGAAGTTCTGTAATAAAATGACACTTTATATAATCAAAATATCTTATTTACTTAAATTTTTAAACTTTTAAATTTTTTTGATGTAATTATACTAGAAAATTATTTAATTATTGAATGTGAACTTGTGATACTAGAGTACTTTTTTATTCTCAATTTAAAAAAGGTTGAGCTATTGTGGAGTTTTATAGATATGTTTCATTAGAAACTTCTATTATTTTTAGTTTTCAAAGGATTTCTCATCATCGATCAGGTATTTGATGTTTTTATATCTATTTAATAATCATAATACGTGTGCTGATAGAATTAATTTTTGAAAAAATAATCAAGCAATTTTATTTCTCAATAAATTCCCCTTGGTCATGGATTAGAAAAGATACATGTACACAGTAGAATTTTTCCAGATGTAAACAAATTTAGAACTGCTGGGACCAAAGGGTGTGATCCTGTCTTTATTATGAAATGTCTTACTTTATCTTGTATTAAAGTTAACTCTTTTGTGGTATAAGATAGGTACACCACCTGTCTTTGGCTATTTTGTGGTTTATCCTTCTACTTGTACAGTGTTATTCTTAGGTTTAGATTGTGTATTTATTAAAGCAGCAAACAGTCTCAAATTCTGATTTCATAATGAAACAACGTAGCATCCTTAAAATACAATGGAAAGGGTGTAGCATTTGGATTCAATTACTTAATCATTCATTTTCAATTTATTCCACTCTATCCTTTTCCATTGACTCATCTTTTGGTCATCTACTAAATTAGTTACATTTGTATTATGTTACACACACAATATCATGTAATTTTACATTATTTTACTATTGTTTACTCTACTATAAATTATTATTTTACCATCCCTTGAATAATGCAAGAAAATGGTTACCTCAATAATCTTCCTCCAATCGCTTTAGCAATGTTTGTTATGTATGGTTTACTCACATGTGTATTTAAATTCCAGAAAACAATATTACTATTGCACTGGGCTATTTATATTAATATAAATTAACCCATACATTTTCCTTTTGCTGCTTTCATTTCTAGTTCACATTGTGTTTACTGAAAATCCAACTTTTCTCCTTGCTTTCTCATTTATAATTTTTCTTTGTTTAGAGTTCCTCAGTTTTCTATGTATAATATCCCAGGTGTTATTGCCTGCAAATTTGTCTCATTTGTAAAGCTTTCACAATCTGGCATACTATCTTCTGCAGAGTTTTGAAAAAAAAAAAAACTCAATTTTTACTTATCCAGAAAACATTTATTTAAGATGCACGAACCTCATACATTTCATAAATAAAAATTTAAAAACATAGTGATTACTTCCAGCCTGTGCTCCTGCCAACCTGATTTGCAATATTCTTCCTCCTCCCTCTCCTGTTCCTCTTCTTATTTTTTACAAAGATCTATTTTCAGTAAACCTTATACTCATAATTTGATCCTACTCTAAGTAAAGAATTCAGCAAATAGTATGAAAAAAATCACTGTTCCTCAATATTTGAGACATGGGTTTTTCAAATCATCACATCTCCAGTGTCACTTTCACTTCTATAGATTACCTTTTAGGTATTCTATTATTTAACTTGGATCAGGCAAAATATATGATATCTGTTTTTGGTACTTGCACATTTCACTAAATATAATGGTTTCCAGTTGTATTCATCTTGTTGCAAAAGAAAGGATTTCATATTTTATGCAGTTGAATAGAACTCCATAGTGTATATATACAATAACTTCTATATCCAGTCAACACTTGATGAACATCTGGGTTGCTTCCATTTCTTAACTGTTGTGCATTGTGCTGCAATGAACATGGGGTAGATAACTCTTAAATATTTTGATTTCTTTTGGTTAATATAAATTCTCAGGAATTGTAAGGCTGAATCATATAGTAGATCTATATTCAAATTTCTGAGGTATCTCCATACTGTGTTCAACAGTGCATTTACCAGTTAATATTCCTACAAATAGTGGACCATGGCATCATCTTCCCCACATCCTAGCCATCATTTGTTGTTTGTTGGTTTCTGTATGTGAGCCATTCAAATTAGAGAGAAATGAAACATCATTGTGGCTTTGATTTGCATTTTCCTGATTGCTAGTAATCTGAGCATTTCTCAAGTGATTGTTGGCTATTTGAATTTCCTCTCTTAAAAAATACCTGTTCAAGTCCTTTGCCCATTTCTTAATTGGATTATTTTGTTATTCGGAGGTTCTTGAGCTCTTTATAGATTCTGGATATAAATCTTGTATCAATTGCATAGTTTGTAAATATTTTTTCCCATTCTGACAATTGCTTCTTCATTGTACTAGGAGTTTTATTGTAGTGCAGTAGTTTTTCAATTTAATGTAATCCCATTTGTCAATTTTGGTTTTGATTGCATAAGTTTCTGGGGTCTTTACCAAGAAATTTTTTGCCTATGCCAATGTCTTACAGAGTTTCTGAAATGTTCTCTAGGAATTTCATGATATCAGGTCATACACTTAATTCAATCCATTTTCAGTGGATTTTTGTGTAATGTGTATGGTAGGAGTCTTGCTTCATCTTTCTGTATGTGGAGATCCAGTTTTCCCAGCACCATTTGTTGAAGAGACTTCCTTACTCCAAGATTGATATTAGCTCCTTTGTCAAAGATAAGTTCGTTGTACATGCATGGATTGATTTACTGGAGTTCCTATTTTATTCTCTTGATGTATATATCTATTTTCTTGCCATTACAATGCTATTTTGATTATAACTTTTATATTATATATCTTAAAATCTGGTATTGTAATGCCTTTGGCTTTGTTCTTCTTCTATAGATCTTTGGGATCTCTTGTGTTTCCGTATGAAATCTGGCCTCATTTTTTTTCTATATCTGAGAAGAATGTCATTGGTATTTTGATTGTAATCACATTGAATGTGTAAAGTGCTTTTGGTAACTTGGACGTTTATATGAGATTGATTCTTCCAATCCATGACCCTGGAAGATTTTTTTCATTTTAATGTCTTCTTATCTTACTTTCTTTAATATTTTGGAATTTTAAATGTAGAAATATTTTACATCCTTGGTTCAATTTATTCTAATCTATCTAATTTTTTGCTATTGTAAATGGGATTGAACTTAGAAGTTCTTCCTCAGCCATGGCACTGTCTGTAAATATAATGGCTATTTATTTTAGTGTGTTACTTTTATATCCTGCCACTTTATCAAACTCTTTAATAAGTTCCAAATGGAGTCTTTTGTATCATCCTAATATAGAATATGTCATCTGTAAATAGGGGCAATTTGACTTCCTCCTCCCCAATTTGTATCAGTTTGACTTATTATCTTTGCCTAATGGCTCTGGATAAAAGTTCCAGGATTATATTGAATAGTAATGGTGAAAGTGGGCATTCTCTTCTAGTTCTCGATCTTAGTGGGCATGCTTTCAACATTTCCTCGTGCAATAAGATGCTGGATGTGGGTTTGTCATAGATTGCTTTAATTGTGTTGAGGAATGTTCCTTATGTACCAAATTTGCTTAAGGTTTTCATCATGAAAATCTATTGAATTTTATCAAATGTTTCTCTGCATCTATAGAGATACCCATATGGTTTTTGTTCTTTAGTTTGTTAATGTAATGTTTCACATTTATTAGTTAGTAAATGTTGAACCACCCTGCATACCTGGGATAAATCACACTTGGTCTGAATGAATAAGGTTTCTTATGTGTTGTTGGATTCAGTTGGCCAGCATTTTATTGAGGGTTTTTGGGTATATGTTCTTCAGGGATATTAGTCTATAGTTCTCTTTATGTGTTGTGTCTTTTTCTGATTTAGGAAATACAGTGGTGCTGGCTTCATAGAAAGTGTTTGGGAGGATTCTCTCCTTTTCAATTGCTTAGAACAGCTTGACAAGAATTGAGGTTAATTTGTTCTTCTGTAAATGTCTGTAGAAGTCAGCACTAAAACTGCCCAGTCTTACTTGTCTGTGTGCATTTTTTTTTTGGGGGGGGTGTCTTTATTACTGATTCAATCTCTATCCAGGGTATATGTGTCTGATTAGGTTTTCTATGTCTTCATGACTCAATTTTGTTAAGTTGTATGTTCCAGGAATCTTTCCATTTCTTCTAGTTTGTCCAATTTATTGGCATACAGTTCTTTGCAGCAATCCCTAAAGATTCTTTTTATTTGTGTGATATCTGTTGTTGAATTTCTTTGTTCATCCCTGATTTCATTGATTTGTGTCTTCTCCCTCTTTTTTTCTTTGTTAGTTAAGTCAATGGTGTATACATTTTTTTTTTCTAAAAAAAAAAAATAAAAACAGGTCTTTATTTCGCTGATCATTTGTATTGATTTTTTGGTTTCAATTTGCATTATTTCTTTAATTTTTATTCTCCACTGTTCATTCCAGAGCATGCTTTTCAGTCTCCACGTGTTTGCATATGTTCTAGAGAATCTTGAATTGTTGATTTCTTGCTTCATTCCATTTTGGTCAGAGAAGATGTATGGTATGATTTTGATTTTTTTTTTTAATTTGGTGAGACTTCTCTTATAGTTTAGCATATGGTCCATCCTAGAGAAAATCCCGTACACTAGTAAGAAAATGTGTATTCTGCAACTACGGGGTAAAAAGTTCTGTAGATGTAAGTTATGTCCATTTGGTCCTCCACAGTGTCAATTAAATTTTTTATTTCTTTTTTGATTTTCTGTCTGGTTAATCTGTCTACTATTGAACTTGGGGTATTGAAGTCCCTCATTACTATTGCTTTGGAGTCTATTCCTCCCTTCTGATCCATTAATATTTCTTTTACATAATCAAGTGCTCTGTAATTGGGTGCATATATGTTTATTATAGTCATAT
The DNA here is from genome assembly GCA_949820135.1 of Sylvilagus floridanus. NCBI lineage: Eukaryota > Metazoa > Chordata > Mammalia > Lagomorpha > Leporidae > Sylvilagus > Sylvilagus floridanus. The sequence goes on along the minus strand of OX463238.1, from coordinate 106,810,503 downwards.
TTTCCTGTTGAATTGATTGTTTAATCTTTACACAATGTACTTCTTTGACTCTTTTAACAGTTTTTGTGTTAAATTCTATTTTGTCTGATATTAGGATGGCTACACCTGCAATTTTTTGTTTATGTTAGCCTAGATTATCTTTTTTTCATCCTTTCACTTTGTCTGTGAGTGTCTTTGTTGGTGACATGTATTTCTTATAGGCAGCAAATATATGGGTCTTATTTCTTTAATCCATTCAGCCAGTATGCATCCTTTATTAAGTTTCTTTTTTATTTGAAAGACAAAGTTATAAAGAGAGAGGGAGAGGGAGGAGTTCTTCTATCCATTGACTCACTCTCACACCTAGAAAGGCCACAATGGCTGGAAACGAGCTGATCCAAAGCCAGGAACCAGGATCCAGGAGCTTCTTCTAGTCTCCCACATGGTTTCACAGGCTCAAGCAGTTGGGCCATCCTCCTCTGCTTTCCTAGCTTTATTAGCAGGGAACTGGATCAAAAGTGGAACAGCTTGGAGTAGAACTGGAGCCCATATGTGATGCTGGAGCTACAGGTCATGGCTATAGCCTACTGTACCACAATGCCATTACCCAATATGTATCTTTTACCCGGAGAGTTGAGATCATTTACATTCAAAGTTACTGATGATAAATAACTTCCCCAATTTGAGAAATAAAGGGACACCCAGCACAGGAAGCACATAGAACTTCTAGTAGATGTGATCAGAAAAGATATTCAGTTCTACACATTAGGTCAAATTTTCAACAGTAAACCAAAAGAAAAGATTCTAAACCTTGCACGAGAGAAACTCCAGAGGATCTCCAATTAGACTCTCAGCTGATTACTCATCAGATAATCTAAAGGCTAAGAGAGAATGTAAAGACAGTCTGAGTCTTAAGAGGAAAAAAATTGTCTCCAGAATGCTGTAACCTGTGAAGCTCTCATTTATGAATGAAAGTGAAATAAAGACCTTACATAACAAACATAAATTGAAAGAATTTGTTGCCACTTAGAAAAGACGCTTAGTGATGTGCTACATACAGAAACACAGAAATATAGTCATCACTATTAAAGAAGGTGAATGCAAAAAAATCTCCCAGTAGAAGTACAAAGGAAATCTAAAATAAACAATAGGAATATGTATGGGAAGTATCAGAGCCAAGTCAATACTCATCTTCTTTTGAACAATGTTTTTTACTGTTTTCTTATCACCTTTTGATTACATTTTATATCTTTCATCAAACCCAAATGAAGTAATTTCTGCTTCTTTCTCTGTGATGTTTATTATTATTATTATTATTATTATTATTGTGAGATGCTGATAGAGAGAAAGAGAGAGAAAAAGAGAGAGAAAGAGAAAGAAATAGAGTGAACAACACTTTCTGCTGATTCACACTTGAAATTCCCATAACAGCAGGGCCCAGGTTGAATAAAAGTCAAGAGCTGACACTGAATTCTTGTATTGCATGTTGAGATCAGTAAACCAAAAGCTTGAACTACCATCATTTTGGGCACGTCTGATTGAGCATGTCCCAAATTGTACATCTCCTCCCTCTCTTTTTTCCACTCTTATATTTAACAGGGATCACTTTTCAGTTAAAATTTAAACACCTAAGAATAATTGTTTGTTAATTACAGAGTTCAACCACTAGCACTAGAACAAAAAATACTAAAATGGATAAAGATTTACATTGTACAACAACAGTCAGCACAAGAGCTGATCAAGTTACTGTTTCTCATAGTGTCCATTTCACTTCAATAGGTTTCACCTTTGGTGCTCAATTAGTTGTCACCGATCAGGGAGAACATATGATATTTGTCCCTTTGGGACTGGCTTAATTCACTCAGAATGATGTTTTCCAGATTTCTCCATCGTGTTGCAAATGACCGGATTTCATTGTTTTTGACTGCTGTATAGTATTCTATAGAGTACATGTCCCACAATTTCTTTATCCAAATGTATGCTTTGAATTCCCTGTGATCTTTTGCTGTGAGGTTCCCTTCGTTTACCTTCTTTCATGTTGATGGCCGTGTTTCTGTGTTTCTGTGTGTAACACATCTTTAAGCATCTTTTGCAGGGCTGGACGAGTGGCTACAAATTCTTTCAATTTCTGTTTGCAGTGAAAGGTCTTTATTTTACCTTCATTCACAAATGAGAGCTTGGCAGGATATAATATTCTGGGCTGGCAGTGTTTCTCTATTAGTACCTGGGCTATGTCTCGCCATTCCCTTCAAGCTTGTAGAGTTTCTGATGAGAAGTCTGCTGTGACTCTAATTGGAGATCCTCTGAGAGTAATCTGACGTTTCTCTCTTGCATATTTTCGGATCTTTTCTTTCTGTTTCACTGTGGTGAGTTTAATTACAATGTGTCGTGATGAGGATCTCTTTTGGTCATGTTTACTAGGGGTTCTGTGAGCTTCCTGTACTAGGATGCCTCTGTCCTTCTCCAAACCTGGGAAATTTTCTGCTATTATCTCACTAAAAAGGCATTCTAATCCTTTCTCCCTCTCCATGCCTTCAGGAACTCCTAGAACTCGAATGTTGGGTTTTTTAATAGTATCCTGTAGATTCCCAACAATATTTTTTAGATTTCTAATTTCCTCTTCTTTTCTTTGATTTGACTGTATATTTTCCTGTGCTCTGTCTTCTAAGTCCAATATTCTCTCTTCTGCCTCACCCATTCTGTTTGTAAGGCTCTCTAATGTGTTTTTCATTTGATCTATTGAATTCTTCACTTCATTATGATTTCTCGTCACTATCACAGTTTCATGTTCTACTAGTTGTTTCATTTCAGCTTGATTCCTCCTTAATATTTCATTTTCACGAGAGAGATTTTTCTACCTTGTCCATTAAGGGTTTCTGTAGTTCAAGAATTTGTTTTTGAGTACTTCTTAGTGTGCTTATCGATTTTTTGAGATCTGCTTCTTGCATTTCTTCTATCTCATCATCTTCGTAATCTTGAATTGGGGTGTCTTTTTCATTTGGGGGTGTCATAGTGTCTTCCTTGTTCTTGTTACCTCGGTTTTTGCGTTTGTTGTTTGACATATTGGTTTCTTCACTGTGGTGTTTTTTCTTGTTATACTATGACTCTAGATAAGTGGACTGTCTGCTTTCAATGGAGCCTTAGAGGCTTGAGATGGGTGTGGCCTGATAGCTCTGTTTGGTTCCTCAGGGTTGAGGGTGTGCCAAAGGTGACACTCCCAGGTTAGGCGTGGTAAATCTCTCTCTGTTTCTTTGTTTTTGATTCAAAAGGGAAGTAATTCCACACAGCTGAATGGAATTGAGGGTGGTTAGCAGGCAAATGATATATCCACATGAGCCAGAGATCAGAAGCTCTTTCCCAAGGACCACAGAGGGAATCTCTGCAGCCTTCAGTGTGGGTTCAAATTCTCCTGCAGTCTCACCACTGGGCTACCAAGGCTACCAAACTGTAGCATCTCTGGAGAGTACTCACATGGTGAATTCCATGAGTTCTCTCCCTCACAGTCTCTTTTTTCACAGTCTCAGTTCATTAGCACCACACTATTCATTAGGTACTAATCTCCTATTATTTCACCCCCACACCCAGAGTCAGGTTTTTCTGCTAGGCTCAGGGCAGGTGCAGACCTGAGGTTGCCCTTCTTATGACGTATGTCCAAAATGGCGCCTGCTCTTTGTCTTGCTCACCTTTGAGAGGTGGGCACAGAGAGAGAGAGACTCGTGTCCCTATCGGTCACTTTTTTCTTTCTCTCTCTCTTCTAGTTAGCCTGGTGAACTTTTCCCCACAGGGTTTCAGGCCTTGTTCGCTCTAGTCTCCTCTCTCCGCTTCCCTGCCGGTGTCTTAGGCTATTGAGGTTCGGCTCACCTGGCGTTCCAGTGCTGGTGCGTTGAGTCTGCCGCTGGTGTCCAGAACTGCGGGCTCCCACGCTCTCCTCGAAGGTCCACTGTGAATCACTAGTTCTGGAAGAGTTTCCTCTGCTGTTTCTTCCCCTACTCTTCCTTGAACCTACAGTATCTCCACTTTTATTAAACTGTCTCTGCCCGGACTATTAGTGTGCTGCCTTCCTATTCCGCCATCTTGCCGCCACCCCCCCATATTTCTCTTTTTATAAAATTATTGATAGTGTTACTTCAGATCTTTTACCATAGTTAAAGAAATATTTAACCACATTAACAATTATCAACAAGCAACAAAAATTCATTGCATTAAATTAAACCACAAAGAAAATGGTCCAGAAAATAACTCACTTCTGACTGCAATATTCACTGAATATTCATATACAAACAAGAAGAGGAAGATGGAAAAAAGAACCAAGATAATAAAAAACAGAAGGAAAGAAAACAAGAAAGTAGGAAAGGGAGAAAGAAGGAAAAAACTACTACTATAAATACTTGTTATTATGTGTGATATATTGAAGTTCACTATCTGAATCCATTTTGGACGCCTTTCACTGTAAGAATAGAGAGCAGAGCCATTTCCTAAATGCAGTTGTCTTTTATTAGTGGGTTAATAAGAAGCTTATTAACATTTTCTGTTCCTTGGAGGCATTCTTAAAAACTAAGACATAATAGTCAGAACACATGCCCTAGGATGATGATGAAAAACTCTACTAAGTCAAAAAAGACAAGGACTCAGATTTATAGGTAGCAAATATTTCCTGAAGATATTAGAATTCAAATGCACATTGTGCTTATAGGTAAGGCTGAAGGCTGAATTGTTTCATGTGAAGTCCCTTTTTCCATTATAATATCTTATCTACAAATTGGATATGGTCATGTGTCACATAAATTTTGGAATAAGAAGCTAGAATGCCAGTTTTATCAAAGTTCCATCTGATCATAATGCAGAATAGCCTTAAGGAGAGGTCTTCGAGGGCCCTGCTTCAACTAATAGAGATATGGATAAATTATAAGCTTGCTGGCTGCTGAGCCCATAAGTTATACTGTAGCCACTTCTGTAACTGAAGCAATGGAATGGAAATGAGATTTCATAAGCTGCACAGTTTTAAAAATATATCAAGGTCATTATACTATATATGAAACTCATGAAAAATTAACAATTTGTAATCAAATCATTTATTCAATTAAAAATTGATTATATTTGAGGCAGTTGATATTAAGCTAAATATTATCAATGGACATAAAATCATAAAGACAATAATAAAATGGTTAGAGACTTTGATGTTGCTAATTTGAAATCACACTCCCATTCAAATCATTGGAGCAAGGTCTCCCTGAACAAAATTTTTACTTATTTATTTGAAAGGCAAAGTGAGAGAGAGAGAGAGAGAGAGAGAGAGAGAGAGAGAGAGAGAAAATAGAACCGGGCAGGCCAGGCGGATGGCTCAGTAGAGAGGCAGAGGGCTGAGGGTGCAATCTGGTTGAGGCCAGAGGTTTTTAAGGCATCTTGCCTTCTGCCTCTTCTCCTCCTGGAACAAAGTACTTTTTGGATGTAAATATGAAAAATTCCTTTTTGAGTTTCCCCTCTGAAGTTATCAGACAGGGGGAAGCCTGCTGGCAACCTCCCTAGTTAGAGGAAGGATGGTTATCAGGTAGAAGGGGCAAGAGAGAGACAGAGAGTCTTCCATTCCCTGGTTCACTCCACAAATGGTCACAATGGCTGGAGCTAAGCCAATGTGAAGCAAGGAGCCAGGAGCTTCCTCTGGGTCTCCTACATGGGTGCAGGGGCCCAAACACTTGGGCTGTCTTCTGATGATTTCCCAGTCCTATAACAGAGAGCTGAATAAGAAATGGAGCAGCCAGGACTCAGACAGGAACCTACATGGGATGCTGGCACTACAGGCTGTGGCTTTACCTGCCAGGCAATAACACCAGACCCCATAACTTACTTTCTAATGTCTGTTAATTATCTTCCAAGAACTTTTTTTAAAGACCTCACAGTTAGTAGAATAGTAAACACTTTCTTCTATACTCAAAGATTAAATAGAGTCAAGCCTAAAATTGAAAAAAGATCATTAATGGTTGAAGAGACTTGTGATTCCCTTATTCTTATAAATGAATATGTTTGGACCTGTCATTGTTCAATAGCAGGTAAAGATGCAGCCTGCAATGCAAGCATCTTTTATGGGTGCTGGCTCGAGTCCCAACTGCTCTACTTCTGATCTAGCTCCCTGACACTCTCTTGAGAAAAGCAGCAGAAGACAGCCCAAGTGTTTGGACACCAATCACCCACATGGGAGACCCAGATGTGTTTCCCTGCTCCTGCCTTCAGCCTGGCCCAGCCCTGGCCATTGCACGCCTTCTAGGAAGTGAACCAGCCAATGGAAGACCTCTTGTTGTGTTTTCCTCCCAATATATTACTCTCTCAAATAAATGAACTTTTAAAAAATTTTAAAAGTTAAGGAATGTGTTTTATTGAGTCAACTCATACAAAGAAACATAATTTTTATCCAATTCTTCAGTAATTGTCATAAAAAACAAAAAAACAAATAAAAGTATTTATTTTTTATATGATTCTGGAAAACATTAATCTGAAACCATAAACTGATATGTATCTAGTCTTTGTCTCATTTCCATACATTTGCCAAATTATATAGGAAATGGCTATTTCAAAGAGGGATCACTAAAATTAAAACATTGATATTACAGTTACTGATAATAAGCTTTCTACTGAGTAGACAGCAGGTCTCTACAATATCAGTAAATCCTAGCCCAACAGGATCTAATTTTGCTTCCAGGAGTTATCAAAATCTCTTTCCCCTGGGGTTGCTCCCTTCTGCTAATGGAGCTATCTCCCTAGTAGGATGGTCAGTGTCTCATTGCTCACTACAGGAATACAGAAAGACTTCCTTTAGAAAGTTCACACTGTCAGAAAATGCATTTTCATTATGAACTATATACCCTGTACTAAAATAACATCCTCAAAAAATTGTCCACTACTTTTAAATTAATAATATTTTAAATTAGCACCTCATAATTACATATAGTTATGTATTACAATGTGATGTTTTGACATCTCATACTTCAAAGAAAGAGCACATAAATCATAAACAGTATTTTATTACATTGTATGTGATAAATAATATGTATAACTCCATATGATTTATTTCATTTGTTAATTTTATATTATACATTTTAGGCTTTTTCTAGTTTTTAATATTTATTGTGTTCATTTGTAAGGCAGAGTGACACAGAAATTGAAAGAGATTTAAAACAGCAGAAAAAGAGATATTCCATCTAATGGTTCACTCTCCATATGACCATAACTGTCATGGATGGGATAGGCCAAAGCCAAGAGCCTGGAACACCATGCAAGTCTCCCACATGGTTGGCAGGGTCAAAGTACTTGAGCTATCTTCTGCTACTATCCCAGGCATATTAGCAGGGAGTTGGATTGGAAGTGAAGCAATCTGGACTCCAATGAGCAACCATATGGTTTGCTAGCATTGTAGGTTTCTGCTTAACTCACTGTGCAAGTGGCCACCTCAGGATTTGTGTGTGTGTGTGTGTGTGTGTGTGTGTGTCTGTGTGTGGCTAAAATATATTTGTTTTATTCATTCTTTTTACTTATATAAAGGGAACAAAATTCATATTTATAATTTTAAGTACATAATGATATTTTCCACACTACATTCCCTACCTTTCTCAGCCCCACATTCTCTCTCCTCATTTCTTTCTTATTGTTCTTACCTTTTAAAACGACATGCTTTCAATTTGCTTTTATAGTCACAAGATTAACCTTCATCTAAAAAATTTCAACAAGTACAGTACGTAGAAAAATGACTTCCACGGGAGTATAGACGAGGGCTATAACCAGTAAATAAATCTTTTGTTTTGCTTTGTTTTTAAAGCTTTAATTTAATGAATATAAATTTTCAAAGTACAGCTTATGGATTACAATGGCTTCCCCTCCCCATAACTTCCCTACCAACCGAAACCCTCCCCTTTCCCGCTCCCTCTCCCTTTCCATTCACATCAAGATTCATTTTCAATTCTCTTTATACACAGAAGATCAGTTAAGTATATACTAAGTAATGATTTCAACAGTTTGCCCTCACATAGCAACACAAAGTGAAAAATACTGTCGGAGTACTAGCTATACTATTAATTCACAATGTATAGCGCATTAAGGACAGAGATCCTACATGATATATATTTTTAAAATTGATTAATTTTCTATGCAATTTCCAATTTCACACCAATATTTTTTTCATTTTCAAATACCTTTATATACAGAAGATCAATTCAGTATATACTAAGTAAAGATATCATCAGTTTGCACCCACACAGAAACACAAAGTGTAAAAATACTGTTTCAGTGCTAGTTATAGCATTATTTCACATTGGAGAACACATTAAGAACATATCCCACATGAGACGTAAGTACACAGTGACTCCTGAAGTTGATTTAACAATTTGACACTCTTGTTTATGGCATCAGAAATCTCCCTAGGCTCTAGTCATGAGTTGCTGAGGCTATGGAAGCCTTCAGGGTTCGCCGACTTCAATCTTATTCTGACAGGGTCATAGTCAAAGTGAAGGTTCTCTCCTCCCTTCAGAGAAAGGTACCTCCTTCTTTGATGGCCCATTCTTTCCACTGGGATCTCATTCCCAGAGATCTTTCATTTAGGTCTTCTTTTATTTTCCAGAGTGTCTTGGCTTTCCATGCCTAAAATACTCTCATGGGCTCTTGAGGCAGATTCGAATGCCTTAAGGGCTGATTCTGAGGCTAGAGTGTTATTTAGGACATCTGCCCTTCTATGAGTCTGCTGTGTATCTCGCTTCCCATGTTGTATCATTCTCTCCCTCTTTGATTCTATCAGTTAGTATTAGCAGACACTAGTCTTGTTTGTGTGATCCCTTTGACTCTTAGACCTATCAGTGTGATCAATTGTGAACTGAAATTGATCATTTGGACTAGTGAGATGGCCTTGGTACATGCCACCTTGATGGGATTGTATTGGAATCCCCTGGCATGATTCTTACTCCATCATTTTGGGCACGTCTGATTGAGCATGTCCCAAATTGTACATCTCCCTCTCTTTTTCCCACTCTTATATTTCACAGGGATCACTTTTCAGTTAAAAGTTAAACACCTAAAATAATTATGTGTTAATTACAGAGTTCAACCACTAGTACTAGAACAAAAAATACTAAAATGGATAAAGATTTACATTGTACAACAACAGTCAGCACAAGAGCTGATCAAGTGGCTGTTTCTCATAGTGTCCTTTTCACTTCAACGGTTTCCCCTTTGGTGCTCAGTTAGTTGTCGCTGATCAGGGCAAACAAATGATATTTGTCCCTTTGGGACTGGCTCAATTCACTCAGCATGATATTTTCCAGTTTCCTCCATCTTGTTGCAAATGACTGGATTTCATTGTTTTTGACTGCTGTATAGAATTCTATAGAGTATATGTCCCATAATTTCTTTATCCAGTCTACTCTTGATGGGCATTTGGGTTGGTTCCAGGTCTTAGCTTTTGTGAATTGAGCTGCAATAAACATTAATGTGCAGACAGCTTTTTTGTTTGCCAATTTAATTTCCTTTCGGGAAATTCCAAGGAGTGGAATGGCTGGGTTGTATGGTAGGGTTATATTCAGGTTTCTGAGGAATCTCCAGACCGACTTCCATAGTGGCTTCACCAGTTTGCATTCCCACCAACAGTGGGTTAGTGTCCCTTTCTCCCCATATCCTCTCCAGCATCTATTGTTGGTAGATTTCTGAATGTGAGCCATTCTAACTGGGGTGAGGTGAAACTTCATTGTGGTTTTGATTTGCATTTCCCTGATTGCTACTGATCTTGAACATTTTTGCATGTGTCTGTTGGCCATTTGGATTTTCTCTTTGCAAAAATGTCTATTGAAGTCCTTGGCCGATCTCTTAAGTAGGTTTTTTGTTTTGATGTTGTGGAGTTTCTTGATTTCTTTGTAGATTCTGGTTCTCAGCCCTTTATCTTTTTTGCAGAATTTGCAAATATTTTTTTCCCATTCTGTCTGTTGCCTCTTCGCTATCCTGACTGTTTCTTTTGAAGTACAGAAACTTCTCAATCTGATGCAATCCCAAATGTTAATTTTAGCTTTGACTACCTGTGCTTCTGGGGTATTTTCCAAGAAGTCTTTGCCAGTACCTATATCTTGCAGGGTTTTTCCAATGCTCTCTAATAATTTGATGGTGTCAGGTAGTAGGTTTAAGTCTTTAATCTATGGTGAGTGAATTTTTGTGTAAGGTGAAAGGTAGGGATCTTGCTTCATGATTCTGCACTTGGAAATCCAATTTTCCCAGCACCATTTATTGAATAGATTGTCCATACTCCAGGGATTGGTTTTGGATCCTTGATCAAATATAAGTTGGCTGTAGATGTTTGGATTGTTTTCTGGTATTTCTATTCTGTTCCATTGGTCTATCCATCTGTTTCTGTACCAGTACCATGTTGTTTTGATAACTACTGCACTGTAGTATGTCCTGAAATCTGGTATTGTGATGCCTCCAGCTTTATTTTTGTTGTACAAGATTGCTTTAGCTATTCAAGGTCTCCTGTACCACCATATGAATTTCAGCATCAATTTTTTCCAGATCTGAGAAGAATGCCTTTGGTATTTTGATTGGTATTGCATTGAATCTGTAAATTGCTTTTGGCAGAATGGACATTTTGATGATATTGATTCTTCCAATCCATGAGCATGGAAGATTTCTCAATTTTTTGGTATCCTCTTCTATTTCTTTCTTTAAGGTTTTGTAATTCTCATCATAGAGATCTTGAACATCCTTGGTTAAGTTTATTCCAAGCTATTTGATTGTTTTTGTAGCTATTGTGAATGGTATTGATCTTAGAAGTTCTTTCTCAGCCATGGCATTTCCTGTGTATACAAAGGCTGTTGATTTTTGTGCAATGATTTTATATTCTGCTATTTTGCCAAACTCTTCTATGAGTTCCAATAGTCTCTTAGTAGGGTTCTTTGGGTCCCCTAGATAAAGAATCATATCATCTGCAAAGAGGGATAGTTTGGGTTCTTCTTTCCCAATTTGTATCCCTTTAATTTCTTTTTCTTGCCTAATATCTCTGGCTAAGAGTTCCAGCACTATATTGAATAGCAGTGGTGAGAGTGGGCATCCCTGTCTGGTGCCAGATCTCAGTGGAAATGCTTCCAACTTTTCCCCATTCAATAGGATACTGGCCATGGGTTTTCCATAAATTGCTTTGATTGTATTGAAGAGTATTCCTTCCTAACCCAGTTTGCTTAGAGTTTTCATCATGAAAGGGTGTTGTATTTTATCAAATGCTTTTTCTGCATCTATTGAGATAATCATATGGTTTTTCTTCTGCAGTCTGTTAATGTGGTGTATCACGTTGATTGTTTATGTGAACATTGATCGATCCCTACATACCAGGGATAAATCCCACTAGGTCTGGGTGGATGATCTTTCTGATGTGTTCTTGCATTCTATTGGCCAGAATTTTATTGAGGATTTTTGCATTTATGTTCATCAGGGATATTGGTCTGTAATTCTCTTTCAATGCTGCATCTTTTTCCGGCTTAGGCTTTAAAGTGATGCTGACTTCCTAGAAAGAATTTTGGGAGGATTCCCTCTTTTTTGATTGTTCTGAATAGTTTGAGGAGAATTGGAGTTAGTTCTTCCTTAAATCTCTGGTAGTATTCAGCAGTGAATCCATCTGGTCCTGGGCTTTTCTTTGTTGGGAGGGCCTTTATTACTGTTTCAATTTCTGTCTCAGTGATGGGTCTATTTAGTTTTTCTATGTCTTCCTGGTTCAATTTAGGTAGGTTGTATGTGTCCAGGAATCTATCCATTTCTGATAGATTTCCCTGCTTGCTGGCATACAAGTCCTTGTAGTAATTTCTGATGATTCTTTTGATTTCTGTGGTGTCTGTTGTTACATTTCCTTTTTCATCTCTGATTTTATTGATTTGGGTCTTTTCTTTTTTTAGTTAGTTGGGCCAATGGGGTATCAATTTTGTTTATTTTTTCAAAAAAACAGCTCCTCCTTTGGCTGATTTTTTGTAATTTTTTTGGATTCAATCCTGTTGATTTCTTCTCTGATTTTAATTATTTCTCTTTTCCTACTAGCTTTGGGTCTGGTTTGCTGCCGATTTTCTAGATCCTTGGAATGAACTGAATTCTCATCTATTTGGTGCCTTTCCAATTTCTTGATGCAGGCAACTATTGATTTAAACTTTCCTTTTAACCCTGCTTTTGATGTATCCCATATGTTTTGGTATGATGTGCTGTTGTCCTCATTTACTTCCATACAATTTTTGATTTATCTTTTAATTTCTTCTATGACCCAGTGTTCATTCAGGAGCATGTTGTTCAATCTCCATGTTTTTGCATATGCTCTAGGAATTCCTGAGTTGCTACTTTCCACCTTCATTCCTTTATGGTCTGAGTAGCTGCATGGTATGATTCTAATTCTTTTGAATTTGCTGAGACTTGCTTTATGGCCTAGTATGTGGTCAACAGTATTTTTAACTTTGTGTCCCTATGTGAGGGCAAACTGTTGAAATCTTTACGTAATATGTACTAAACTGATCTTCTATATATAAAGAGAAATGAAAGTGAATCTTGATGTGAATGGAAGGGGAGAGGGAGCAGGAAAGGGGAAAGATGTGGGTGGTAGGGAAGTTATGTGGGGGAAGCCATTGTAATCCATAAGCTGTACTTTGGAAATTTATATTCTTTACATTAAAGCTTTATAAAAATTATGTTATCTGATATTAAGATGGCAACACCTGCTCTTTTTCATTTCTGTTGACATAGTATATCTTTTTACAGCCTTTCACTTTTAGTCTGTATGGATCTCTATTAGAAAGATGTGTTTCTTGTAAGCAGCAAATAGATGGGTTTTGTTCCTTAACCCAGTCAGCCTATCGGTGTCTTTTAACTGCACAGTTCAGGCCATTCAGGTTCAATGTGACTATTGATTGGTAGTGACTTTGCCCTGCCATTTGCCAAAGATATTTTATAATATATGCTTTGAGTTTCCTATGATCTTTTACTGTGAGTTTCCCTTCCTTTAGCTTCTTTCACATTAATGAAGGTGTTTCTGTGTTTCTTCATGTAACACATCTTTAAGCATGTTTTGCAGGGCTGGACAAGTGGTGACACATTCTTTCATTTTCAGTTTGCTGTGAAAGGTATTTATTTCACCTTCATTCACAAATGAGAGCTTTGCAGGATATAATATTCTGGGCTGGCAGTTTTTCTCTCTAAGTACCTGGGCTATGTCTCGCCATTCCCTCCTAGCTTTCAGGGTTTCTGGTGAGAAGTCAGTTGTGTCTAAATGGAGATACTCTGAGAGTAATCTGACATTTCTCTCTTGCACATTTTAAGATCTTTTCTTTCTGTTTCACTGTGGTGAGTTTAATTACAATATGTCTCGTTGAGGATCTCTTTTGGTCATGTTTATTAGGGGTTCAATGAGCTTCCTGTACTAGGATGTCTCTGTCCTTCTCCAAACCTGGGAAATTTTCTGTTAGTATCTCACTAAAAGGGCCTTCTAATCCTTTCTCCCTCTCCATGCCTTCAGGAACTCCCTGAACCTGAATGTTAGGTTTTTTAATAGTATCCTGTAGATTCCCAACAATATTTTTTAGATTTCTAATTTCCTCTTCTTTTCTTTGATTTGACTGTTTCCTTTCCTGCTCTCAGTCTTCTAAGTCCAATAGTCTCTCTTCTGCTTCACCCATTCTGTTTTTAAGGCTCTCTAATGTGTTTGTCATTTGATCTATTTAATTTTCATTTCTTTATGATTTCTCATCACTCTCACAGTTTCTTGTTCTACTAGTTGTTTTATTTCATTTTGATTCCTCTTTAATATTTCATTTTCACGAGAGAGATTTTCTACCTTGTCCATTAATGATTTCTGTAGTTCAAGAATTTGTTTTTGAGTACTTCTTAATGCTCTTATCAATTTTTTTGAGATCTGCTTCTTGCATTTCTTCTATCTCATCATCTTCGTAATCTTGAATTGGGGTGTCTTTTTCATTTGGGGCCATCATAGTGTCTTCCTTGCTCTTGTTACCTTGGTTTCTATGTTTGTTTGGTATAGTGGAGACATTCTTTGATTCCTTCAGTGTGGTGTTTTTTCTTGTTATACTATGACTCTAGATAAGTGGACTATCTGCTTTTGCTGGATCCTTAGAGGCTATGATGGGCGTGGCCAGAGAACTCTGTTTGGTTCTTCAGGGTTAAGGGTGTGCCAAATTGACTCACCCAGATTGTTTTCTGGCTCGCTCTCTCACTCTTTTTTTTTTTTTTTTTGACTCAGTTGGGAAGTAATTCCACACAGCTGAGTGGAATTGAGGGTGGTTGATATATATGTATTAAATCTGGCCTCTGTGGGTATTTGCCTGCTTACTCCTGGGACCACACAAAGATTTTATGCAGCCCTCCTTGTGGTCTCAAAAATCTCCACAGGCTCTCACCAGGTTGCCAAGTGTACCAAGTTTGTTTTACATACGTAAAATGGCGCCTGCTCTTTGTCTTGCTCGGCTTTGTAAGGTGGGTGGAGAGAGAGGCTAGTGTCCCTGCCGGTTCCCCTTATTTATTCATTTTTTATCTCCTCCAGTCAGCCTGGTGCACTTTCTCCAGTGGGTCCTCAGGCCTCGTTCTGCCTTTCCACCCAAATGTCTCGGGTTACCAAGAGGTTTTTGTCTCACCTCCCCTTCCAGCGCTGGCATGCAGATTCTGCAGCTGGGCTTCTGTGGCTGGGCTACTGTGGCTCCCCGCTCTTGCAGCTCTGCTCCCGTGGCTCGGCGGTGGGCAACCTTGCTCTCCCTGTAGGTCCCCTGTGTAACATCCCCCAGATCCGGAAGAGTTTTCTCTGCAGTTTTTTTTTTTTTTTTTCTGAGTCTTTTCCTGAGGCTACAGTAATTCCACTTTTATTGAACTATCTTTTGCCGGACTATTGGTGCACGCCCTCACTATTCCGCCATCTTAGCTCCCCGTAAATAAATCTTAAAATATCAATTTCTCTCATATGAATTATATTTTTGTACTCTGTATATTAGTTACTACAAATCAGGGAAAACATTATATTTGTTTTTTTGAGGAATATCTTATTTCAGTAAGCATGATGGTCTCCAATTGCATTCATTTTGTTGCAAAAGACAGGATTACATTCTTTTTATATCTGAATAATATTCCACCTCATTTATATAGTAAAATTTCTTTACCCGGTCATCAATTGTTGAACATTTGAGTTGATTTCATATCTTAGCTATTGTGAATTGAACTTCATAAATGTGAGGTAGAGGTAACTCTGATATTTTGAACAAAGCAGAAGTTAACACTTTTGGATAATCAACTTATCTTGTCCAGTAAACTTTTAAAAATATGAGTCCTATTGGACTCATAACTGCCCCTTTGTTAAAAAATCTGAGAATTTAACTGTGGAGGCTTTATAAGACAGAAATGTAACAAAATAAAAGCAACTTTGATTCTCTTAGTTAATGTTACCATACAACATATCTGTAACCAATCCCTTTCAAATATGTCTAAACCCGTTGTTTTCCTCCCACAAGAAGCAATGCTCAGAGCTGACTGGGAAATCTTGAGGACTTTATCTTTCAAACCAATAAAAGGAAAAGAGTTTGAATAAAGGCAGCTTGAGCATTTTGATTTATTCCTGGAAGAACTGTGAATGTAAAGCTTAGTGAAATCATACACTGCAGAAAAAGGTGAATAGATGTTTATACTAATGACAGCAGGACCTAGTTGTTAGATGACGAGTTTGAGCTGCAATATCAGGTCTAAATTGTCTTATCCCTGGACTTGTTATTGCATAATCAAAATAAAGTATTATCTGCTATTTGTATCCCTGGTGAATTACATAACTGATATTTGTTTTAAAGTTTCACTTGTCATTTTTGCATGTAATAGATTTTCATGTCAATTTTAATGAAAATCTAGTGAACTGCAAAATCACACAAATTATAAACCATTAAATGTGAAAAATTGTATTTACTACAACCATGTGATGCCTATAGTGTAACTTATATAAAATGACATTGCCATAATACTGTAAATGCTTTAACATAACACTTCCTGTCATTTTAACTGTCAACAGTAGCAATTATCACATGGTAGCATTTATGTATAAACATCATATCACATAAATTACCATTTATTCATTTTAATATATTTAGATCCTCATTATATCAATAAACTTTATTATTTTGTAACCAATAGACATTAAAATATAAGCAGTTTAAATATATGGTACATCATTGTTATAAATCTTAGAAAGCAATCAATTCTATATTAATTGTTTAATCGAATAATATCTAAAATATTCAGTGTGATGAATGGTATTTCATAGAATTCAGTTAAGTTAAAAATTGGCCAGTAGTTACAGAAGAATACTATTCTTTATTTTGCTACTGGACACTTTCATGAAACTGCCAGCACGTTGGGCTAAATCATCGGCAGCATTCATGTTCATTCATCTTTGTCCTGCCACTCATCCTGTGGCAGCAAGGAGCACATTGTATAATTGAATTTGGTTGAAATCTAATATAAGAGCAAACTGCAATATGGTAACTCTCATCGGTTTGATTCACAAATTTGAGCACACGTTTTTGATAGCTGCTGTCTGCTGTCCTATAATGGCCCACAGATGAGAGCTCTGGGGAAAAGGCTGACAAGCTGCTTTGGGACACACCAAGAGTTCATGACTCTCAGCTTAGCAATTACTGACAGTCAGAGAAAAGGCATAATGAGCACAATGCAGTATTCACAGAAAGGGAATGAAGCCTAATGTCTAAAAATCATTCTACGTTATATAAACAAGATTGTGTCTTAATGTTTTCTGTCTCTGTAATGTGTTGTCATATATTGTCTATATTTTGTAATATTTTCTATTTCTATAATATATTGTCACATATTAAGGAAATGTATATAATTCAGTAAAATTCTGTGTTATAAATTTGAAGGGTATAAAATTATATATACATCCATGATCATATATCTAAAGTCTTCAGCTATATCTTGAGCTACATACATGTAACTCAACAACAGGCAAGAATTCATGAAAAGTAGTTAGGCTGGATTGTAAGCCTCAGGATAATATGAGTTTCTGGGCAAAGTGTTAAAGCTTCCTATAGAGGGAGCAAAGTCTGAACTATCTCACAGGGTTCCACCTATTTCATTATATCTCATTTCCAGCATATTCCATGTTTACAGGAACTATAGGAAGAATGAGAGAAGTGGGTCAGCCCAAGACCACCTGAAGTATTATCCTGTAATCCAGTCTCTAATCCACATATATCTCTAAACAATGATAGGGCATATCATGTGTCCACAAAGGTTTCAAATCTGGAAGCCGAGAAGTTTGTTCTTTAAGACCAGTGTAACACTTTCACTGACAACACCACAGTACATCATTATGGAGTCACTGACAGAATACATTTTTCTGAGTTGAGGATACTGCCACAAACAAGTCATCCAGGTTTGTGTGGGCAGTAACCTACCCCCGATTGGTGGTGAAGTAGCAAAGAATCTGCTGAACAGCTCAAAGCAGGATCCTCCAGGTATGTCCACTACCTGCAGCCAGTGAACCTATTTCTGGATCTCTTTTGCTGGTATCCTTCCAATACCTGAAGTATCCATCCAGGCATGGTAGAAGGTGTTGGCAATTGCATACATTCCTCCCAGCTGGGCTAAAAGAAAGTCTGGACAAAATCACTTCTTGAGAGTCACAGTGAAGGCAAATATCTGTACTGCAAAGGCAGAAGTTGCTGGAAGACCCAATATCTGGCATGGTCAGCAATAGGTTTTGTATCAGGTTTTTCTTGAACATTGATTCCTATATATGATATCGAAAGTTCCATATATGACTTAAATCTGGGGTTAGTTAACAGTTCCTTGCATATCCCTAATAAGTCTAGACTAACCTTTTGGCTGCTGACTCAACTGATTGTCTCATTCCAAGAAGTGACATCCAGGGTCACTCTGATTGTTTCTGACATGTGTGATCGTGCTCTATGCCAGTTGTCTATTTTTACATTGCCCATACCATACTCGTCACTGTCAATCACCTGCTGAGAAAGGTGTAGCCTACAGGTGCATTTGCACCTTTTTGGCTATTTTATTGCTTAGTAATCATTCATGGGTGTGGAAGCCTTGACATTCACCAGCCAAGTTTTACTGTTGGCAGAGACTTAGGGATATATTTCCCCCATAAAACGATGTTAATCATCCCCTACATAGAATGCTGAAAGAGTCCAGTTCTTGTTTTTGGTGTCACTGCAGGGACAATTTGTGTTATCAAAGGGGCCTGGCGCATCACAAGACCAGTTCATCAAAGGCTTTTTGTTTGTATATTTTAACTTGTTTCCTCTTATTTATTTGATAGGTGTAGAAACAGAGAGGTAGACAGACAAAGATATCTCACTCTCTGGTTCTCTCTAGAGAGAAAAATAGAAAGAGTTTACGACATGTCTGCCAAAGTTGGCAGTTGGGCTGGGGCCAACAGTTGGGTACTCAAGCTCTCAGCCCAGGATTTCTGCAGAAATCCAATTATGGGAGCCATCACTGCTATCTACCAGTAGCCTCCTTGGTAGGAAGCTGTAATCAGGAGCCAGAAAAGGGTATGGAATTCAATTATTTCTGGAAGATATGTGGATATGAGAGCTATTTTGTTAAGATTTATTTATTTACTCTTAGAGAAGCTTTTCTTTTTTTATTTTTTATTTATATATTTGAGTAATAGAGTTACAGACAGAGAGGGAGAGAGAGAGAAAGGTCTTCCATCTCCTGGTTCACTCCCCAAGTGAATGCAATGGCCAGAGCTCAGCCAATCTGAAGCCAGGAGCCAGGAGCTTCTTCTGGGTCTCCTATGTGGATACAAGGGGCCAAACACTTAGGCTATCTTCAACTGCTTTCCCAGGCCATAATCAAAGAGCTGAATTGGAAGAGGAGCAACTGGAACATGAACTGGTGCCCATATGGGGTGCCCATATGGTGCCATAGGCAGAGGCTTAGCCCACTATGCTTCAACATCAGCCCCTTATTCATTTATTTAAAAGTCAGAGTTACAGAGAGAGAGAGAGTGAGAGAGAGAGAGAGAGAGAGAGAGAGAGAGAATCACTTCCCAGATGGCCTTATTGGTCAGGTCTGAGCCAGGCTGAAGCAGGTGGAGCTACATCAGGGACTCCCTCATATGTGGTAGACACCCAAGTACTTGGACCATCTTCTGTTGCTTTCCCAAGCATTGGCAAAGAGCTGGGTTAGAAGTGGAGCTGGTCCATGAACTGCCACCCATATGGGATGTCACGACTGCAGGTGGAAACTTTACCTACTAAAACACAATGTGGGCCCAATGAGAGGGTATTAACTCAAATCTTAACCACCATGCCCATGCCCGTGCCCTAAAAAGGTTTTATTAATTGTGATCAGGACGCTCTTCCACAGAGTTCATTTAAGACAGGAGGGTTCCAGTTTCCTCCCAGGATGCAGTGCTGGATCCTCACCCTGTGAACTGAAGTTTGGGTTTTGTTGGTGTGCACCATGGTATTAGGAATGTTGGTATAGTTTATTGTGAGCAATATATGAAGGGCAATGTGTCAGCGTTCTCACTTTGTCAGGTGATCCGTGTTGGCTGTGGGTTGGGGGAGCCTAATGAAAGCATTGTGCTTGCAGGCATCAGCTGCCTTGCCCCGTGGAAAACCAAGCTCAGCAGGTATCTGCACCACTCTCATTCATGCATGTAGCCCAGATGTTCCCTATGTATCACAATGGAGTTGAGCTATGTTGGGATGGCAGTGCAATTGGTTTGCCCTGGTGCTAATGTTACTTACAAACCTACTGACACACATTTCTGCCCTTATTGGTTGATGCAGGTCTTTTGGCTCTAGTTATTAAGTTCAGAAAAGAAGTCACATCCTATACAAACTCCGCAACTTTGATACTTCTATCCTTCAAACTGTTAGAATCAGATGTGGGCAGTGCTACCAGAGGGCTCTTAGCCCCCTAATATTATTTGGTGCCATCCCTCACTCCTGTGGGAACACAGAGAGGGGTGGTGCTCAGAGGAATTATCTCCTCCAGATGAGAGCCAGGGGTTCTGTCTAGGGTAATATAGTACTGAGAAGGATGAAGAGGTGGAGGTAGGGGGGAAGTAGGAGGAAGAAGGGGAGTGAGAGGGAGTAGGAGGGGGAGGAGGGCGGGAAGGGAAGGGGAGGGGGAGAAGGATGGAGGGGGGAGAGGGAGGGAGAGGAAAGAAATGCCTATGTGATTCAGTTTTGCTGCAAATACAGTGTTTGACCAAACTTTGCTGTAAATCTTTGTGAAACAAATTTCTAGGAATACTATACTACAATAGTTTTATTGGTTTTGTTACTATTTTGTAATGTAATTTATATGGGTGAATTTGAACATCTAATTTGATTATCATGTATAGAATCTTTGCCTATTTTTCTGTTTGACTGATGTACAGAAAAAGGAGAGGAAGCAAAGGGGAAATAGTAGAGATGGGGAGATGAAGATTCAAGGTGTATTAGTCAAATTTCTCTAGAGAGAAAAGAGTCAATAGGGTAAGTGTGTGCATATGTGTGTGTGTGTGTGTGTCTATGTTCATGTATATACACATTATACATATGTGCTTGTTTTAAATAGAGAAGGTTTGTTTTAAAATTTGGTCACAAAATTGCAGGGCTGGCAAATCTAAAATATCCAGGAGAAGCTGTCTCCTAGGCTCTCTATTTCATCATGCATTAAAACCAAATACAGGGGGTCATATTGTGGCCTAGGGGGTAAAGCCACCGCCTGCTGTTTCCAGCATCCCATATGGGCACTGGATTGAGTCCCAACTACTCCACTTCTGATCTAGCTCTCTACTATGGCCTGGGAAACAGTGGAAGATGGCACAAGTCCTTGGCCCCTGCACCCCGTGGGAGATCCGGAAGATGCTCCAGGCTCCTGGCTTCGGATCTGTGCAGATCCAGTCTTTGAGGCCATCTGGGGAGTGAACCAGTGGATGGAAGACCGCTCTCTCTGCCTCTCCTTTTCTCTCTGTGTAAATCTGACTTTCAAGAAAATAAATAAATCTTTAATACACACACACACACACACACACACACCCCAACAGTATTTCTTGATCAAACTGCCAAGAAGCTAAGACTTCTGTCAGGAAGAATTTAAGTCATGATCTTTTCAAAATGATTTTTTTTAAGGAAAATTAGAAAACTAAATTTAATTAACTCAGAGCTCATGGATTCAGAGGATTAATTTTAGAACACATGCATCATCACATAGATATATTATTTCCTGAAGAAAAAAATTGGAGAGCATCCTTAGATTATTTTGACAAAAACATTGCAGACTTTCATGTCTTTGCACCAGGCCATGAAGACAATTTTATGAATAAAGTGCAAGAAACACAGCTTTTTGATCAAAATTCTTTTCTGAAAGGAAATAGAGAAACCATAAAATTTCCAACCTTCTCACACATTCTGATGTTGATATGACAAAAATCATCTGACATTTAAAAAAACACATTTTTTGGCCTGTGCCGCACCTCACTAGGCTCATCCTCCGCCTTGCAGCACCGGCCACACCAGGTTCTAGTCCCCGTTGGGGCGCCAGATTCTATCCTGGTTGCCCCTCTTCCAGTCCAGTTCTCTGCTATGGCCTGGGAGTGCAGTGGAGGATGGCCCAAGTGCTTGGGCCCTGCACCCCATGCAAGACCAGGAGAAGCACCTGGCTCCTGGCTTTGGATCAGCGCTGTGCGCCGTCCGCAGCACGCCGGCCGTGGAGGCCATTGGGGGGTGAACCAATGGCAAAAGGAAGACCTTTCTCTCTGTCTCTCTCACTGTCCACTCTGCCTGTCAAAAAAAAAAAAAAACACATTTTTCGAAGGGAATAAACCCCTCAACTCTAGAAAACATAAATAACTCATTTAAAGCAAATCTCAATTATATAATAAAATAATTATATATGTATATGTATATGTATGTGTTCCAAACTCATAAGTACTCATTGAACAGAGATTACTGATAATGAAACTATTAACTGAAGATCATAAATACAAATAATATAATGCTAACTGATTTTTATTTGAAAAATAATAGTTTTTGCTCAACAAACCAAGTAGGACATTGCTTTTAAATTATTTACTCTCTTTTTTTTATTTTCGAATATCAGGGTGGTTTTGTTACAATTTTCCTGAGATGATGTTGACTGTTAAATATGACTTAATTTTTCTTCTTATTAAAAATTGCTACCATATACAGTTACTGGAAAAGGCTTCCTAAGATTTTTTTTAAAAAAATCAATCTTTTAAAAGTGAAATATTCAGGGAAAAATGGAACATTAATATTTCCACATATAGGCATACTTGTATAACATGAAGGTAAAGTTAATAAAGAAATTTATATTTGATGTAATATTTGGAAATTATTGTAGGTAGTTGTTTAAGTGGAATTTTCTGGTCTGATTCCATATATTTGACTACATAGTACATGATAATAAAAACTATTGAATTCAAGAGAGGATCAATGACATATAATCTTTATTTGCTCTTAGACAAAGGTTATTTCTGGATATTATATCATTTTGGAAAGACAATCTTGAATTTATCTAGTACTTAAATATCAACAGATCTGTAATTTTGAGGCACTGTGCTTAAATAGCAAGCAAATTTTAAATGAATGACAATTTGTTGCTCTTTCTAAATCTAAAGAAAAAGCAAAGGCTGTTTAATAAATTGAAATATAATTTTTAAACACTGTCCTCCATTTTTATAGACAAGCTTACCCATTTGATCTAACTTTTCTTTAGGTTTCATTCACTGCCTCTTCTGATCTGGCCTGGTGCTTGAGCTTTTATAATATGCAAAATAAATTATAGTATCATCATTAAATGTTAAGGACACAAGCTTTTAATTTACTGACCCAAGTATTATTGGCTAAATTTTTAGAGATTTGATACTGGATTAACATTATAAAATATCAGTATTCTGAGTTTTGTACTTTTAATAAAGATTGATGTATTTAATAAACTAAACTTATGTTTGATCTTTTTAACTTCCAATCTTATTTTTGTTTGGTTAACAAATTAATTAAGCATTATGACAGAACACATTTCACTTCTTTTAGAAAATGATTATTTATTTCTTAGGTTTCACTCAACCCTATTTTCATTTTCAGTAACCAATTTAACCTTAGGATGTTTAAATTATCTGGTAACAAAGAAATATTATCTATATTTTAATTAAATTATTTTTAGCTTATGAGTGCAATTATTTAGATGGAGAAGTACATATATAAGAGTGATTAAAAGAATAATTTTCAAATGTATTAATTAGCTTTTACCTTACTAATGCATTTTTTGTTTGCTTTTACTGTAACTTAATACTTACACATATTTATCCAGTATAGTGTGATATTTTGCTACATATGTATGCTGTATACTGACTAAATTAGGATAATTAGCATACTTAACATTTGGTTTGGATGAAAAGATTTCAGATTTCACATTAATCCATATAAAATGCGCAATACAGGGAAGGGGACTATCTAAAAGCAGCACCAGCATCCCATATGTGTGCCAGTTCAAGTCCTGGCTGCTCCACTTCTGATCCAGCCCCCAACTAATGAGCCAGGGAAAGCAGTGGAAGACTGACAAGTCCCTGGCCCCTAAACCCATATGGGAGATCTGGAGAAGCTCTTGGCTCCTGGCATAAGTCTGGCTCAGCCCTAGCTATTGGTGAATGGAGGATCTCTCTCTCTCTCTCTCTCTCTCTCTCTCTCTCTCTGTGTGTGTGTGTGTGTGTGTGTGTGTGTGTGTGTCTCCTCTCTGTAACTCTACCTTTCAAGTAAATAAGTAAATTAAAAAACAAAAGCTTTAAAAGACTTTTTTTTGCCTTAGTGTATAGATCATTGAATTAGAAAACAGTTACCTGAATATTTAACAACTCTTTAAAATATCAGTACTGCACTACATGTATTTGATAATTCATTTTGTGGAACAAAATTGTTAATGGCTTTATTTTGTTTATATATTGGCTCATAAAGTTGTCAGTTTAGATATAGATATATTAACATAAGACAGAAAAATGTGTTAAATACGGGGGCATAAATCAAATTAACTTATGTAGGATAATTTTCTTCTGGAAATGATTGTGTACAAATAAATCTTCTACCACAAAAAGATGAAGATAGATGTTATAAGGTAAAAAATTATAATGTCTACTAAAATAAATGAAATAGATTTAAATATAGAATTATAACACTGTTTTAATATAAAAATAATCAGGTGTTTGGATAATTTTTTCTTCATGTATTTTTGAATATATTTTATGTACAAAGATTATATGGGGCAATTTAAATACAAACAAGGGGCAAAATGCATCTTTATCTTCAAGACAATTATAGTGAAGAACACTTTGAAATAAGAATTATATTGATTAGGGCCATGTTTTGTAAGATGGTTTAAGACACACGTTGTGATCTCCACTGACACAGCATATGGGTGTCCTGGCTGCTCCACTTCTGATCCAGCTCTCTGCTAATGTGCCTAGGAAAGAAAGCAACAGAGGATGGCCAAAGTCCTTGGATCCCTGCACCCAATGGGAGACCTGAATGGAGTCTCAGGCTCCTGGCTTTGTCTTGGCCCATCACTGGACACTGTTTTACTCTAATTTCACCACCTTATACGATGATTATAGTTCATTCTTGTGGAATTTCACAAATCTAACAGCTTTCTCTTAATTCTGTCTCTGTCTCTTTCAGTCCAAACAAGCAGCGTTTCTTTTGATAAGACAATCTCAAAAATCCTCTGGTCTACAGTTCATGGAAGAGAGGTCCCTATCATTTGTTAATAAGGACAGAAGTCCAGGTGCCGCTGCATCTGGATTCCTCTGGAGTTTTGGAGGGAGCTCCCTTCCTGGCTTCTCCCAGATTCTGGTGACTGCCAGTGTTCCTTAACTTGTGTCTCTAATGCCGACTCTGTCATTATCTTCACAAGACCTCCCTCACTCTCCATGTGTGTCTCCACTGCGTGTCTTCCACAAGAGCACTTGTCATTTTATTAAAGCTCTCCAGGATAATCTAGAATGATCTCATCTCAAGATCATTAATTACATCGACCACTTTTATTTCCTCAAAAATAGTGTCATACTCACAGGTTCTAGACTTTGTATGTATCTTCTTGGGAGCTACCACTCAACTACACCAGTTTCAGTGATAGGATTCTTACTCTACCATGTATATACAGTTTCTAATAGTAAGAAAACTCATTTTTCTTTCTTTGCCCCAGACTTTGTATCTGAAAACATGAAAAATTACATAGTTCAGAGCTAGGAATCATGCCTAAATTTAGAGAAATAACTGTTTCTGAATACTCAGCATTTTTATAGTTTTAGACATTTTAATTACATTTTATTATACTTTATTTTTCTAGGCAAATGCGAATTTTATGCATTTACCTCTAGGACATGATGTGTTAAAATATGTATACATAATGAAATGGCTCAAAGATCCAATTGAAATATTCATTACATTGCATGTACTCATCATTAGTTGGTGATGAGAACACTTAAAATTTACTCTCAGTTGTTTTCAAAACATTATTGAAATTAATTCTTATCTTATGAGGTGCACACTGGGCATTGAGATCAAGACATTGCTCGTGATGCCTGAATCTCATATCACAGTATCTAGATTCCAGTTCCAGCTCTGCTTCTGATTCCATTGTCCTGCTATTGCACACCTTATCAGTCAGGAGAAAATAGATCATGTACTCGAGTCCCTGCCAGTAGTGTGGAAGACCCAGGTTCACTATTGGGCTCCCAGTTTAGGTCTATCTCAGCCCCTGCTGTTGCAAATATTCAGGAAATTAATGAGAAGATAAAGACCTCTGCTTGTCTGTCTAGCAATATCTGCCTTTCAAAAAATAATTATTTTAACAAAATATTTTATTTATTTATTTTTTTATTGACAGGCAGAGTGGACAGTGAGAGAGAGAGACAGAAAGAAAGGTCTTCCTTTGCCGTTGGTTCACCCTCCAATGGCTGCCGCGGCTGGCGCGCTGCGGCCGGCGCACCGCGCTCATCCGATGGCAGGAGCCAGGTGCTAGGTGCTTTTCCTGGTCTCCCCATGGGGTGCAGGGCCCAAGCACTTGGGGCATCCTCCACTGCACTCCTGGGCCACAGCAGAGGGCTGGCCTGGAAGAGGGGCAACCAGGACAGAATCCGGCGCCCTGACCGGGACTAGAACCCGGTGTGCTGGCGCCGCAAGGCGGAGGATTAGCCTGTTTAGCCACGGCGCCGGCTACGAAATATTTTTAATTGTAACTGTTACCTTGAGTTTAGAGTCAAGTGATTTGTCATCTGTCACCAGCTAGGAGAATTAGGCAAGCTGACTTTATGCATGCAATTAGTATTTCTCTTTCTTATTGGAAAACACTTAACAAAATAACTTGAGGATTATTGTGCAAAATCATATGAAAATGCATTGCTGTAAATAGTACCATGAAAATCTCGATTAAATTATTACATATGTTATATATAGCCTCTAGAGAAAGCAACCTAACCTAAGTACTCTTTCTTTTTTCACCCATCAAAATTAATATAAATATAGATTTTTATTCAACCACTTTTAATACAAGGACAGTAGCTATTTCTTCGATTTGATAAAGATTCCTGAGACTATGGAAATAAGGGTGCATCAGTGATTCAAGTAAATCTTTACTTCCAAGTAATTCAGATAGTTACATAATCTTCAGCCATCTGTTATGACTCCACTGACATTGCTCTTCTTCTTCCTAGCATTTGCAGGGAAGTTTGTAGTCAACGTTGCATCCTTCCATATTGTCAAATATTGCTATTATCTGAAAACATCTTGGTGTGTCACCCAAAGATTCCTGTGCTGGAAGATTGGTCACCAGTGTCATGGTGTTGAAGTTGTGAAAGTCTGAGGAGGTAATACCAGTGGAATGAATTTAAGGGCATTTTGAAAAGATCATAGAAAATGCACATAATTTTAGTTGTAGTTTTTCATGAACTATTTGAAGTAAATTTGTATTTGTCAAGGGAGTGCTGCTCTCAGATGATATTGCTGCTGGTCTCATAGCAGTGGATGGTTTCCAAGGGCACAAGTTGGTATTAGTAAGGCTGTCCCCTTACCAATCTCCTGCTTCCTGTCACCTGCTGTGATCTCTTCCACATGTGTTCCCAACCACTGAGATATCATCTACCATGAGAAATTCACCAAAGCTGAGTTCTTGAATCTCCAGTACTGGGAGCTAAATAAACTTGCTTATTTATAGAGTACCCAGACTTGGGATATTATGTTAAAGCAATACCAAATATACACTTTAATTTCTCTTTAGTTAGTAATAGTAAAAGCAAAATATAATTGGAGGAAATTAAAATCTAGTATTTATGTAAGAAGAGCTAATTAAACTGTGCAAATGGAATCTTTCAAAACCAATGATATCTAAAAATGTTTGTCATGCTTACATTATTTGAAATTGGTCCTGGAAGAAATATCTTACATGTTGTGCATATTTTAGGTCTTAAATATGTATCCTGAAATCATCATTTCAGCAACAATCACTTGAATTAGGGTGGATTAATATTTGCATTTTGTGAATAATGCTATAATATAAATACAGTTTGTACTACTCTCACAATAGCTTGTTGAGGTAGATGTTGATTCGAAAACATGTTCAGTTCATTTAAATCTTACACACTTGGCTTGTGGATATTTTATTGCTTTCATCGTTCCTGTTCTCATTAGTTTTAGTAGCTTCAGTTATCATGGTAAAATTATTCAAGTGCCCTAAGCAGTGAAAGGAGCTGTGCTTCAATACCATCGTTATATGGCATCTGAGATTGATGATACTGCTCCTACCAATTCTTTAAGTCTGTCACTTTGGGATTCTCAGGATGATTAGGAACTACTCTTCTGTGGCTGTTGTTTGGAAAGAGCATCTAAGCAGAGCATATAGCACTTAGTGGAGCAGAGAAGACGGATCAGAAAGTAAGGATTCAAACATTCTCAAAGGCAGAGTTTTCTTGATGTTATAAAAATCCTTTTCCTGCACTCTTTCTGAACGTATATTTAGAAACTTATGTTTCTAATAGCAAATGTAAAGATGATTCAAAATTAATATTTTTGATAATAAATATGGAAGTTTTCTGAGACTCTCATATTAATTAAACCTGTATAACTGCTTGTTTTATGCTAAGCTTGGCTTTAGGTTATTCAGACTGAAGTGTTGAATTCTGGGTAGAATACAGGTTGGCTAGGGAAGGCATAATTAGACATAGAAAAGAGTATCCGTGAACCAAGAAATCTGAGACTGGGGGATGAGAGGTGGATGATGTAACCAGTCAAACGTTAAAAGTATATTAGCCCTGATCTTCCAGTTCCAAGGCGCAGAGACCCTGGGAGGCAGCTCTGCTGCTACTGGGAGACTCTGAGGGTAACTCAGCATCTACCATTTCTTGAGCTTCTT
This sequence comes from Sylvilagus floridanus, assembly GCA_949820135.1. Lineage (NCBI taxonomy): Eukaryota > Metazoa > Chordata > Mammalia > Lagomorpha > Leporidae > Sylvilagus > Sylvilagus floridanus. Next base: position 106,782,087 of record OX463238.1, on the reverse strand, counting down.
TCCCCACAGAACACTGCCCACCTCAGAGATCTATAAATGTTTTCTTAGAGCAAAGGAAGCAATGAGTTTCCATCATACCACAACAAGTGTCCTTCTCTGATTTTGGAATTGAAGTAATACTGTCTTCATAACATAATTTGGGGGAGATCCAAGATGGCTCAATGGGTTATAGCCACAATAACTTAAACTGCTCCAGGATATGAAAGAAAAAAAGGAAGGACTACATTTCCAGGAGTCTGACTGATGGAAATATTCAATGAAGAAGTGAAAAATTGCTGCCAACTCTGAGCCGCCATCTTAACACACCAAGGTAGGAAGAAATTGCCATGTGCTCTCTGCTAAAAGTTTTAGATGACAGGGAATTGCAAAGTCACCCTCTGACTGGTACTTCAGCCTAAAGAGCCGACCGGGTTCTGAGCAACACCCAGGTTTGGTGAAGGGAAGCTGCCTTGCTTCCTTCCCCTCACCCACTCCACTCAGAATGTCATACTCGGCAGCAAAAAGTCACGGATTACTCCAGTGTTTTGCTCCTACCAGTGTCATAGTCACAGTCAGGGCAACATGTAGGGCAAAGGATAGATCCCCTTAATCCAGCAGCTCTGGGAATTTTTGGGCATTAGACCCACAGCTATGCTCATGCACTGGATGTGAGCAAGGGGGATTCACCAGAATCCTTATCTAAGAGCAAAAGCAGCCCATAAAAATGTCTGCTCCCACCTTAGGAGATCTGGGTATTGCTCCTATTATACCCAGCAATACCATTACTGTATCAATTTATTCTAAATTCCTCAGTGCCAGTGGAATCTACCCAAAGGAAAAGGAAGAACCTATCTGTATCCCACCTCTCTGGACTCATACCCTCCACAATAAGATCTCCTATATACCTTGTAGTCACCCTGTAAGATTGAAACAAGGTCCAATTCAAACCACCTAGTCCTAGGACTAAGGCTATTTGTATTATAAGCCACAATTACTAATTGGACTCTCCTAACAGGACCTCTGGAAGGATCCATCCACATCACACACTCCTAGAGTTACAATTGATGCCCCAAGCCCTGGCATCACTCAGGCTTCCCTGTAGGACAAGGTGGTCAGCCACCCTGTACCCCTCAGCACCAAGAACAAGGACCTAGCTGACACATTTGCCAGGGAGACTAACACTGAACTCTCCATACCAAAGATACACACCCAAGGAAAACATAATTCATCTCAAACCACACTTCTATCCTTATGAACTGCAGGAGAATAGTCCACTGAGCTACTTATAGACACAGCTGACACTGATTAAGACAAAACAGATAACTCAGAGACTACACTCCTGGACTCACTCAGAACCAAAGGCAAAGCAACAAGCCAAGTGATATCCTACATTCCAGCTCAACCATAAACTCTTTTACAATAAAATATATCCTAGAAATAAGGGGAAAATACACCAGATGGGTAGATGTCAACCCAGAGACACAGAGACATGAAGAAGAAAGGTAGCATGATGTCTGCAAAAGAATACAATACTCCTACAGAATTAAATCCTGAACTGAAGTGAATCTGTGAAATGATGAATAAAGAATACAAAATAATGATTGTAAGGAAACTCAACAAGATGCACAAGAATACAGATAAATTAAAGAAATGAGGAAATGAATGACTGATATGACTAAGGGGATAGAATTCATTAGGATGAACCAAATAGAAATTATGGAGATGAAATCTTCAATCAATAGAAACCCTACAGGCCAGAAGAGAATGGTATGTTATATTCAAAGTCTTAAAGTAAAAGATAATACAGCCAAAAATATTATATTCAGCAAAACTATCCTTTAAAAGTAAAGGAGAAATAAAGTATTTTCCAGATAAGCAAAAACAGAAAATTCACCACTACCAGACAAGCCTTACAAGAAATTCTGAAAGGTATCCTGCATTAGAAGAAAATATCATGAAAACACATGAAACCTTCAAATCCACTAGCAGAGCAGGTAGAATCATTTTCTAATCAATCAAATGAAAAGTCTTAGTTCTTACTATAAATACTAACCTTGAATATAGATAGATTAAATTTACCAACCAAAAGACTTAGGTTGGCTGACTGGTTAAAAAACCATGATCCTACTCTATGCTACCTACAAGAAACTCTCTTCACAAACAAGGATACACATAGACTGAAAGTGAAGGGTTGGAAAAATGAATACTAGGCATTTAGAAATCAAAATCAAGCAATCATAGCTAACCTAACATCAGATCAAAGTTTTTAAGTAGAAAACTACAAAAAGAGGTAAAGAAGGACATTATATTTTGGTAAAAGATTTGATTTAACAAGAAGACATAGCAATCATAAATGCACCTAACCACAAGACCACCCAGATAACTACAGGAAACATTAACAAACCAAAAAGGAAAAACAGACTCAAATACAATAATGGTGGGTGACAGCAACACTCCACTGTCATCAATGAACAAATCATCTGGACAAAAAAATCGGTAAAGATATATACTATCGAGCAAATAGACCTAACAGATATTTACAGCGTATTTCACCCTACAGGTATAGAATACACATTATTCTTATTGGCACATGGAATATTTTCTAAGAGAAACCACATATTAAGCTACAAATGAAATCTCAGCAAATTTAAGAAGATTGAAATCATACCATGTATCATCATAGACCATAAAGGTATAAAACTAGAAAATAATAACAAAAGAATAATAAAACACTCACAGGCCGGCGCCGTGGTTCAACAGGCTAATCCTCCGCCTTGCGGTGCCGGCACACCGGGTTCTAGTCTGGGTCGGGGCTCCGGATTCTGTCCCGGTTGCCCCTCTTCCAGGCCAGCCCTCTGCTGTGGCCCGGGAGTGCAGTGGAGGATGGCCCAAGTGCTTGGGCCCTGCACCCCATGGGAGACCAGGGAAAAGCTCCTAGCACCTGGCTCCTGCCATCGGATGAGCGCGGCGCGCCGGCCGCAGCGCGCCATCCATGGCAGCCATTGGAGGGTGAACCAACAGCAAAGGAAGACCTTTCTCTCTGTCTCTCTCTCTCTCACTGTCCACTCTGCCTGTCACAAAATAAATAAATAAATAAAAAAAACACTCACAAATATTTAGAACTTAACATGCTACAGAATGATCAATGGGTCATTGAAGAAACTAAAAAGGCAATCAAAGTCTTTCATGAAATAAATGAAAATGAAAACAAAACATATGAAAGATTATGGGATAAGGAAAAAGAAGTTTTAAGAGGAAAGTTTATAGCAACATATCCTTACATTAAAAGAAAAATATCTCAAATAAAAGTGGGAAATTTGAAATAGTGTGTTGCTCTGGTTTATTACATTGCTTTGAAGATATATAAGGAAGGCTTAAAAAAATTTGTATGCATTAATGGACAGGTGTTTAATGTGGCAGTTAAGATGTAAATTGAAACACTGACATCCCATCTCAGAGAGCCTGGGTTGAAGTCCTGGACGCAACACCTGATTCCAGGTTTCTGCTGATGAACACCCAAGGATACAGTGTTTATGAATCAAGAAATTGAGTTCTTGCCACACATATGGAAGACCTAGGCGATGTTGCCAATTCAACTCTATTCAACCTGGCCCAGCCACAGGCATTTTATATGAACTCTTAGTCTGTCTCTCACTTTCTGATTCTATGCCTTGTGGAAGAAGGTATGGAGATTCCTTAGAAAGCTCTAAATAGGTCTACCATATTACCGAGCCATCTCACTCCTGGGCGATTACCTAAATGGAATGGAATGGAATGGAATCAGCATATGGCTTATCTCTACCCCCATGTTCTTTGCAGCTCCATATATACACTATGGAATACTACTCGGCAGTACAAAAAAGAATGAAATCCTAATTTTTGCACCAAAATGGTTGCAACTGGAAACCATAACATTTAGTTAAATAAAACAGTCCCCAAAAGGCAAATATCATGGGTTTTCTCTGATCTTCGGTAACTAGTAGAGTACCAAAAGTGTAATTTGTAAGAGTGAAATTGACATTCTGAGACTTGATTAATGTTTAGGGCCCTTGTCACTGCTGATGAACAGTGCTTTATTCTTCTTACTATTTGTTAATTTTTTTACTTAGTAGAGAATTAGGGTTATGATTATAAAACAAACTAAAAGTATGTCATTGTGAAAAGTTAAAGAAAAAATAAGAATGGAAGGAGGAGAAAGGGTGTGAGTGTGAATGAGAGGGAGCATAGAGTGGAAGCATCACTGGGCTCCTAAATCTGCATATTTGAAATATGTGAAATTTGTTCACCTCACATAAATAAAAAAGAATTGTATACATTGCAGATCATTTGCTTTCACCAGGCCCCATTTTGAAATATGATACACAATTTATATTTAATTTTCCTTTGAATATTGTGTCTATTTGCTGTAATGTAAACATACAGTATTTCCCCATAGATGATAGTCTTTCTATAAGTTTATATTCTTTTTTTCCTAATTTGGACAAAATAAATGTTTTGTTCTGAGGAAAAGAAATACAAATAATGAAGATCTGATTCTAATTTTATGCATTTTATAGCTGTTTATCAGCATGGCAAAATTAATATCTGTAATATGAGTCAAATTGGCATAAATGTACTATACATATTAATATTTCAATTAATTTAACCTCTGCTATATACTTTTCTTTTGTAACATACTTATTCAGGCTGCATGAGACAGTATTTGTCAAGTTTTTGGTCTATCACAAGTATGTTTGATAAGCATTGTGTACTGATGACTATTTATGTTACTGAAGCCTGAAATGAATATATCTTCATTAATCTTATATAAACCCATTTTCTTAGTTTGAATAGTTAGTTTTGTATAGTTAGTTTACAAGGCTGTATGCTTAAGCTAACAGTAGAAAACTTTAAATACTGTCTATCAGACTCAAATCTCAGTGGAACTTTATTAGTAATAAATATCCCAGGGAGCTCTAATTACCTCCTACTGCATTCATGTTTTAGGGGAATCGTTCTATCTGCTCAGGTCATGCTGTGTAACATATTAATTACTTAATTTCTATGCTAATAAGACTTTGTATAGTAAGAAAATCAAGACAAAACAAAAAAGAACATAATGCTTTATGTAAAACAATGGCAGAAGTATTGTTCCCAGTTTTGGAGAAAAATCATCTCCAATGTGCAACAACATAGCAATGAGCATTACACCTTCCTTAATATTCTGTTTGGAAACAAACAGGCAAAGAAGCATTGGACAACACTAAGGCCATTCTATTTGTTTATCCTCTTTTCAAGTTAAGGTACTACACTTTTATTAGTTTGAAAAAAATACTTTAACCAAATACAAATCCATTTCCAGTGCTGTAGTGCTCTTTTCCACTGTTACTGTTACTGCACGAGTGCTTTACATTAGAATACATAAAGTGTCATTTATTCCTGGAGATATTTGCAAATTTATAAAGTGTAAAGCTCAAACTTGTTGATCGTTCATAATGTAGGAGTCTTATTTGTTTCTCTAAAAGATAATTTGGAGGAAAAACACATGACGTTCAGATTTTTGTAATTCAAAAGTAGCTTTAGAACTTTAAAATGTTGAGGATCACTTTTCTTTATGTTTTTATATTTTATCTAAATGAAAAGAATTCAAAGTATTCAATAGTTATGTCTAAAATTCTTTTAGACATCTATTTTTTAAGAACAGCATAAGAGGAATTATTTTATTTTGCCACTGCATTAATGGAATTAATTGTTAAGTTAGGAAATCACCTTGCATTGGGAACACTGCATAATCATGAAAGTCTTTATCCCAGGATTTTAAACAATTACGTGTTCTGCTGGTCATTTGAATTTCACTTGCTTGTTACCTGTTTTTCTTTAGCAATTGATTTATTATAATTGTTTAGAAAGTAAAAGAAGGAAAGACAGAGCTTCCACCTGCTGGTTTGGTCCCCAGTTTTTCAAAATGGTGGCGTGGAGTGAGCCTGAAATCAGTAACCAGGAACTCAATCCGTGTCTCCTACATGTGTGGCAGAGACCCAATTACCTCAGTTGTGTTCCAGATGTGCCTCAACTAGAATTTGAAATCAGGACTTAGACCAGAAACCCCATGCAGAATGCAGGTGTCCCAAGTGGAGCCCCAACTGCCAAATCAAACACTCAAGCTTTGTGTTAATATTTCTATATGTACTGTAACCTCTACACTACTCCCTCCAAAACTATGTTTTAGTTCGAACTTCAAAATATGTTTTTTGGTATTGTTATACATCTCAATAAAACTATTCACTTTCTCTGATTGCACTTCCTCATTTACTTAACGTATTCATTATATGAAAATACAATTCATTTCCAGGACTCTGTCCCCTGCTAGATGAAAATCAGCGTGAAGGCACACAGTGTCTGCTTTCTTCTCTGATATGTAACACAGTGTCCACGCTGTCAATTTAGTCGTTTTAACATTGAATAAGCTTATGTGATACCACAGGCCAAGCTCAAAACACCAAATAATTTTCTTCAAAAACGGTATAGTACAATATATTCCTTGTTCATTCATTTATAAAATATTTATAGCTTCCATCTTGTGATTTGATTGTTGCCTATAACCCTTGTCTCTACCCCTGCACAGAGGTGGTCTATCTACCTTTTACTTATAAGGCTCTTTGTTTAGAGGAGTATTGAGCATGTGAATATAAAATAAATTGAAAGTATGTTGTTATAAAACATTAAAAGAGGGAGAAAAAGAAAGAAAAGAAGGAGGAGAGATGCAAGAAAATATTGTTGTATTCTTGGAATTATATATATGAAAATCATGGCACCAATTCTCTGTATATTAATAAATAAAAAATAACAATATGAAAAAATAAAAAAACAAAAATGTATGTGTCCATTATTGCTCAGTTTAGAAATTCAAGCTATTTTTTTCTTTAAACATATTAGCTTCCCAGTTAACTTGAGCCACAGGGGGATAAAGGAGTTCTGTTCCTGGCAGTCTATCTTCTTGAGTGCATGAATCAATGATGTCTAAGTCCCTTACTTTGATTGTATTGGCTTTCAAGGTGCTTGCTTAAGATTACACATGATGGGTTATCACTTACATTAGACGGTAAACAAAATAGTACTCTGAGTATTCGAGGTCCCTCTGTCCTTCCTGAGCACCTCAGGGTCAGCAGACATATTTTATAACAAAGATCCAGACTCTGATCAATCTCATGAACTTGTCTTGCTAGAACACACCACGCGATCTGTTGCTTTTTCTTCTACCCTTCCCCACATGCCTGAACATTGCATGTACATGCACACAAGCATACACTCACACAGTCACACACCTGGTTACCTGTCCACACACAGCTGTCCCTTTCTTTCACACTCCTCAGCAATGCTGTTTTAGTCTTCTATAATGTCAAAAGTGGTTTATTCATCCATTAAATTTGATCTCAAAATCACTAACAAAAGAAAATTGTCTTCTATATTCCCTGAGGATGAGGACAATATTTTAGCAAAATGTCACTTCTAAAAAATTTACTGTAATAAATTAGAAATAAAAAACAACAGCTTCAAATATAAACATTTGTTAAAGAAGCTTAATTTAAGAAATTATGAGAATTTAGTTGATTTTAATACAATGACTATTGGCATAATAAATAGAAGTATTGTATATGCCATCAATTAAAACTCACTATGAAGATCAGTACGCACCCTAAGAAGTTAGGAGTACATAAAGTATTTTTGAGAAATTTTATGTAGTGGGCATGGAAAGCGATCACCTTTGTGGGAAATGATGACAATCTTCAGATCAGGTAAATCAAAATTTTTACTTTGAGTTTATGTATATAATATATTTGTTTATATAAAATATTGGAATGTGACTGTGACACACACACACACAGATATCTTCCCTGAGAACTGTGAACACAAAAGCTTATTTGAAAATAAACAAAATTAAAACCAAACCCAAAAAAAAAAACAAAAACAGTATTTTCTCAATGAAGCTAATGATCTTGAAATGAGATCAATATAAATTAAGTTGGACCCTAAATCCAATGGCAAGTGAAGTTCATTTAACATGACCTAGAGAAGGAAGGGCAGGTGAAGACAGAAGAGCTTTAATGATTTCTCAAATGCCCAGGAAGTGCAAAGATATCTGATCGCCATCAGAAGCCAGGAGAGAAAAATGGAGTGGTTTCTCTTTCATGACTCAGAAAACCTCCATGCTGCTACCACACTGATTTCAGACTTCTGGCCTCTTGTACTTTCACAGAATAACATTCCCTTATTTTTAAGCCACCAAGTTAATTGAAATTTATTACGTCAATCCTGGGAAATTAATACAATGCTTTTCTGTAATGGTAAAAATGCTTAATTCTTGGAAATATGTGACTTGTATTTTTATTTTGAAAAAAATATATATTTTATTACGTTTGATTGCCATTTGTATCTCTATTGAACAAAACACTCCAAAATTTGGACAGTTAAAAATGTTGCTATCTATGAAGAGTGAACCTATAGATGGGTTTAAAATTTAATATTATACTTCTAGCATAATTACTAGGACTACTGGTAATAGTGTTTGCTTATTTTCCCCTTATTAGTATGTGTGCAATAATATATTGTTAAACACACTCATAAGAGGACAACTGATCCAGCTATCTCTCTTCTGGGCATATATCAAAAGAACTTAAAACAGGATTTTTTTTTTCAATTTAGGGTACACAAGTTTCATGTGTTTCATAAATACAGATTTATGGAACGTAGTGATACTTCCTACCCTAACCTCCCTCCTGCCCACACTCCAAACCTTATTTCCTCCTCCCTTTCCTATTCCCACTCTTAATTTTTACATACATCTATTTTGTTTATTTTATACCCACAAAGTTAACTAAGTAAAGAGTTCAACAAACAGTATGAAGAAAAAGCACTGTTTTTTCTGCAGACAAGTGCCATAAACAATAATCAAATCTAAAAATGTTCATTTCACTCCAATACATTACATTTTAGGTATTCTTTTAGTTACCCCAGATTAGGGAAAACATACAATATCTGTTTTTTGGGGACTGGCTTATTTCACCAAGTATAAGGGTTTCCAGTTGCATCCATTTTGTGGCAGAAGAGGATTTCAGGGCCGGTACTGTGCCTTTTTAGGTTAAGCCTCCACCTGCAGTGCTGACATCCCATAGGGGACTGATTCATGTCCCGGCTTCTCCTCTTCTGATCCAGCTGTCTGCTTTGGAGTGGAAAAGCAGTAGAAGATGGACCAAGTGCTTGGGCCCATGTACCCAAATGGTAGGCTTGGAAGAAGCTCCTGGCTCCTGGCTTATGATTGGCTCAGCTCTGCCCAATGACTAGATTTCATTTTTTTGTTTGTTTGTTTACAGCTGAGTAGTACTCCATAATATATATTTTACATAATTCCTTTTTCCAGTCATCAGTTGATGGACATTGGGGTCGATTCTACCTCTTAACTATTGTGAATTGAGCTGCTATAGACATGGGGTACGTAAGAACTTGTAAATGCTGATTTTTTTTAATTTGGGTAAATTCCATGAAGCTAAAAATGCTGCACTGTGCACTTAAAAATCAGTTCAGAGTGGAACTATTGTTGACTGTTCTTGTCATGAAATAATGAAAAAATGGATTGGAAGGGAGGCATCTTTTCCCACATTTCTGTTAATCTAGAGTGCTAGCATTTTTAGTGAAGATAATGTGAAGTAATGTGTTCAAAGAATTAAAAGAGCCAATAATTGCTTAAGATTCTAATTATTATTTCAAAATGTAATGGGAAGAAAATAATGATAAAAGGTAAATTCATTACTAGTTTAAATGAAGGCTTAATATTTTCTTTTATTGAATAATATTTGAATTTGAAGATTCACTTTAGATAATTAAATAAAAATGTGCAGCTATTTAATTTATTCACAATCTATACAAGTAAACAACAAAAATCTACTTCACTGCCATTTAAATGAATAGGATAGTCTCATTGAACACATGCAGTTTTTGATCAAATTGGTGATTAAATTAGAAAGATGTGTTATGGAAGTTTATATTGCCATTTCTTCATATTATACATATATATATATATACACATATATATATATATACATATATGATTGTCAGAAGGGATTTCTGAATAATGTATAATAATTTAGAGTACACAAGCAAGAGTCAATAAATTCTCATATATGATCTTGGTATGCAGATGGATCTGATTCTTAAATCAGTTTTCTACATTTCCCATTAGAACAAATTTTGAGGGACATATTATAGAAAATTCCCTATTCTTTGCATGACATCAGTTTTAAAACAAAGTACAGATCAAATTAATACATAATCAGTGTTCTTGCTAATGGGGGCTTTATTTATCCTGTTAGAAAATAATCCTTTAGCATATAAAACCTAGTTAATTTTTAGAAATTATCAATTAGATTAAAATAAAAATATAAGTGAAGATAGGAAAGAAACGATGTAATGGTGTGCACATACACCAAGATACACATTTTTGTGCATGAGGAGTCATCAAAAAATTCATGAAAATTGGGGCCAGCACTGTGACACTGTGATTCCAGTATCCCGTATCAGAGTTTGTTTCCAATCTAGCTCCCTGCCACCTTGCCTGGGAAGGGATTGGGTTATGGCCCAACGCTTGAAACCTTGACACACATGTGGGAAAGAATTCCTGACTCCTGGATTTGCCTTAGACCACCCAAGCTTCTGCTGTCATTTGAGAGTGAACCAGCTGATGGAAGGTCTCTCTCTCTCTCTCTCTCTCTCTCTCCTGCCTATCAAATAAATACATCTTTACATCTTTTAAACAGATTTATGAAAATGCACTTGTTTACCATATAGGCATACATAGATTATGCATCCACAGACACACAAACACATATATTCTCTCTCTCTATGTATATATATAAATGTGCAGAAATACACAACCTTGGAATAATCAAATAGGGACACCTTTCTCAGAATGTATTCCCATCATTAACAGACACATGTTTGTGTTATGATTATTATTGAATAACTCTAATCATGTGTATATTGATTTGCAGCTATGCATATGAATATATCTACCATTTCTCTAATAATAAGTAAATTAGAGATTTAAACTAAAATCTCCAAATATTTACTGATGTGACATCTCTCATAATTGTTTTCCTTCATTCAAGTTATGCATGTTTTGCTAGTTGAGGTACCATGGATGGCATGCAGTCCTGTAGCCAACTGTTTCTCCCATCCCATACTGCCTAGAAGTACTCAGCCTGAAGAGCATTTGTACGGCTCGATGAAAGCACCAACATAGGGATCACACCTCAGCAAGTCTGGGTGCAATCCTCAAAAAATAGCTTATTCACTGAAGCAGAGAATGATATACACTGGGCAAGAAAGGTTGGCCCCTGTCATCATCATTCCCGCTGTCCAAAAGTCATTTCTCTTTCCCTCTGCAGGTTTTGTATATTATTGTTCAGTAAACATTAACTCCTTGAATCCACCTACCCATATGCTTTAGGAAGAATACACTTTGTTGTTTACTGCTGTTGAGCTTGACAATGCAATGCAATGACCTTTAAGAGTGCACATTCCTACACTTTGACTTTAGCTTCAGAGAACTAATTTGCTTTTGCCATTGATACAGTGGTACAGATGCTACAAGCAGCCAAAAATTTAAACAGAAATAAATAAAACAAAATCTCCAGGTTAGTGATTGACTGTCCTAATTAGTCTGCTCAAATTTTAAACTTAAAAAATTGAAGTAAATAGGCAAAACAAAACTATTTCTTATGATTTTTCTACTCTGTTTTCTATGACAGCATTCCGAGGAAATTGGATATTTGAAAAAAAGAAAGAACAATGAATTTATTGTATTTGGCAAAATCATGCAACAATCTAGCTAAACATATTGCAATGTCAAATACAAGAGCGGACACTATACTTACCTTTTTTATTTATTTATTTTTTTTGCTGATTTTAAACTATATTCACAGTGTTGTAAAACACAAGTCAGCTTTAAAAGTGCCAACACAGCTAAACCAATAAATACACCATATCTTCACATTACAGTAGGTGTTGAAAAATTCATGAGTTGCTAACATCGTAGTAGGAAATGTATTATTTATTTCTACTAACAAAAATTAATAAAAAGGAATAATCAGTTTAATTATATGAGCTTTGTAGTTCTTCCTTTAATATTTGGAAGAAAAACATTATTATTTGTGATTTATTCAACTTACTGCAAAATGTGAAAGTGAATTTCAGACTTCATCTTGAAATGTGAAACAGCAAAGCTTCAAGTTGTCACAGCTAATGACAAGCATTTAGAAATTCTGTTGCTAGTTCTCACTTCATTCTAAACATGTTCTGAAACGTTGGCGTGTCAGAAGACTATCTCCGGCTCTGTCTGCCCAGAAGATTTACTAGAATTATTTATTTTTTTGAGTGAGAAACTTATAGTCAAACTGAAACCAATAGGAAAAGTAAATGCTGCAATTGATATGGTATATTATCTTTTAAACAATTAAAAAATCTTATTGAACATAAGCAGATCAAATCTCAATTTATGCAAAATATTTCAAACTTTAATCACCCAGTCATTCTCTCTAGTCCCAAGGAATTCATCTTTTGCCCATCACCTGTAGGTCACTTGACCCACGCTAGACCTAATGTAATGTTTCATGCAGAAAAAGTATAAGTATCTTCCATTTTTACATTTATTGCAAGGAAAAACGTTTGGTAAGAACATTACAAATGCTAACATTGGACCTATAAATTGAATTTAAAATATATATTTACTGTGAATCTGCATTCCTACAGGGAATATTTTATAATGTTGAAAAAGTGATGTTAAATTTTTGAGTTAAAATTCCAAGTCAAATAGGAAATTCCATTATTTTATTTCAGTGAGTATTTAGAGCAAAACTCATGTTAAAAATCTTTATAGTCATGTCCTAGTTATTTAGAAGATATATTTCAGTGCATTTCAGATGAATCATAGCCCATTTTCCACTATTATAATGAAATACCTAAGCCTGCATACTTTGTAAACAAAAGAGATTTGCTTAGCTCATTGGCATAGTGGCAGTGGACTCCTGTGAAGTCCCTGTGGCAGGTGGTAGCACAATAATGAGAGTCTGTACACAAGAACCAGAGTGAGAGCGAGAGCGAGAGAGCTAGAGAGAGAGAGAGAGAGAGAGAGAGAGAGAGAGAGCCAGCGAGCTCACAGAGAAAGTGAGGAAGGCAGAGCCACTTCTCAACAGGCAGCCTTGCCCTTTTATAACCACTCTCTAACTCTAGAAGATTCCACCATCTCAACGTCACCACACTAGGGACCCAGTTTCCAATACATTAATGCTCAGGGAATAAACAGAACCCAAATCAAAGCAACATGGGATATTGTTATAGAATAATTCATAATACACATAATTATCTAATAAATAAATAGTACAGTTTAATATATAATGAAAAAAGGCTGGCACCGCAGCTCACTAGGCTAATCCTCCACCAGTGGTGCTGGCACTCCGGGTTCTAGTCCCGGTTCGGGCGCTGGTTCTGTCCCAGTTGCTCCTCTTCCAGTCCAGCTCTCTGCTGTGGCCCGGGAGTACAGTGGAGGATGGCCCAAGTGCTTGGGCCCTGCACCCGCATGGGAGACCAGGAAGAAGCACCTGGCTCCTGGCTATGGATTGTCACAGTGCGCCTGCTATAGAGGCCTTTTGGGGGGTGAACCAATGGAAGGAAGACCTTTCTCTCTGTCTCTCTCTCTCACTGTCTAACTCTGCCTGTCAAATATATATACATATATATATATATATATATAATGAAAATAAAATGATAGAATACTATAATAAAACTTTGCATTTATAAATTTGTAATATTGGGGCTGGCGCTGTGGTATAATGGGATACCTGTAGTGCTGGCACCCCATATGGGCACCGGTTCGAATCCCGGGTGCTTCACTTGCTATCCAGCACTCTGCTAAGGCCTAGGAAAGCAGTAGAAGATAGCCCAAGCACTTGGGCCCCTGCACCTGCATGGGAGTCCTGGAAGAAGCTCCCGGCTCCTGGCTTCGGATCAGCGCAGCCCCAGCCATTGAGGCCATTTGGGGAATGAAACAGCAAATGGAAGACCTCTCTCTCTCTCTCTCACTCTCTCTCTCTCTCTCTCTCCCTCTCTCTGCCTCTCCTCTCTGTGTGTAACTCTGGCAAGCAAAATAAATAAATCTTTAAAAATTCATATTAAAATCTTTTGTAGAAGTTCACATAGTTTCTTACTAGTGCAATATAAGTGTGCATTTTTATGTTTGTATATATTTGTGTGTCTGAAGTAATAGTGGCCTGGTTCAATGCATTTGAATTGTGATGAATATTCAATCCCTTTCCCATACTTGCAAGTTTATGTTTGTTGTTTCAGATAGCTGAGGAATAAAAAAAAATTAGCTTATATTCCAACAAGGTAGTTACTTTTAATTTAAAATTTTGTAATGGTCAGTTTTCTATAGAAACATATCAGAGAATCAAAATATGGAAAGGATATCCAGAATGAAAAAGAGAGATCCAGAAAAACATATTGAAAAGGTAAACTATTTCTAAAATAGAAAGTACTACAGATGTTATTTTGAAAGATTGATGAAAGCAGCAGCAATCTTTCACAAGTATGACAAGGTCACCATGTGCTACTCAGGGCTGGGAGGTTAGGGCACAGAAAGAACACATAAACCATGCAAGACAGCTCCAATGTGTGCTCCAATTAATTGAATCCTGGACCAGAATGATAGCTCCACACAAGCTAAACTTAATTTTGTTATTCACAATCTTTTTTTTTTTAAAGAAAGAAAATTATTTTCATTTACTTGAAAGGCAGAGTTACAGAGAGAGAGGGAGAGATCTTCCATCTTCTGGTTTTCACCCCAGTGACCACAGGGACTGAAGCTAGTTCAGAAGCCAGCAGACACATGCGGGTCTCCCATGTGGGTAACAGGTGCCCAAGCACCTGTGCAGTATTTCTGTGCCTTACCTCAGGCACATCAAGGAGATGGAACAGTTATGGAGCAGCTGGGGCACAAACTGGTGCCTATATGGTATGCTAGCATTGCAGGCTAGTACTTAATCTGTATGCCACAACTCTAACATCAATTACTCCCAATCTTTTTCCCATCACCTAGGACATGCTTGGCATGTAGTTAGCATGTGACAAATATAAATGATTATATGAATGAATGAACTACTTGAATAAACTCACCAATAAGTAAAACAAAAAAAATCATCAGATAAGAAATGAGATTTTAAATATTAAGGTCATAGAATGATTATTTTAATTTCTTTACAACTTCAATATAGTCCATTTAAATATGAAAAAACTTATAGTTTCCCCAACGGACATAGTAAGTATTTTTATCTTATTTTTAATGTTCAGCTTATAAATGAATGAATTTTCAATTGACTTTATACATATAAACATGGATTGTGAAACTTTTATTTGATTTTAAGCAATCACAATTTTGGTGAAAAGATGAAGTATGATCATACTAATATCACATATCAAGAAATGATATTTAATATGGTGTCTTTTGTTTATGCTATGAAACATAGTAAATATAGCATCACAATTATACCATAGGATAATGAATTATTTGCATGAAGAACTAAATTAACATGTCAAATTGCTGTTGACCTTAATTATATTGCACTGTGAATATTTTGCTTGTTACACTCCGATACTCAGTATTTCTTCAGATAAAATAAAAAGCTCCTGAAAGAAATACTATTTCAAACATAAATTTGTCAATAGATATGCATTTCCACTCCAAATGAAAATGCATTTATATTTTACTCATTTTTATATTCATGGAAGTTTTCATTTCCATTCTGCAGATAAGCACAGCTTAACTTCAATTTTCTGTGTTCCAAACCTATTTCGATGAAAAGTGAGCTGAAGTGTTTTTATTGTCTTCTTCAAGGTTGTTGGAAGTTACCATAGGAAGATTTTATAGTCTGTCTTTCTAACAGTCCCATTTAATGGTATATTCAATATGAATACTTCATTTAATATTTAACAGATTTTCAGTAAAAAAAAGGAACAAAATAAAAGTGTGGCATTATTACTTGGAAGTCCTTGAGAAATTTGTTTTGTTTACTTTTTGTTTTTTTAAGATTTATTTATTATTTGAAATACATGGAGAGAGAGGGAGAGGGAGACAGAGAGAAGTCTTCTGCCTGCTCTTTGACTCCCCTAGATGGCCACAAGGCCAGCTCTGACCCAGGTTGAGTCAGGAACTTCACAAGGACTAGTGAGTTACAGGATCTCAAACACTTGGGCCGTCATTTGATGCTTTCCCAGCCCATTAGCAGGGAGCTGGACAGGAATTAGAGTAGCCAGGACTTGAAACAGTGGCTATATGGGTTGTTGGCAACACAGGTAATGGTTTTACACACTTCACCTGCATGCTGGCCTGAAAGTACTTTAAATATTCCATATAGGGGCCGGAGCTGTGGCAGAGTGGGTAAAGTTTCCCCCTGCAGTGCCGCATCTCATATGGGTGCTGGTTTGAGTCCCAGCTGCTCCACTTCCTATCTAGCTCTCTTCTGTGGCCTGGGAAAGCAGTGGAAGTTGGTACAAGTCCTTGGGCTCCTGCACCTGCATGGGAAACCTGGAAGAAGCCCCTGGCTCCTGGCTTTGGATTGGCTCAACTACCGCTGCTGCAGCCAATTGGGAAGTGAACCAGCAGAAGGAAGCCCCCCGCCCCATGTCTCCTTTTGCCTCTCCTTCTCTCTGTGCATAACCCTGACTTTCAAATAAATAAATAAATCTTTTAAAAAATGTTCCAAATATTTCTCTAATTATGTAACATTCTTGTAGTTTTTTTTTTTTAAAGTCACAAATTGAACACATCGAAGTATTCCTTTAAAATGATGGCTGGCACTGTGGATCAGCAGGTTAAAGCACCTGGCCCAAAGCACTGGCATCCCATATGGGTACCAGTTCTAGTCCTAGCTGCTCCTCTTCCAGTTCAGCTCTCTGCTATGGCCTGGGAAAGCAATAGAAGATGTCCCACGTCCTTGGGCCCCTGCCCTTATATGAGAGGCCCTGAGGATGCTCTTGGCTTATGGCTTTGGATCAGCACAGCTTCGTTTCGGCCATCTGGGGAGTGAACCAATGGACGGAAGACCTCTTTCTCTGTCTCTACCTATCTCTGTAACTCTGTCTTTCAAGTAAATGAAATTAATCTTTAAAAATATTTATTTAAAGTATGGATCATTTTTACCCTAGTGATAGAGCGATGTCTATGATGCCTGTATCTCACGATGGGGTACCTGAGTTTGATACACAGCTCCAGCTTCTGACCCCAGCTTCCTGCTTATGCAGACACTGAAAGTATAGTGATGGGGCAAGTATAATTTTTAATCATTATTTCCATTTTAAAAACTCATAAAGGTTTTGCAGTTTTCTTTAGTAGTTGGTTTTACACAGCTGCATATTATTGGTATTCTAATCTGCTAATCAACCCAAATGATAACTCAACCCATACATGCTTGCTTTCAATTAACAGCAGTAATAGAATTGTTATTGATTTCAGTATGTGACAAATACATAACCATTTCTGTGAGTGTTCTAGTAACTAAAATCTATTTATCTTCCAAAAATACATTTTCCAAACTATATTCAGCCATACCATTGTCCATCACAATGTTAAGAAATGTGTGTCAATATGCATCCATTTAAGATTGACTAGTGTTATTTTTGCCAGTCTAGATATTGTCAATTCAAATTCAAACATAAAAAAGAAAATCCTACAGTGCATAAGGTTTATCTGCTTGCCATATTTTTTTGTTTGTTTTTAAGAATGCATTTGGTGATAATAGCTTTGGTTCTTCACAAGAATAACCTATTAACATGCCTTGAGCAATTGAGACACACAGCCAAGGTCATACAAAGGAGCATACTATTTTAGGGTACTCACTATGCCTTCATGTTCAGGTATAAGGGGAGCAACACTAGTAAATCTCCATTAAAGGCAAAGTAGTCTGTATGTGTGTGTGTATGCATGTGCATGTCTGTTTAATGATGCTCCCTCTAGCCTGGTGAGCCAACATCACAGTAAGGGAAAAGAAAAACAATCTAACATTAATGTGAATGTGAGATTGCTTTCAAAGTGTTCCACACTATAAATTTCTGTCTCAGCAGAGTCTCAGAATTAGAAACATTCCTCCCTCACTTTTCTGAAATTGGACAAGGTAATGGCAAAGGAAACTTTCACAAACTCCACTGACAAAGGTTACAAGAACCAAGAAAGTCATGTAGAAAGATAAAAAATTTTAAATGACTTTGTTTCTGGGTGCTATTAATTTAACTTTACTGAAAGGTGAATATGAAAGTCAATAGAAGCAGTCATATCAAAGGAGAAATCTTGAGGCTGCTAACTGTAGTGTGGATTATACCCATATATGTATCAGACAGACTTTTATGAGAAAGGTCCCATCCAAGGCAATTTTGGTGCTGGCTCATACCAGCATACACTTGGTGCCCTTTCTCCAATTTATGATCAGTTGGTTACATTATATGGGCAGCTTGAATTCAGCAATTGATGTCAACAAAATCGCTAAATCAGAATTTTCCCCCTAGCAGTCTGATTGACAAGCACTACCGCTTTCATTAGTGCGATATTTTAATGATTCTAACACTGGCTCTGAAAGGTAGGACCCAGATTATTAGCAAATATTTCACAGGGACATTGTTAAATATTCATATTTTTAATTTTCATTCCAGATCTACTGAAACAGAATATCTGAGAAGTGTCCAGAAATTCATTTTTAACTATAATCCTTTGAGTGAATGGAATACATACCACAATTTGTAAGATACACCTTAAAGAAAATAAAGTTTGTGTGTGTGATTGTGTGTGTGTATGTGACAGACACAGAGAGGGAAAGGGGAAAGAGAGAGAGAGAGAGAGAGAGAGAGAGAGAGAGAGAGATGAAGAGAGAGAGAGAGAAACTAAGAAACTGACGAATAATAATATATTTCTAATTACAAGAAAGAAATAAATCATTGCACAAAATTTCCGAGGAATAATTTGTATCATAAAAGAATGTCTTGAGATAGAAATAACTTAAAGGACAGAATTATATTCTAGTGGCCTGTAGTACTATCACAAGCATTTCTCTGTGAATGTGGTTTATTTCTTAAGTTTAGCTCTGTTAGTGGGACATACCACTACTCCAGGTACTATGTCACACTGTAACTGATCTATACAAATTTTAATTTTCTAAATTACTTTTCTAACTTTTAATTGTCTAAAAGTTTTCTCAATCCCTTAGTGGTTAAGATTCTAAGTGGAAGGAAGAACCAGAAAGATATTAAAAACCCACATCCATAATTAAATAACTTGTTGATTGGCAATTTATTCATTTAAATTCACATATAACTAACTGAATTCCTTCTTCTATCCTTTTCAATTAAATTTATCAGTTTGAACCCAATATCACTTACCAATAAATAAAAATTGGTTACCAATTCATAACAATTTAAAATTATTAAAAGTCATTACTCAGATGTCAGTAATTTATGTTTATTTCCCTTGGCCTACTCTTTTTAAAATTTTATTTAAGTTATACAGTTTTCATATATTCCATATATACAGATTTAGGAATGTAATGATACTTCCCCCGTAACCTCCCTCCCATCCCTACTCCAACCTTTTCCCTCACTTCTCATATTTCTACTGAATTTTTACAAAGATCTATTTTCCATATACTTAATGATTTCAGTTGACCCTACACTAAGTAAAAAAATTCAATAAATATTATGGAGAGAGAAAAAAAAAACACTTCCTCAACAGAAGAAGCAAGTACTATAAAAATCATAATATCTCAAAATGAATATTTTACTCCAATACATTAAATTTCAGGTACTGTATTAGTTATGTCAGATCAAGGAAAATAATGATATCTTTCTTTTTTGAACTGGCTTATTTCACTTAGTATAATGGTTACCAGTTATATCCATTGCATTGCAAAAGACAGGATTTCATTTTTCTGTTTACATCTGAGTAGTACAATCAACAATTGATGGACATCTGGGTTGACACCATATTTTAGCTATTGTGGATTCAGCTGCCGTGAACCTGAGAGTATAGATTATTCTTTCATATGCTGATTTCATTTGGTTTGGGTAAATTTACAGGAGTGGAATGGCTGGGTCATATGGTAGGTCTATATTCAGATTTCTGAGGTATCTCCATACTGTCTTCCACATTGACTGCACCAGTTAACATTCCCAACAACAGTGAACCAGAGTATCTTTTTCTTCACACCCTGCCAGCATTTGTTGTTTGTTGATTTTTGTATAAGAGCAATTTTAACTGGAGAAAGGTGAAACTTCACCATGTTTTTTGTTTGTTTGTTTTTTGCATTTCCCTGATTGCTAGTGATCCTGAGCATTTTCTCAAGAGTGTGTTGACCTTTTTAACGTCCTCTCTTAGAGAATGTCTGTTCAAGTCCTTTGCCTGTTTCCTAACTGGATTGTTTGTGTTGTTGTTGTTGAAGTTCTAGAGCTCTTAATAGATTCTGGTTGTTAATCTTTTATCAGTTGCATAATTTGCAAATATAATCTCCCATTCTATCAGTTGCCTCTTCACTTTGCTGAGTGTTTCATTTGCAGTGCAGAAGCTTCTCAGCTACATGTAATCCCATTTGTCAATTTTGGATTTGATTGTCTATGCTTTTGACGTCTTTTCCAAAAAGTCTATACCTATGTAAATGTCTTTCAGAGTTTCCTCAATGTTCTCTATTAAGAAGATGGTATCAGGTCATAGATTTAGGTCTTTGATCCATTTTGATTAGATTTTTCTGTAAGGTGTAGGATATGGGGCTAGTTATAAGTCCATACATGTAGATATAGTTTTCCCAGCACCATTTGTTAAAGAAATTATCCTGGGGGCTGGCACTGTGGTGCAGCACCAGCATCCCATATGGGTGCCAGTACTAGTCATGGCTACTCTTCTTCCTATCCAGCTCTCTGCTGTGGCCTGGGAAAGCAGTAGAAGATGGTCCAAGTGCTTGCGCCCCTGCACCCACATGGGAGACCAAGAAGAGGCTCCTGGCTTTGGATTGGCACAGCTCCTGCCGTTGTGGCCACCTTGGGAGTGAACCAGTGGATGGAAGACCTGTATCTCTCTATCTCTACCTCTCTCTGTAACTCTATCTTTCAAATAAATAATAAAAATAAAAAAGAAAGAAACTATCCTTGCTCCAGAGATTGATTTAGCTCGTTTGTCAAAGGTAAGTTAGTTGTAGATGCATGGATTGATTTCTGGAGTTTCTATTCTGCTACAATTGTCTAAAGTCTGTTTTTGTGCCAATACCAGGCTTTTTTCTATTATAACTGCCCAGTAGTATGTCTTGAAATCAGGACTTGTCATACCTTCAGTTTTTGTATTTGTTGTATAAGAATGCTGTAGATATTCGTGGTTTCTTTGATTTCTGTATTAATTTTAGCATTGTTTGTCTGAGAAGAATGCTGCTGGCATTTTGATTGGGATCACATTTAATCTATAAATCACTTTTGATAGTATGGACATTTTGATGAGGTTGCTTCTTCCAATCCATTTTTTTTCCATTTCTAATGTCTTCTATTTATTTCTTTAATGTTTTGTAATTTTTGTTTTAGAGATCTTTGAAATACTTGTTAAATTTATTCCAAATTTTATTATTCTTTTTGGAGTTATTGCGAATGGGGCTGATCATAAAAGTTCTTTCTCAGCCATGGCATTGTCTCCATATGAAAGGACTGTGGATTTTTCCATATTGGTTTTGTATCGTGCCACTTTGCCAACTCTTTTATGAGTTCCAATAATCTCTTAGTAGCATTCTTTGAAAACCCTCTATGTTGAATCATGTCATCTGCACATAGGAATAGTTTGATTTCCTCACCTCCAGTTTGTATCTTTTGATTTCTTTTTCTTGACTAGGTTCTGCCTAAAAAATCCAGAACTATATAAAATATGGCTGGTGAGAATGGGCATCCTTGTCTATTTCTGGATGTTAGGGAAAAAGCTTCCAGCTTTTCCCCAATCAATTGGCTGCTAGATAGTGTGTCATAAATTACCTTGATTATTTTGAGGAGTGTTCCTTTTATACTCAATTTGCTTAAGGTTTTCATCATGAAAGGATGTTGCATTTTATCAAATACTTTCTCTGCATCTATTTTGATAACCATGCAGGTTTTGTTCCTCAGTTTGTTGATGCGATGTGTCAGATTTATTGATTTGTGAATGTAGAACCATTCCTGCAAACCAGAGAAAAATCCCACTTGGTCTTAATGAATGGTTTCTCTGATGTGCTGTTGCATTCGATTAGCTAATATTTTGTTGAGGATTTTTGCTACTGTGTTCATCAGGGATATTGGCCCATAGTTCTCTTTCTCTGTTACAACTTTTTCTGTCTTAGGAATTAAGGTGATTAAAGCTTCATAGAAGATGTTTTGGAGAATTCTCTCCTTTTCAAGTGTTTTGAATAAATTCAGAAGAATCGGAATCAGTTCTTCTTTAAATGTCTGATAGAATTTAGTATTGAAGAGGTCCTTGGCTTTTCTATTTTTCATGGATGTGTGTCTTTAATACTGATTCAATAACTGTCTTGGTTATTGGTATGTTTAGGTTTTCTATATCGTCAAGACTCAATTTGGTAGATTGTACATGTCTAGGAATATATCCATTTCTTTTAGGTATCACAGTTTGTTGGCATGTATCTCTTTATAGTAATTCTTGAAGATTCTTTTTATTTCTGTGATGTCTGTTGTTATATTTTCTTTTTGATCTCAAATTTTTTTTTTGATTTGGGTCTTCTCTCTCTTTTTTGGTTATTTCCATCAAAAATGTATAAATTTTATTCTTTTCAAAAAAAACACAAAGCTCTTCATTTCACTGATCTTTTGTATTGTTTTATTTTTGTTTGAATTTTGCTTATTTCTTTTATAATTTCAATTATTTCTATCCTCCTAATAATTTGGAGTTTGGTTGATTGTTTTTCTACATCCTTGAGATGCATTCATAGCTCATTTATTTGGTACCATTCTAATTTCTTTATCTAGGCACCGATTGCTGTAAACTTCTCTCTTAATGCTGCATTTGCCATTTACAATAAGTTTTGATATGATGTATTGCTATAATCATTGTTTCCAGAAATTATTTGATTTCTCTTTTGATTTCTTCTATGGACCACTGTTCATTTGGGAACATGTTGTTCAGTTTCCATGTATATTCAAATGTTCCAGAGATTCTTGAGTTGTTGATTTTCAGCTTTATTCCACGTGATCAAAGAAGGTGCATGGTATGATTTCAACTTTTTTTTTTTTGTTTGCTGGGAATCGATTTAGGCCCAGCATATGGTCTATCATAGTTAATTCTTTTGGTCCATTGCTGACTTTTGTCTGGTTTATCTGTCTATTTCTGAAAGTGGATTATAGATGTCCCTACTTATTATTGCATTAGAGTCTATGTCTCCCTTTAGAGCCATCAAAATTTCTTTTAAATAACTAGGCTCCCTGTAATTGGGTTTGTATAAATTTATTATAGTCAGATCTTCCTTTTGAATTGATCCCTTAGTTATTAAATAGCACCCTTCTTTTTCTCTTTTAACAGTTTTTATGTTATAGTCTATTTTGGATGATATTAGAATGGCTACACTAGCTCTTTTTTGGTTTCTGTTAGCATAGAATGTCTTTACCATCCTTTAACATTTGGTCTGTTTGTATTTTTGTTAGGGAGATGTGTTTCTTGTAGGCAAAAAATGGATGAGTGTTACTTTTTTTATCTATTCAGCCAGTCTGTATCTTTTAACTGGAGATTAGAGACCATTTACATTCAAGGTAACTATTGATAAGTAATGACTTGATTCTGGCATTTTGCCATAAATATTCCTACGGTTTACTTTGGATATCTTTTGCACTTTTACTAGGGTATTTTCTGGCTTCTCATTCTTTCATGATGACTATCTTTCTGTGTCTCTTTGTGTAGCACATCCTTAAGCATCTTTTGTAGGGCTATAAGAGTGGCAACAAATGCTTTCAATTAAATTTGTTATGGAATGTCTTTATTTCACCTTCATTCATAAATAAGAGCTTTGCTTGGTACAATATTCTGTGTTGATAGTTTCTTTTAATAGTTGGACTATATCTCAACATTCCATTCTAGCCTGTGAGTTTCCAATAAGTCAGCTGCGAGTCTATTTGGAGATCCTCTTCAAGTGATCTGGTGTTTCTTTTGTGCATATTTTAGAATCTTTTCTTTATATTTTACTTTGGAAAGTTTGACTGTAATATATTGTGGTGAAGAGCTTTTCTGGTCATGTCTGTTAGGACTTCTAGGGTTTCCTTTACTTGGACTTCTCTCTTTCTACAAATTAGAAAAGTTTTCTGTAATTATTTCACTAAATATGCCTCATAGTCTCTCCTCTCTTTCTACACTTTCAGGAACTCCTAAGACCTGTATGTGGAATCATTTGATAGTATCCCATAAATCTCCAATATTGTTTTTGCATGTTCTATTGTCTTTTATGATTTTTTTTTTGTTTTTTGGTCTGTCAAATCCAAAGATTTGTCTTCTAGTTTGGATATTCTTTCTTCTGCCTTGTTAAGTCAGCTCTTAAGGCTTTCCAATACATTTTTTATTTAACCTATTGAAATTTTCATTTCTAATATTTAATTTTGATTTCTGTTCAAAATCTCAATTTCCTCTGAAAATTTTCAATCATGTCATGTATGGTATTCTTCAGTTTGTAGATTTGCTTCTGATTTCTTTTGAATTATCCTGTAATTAATTTTTTGAATTCCATTTCTGGCATTTCTTTAATCTCTTCATCTTCACATTCTAACATTGAAATATTGTTCTGTTTCTTTAGTAGGGAAGGAGTGTATCATGGTGTCTTTCTTATTCTTGTTTCTTAAATTTCTACATTTGTTTTTAGGCATTTGGTGTTGAATTTTGTTTTTTGTTTTTCCTTAGCTGGCTTTTATCTTTTATCTATGCCTCTGTGGCTTTGTGGGATATCTGTACTTCCAGTGAATACCAAGCGATGTGTGTTGAGCTTGGCCAGGGAGCTCTGATCAGTGTCACAAGGAGGGGTAAGTATCCAGGGTAACACCCAAACTGGTCTTGGTACATCTCAATAGCTAGTTATACCTTGCACCTTCTCATCAGAGTTCAAGGCTCCCACAGTTGCTGGATCTAGAGGCTCTCTTCCCTGCCAGCCCAGTTCCCAAGATCACTCCACCTAGGTGTCTTGAAGCTGGAAGGCTGTGGGTACCACATCATCTCACGTTGTTGCCCAGCCACCTCCCAGCCACGTCCAAAGTCAGTGGGGATTGAGGATTGTTCCCTCTGCTAGAATCTCTGGATCACATGCATGCACAAGAACCATCAGCCCAATGCTGCTCCCTGCCTACCACTAACACTAATCAAGAAGGCGTCTTTTCTCAGCCAGTTGTTGTGCCTGTACACAAAGACTTGCGCAGTTGCCTCGGAAACCCAAAATAAGCCTGCCATTTCTCATCTGGGCAGTGGGTGCTGTTGTGGGATAATTTGGATGAGATAAATGTGCCCCCTCTACTTCCATTGGGTCCATGGGCAACCACTAGAAACTGTCATCAGCTTCCAGCCCCCAGGGCACTAGTCTAGACCCACGCTATGCTTTCCCTCTGGCTATATCACCATGTGTGGCTGCCATCCGACCTCACTTCTCTTCCAAACTGCTGCCCACCCTGGTTCTTGGCTGCTGCAGCTCTGGTGATGTTGTGCTGTGTGTCCACATCCTTCACACAGGTCCATGGTGTTCCTCTTCCTCTTGTAGGACCATCAGTATGGTTTTCTTTCCAATTATCCCAGGAGAGTGCACCTTCTACAGTTCTTCCCTTACTGTTTATCTTTAGCCTAGTTCATGTTTTTCCCTAATCTGCCATCTAGGAATCTCTCACAGTAATTTGTAGCTATATTCCAAATATTTCAAGCCTAACTTGCTGAATGTAACTTGTAAAGCAAGCAGATAGTGAAATGTATTTGTCTGAATAAAAAAAAATGCTTATGAAATGAAAAATACTTTTTCCGATGAAACTTTGATGACATCAGGCAGACACAGCCTCTTTCTAGTCCACCTATTGTCACTTCAACTAACTTCAGAGTGAGTCTTATTCCACTACTTTCTAGCCTTGTCTCTGAGCCTCATTTTTATTATTTTATAGTATATATATATATATACTATAAAATAATAAAAATTATATATATAATGCCTATCTCCTAATATTGTTGTATGAATTAAACATAAAAATGTTGATTCTGATCATATTGCTAATGTCTAAAATATTGTAAACACCTAGTAAATATATATTCCTCTAATTTTATGGACCTCATTTCAAATTTACAACATAATTCACCCTATTAATGAACTTAAAAAAGAGAAATTATTTAGAATATAAAAACAAGTAGAGAAAATATTTGATAATTTATAACACTAATTTTTAATTAGAACATTGATATGGATGCTTGGTACAGCACTTAAAATACTGATTAGGGTTTCCACCTTCTATAGCTGAATGTCTGCATTTGAGGTTTGAGTTCTGGTTCCACTTTTGATTCCAGTTTCCTTCTAACACACACTCGGGAGGCAGAGGGCTGTGGCTTGTTAATCTGAGTATGTGCAAGTGATGTGGAAGATTAGGACTAACCTCCAGGTTCCTGGCTTCAGCTGGGTTCAGCCTTGGCTATTACAGACACCACGAGAGTAAATCAAAGGCTGGAAGACCTCTGTCTCTGTTTCTATGTGTCTGTCTTTGAATTGAATAAATGAAAGTAAATGAATACTTTTTAAAAAATATATAATTTCAGCATGTAAAGTAACCCTTCATTCAATCAAGGGCTCTATAAGAAACTAAAAGCTAACATCATATATAATAATGAAAAATGGTATGCTTTTTCCTATCATCAGGGACAGAACAAGGATATTTACTGTCTTCCATTCTACTTGATATTGTATTTTAAGGTCTAGTCAGTATAACATAATTAGTAATATATATATATATATATATATATATATTCAAATTGAAATGGACGAAATAGGGCCCGGCACTGTGGCGTAGTGGGTAAAGCTGCTGCCTGCAGTGCCTGCACCCAATATGGGCACTAGCTCGAGTCCTGGCTGCTCCACTTCTAATTCAGCTCCCTGCTAATGTTCTTGGGAAAGGAGTGGTAGATATCTCTGCACCCACTGAGGAGATCCTGAAGGAGCTCCTGGCTCCTGACTTCATACTGACCCAGCTCTGGCCATTGTGGCCATTTGGGGAATGAACCAGTTATTTACCATGTGCATATTGGTTATCCATTTGGTTTCAACAGACAACTGACCTAAAGTAAGACTGATGGAAGATCAATCTCCCAGTTGCTTGTCTTTCAATCCAGTTCTCCGCTATGGCCTGGGAAAGCAGTAGAAGATGGCCCAAGTCCTTGGGCCCCTGCACTCACATGGGAGATCCGGAAGAAGTTCTTGGCTCTTGGCTTCAGACTGGCACAGTTCTGGCCATTGCAGCTATCTGGTGAGTAAACCAGTTAATGGAAGACTTCTTTCTCTCTGCCTCTCCTTCTCTGTGTAACTCTGACTTTCAAGTAAAATAAATCAATCTTTAAAAAATGGAATCAATAAAATGCAGTCCACAGAAAATTTGGATGTAGAATTTGGATGGACACCGATTGATCATGGTATCTCTAGGAATAAAATAGATGAATAATCTATGGACTTTTTATTTGTATCTGCTTAAAAGGAAAATCTCTAGGCCTGGTAGCCAAATATATGACCTAAGTCTCCAGACTAGAGTATCATATGTTTCCCAAATTTAAGTCAATTCACAGAGCAAAGCAAAACCTAGTCACTAAAGAAGGAATCTGTGCTATTACCACACGTGTAGAGATACAAAAATGAAAAGCATAATTCCCTCACCGCATTGAGGACATTTACTCTCTTTATGTATTCTACTCTTTCACTGCAAAGACAGAAGTAACCAAGCGCTTAGAGGATCACCGAACTTTGGCTCTGAATTACACTGACTCTTATAACCTAAGAGCCGAAGTAGGGACTTGAAAGTGTTCAGGTGATAATTGAAGTGTAACTCACAATGAACTCACCCATTCACTGACTTCTTGGAGGTTATTATGCCCAGTTTCTGAGTGTGCCATTTTAATTGACGTACATGGAGACTGAATGGATTAGTCCAGCTCAATTCATTTACTTGACTTCTCAAATTATGAAGTGTGAACCACTGTGGTAGGATAAATGGAAGTCCTTGGATTTTCTCTTGTAATAGAAGTAGTGAGATTTGATGAGAATTTCATAAAATGATTCTACCATCAAAGATATGAAAGAAGTAGAAGGGAAAAAAACTTATATTACCTTCATATAATTCCCCAGTTTGTCCTGTGAAAATGAGACAAATCATGGTGAATGACTGCTGACCATAACTCATCAGTGGAGACTGCAATTTTATCTGGTGCTATTATTGTATCTTTACTGGGGCAATCAATATTTCTTCTGACACGCTGTTTGTAGTTTTTGACCTGGAAAATTTATTTTTAACCAATAATTTGTAAGGATATTTGGACAACATTGTAACCTTGATAGTGTTGCCTCAGGGCTATGTCAATATTCACATTATCTGTCATAATATAGTCTAAAGAATTCTTAAATGTCTTGACATTCCACAAAATATTATATTGATCCAGTGTATTAAGGTCTCTCTGCTGGTTATGAGGAGGAAGTAGTAAGCAATTTAAACATCTTGTTAAGACCCATGCAAATTGAAAGGTGAAAAGTAACCTCAGAAACAAAATTGAAAGCTAAACACAAAAGGAAGTTTCTGGAGATTTAATGGTGTTGATAATGTTGAGATACCCCAGTAAGATGAAAGGCAAGTTAATGCACTCCTTATCACTGATCTTGAGTTGAAATCACAATGATTGTTAGTGATGAACCAACATGAATCACATTTGAGTATTCAAATTTGACCTATTGAAGGAATTACTGATGAAACTGCCAGTTTTTAGTGGGGAACTGGACAAGAGAATGCTTTTCAGCAAGTTTATATCACAATACAAACTAATATACCAGTTAGTCTTTTTCCATCTGAAAACCCACTGATAAATAAAGTGTTTATTGCAAATAGGTTGCCCTGAATGGCCCCTCAGAAATGCACCAATAGACATTAAAGTGCACAATTCTGGGATTTGGATCTCATTTAGCTTTCTTTTGCAGAAAACTATTCTATTCCTCATTATGACCTTCAAATCCACTAGTAGGTCTTTTGGATATTAAATGTCCTAATAAGTGATAAGATAGTCTTTCACATCATGGAATTCTCCACCATAATTATTTACCATGTACCTATTGGTTATTAATTTGGTTTCAACAGACAACTGACCCAAAGTAAGAATATGCAAAGTCACACACAGTTCCTAGCTGCAGTAAAGAAAGAGTTATTGGAATATCATGGACAAAAAATACACTGGGGAAGGGGACATGAGCAGATATTTGCAAAATACTGAGCATGAGAGACTTTGTACAGTAAGTTAGTTTTCAAGAGACAGCCATCATAGAACAGACATCAAGTAAGAAAGCAGATTTAAATAGTCAATTGATGTTATCCAACCTCAGTCTTTGCCCTGTCCCCAATGCTGGGACACGGATGGCAAAAATAGCATAATTAAGAAGGAAAGATGAAAATTACACTGGGACCAACAGCATGAGTTCCTTCACCAACACTGATCTTTTCTCTGATTGCTACTGAATGTCCAATCTGCCAACAGTGCAGAACACTGCACCCCAATGCATCACTATTTCTTTAAGTAGTCAACCTGCCCCTTGTTGATGAATCAATTGCTTCAGAGCCTGTCTGGAAAGGGTGTGTATAAAGATTGACTGGAATTAACAGAGATTTTGATGGGAGTTTTTAATTGTATCTTCTACTTGCAAAACATTAATCGCACTGTTTTACAAGGGCTTACTGTGCTCTTGATCTGCTTTCATAAATCACTGATTAATTTCACTTGCATATCAAGAGGTCCACTTTGTGTCAGAGGAGCTGAGATACCACTTCATTAATTGAAACTCATCTCACTAGGTAAGTCATCTATACAAGTAAAGGTGCATAGGTAACATAATAAATGTGAATAAGCAATGGGATGGATGGTAAAGTACCTGGGTACCAGATGATGGACAAAAATTAACTACAGTGTTGGGGCTGTAGTTTTCCAACTCAAATGGATTTTACTTAAAGCAAGTGGACCATAGAGACTCAAAAGCAAGATTACAGTTAATGGTGTGGTAAGCCACTCAGATGAGTCACTGGGGCAAAGGAACTCATTGCTCCACTTCTTAGGAGTATCAGTTACTGATTTTTTAAACCAAGTCTCTTTGCAGAAATATATTTCAGCCAGGGGGATTTTGTAAAAGTCAACCTTTCTGGAGTCAGCTGTATCTAATGAATATTTGCATTATGGGGCGTAAGTCCCAACATTTTAAACTCAGTTTGGGCAACATTGAAGGGTCTCCCTGTCCTAGAATTTTCCTGATATTAACTCATCTCATTTCACTTTCTGCGTTTTGCTCTTTCTGCTTTCTCATCAGTGTAGTTTTCAAAGAACAGTTCCCAAAAGTTCACTTCCAATTCTGTTCTTCAAGAAAATCTACACTGGAATTGTTGCTCACAATACTTACGTTAAAATGATAAATAGAATCAATTTTGGCAAAAAAATATTTTAAATGAAGGTTTTTTATTGAAATTTTTAATTCTGGCATGGAATGCAGCAATATATTATATTATTCTAAATTATGTGGGTTAGTTACTAAAAGCTAGAAGTGATCAATTTTACATCTCCATAAGCACTTACCAATGTAGTATAATTCGTTATCCTTTTTTGTCATAATTAATTCTGAAAAGTTCAAAACAGGTAAAATGAAAGAAGAAAACCCCTTCTCCCACTCCTTTTTGTTCATTCTTCACCATGGAATAAGGAATAATTTATCAAGTAAAAATGTTTTACATAAGAAATTGTGTTTATTCACTACTCCTTCTCTGCACTTCTTACTGAATTTACCAATGCAAAAGTGGTACAATGCCCTGCTCTGATTTCAGCCCATAGGGGGCCCTGTGTAGGAGGTCTATAGTGTTCTAATGCTCTCTTGTTTTGAAAACGGGCAGTAGATCAAGAAATAATAATAATTGGCTCCCTAAGTTATCAACAACCATGAAAAATATTTAGTATATATTCATATAGAATGGTGACTGTCAAGTAGAGAGTTTCTAGAATAACACATCTATATGCGTTACAATTTTGAAAAGAGATAAAAGCTTTAAATTTTGTGTTTTTAATTTTCAATTCTATATAATGTTTAAAGAGATGTATTTTAATGGTTTTAATAGATTTTTAAACATTGTATACATATATATGTATATATATATATATATATATACTTCATAAAAAAGCAGAAGATACAGTGGTAAAGACAACATAATTATGCCTACAGAGTGAAGGTATAGCTAATTAGTTCCTATATCAAATTAATATTTTAAAGTTATTTTGTATTATTTTTATTGCTTCCACACCCTCATAGCTACATACATTTTAGCAAAATTTCAAACACCACCGTAACATTAATTTTTCAGAAAATAGAAGTTTCAAAATCTGACTCAATTTCTCCTCCTGGCCTAAAAAATGAACCTAACATTGTTCCTTACCTTTCTATCTGTTGTCTCATCTGGTCACACTGATTTAATGATTAAAATAATTTATAGTATTTGACTTCTTGCAACTTTAATATTTTGTAACATTTGGAGGATTACTTATTAAACAACCTGAGAGAGGCATACTGGCTTTGTGCATTTTTATTTAAAATTATAATGAAAATGATAACATAAAATTCGTTAGTAGAACAAGACATATTTTAGAAATCAACATGTTTTATTGGATGTCATTTGTTACAACTTTAAAATAATCATTTATCTGTACTCAATAAATTTAGTGAGGCCCAGGGATTTACTATAGTAATGTATCCCTCAATAAATGTTAACTTTGCCTGTATTTATAATGCTAAAGCTGAGCTAAATTATAAAACTATATTTCAGATATTTTTATATCATGTGATGTATTTGTCACACATTTTATTAAGTTGTATGCTCCAAGGCATTGTTGTTACTATTTCTAGGTTGAATATACATAAAATCATGGCATTTATAAAATTCCAACTTATATAAAAGCCATATCCCTTGAATCTATGATGAAGTATTGTAGTGAAATCTTTTCATTCATTAATGTGTGTATTCATTTAATTTAAACTCAGTTTTGCTCTGTTTCAAGTAGTCTGTTAAATCTAAAGATACATGGTGAATTATACAGTCATGATATTTTCTGTTTCATGGAGTTTCAAGTAAATTAAAATAATAACATTTTATAAATGTGGAATATTTAGATCAATAAAATATAGAGGCATTCTATTCTTATTTAAACCTACCTCTTCCCAACTTACAATGCAATTTGCATAACACTCCTGGTGTTGTGCCGGTACTAAAGCAATAAATAGGTAATGTTAATAAAATTATCACTTATCATTTGTGCTTCATTTTATCCATAGATCTACTCTCCTTTACGAACTTTCAGAATATTTGCTCCACCCACATAGAGTCTACTAAATTCTTAAGATTTGTTTGAGCTTATCTAGAGGTTTTAGACAGATTGGTACCTAAGAAAATTCTATTTTAGTTTACTCTCTACTTAACTCTCCCATAAAATATTATTTCCCACCTCTGTCATCCCATTATCAGATATTACTATTGTACTCACATAAATCTGCACTGTTTCTTACTCTTCTGAAGACTTCATTCACATTTTTATCTCCTCTTTCAATAAATTCCAAGAATAGAAAAAATTCATGTCCAAATGTAACATTTCAACTTACTTCATATATTGTCTCATATCTGTAGCTTATTGATCATCAACTTAGTATATAAAATATGGAGTATACAAAACTACATTTATCTATATCTATTGGTCTGTCAATCTGTCATCTATCTAGCATCTATAAACTCATCATCTATCATTCATCCATTTATCCCTCTCTGCCTTTTGCATTGCAATCATTTTAGAAAATGATCTCAAATACAGGTAATGCTTCAAATATTCTGTCAATAAATATGTTCAATAATTTATAATTCCATTTAATATGCTCCTGTTAAACCATGAAAGCTATATTATAGCAATTAATATCACTCTCCGCATACTCAACAAAAGTTCAGAAATGATGTTCTCAGACTGTTTTCACATCAACTTCCTGTTTGTCAATAATATTTCCATTATTTCCCTTTTGAATACGTGTTTGCTTTCACGTTTGCATAATGGCAACAAGATTTACAATTTTTCCCTTGATGTCTCACACTTTATTCATAGCTACTAGGTGACTGTAGAATAAACAACTCACGTCTCCTTTGCTATATGTACTTAATTCTTAAGGTATTATTGTATTTCTTCCTTTCTAAATAAATTGTTATATTATTTAACAGTTAAACCAGACCGTTTGGTAATTTTGAGGAAGCTTTGATGTATCTAGTGATTGACTGTAAATAATACAAAAAAATATTGAAAAGGTTTTGGGTATGGATCTTTAATTTCTCTTCTGAAAATGTATAAATGTTAAAATAGAGAAAAATGAAAATCATAAATTTTTATCATTAAAATTTTATAGGTATGTGATTATGATTTTCTAAATATAATACCTAACGTGCAACTACTCAGTTTATATTTATGTATTCAATTTTAGTACTGGATTTAGGTCACATTAAGAAATTTTGGTGTAATAGGGAATGTGCCTTAATGTCTGGGTTTCCTCAATAAGCATCTTCTGATGCTCTGATTTCCTTGGTTGATCTTTAAAAAAAATTCAGGCACTGCTTGGCCAATCAAGAAAGTGTAGAACTCAGAGACTAACTCATAAAAATAATGCCTTTCAGTGGAGGATGGCCCCTGCACCTGCATGGGAGACCAGGAGGAAGCACCTGGCTCCTGGCTTCAGATTGGCACAGCGCCGGCTGTGGCAGCCTTTTGGGGCTTGAACCAATGGAAGGAAGACTTTTCTCTGTCTCTCCTAACTCTGCCTGTCCAAAAAAAAAAAAAAAAAAAAAGCAGCCTTTGGCCTATGCTGTGGTGCAGCAAATTAAAGCCCTTGCCTGCAGTGCTGGAGTCATGTATGGATGCTGGTTTGAGTCCCAACTGCTTCATTTTGGGTGCAGCTCCCTGCTAATTTGCATGATAAAGTAGCAGAAGAGGGCTCAAGTCCTTGGGCCACTGTACCCTCCTGGGAGACTCAGAAGAAATTCCTGGCTCCTGGTTTGGGTTGGCCCAGCTCCAACCATTGTGGCCATTTGGGGAGTGAACCAATGGATGGAAGACCTCTCTCTCTCTCCCTGTCTCTATCTCTCTATGTAAATCTATCAAATAAAAAAATTAAATCTTTAAAAATAATAATGACTAATAACCTTAAGAATAATGGAGAAGACTGAGTATCCTTAAGAAAGGGGACATTCTCTGGAGAATTTCTATGACTCCATGTGGCAAGCTTCACCTCCCCCAACAAGCAACTTAAGAAAGGATTCTGAAAAGAGAAAATAAGAAAAGAAAATGGCAGAGACTTGGATCAGGGAGGTGACCGCCAGCCCCCGGAGGATCAGGTGAGAGAGGGGAATCTATGGGTCCACAATCTGAGGATAGCAGTGGGAGGGAGAGCTTGGAAAACTGCTTTTGAAGTTCTATGTGGGAAGAAAGGAAATATAAAGGAACAATAGGGAGATAGGGCACCTCCATCCCCACCTCTTTCCTCCATCCCCCACCTGGACCTGCAGCTGGCTGGGAGAAACAATTTTGCCCCCTTTCTTGTTTATATTTTTGGATGTAAGCAAGGGATTACCGCCCTTACCCTCTGTATGCACACCCACCAATAGCAGGAGACACTCCACCCCACCTCACCACCCACCCAAAATTGGGGGCCTAGCAATTCAGAAGCATTTCTTCCCCCACCATGCAAGCAGTATAGCCAGGGGAACTCCTGCCTAATGGAAGCTCATACCCACCCCCACCACCATTAGAAGTGAGCACAGCTCCAGTAAGTGGGGTTCCACACAGACCTCTAACAGCTCACATAAGAGGAAACAGGGCTCACAAAAAAGTCTCTACAAATAGCAGTACTGTTCAATAAGCATGTGAACTACTGATGAACACACCAGGGACTAACACCAGGGTGGCCCACAACTGTGAGCAGACAGGCAGGTCACAACAGAGGTGAACAAACTCCTCCAACCGGATAACCAGAGAGCTACAAAGCCCAAAGGAGTCTTACCTAGGATACCTGCTCCACCCTAGAATACTGAACAGAAGAAGCAGGCCCTGTCCAGCACACACCCCTTGGTACTCACTGACAGTATGGATGTCCCACTAAACTACAAAGATACAAACCCAAGAGAAAAGCAATCAGACCAAACAAAAATACACAAATGCCTAAAACAAAGGTAGAACCCTAAATAAGATTAAGTAAGACACTAAGAGCCCCCAAAAGAACAGCACCATACTTTAAAAGTAGAAGGTAATGGTGAAGATATTGAGGATATACCAGAAATGATATTCAAAAAATTAATGATCAGATTAATTAGAAGCAATCAGAAGCAAATGCATGAACCAAATGGAAAATTTCCCATGAAACTGAGATATTAAAGAGAAGTGAGAAGGAAATACTAGAAATGAAGAATTCAATGGATCAAATAAAAATGCAGTGGAAAGTCTTAACAGAACTGAAGAGACGGAAGAAAGGATAATAGAAGTAGAACACAAATTTCTGGAAATTTCACTGTCAGAACACAAAAAAAAAGAAGAAGAAATTACAAAACTAAAAAAAACAATGCCATCTCACTAGTCCAAGTGATCAATTTCAGTTCACAGTTGATCACACTGATAGGTCTAAGAGTCAAATGGATCACACAAACAAGACTAGTGTCTGCTAATACTGATAGAATCAAAAAGGGAGAGAATGATCCAATGTGGGAAGTGGGATACACAGCAGACTCATAGAATTGCAGATGTCCTAAACAGCACTCTGGCCTCAGAATCAGACCTTAAGGCATTCAAATCTGGCTGAAGAGCCCATGAGAGTATTGTAGGCATGGAAAGCCAAGACACTCTTGGGAAAAAAAAAAAAAAACTAAATGAAAGATCTCTGCAAATGAGATCCCAGTAGCAAGAATGGGCCATCAAAGGAGGAGGTACCTTTCTCTGAAGGGAGGAGAAAATTTCCACTTTGACTATGACCTTGTGTAAAGAAGATCAAAGTCAGCAAACTCAAGAGGCTTCCATAGCCTCAGCAACTCATGACTAGAGTCTAGAGAGATTTCTGACGCCATAAGCAAGAGTGTCAAATTGTTAAGTCAACAACAGGAATCACTGTGTACTTACTCCTCATTTGGGATCTCTGTCCTTAATGTGTTGTCCAATGTGAATTAATGCTATAACTAGTACTCAAACAGTATTTTACACTTTGTGTTTCTATGTGGGTGCAAACTGATGAAATCTTTACTTAATATATACTAAATTGATCTTCTGTATATAAAGATAATCAAAAATGAATCTTGATGTGAATGGAAGGGGAGAGGGAGTGGGAGATGAGAGGGGTGCAGGTGGGAAGGAAGTTATGGGAGGGAAAAAGCCATTGTAATCCATAAACTGTACTTTGGAAAATTATATTTACTAAATAAAAGTGTTTATAATAAAAAAAAAACATGGTGGAGATCTATATGATACTATCAAATGATGAAACACATGTGTGCTAGGAGTTCCTGAAGGCATGGAAAGAGAGAAAGGATTAGAAGGCTGATTTAATGAAATAATAACAGAAAACTTCCCCAATACCATACTCAGTGGATCCCCAGCTAGACTCACAGTAGACATCTCATCAGAAACTCTACGGCAAGATGTATTCCCAGTCTTAAGAAAAAAAATACCAACTCAAAATACTGTGGCCTGTAAAGCTCCCATTTGTGAATGAAGATGTAATAATGATCTTTCATAAGAAACAGAAACTGAAAGAATTTTTAACTATCTGACCAGCCCTACAACTCAAAGATGTGTTATTCACAGAAACAGGAACATCACTATGAAAGAAAGTGAAGTAAAACTACACAGGAAACCCAAATATAACCTGAGGACAAGTAATTAAAATATGGCAGGCAGGGGTGTCACTTAACAATAGTCACCTTTAATGTAGGTGATCTCAACTCTCAAGTCAAAAGATACAGACTGATTGAATGGATTAAAACGAAAATCTATATATTTGCTGCCTAGACAAAACACATCTCACCAACAAAGCTGCACACAGACTGAAAGTGAAAGGATGGTAAAAAGATATTTCATGCTAAAGAAAAATAAAACAGGCAGATATTTTCATCCTAGTATAATACAAAACAGAGTTTAACACAAAAGCTATTAAAAGAGACAAATTAAGGAACTATATAATGATTAAGGAATCAACTATCACGAAGATATGGCTATTATAAATATTTATATATGCACCTAATTACAGGACACCTGGCTATTTAAAAGAAATGTTAATGGATTTAAAGGGAGATATACACTCAAATATAATAGTAATGGGGGACATCAATACTCCACTTTCAGCAATGGACAGATCAATCAGCAAGGGAACAACAGAGTTAATAAACACTATAGACCAAGTGGACCTAGAAGATATCAACAGAGCAATCTACCCTACAGCCACAGAATATACATTTTTCTCACCAGTGCATGTAATTTTCTCTAGGATTTACTACCTACTAGGCCAAAAAGCAAGTCTCAGAAAATTTTTAAAAAAATAAAAATCACACCATGCATCTTCTCTTCCCATAATGGAATGAAGCTGGAAAACAACTCAAGAGTCTCTAGAACATATCCAAACAAGTGGAGACTGAACAACATGTTCCTGAAAGAAGAGTGAATCATTGCCTTGTTCTCTACAAGATCTATTTTCAATTAACTTTGTACATATATGATTAACTATGTTAAGTACAGAATTCAAAGATTCATATGAAAAGGAAAAAGATAAGGAAAATGTTATAAAGGAAAAGATAACCCAAAATATAGAATAAAAAGCTGTTCCTCATCAGTCAAGAGAAGTGCTGTTCATAATCATTGCTTCTAATCGTGTCAACTACATTTCTAGTATCATCTTCCTATTTCTTCTATTTAAGATCATCTGAATAGTAACTATAATTTCATCAGCAATCTGAATTTCAATTGTCATGGAACCTACTATATCACAGTTTGAAGGATGTTGACATTGTTGGGGTAGCCATTTTTATCCCTATTATGCCTTATAATGATTTCAGTAATAATGACAATAAGAAAAACTATAATAATCTTTAGTTCTACCAATGCTATAACAAAATAGTCTTTTATTTAGTAAGTAGAAATGAACTAATTAAGTTTCATATGCATCTATGAAACATATACGCTTCCCTATTTTGTCAGGGACAATGCTAAGACATGGGGGTCTCTTGCCTGGATCACACAACTGGCATGCATGTATGTAACATTTTTTTAATTTACTACCTATGACTACTTCCTCTTATCTACCATCCACTTCTCCCATGATTGATTTTACAGTTATCACTTAGTTGTTGGTTTGTCCCCAGTGGTTTCCTGTATTGAAAAATTGTCTCTAATGTCATGGAATTAAAAAGTGGTAGAAATTTAAAACAAATTAACACAAGGTAACTAGGCAACTGGGGCCACTGCCCTTGCAAAGCATTAAGGTTGATCTCACTGGATCCCAATTAGTTCTTGCAAGAATGAGGTGTTTGAAAGGAACAGGCATGGTCCCTGAGTTGCTTTCTCACTTTCTGTCTAGCCATGCTATCTCTCATTCTCACAAAGGATCCCAAACTGGTTCTATCTGCCACAATGTGATGCTGTTGCCAGGGGGCCCTTGCTAGAGCTGAAACCTAAAGCAGTAATGAAAATGTACCTTTTTCCTATACACATTGTCTGGGCCAGGTATGAGGTAGTGAAGAATGGGCCCTGTTGATAATTGATAGAAACTTCATACACAAGGAAGTATGATGTCTGTGAAAATGGGCAACAAAGAATTAAACATCATCATGGGAATTGTGACTCTTGATGTGAATAGCTAGCAATTTTATAGATTACACATAGGTGATAGTCTACAGTGTTGATTGATAAAAATATTAATATGACATAATCTTTTTTCTCTCTGTAAATATTCGGTAAAAGGAGTACCCAGAAGATCTATTATATGGTAGGAGCTTTCAAAACACAATCAAATACATTAGATTGCTCAGGAGTTTCTCCCTGATGGATCAAAAATATAATAACAACTCTAAAAGCAGATATATACAATTATATATAACAGAAAATATTCATTTAGGTCACAAGTTTTGTTGATGTGGACTGTGCCAAACTCATTTAAACCAAGATCATTCATGTTTCTTATTGTGTGGTTCTGTTGCTCTCTGCTGACTCATTAGTAAGTAGTGATTAATTGACAATTGTTGATCAAAAGTGGCTTAGGCCTTAGGAGATCTAATTCTAGCTTATACATTTTTTCAACCACCCATGGCCTACAATGGGTATTTTCACACAACAATAATTTAGGTCAAGAATAGGTCTGTCCAGTTACATAAGCTCTTTTTAAATCTGCTGATGGAATATTTAGTGAGATAATTTTAGTGAATTCAGTCAATGGATGAGCTCTGAATCAGAAAAGAACAGAGTATAGCTCCTTGTAAAATAATGCAAATACTGGGAAGGATAAATCATTGTAGTTGTTAATGTATCCAAACTACCACTGAAATTATGAAAGTTCATCAATAAAACCTTAATAAATAATGAAAAAGACAATATTTATACATACCAATTATTGCATTTTTATGTTTGCATTTTTAAATAACCATATCAATAAATATATGGGATGTTTAATTTTCAACTTTGTGCTCTACAAAAATTGCTGATTAGAGATAATTACATGATGTGTGTTTACTACTATCATCATCTTCTAGCTCTTAGGCTACAGAGTAACGAATATAAGACTGCCTCGATTACAACTCTGCAGTGGGAAGCAGAAATCCCAGGTGAGATGGAATATGATTGGGTGGCCACTTGCTTCCCAAATTCATGTAACATGTGGAGAAATAAATAATGTTTTCTTTGTTAGTGTGTTTACTTACAGACCTCAAACTACATTGAAATTAGTCTTATAAAAATCATAGAAGGGAATAGTTGTATGTAGTCCAGTAGTTCAGGTGGCTATGAAGAAAGCAGCTTGTGTTTAATTCCCATCTCTAACTCCAAACTCCAGTTTCCTTCGATGTAGACTCTGGAAGGCAGCATGATGACTCAATAAATTAGAGGCGTGCTATCCATGGAGCAGATATGGATTGAGTTCCTGGGTCTCAGTTTAGGTCCTGGCCCTTTGTGGGTATTTGGGGAGTGAACAGACTCTCTTTCTCTCTCTCTCTTTACTTTCTGAACTTGCAATAGCTCTATTTTATTTTGTAAATTATGTTAATAGGAGCTAATAACTTTAACTTTGAAATGGCCTCAAACAGGAAAACTACATTTTAGTCTTTAAATAGAAGTCTTCGAAAACAACATCAGTAGGAAATCAGTGCTTGCTTACCTCACAAATTTGTATGTTGCAGCCTTAACCCCAGATGTGATGGCACACAGAGTTGGAGCCTTTGAGAAGTAAGTAGGGTTAGGTTAGCGCCTGAAGATGGAAGGCTTCACAATGGGATTAGTGACTATATGAATTACATGAAATATGTGTACCTTAAATAAAATCCAAAATACATAAAAATGAAAGAAATAATGAGAGATCCTTGCCACTCACATCTTAAAAGACAAAGCAGCCATCAACAGCCCAAGTAGAGTGCTCTCCTGAAGCCAATCCTACTGTCACTTCCAGTCTCAAGAACCATGAGATAATACAGTTCATTTATTTTAGCTAGTCTGCGCTATTTTGTTATGCCAGCCTACATATCTAAATATGTCAAGTGAATTCCAACCCCTTTGTAATCACCAAAATATTCCTCCAAAAGAATTACAGAACAAATATTACAAAGATGATGACAACTGGTGGAAAAAAAATTTAAGTCTTCCCTCACTTTTTCATGGAGAGAAGAGAGAAGACATAAATTCTCCAGCATTTTCTTAGATTGAGTACAACAAAATTTTGAAGACAACAAAACAAACAACAAGAAAATATTTCAAAGACCAAATGATAGAGATGTAATGTTAAGGGAGAAAATTCTCATTCAACAGAAGTTAATGTAGTTTATAGAACGAGAATTCTCTTTATAATTGCAAATTATTTTAGCACATAAATAATGTAACCCTTTGCTTCAGAAAGCAATTTTGAGCTCCTCATTTTGTAAAACAGCTTACTTATTTTATAGTATACTCTGGGAGTTTCTTTATTCTGCACAAAATTAACTTGTTAAAGTAAAAGAACAACAAGTGAAGTTGAAGACACACTGAGACATTAATTCAATTGGTTTCTTGGGAAGCCTTAAAGGATGAACAGATTTTTCTAAGCAAATTAGTTGGAGAAGATTGAGAAGAGTTCATTGTAATCAAAGGCAGTGACATAAAGAATGTGATATGTCAAGGCTACGTGAAAAAGTGTGAAATGTAAGCATCACTATAGGTTTTGCTAAAAGCAAAGAAGCTAGGCAGGTAGGTAATGGTTAACAAATAAAACATGTCACAAACAAGCCAGAAATCTACCTAATTCCCCAAACATACTTATCATATATTTGCATTGTAAAATTTCACCTAGAAGTTTGTTCTCAAATAATGAAATTTTCAAAATTAAAATACCACATTTACATTTAGAAATGACAAGGAAGAAAACGGGAAGGGATTTTATAGGGCACAGTTTATAGATATTAGTCTACTTCATGATATACTGTTTACATGGAAATTTATTCCTTCTGAGACATTTGTAAAATCTTAGGAGAGTTAGTTGATAACTAAGGCTATTTATCTTGGACATTAAAAATAGTTTTACTGAAGTCCTGGCTAGAGTTCAACATTATGTCTTTGTAACAGGTTGTAGGAGGGTGCAGGTGACAAAACAGATTATAATGGGGTACAAGTAATGCAGGCACAATAAATCTTACTAATTATGAATCTTTGGGGAAGTGGCCTCATTATGGTTAATCACAGTAGGATGTCTTAGCACAGTGTTTTACCTCTTTCAAGTTCCAACTCCTGGCTCCTGGCTTTGGCCTGGTCCAGTGTTGACCCTTGTAGTCATATGGAGAATGAAAAAACAGATGGAAAACCTATCTATAAATCCCTCCCTCTCTCTCTGTAACTGACTTTCTTTTTTTTTTTTTTTTTTTTTTTTTTTTTTTTTTGACAGGCAGAGTGGACAGTGAGAGAGAGAGAGACAGAGAGAAAGGTCTTCCTTTGTGCCGTTGGTTCACCCTCCAATGGCCGCCGCGGATGGCGCGCTGCGGCCAGCGCACCGCACTCCTCCGATGGCAGGAGCCAGGAGCCAGGTGCTTTTCCTGGTCTCCCCATGGGGTGCA
Source organism: Sylvilagus floridanus (assembly GCA_949820135.1). NCBI lineage: Eukaryota > Metazoa > Chordata > Mammalia > Lagomorpha > Leporidae > Sylvilagus > Sylvilagus floridanus. Next base: position 106,739,469 of record OX463238.1, on the reverse strand, counting down.
GGGCCCAAGCACCTGGGCCATCCTCCACTGCACTCCCGGGCCACAGCAGAGGGCTGGCCTGGAAGAGGGGCAATCGGGACAGAATCCGGTGCCCCGACCGGGACTAGAACCCGGTGTGCCGGCGCCGCAAGGCGGAGGATTAGCCTGTTGAGCCACGGCGCCGGCCTGTAACTGACTTTCAAATAAATAAATACACCTTTAAAAACTTTAGTATTGCAATTTTCTTTTTATTGACAATGATTTGTTCTTGTTTCTTCTGAAGAAGCAGTAACTATGTAGCAAGTAAAGTTTTTAAAACTCATGAAAAAGGGAGATGGAGAGGAAAATTTATAAACAGATGTTCAGGGAAAATTAACACCATGAATTTTAGTGTTTAGCTTGTTATCAGAAAGTTGCTTATTTTATAGAGAAAGGAGGACACAAGCAATTTCTGTAGCTAAAGAGCCAAATGAAGTTTCCCCTCCCTGATTCTTAGTGTCTTGAAGGGACATGGGGACCACAGAATTTGAAAAGCATTTATTCCAAATCAATCTTTTTCCCTTCTCATTGAAACTGATGAAAAGCAATTTATATCAAGATAGAGAAGTTTTATGATTGTATGTCAGCTATTCTAACACACTGCCAAAGCCATTGATTTATTTCTTTCCATTCAATGAATCTGCACTATGGGATACTAATGCTTACCACTTGATAAGTTAATCACAATCTGGCTATCCGTTCATTTTTGTTAAGGCATTCATGAGTAAATATAAGTTGTATTTCATACCAAGACTAAACACTTTGTTATTTCAATTCTCACATTGCTCTAAGTTTCTTATATTTTCTTTTTAATCACTTACTACCTCATATTCTGCCTTTTTTACTCTACTCTTTGTATTTCAATCAATATTTCTTTTGTGTTTAAATATCTATTTACTGGGCCCAGCACTGTGACATAGCAGGTAAAGCCACACCCTGTAGTGCCAGCATCACATATGGGTGCTGGTTCGATTCCTGGCTGCTCCACTTCATATCCAGCTCTCTGCTATGGCCTGGGAAAGCAGTGGAAGATGGCCCAAGTCCTTAGGCCTGAGCATCCTTATGGGAGACCCAGAAGCTCCTGGCCCCTGCCTTCAGATCAGCGCCCCACTGGCCCTTGTGGCCAATTGGGGATTGAACCAGAGGATGGAAGACCTCTCTCTCTCTCTCCCTCTCTCTCTCTCTGCCTCTTCTCTCTCTGTGGAACTCTGACTTTCAAATAAATAAATAAATATTTACAAAAATTTTAAAAAATAAAAGTAAATATCTATATTTATTTGAAATGCAGCTACAAAGAGAGAAGGGGAACCAGAGAGATCTTCCATATACAACTACACTCCCCAAATGGCCACAACCCTATCCAGAGCCAGAGCCAGAGGCTTCATCTGGATCTCCCACATAGGTGGCAGGGACCCAAATACTCAGGCAATCTCCCACTGCTTTCCTAGATATGTCAGCAGGGAATTTAACCAGAATTGGAGCAGCCAGAACAAGAACTAGTGCCTATATGGGATGGTTTAACCTGCTGTGCTACAATACCGGCTCCTCAATCACTATTTCTAAAACATCTCATTTTAAACATTTTAGTCTAAAAAATAAATGGAAATAAAATGTAAAATGAAACATAAATATCCTTATTGTTCTATGTTAATTCTAATATCTTTTTTTTTGACAGGCAGAGTTAGACAATGAGAGAGAGAGAGACAGAGAGAAAGGCCTTCCCTTCCATTGGTTCACCCCCAAAATGGCCGCCAAGGCGTGCACACTGTGCCTATCCATAGCCAGGAGCCAGGCGCTTCCTCCTGGTCTCCCATGGGGTGCAACCACTTGGACCATCCTCCACTGTACTCCCGTGCCACAGCAGATAGCTGGCCTGGAAGAGGAACAACCAGGACAGAATCCGGCGCTCCGACGGGGACTAGAACCTGGGGTGCCGGCGCTGCAGGCGGAGGTTTAGCCTAGTGAGCTGTGGCACCGGCTTAAATTTAACATCTTAGTGTAAAGCATAATTAATATAATTAATTGCATATCATTTTAATTAAATAAATTTAAAAGAAGAAATGAGATTAAGTGAACATCAAATGCAAATAATTGGATGAAAAATGATATTTTAATACAAAGGTATTTCCAAAAATTATTGGGATAATCGAATTAAGGGATAACTTTCAGTACAAAAATTTTTACAATCCATGCACTATTTTCTCATAATATCCCTTTTCCAGGAAATCTTATTTATTTGAGAGATAGAGAAGTGGGGGGGCTATCATCTGTGAGTCGTTGCCCAAATTTTCACAATGGCTAAGCAAACTGGAAATGAAGCTGAGATCCAGAACACATGGGACGCAGGGAACCAACTGTATGAGGTGTCACCATTGCTTCTTGGGGTCTCCCTTAGCTGGAGCTCTAGTCAGGAGGCAGGGCTGGGAACCAAACCTTGGTATTTGATGTGGGATGCTGGCCTATTAACTGCTAAGCTAAGCATTCTCTTACCCATAAGGCTTTTGAATATTCTGCATTTAAGCACAAGCAATAATATTTCATTCTATTTTCTATTGTGGTACAGAGTTCCATCTCACAAAGTGTTTTCCCATTGACACAATAAACAAGCCAGCGGGGAAGAAAGAAAATTTACTTATGAAAAATGTATTCTAAATAAATGGATCTCCAATATAAAAACAAGATTCATGGCAGGTAGTGTAATGCATAACTGATAGAAACCAAACTCCGGTTCATATATTGTCATTTCTGCTTAAAAATCTTGGGTTTGATTTCTATTTTAATGTATTAATTTTTTTGATTTTCATTTGCACCTTTTGTGGAATTAGTGTATAATAGATCTTAATGGAAATACTTCTCTTGAATTTTGAATTACAGCTTTCTTTTGACACTTTTTTACATTTTTATGTATTAATATAAATTGAACATATTTCATGTACTTCATAGATATGCTTTTAAGAAAATAATGTACTTTCTTCCCTATGAATTATAGTTTACTATTCTCTCAAAAGCAGATTTTATTTTAAAATTTGAATCTACTGTGTACATCTTTGTCATTTAATCAGTGATTTAAGAATCTTGTCATTGAATACTCATTTTTAAGTTTTGTGTTGTTCACGCAGTGGGATTAGCTTTAGAATAGTACTTTTATTGTAAAATAATTTCAATGACAGCTCTGAATGAAATGTATGTGTTAGTGTTGATCAAAAGCCAATAAATAAAAACCATAACATTTTAAAGATATATGTATAGCGATAAAAAAAATCACTGTAGTTAAAAGTAACAAAAGTAGGAGAAAGTCAGCTATCCATAACATATGTTACAGGTGATACATTCAGTGTATGAGTGGACCATCTGATGCAAAGACAACAAGATCCATAATATGACCACAATGTTATAAACTGTAAGTTTTATATTATTCATACTGATTATAAATATTGTATTGATTTTTATAAGTCTAAGTTAAGTGAATGCATATTGTATATTTATGATTACATAAGAAAATTTAATTCAAAACATAAAAGCAATCAAAATTGTACTTACCTTTTAAAGATATCCATACAATACTCAATTAATTGTGAAATTTTTAATTACAAGTGTTGGTAGTTTATGGGCACTGATTAGTTACAGCATAAAGGGCATTAAAGGTTTTAAATCACGAACACTGGGCATATAGGGGCTATCTGTTTTTAGCCATGTAGGTAGTATGACACATAAACAGAGATTAGATAAAAGTGTCATTAACATTTATTCTCCAAATATTGTGACTGGGTCAGAGTTTAAATAGGTACAACTTTTTATTTTTCAATACTGTACTGTGAGATAATTTCATGGAATATATTTTCTAAGGCATTATTTTCTTTATACCATCAGGAACTACTAAACTCATGTATTTGGTCATTTGATGGTATCCCATAGATCCTAAACACTGTTTTTAGTCTTCTATTTTTTTTTTCTGAGATGTTTCAAAAGAATTGTCTTCTAGAGCTGATATTCTTTCTTCTGCTTTATCATGTCTGTTGTTTTGGCTTCCCAATGTACTTTTATTTGCCTTATTAAATACTTCATTCTTAATATTTGTATGGTTCTTTTTTATATCTCTGTCTCTGTGCTGAATCTCTAATCTGTGTCACATACTGATTTCCCAACTACATGTATCTATACATTCTTTTTATTTTTGAGCAACCCACAATCACTCTTTTGAATTCTTCTTTAGGCATTCTTTTTCCAATCAACCCATTTTCGCAGTCCAATATTAATTATTTGGGAGTCATATTTCATTTCTTGTTGTTTCTTAGATTTCTACAGTGATTTTTGTGCCTCTGGAGGACGGGAGGCTTCTCTTGTTTCTATCTTTTCAGGAGGATTTTTATATCCAAGGCTTTATTCCTGGAAATGTACTTCTGGAGCTTGGTGAAGTGATGCAGATTTATAATTGAACTCCAAGGGTGTGTGTTGGGTGCTACGAGGGAGCTCCAGCCTCTGCTTATGAGTGAGGCAAGATTTTAGTGTGACACCCAAGGGGCCTATGGTGGAGTACCAGGGTCTGCAATCAGTGGGGGAGGGGAGATGTTGGAATTTACTTGTGTTTTCAAAATTCTGCTTTTCTCTATGCCAGGGTGAACTAGCTGATTCACATGTTAAAGTGAGCTTATGGTGCCAGCATACTGCACCCACAGCGGTGTGCCCACTGTGCAGAACACAGACTCACTCCGTAGTGCATCTGACTCCACTGTGAGATCCTTTCCCAGCGTGCCTGGAGCTCTGGGTCTCTGCAGTCAGACTGGCCAGGCACTTGGGAACCCAGTCACTGCCACTGTGACTTTATCAGCTCTGGGTCTCAAGCCTAGAACTTTCCCAAATATGGGGTCTGTTCTGTGAATTTCCCTTCTTTGACTCTGGTGGCTTCTGGTAATAGCAAGAGTGCCTGTTATCCCCTAATCACAAGAGAATTCAGCAGCAACTCTACAGCAAATCAAATAGGGATGTTTGGTGGGAGGAGAGGTAAGAGGGAACATGGCTTCCCTTTTTGGAATGAAGCAATTGCTTAGACTGCTGTCCCATTCCCAGGCTGGATTTGAAGTCAGTGGGGCTGTGGAATTCGCCCTCAGTTAAAGCTGCCAGTGGTGGGGTCCATGGCACTTTCCTTCTATCTTATCTGTGTAAGGTGGCATTTCTCAGCTGGCAGCTCCTGGCTTAGATGTAGGAGTGGCTGCCAGGGTGGCTGTCAGCAGTGGTGTGTCTTTCCTCTGTCCTCACCATCCCAGAGAGTCTTGTTCTAAAAGTTCTACACTGAGCATTTCTCCCAATCAGTCCCCTGGGGATGTCGTCTTTCCTTTCTTTTTCTGGTATCTTTCTGTGAATGAAATCAGTGTGGCTTCTCACTATTCAGCCCTCTTAGAGTCTCCCTCTTTGTCTTATAAGGACATCAGTTATTTTGGAGTTGGCCTCCCTTATAATATTATTTAATGCTAATGAATTCCTTAAAGGTCCTAGCTCCCAATACAGTAACATTAGGGATTAGGACTTCAACATATGAATTTTGAGAGAAAATAATTAACTCCACAATAATACTTCTTCAGAGTTAACATGATAACTAGTTTAAATAAGAAGAAAATGTTGAGATAATGGTTTCTAGCATGTGAATATATTTTTCTTCTATGAAGGTTGTGTTCAAGCAAAATGCTCAGAAATCCTGTTCTCTTAATGTAGAAAACAGAAATATTTTCTTTCTCCATCTCCCTGGCAATAGACACGTTCTGTACAATTAATCTGAGTAGAAAAATTAGATCATTGTGGACTTTGCTTAGAGAACTCACTCCAGTGAGGAGGAATTGAAAAGTCCTGAGCAATAAACTCCAATTAAAACCTTCCTGTTCAATCATGTCATTCCTGACAAAGGTCTAACTAAGGACACAGCTTTTGTGACAAGAGTGACTTCAAAATGTCAGTCACTAGATTACGAAAAACAGAGACTAGTAGCCATGATTTCTCACACAGTAAACATTTGAAAAGAGTAGACCAAATGCTGTTCAGAAATCTGAAGGATGCATAAATAAGCACAGACTTAACAAATAAATAAGCACAGATTTAAAAAGAACAAACCATTCAACTATTTCAAATCTTAAAACAACTCTTACATTTCTAACATTCTTAGAGGTTGAGAAGATAGGGAAGTACTCAGAGAAGGTTCCCCAGTGTAACAAATAACAGAGAAAGAGACTGTCAGAGGACTCAGCTAAGAACAATAGGTGCCATGGACTGATTGTTCCCCAAAACCAATGTGTTGAGATATAAGCTCTGATGTGACAGTATTTGGAGGAGAACTTCAGGAGTGGTTATACAATGAGACCAGAGCTCCTACTAATGGGACCAATAGCCACATAAAAGTTCTTGTGGGGTGTTTGTGTTTTCTGTCCCTTCTGCCATGTGAGGACACAATGTTAGAGTCCCCTGGAAGACACAACAACATTGTTCCATTGTGGGCATACAAACCAGGCCCCTACCAGACCCTGGATTTACCAATTCTCTGGTCTTGGACTTAAAGAACCCAAATTCATGAGAAATAAATTTCTGTTTTACATAAATTATCCGTTGTCAAGTATTTTGTCCTAGCAGTACAAACGAATTGAGTCAACAGTGACCAGTAGAAAAGGAATTTTCTCTTAAGGGGCAAACAAGAATCTTCTCTCACTTCCAACAATAAGCTGTGCAGTTATTTCAGGATTACTTTGGTCTTCTTTGCTTCATTCTTTTTTCATATAAGTACATTTTTTAAAAAAACTATTTCTTTAAAAGGCAAAAAGAGAGATGGATTGGGCTGTGGCCCAGGAGTGCAGTGGAGGATGGTCCAAATCCTTGGACCCTGCACCCACATGGGAGACCAGGAGGAAGTAGCTGACTCCTGGCTTCGGATTGGTGCAGTGCGCTGGCCGCGATGCTCCGGCCATAGTGGCCACTTGGGGGGTGAACCAACGGAAAAAGAAAGACCTTTCTCTCTGTCTCTCTCTCTCTCACTGTCTAACTCTGCCTGTCAAATAAATAAATAAATAAACAAATAAATAGAAACAGAGAATCTCACACCTACGAGTTCACTTCCTAGGGACCTGTACAAGCTGGGACTGAACCAGGTTCAAGTCAGAAGCCAGTAAACTCAGTCTGGGTCTCCTCTGTGAGTGGCAGGCACTTAACCACATGAGCCATCACCTGCTACCTCCCAAGGTACACATTAGCAGGAAGCTGGAATTAGGAGCAGAACCAGGACTTCAACCCAGCACTCCAGTGGCTTAATCAATACAACACACATTCACCCCCAAAATGAGTTCATTTGCTATGATTATCTTATCTCATCGTAATCACTGTGTTGAGTTTGGTATGAAGAAATAGGTTTATATTTTATCTACATTGCAACAATGCTGACATGTTGTTGAAAGCAAGCATCAATCAAAAAATCTTGAAATTTGAGTAATATAATAACTGGGTGTGATTTTTTTCTTCTCTTAGATTGAGGATGATATACAATGTGTGTGGTTCAGATTGAAACACAAATTATACTTTCAGGTCCAGAGTTATGAAGCAGTGCATAAAGCTGCCACTGGTGATGCTGGCATCCTCTTTTGGGGTTCTGATTATAGTCTCAGCTGTTCTTTTTCAGATCCAGCCCCTAGCTGATGCCCTTGCGAAAGCAATGGGAAATGACCGAATACTCGCACATCTGCCACCCATGTGGGAGACCAAGACAGAGTTCTGGGCTCCTGGCTTTAACCTGACCCAACCCTTATCTCTGTAGCCATTTGCGGAGTGAACCAGTGGATAGAAATTCTCTCTGTTTCTCTCTCTCTCTCTCTCTCTCTCCGTCTTTCAAATAAATAAATACATCTTTTTAAAAATAAATTATCAAATATCAAATATCAAACTCGAATTTCTGTTCCATTTTGGTTTTAGAGGAAGATTGCATTTCAGCTTCTTTTGAAGTTAGATTGGGCCTTTGGACATTTTTTGTAGTGCAAGGAATAAAAATGGTTATGGCATATTTCCCTTCCATGTGATATTATGAAATGCCAAGTGAAAACTTCTTTTTCCTTTTCCCTTACTATTTGATCATTTTGCAGAGTAACAAGAAATTACAGTACTCTAAATTGATCCAAGGTTACCATCAAAGAGTGCTGTGTGAAGTTAGAAGGAGTAAAAATTACTGTATTGCTGGAGCAGGGGTACCTGAAGGCTCAGACACACTGAGAAACAAAGCAACATTTATTTTGTTAATTCTCTAGGAAATTTGAACATTATATTCTACCATCTTGCAAAGATTCTCCCAAAAATGTATATACAATGTTACCCAAAACCCCTAGGAATCTATTTCCCAGGAAATGCATGTATTACATTGAGTTCTTTAAAATTAATTTAATTATTTAATTCCTCATTTGCCACCCCTATAAAGACAATAGTTTTCATAGGGAAAACTAAATTAATAATAATTTCTTAAATTATTAACTATTTTTGAGGAAATTCCCAGCAATTAATCATTCAGACTATGTATCTCAGAGTAGGTATTTGGTGTCTCAGGAGAGAAGCCACACGGAACACCTGCATCCCAGAGAGCATGGATTTGAGTTCTCACTCTGCTTTCTGATCCAACCTCTGGCTAATGCACATTCTGGGAGATAGAAGGCAGTGGCTCAAGTACTTTTGTCCCTTCCACCATGTGGGTGATCTGGATGGAATCCCAGGCTTCTAGATTGGCCTTGTCTTGCCCTGACTGTTGCAGGCACTTGGGGAAGTAAACCAGTGGATAAGAGATCTCTCTTCTTTCTGTCTGTCTCTCTATTGTTTTGCCTTTCAAATAAAAATAAATAAAAATTAAAAAGACTGTGTATCTATAGCCATTTCCTTGTACTGAGTTATATGTGTCTTGTTGGGGAAGGGGGATGAAACAGAGTTTTATTATCACTTTAAAGAGTGACTACATTGACTCAGGGGATTGTTAAAATGCCTACACTGTGTAAGAGAAGAAAATAATGTTGCACAGTTCTGATGGATACAGGAAAAAGCAGTCTGGACAGTGTCATAGTTTTCCTTGTAGCGTACACCTGAAATAGTTTCTTTTAAATGAAGTAACAAAACTGTTTAGAAGAGTTCCTGGCAAAGCATGGTCCCTAATTACTTCTTGGCTCTTTGTCAGGCTACATCATGGCTGTGTCTAATAGTGAGAGAAATAACATGTCTGGATCTTCTTTAACTATACTTATTATGGAAAGAACATGGCTCTAACTACTTCAATTTCTGGAATAGGAATAGTTATAAAGGGCTCTGGTAGAAGGGTGCAGCTTTGTGAGAAGTTTTGCAAACCGGGGAAGGAGAGGACTGTTGTAGATGCAGGCACTTTGGGGATCATGTTTCCAAACCTTTTAAGGCTTCCCTTGGCATGGGAAATGATAGCTGGACTCACAATGGTATCCCCACTTTTTCAGCTCACCCTTAAGGGCAGCACATTTGTATTTTAAGTATTCCTCATGTGAAAACCAGAAACCTGTTTTCTCAGTTTCCTGTCTCTGAGGGACACCAATATCAAGTTTCCTAAGAACTTCTTTCTGTCTTCTTCTTCACTGCCCTTGAATGGGTCTGTGGGTTCCTGTAAATCCTGAAATCAGAGAAAGGAGAGGGATGGCAATGCTGTCCTCCTAGACAGGACCGTCCTCTACATGCAGAGATCACTGACCCAGCTTCACTCAGTCCAATGTGAAGGTAAGAGAGAACAATTACCCCTGCTCACTCCTCACTCACCCCTGCTAAGGAAATATAGCACTTTCTTCTGAAATTCTAAGCGGTTCACACGGACTGTTCTGGCAGTGAGAGGACAGTCACAAGTTTTCAGTTCGGTGATTTTTTGATAAGCATACTAAGTAAGTATTGCAATTCTTTTACACTTGGATTGCAGGATGCTTTTTGTTTTGCTCCATCTTTAGCTGCATCAGAGAAAGATCTGGTGAATTCATTTTTTTCCCATCCTAACTAATAGTGGATAGATTATTTATTCTCCATCTTTTCTGTTAAGAAACAAAAATAATATTTATGTTAAAGTGTTAACATGATAAGAAAAGTAATCTTTGCAGTTTCAGCCAGATAATACAAGTTTCTGTGAGGTGAGACTCTGGAACAGGAGCACGTTATTGCAGTGGTCCCTTACTCCATCTCCGGGTGTGATGCCTACCTGACTACAGTCTGGCAAGTAAATGAATCCACAATTCATTTAGCTGTATTTAATTGCAAAAAAAAAGTAAATTTATCACATCCCATCATTACATACTGGAGTAATGTGGTTTTATTTGCTTGCATAACAGTAAAGTCATTAGATAATATCAAAGATCTCATTTTTCATGAAAGAAAGTGTTTGGATCAGTGGCCAGGATATAAAATAGGGTGTGCCTTAGGGTATTCTGTGCCTCACAGGTTGTAGAAATATCTTGAACTTGCAGGAGAGTATGATTTAAACAATTAACAGCTCAAAAATTTAGAGAGCCGGTGTTTGGCCTAGCAGCGTAGGTGCGGATGAAGCCGTCTGTGCGTCATCTCAGCATACCTCAGTTTTATACCTGTTTGGATTCTGAATCCGAATTCCAGCTTCCTGCTGCCTGGGAGCAGAAGCGATGGCTCAATTAGTTAGGTCCCTGCCCAGCCCTCTCAAGCTAGAGAAGTGGATTGAGGGTCATGGTTTTGGCCTAGCAGTGTCTGTAGTATTGGGTGGTGAACCAACAGATGGGACTGTTCTCTCTTCCTTTTTCTTATTCTCTGTCTCTGTCTCTCTCTCATAGAAATAAATAAAAGTTTTCAAATAATAAAGTAGAGAACGAGAAAAATTTGTGAGTGTCATCTGAGCAAGCAGATGTTACTGTGATGCTAACAATGAGGAACTGAAGTCCTGGGCTATCCAATGCATGTCCCTGTCAGATATGAAAGCTGGCATTTTGAAACAGCATCTAGCACTTTTGCGATGTGGCTCCCAAGAAGTGATGGCTGAAGGCAGCAGAGTTACCATTTGGGATTCTTAAAATGCACTTAGATCTCAGGTAATAATAAGGAAAAGCCATTCAATTTTGTTAAGAACATGGGATGTCAAAAGCAACAACTATTTCTGTGCTGCACCTCGCATTCTAACTATTGTTAAATGTAATATTGAAGTTTCTCAGAAGACTGAATCTTCCAAAGTCCGGAGTAGGAGTTGGCATAGTTTTACCTTTATGACATTATCTTTCCAATTCGCTTCAACACAACCAGAACAGAAATGTGTGCTAAAGCAAGTCCATCAGATTATCTAACCTACAAATTGAGCAGGCAAAGGCTGTTACTATTGGAATAATGTGCTGGTACCTCTGTGGACTCACTTTTTTCCAAGTTATCCCTGGATTTTATTTAAATTGAATTCTGTTCTTGTGGATCAGTAAAGTTATAAGTACAAAAGCGTTTCTAATGTTATAGTACTTGGAGTTTTGATTATATTGAGATATTCCCATTTCACTGTTCTGGTTACCTAGGAAACAGCCAGACTCCTATAATCTGAGTCCAACTTCATTGTCTTATATTTGTGTTATATTTTTTAATGCCACTCGCTATTGCCAGTTTGCTCTGAAATTCATATCAGCACTGTTTGAACCAGCTTTGTGTTGATTGTCTGCTCTGGCTATTTGTGGGCTGTTATGGTGTCCGGGTATTTAGCTCCTTTTTTGTATGGTATGACTATTGATTTGCATCTCAGAAGGGTTTATTATTCAGGAGTATGGTTTATTAGGTTGCTGATGCATCATATTTAACCAGCTACTAAAATTAACTGCAGTGCATGCTCAGCAGCTAATTTTCAAACTCTGAGCTTTTGGGGATATGCTGGTCACCCATATATTTAAAAGGCAGGAAGATTTAGCCAGTTTATTGCTGACCTTTACTGCTATTTTGTGAATGCTTTTATGTTGCCATTAAACTAGTTTGTAAATAGAAGACTTCATGTTGAAATTCTGTTGACCGCACCTTCAGGGCTGAGAAAAATGGATTCCTGTGTGGGGAACTGAGACTCATAAAATGCCACACCTGCATGGTCGCATTTTGGACATCGCAGAATCAGGAGAAAATGTCCCTGCCTGTCTGCAAATAATATACAGATCTCTAATGATATATAGATCCTTTGATTTGAAAACACGTATCCTAAAATGTAAGAATGTCTGTGTTTCAAGCAGAATATGTAAATCTCTCTAAAACGCATATCCCTATCTCCCTGTCCTTGCAGTCCCGTTCAGTATTTTTGCTGTGGGCAGCAGGGTCTCAGGCTAGCTTATTCCAGATTGTTCCCTCCATGCAGGGAAGACCTCAATGTAGAGGTGTAAAGGTGTATAGGAAAGCAGGATTTTTTAGAGCAAACCAAAAGTGCATGCTCAAGAAATAATTCAGGCTACTTGGAGAGAGACAGAGAGTAGCACAAACTAACAAGCAAGACTAAAAACCAAAAACAACCACAAAATCCATAATAGAGAAACCTCTCAACAAAAGAAGTGGTCCCCCTGCCCCAAGGTAAGACCATCCCTTTATACTATAAGGAAGCTTTGGTTGATGTCTGTGGAGCAGGCTGGGGGAACCTCAAATGAATATTCAAAAGGAGGTGGAGTCTAGGCAGTGATTGAGAACTGCCTATTTCCATGCCCTCCTTTGGAAATATTGCAAGTGTCATGGCTTTGGGTGCATGATGGTGGCAGGAGAGCCTCCTGGGATAATATTGTTAGAATGAACTTTATGATGACCTGAAGGTCATGGGGAGTGGACCTTCAGGCATATTGGAAACTGCAGCTACTGTTCCACTCAGTGATTAAGTCACCATCTGAATGCCTGCATTCCACACTGGAGGACCTGGGTGCCACGTGTGGAATCCACTGTTCAATGCAGTTCCATTCTAATGTCCACCCTGCAAGACAACAGATGATGGTGTAAGTCTTGGGGCCCTTATGCCCTTGTGGAGAACCATAGGTTCCTGAGTCTTGGTTTCAACCTGGTACAGCCCTAACTATCACAGACATTTGGGAAGTAAATGAGCAGATGGAAAGAACTCTCTCTCTCTCTCTCTCTCTCTCTCTCTCTCTCTCTCTCTCTCTCTCTGCATTTCAAACAAAAATGAAGTATAAACTGATTTGGAGTTAATTGTTAAATGTTCACATCACAGTAGACTTAATAGTATATTTCAAAACTGCCAGTTTCCATTTAACAATCAAATATAATCCTGACAATTTATATTACTGCTGCCTTACAAATGACCCTAATTTAAACAAAAGAGATGACCTCTGTTTAATTTAATAATTTTAAATAAAAAATATAGGAATTCAATGGATTGTCCCATGTTTATTTCATATCTTGCAACTTTTGGAATTTTTTTGTTGCCAGGTCCTGTCTATCTTTATTCGGTGTCTTGTTAAACATTTTGAAATAGTATTAAAAAAAATTACACAGCTAATAAATGGTCTATCATTGGGCTCAGAAATTGAGACCTAACTTTTGTACACTAAGAATTTTGAACTAAAGGACATTGGAAGCCTTAGAAGAAGTCCTGGAGCAAAGTTTCTCTTTGATTTTCTCTGCCCTCATGTCTCTTGTCCCTTTCTCTTAAACACAACAAGTCATATGCCAGAATTATTATTTCCCAGGGCTGATCATAGCAACTAGAACTCTTTTTCCTCAAAGCCATCGATAAAAACTAGAATCATCACTCTAAACTTCACCTGCCCTTCTGTCTCCAAACTAGCCATAAGGAAATCTGTGATCTAAGCTTGTCCGAAATACCAGCCCAGAGGATCCTCATTCAGGTGGGCCTTGCTCCATACCCGGGAGGAACCAATACTGCAACAGAGATGGCAAGAAGAATATGAACAGGCCATGCTGTTTTTCTCCGCTCAGTCTCTCGCCATTAGATCACACCTGTTGTGTCCAATCGCATTTCTACAAGGCTGTTTATTTTTTATCAGAGGTATGGATGGGACAGACATTTGCTCAGGGAAATTGAGTCTTCATTCTAATGGCTCTTGTTTCATTAAATCCATGACTAAATGGCTTTGTTAGGTTATACTCTAGTCCACTTGTTATTTGCTGTAGATCTGACCTTTCTGATAGGTGAGACAAATCATCACCCTTCCCTTTCCACAATTGTCATTGCCTAAATATCTACCGGTAACAGTAGTGTGTTTTTGAAGCATTGCTATGGCTAAGGTGATGTTGGTACTTCAACAAGAATAGAGACCTAGGTAGGAGTCTAGGAAGAATGTTCCCAACAGAAGTTGTAAGAGGTGAAATTTATCTTGGCGCATAAAATACCAGACAGGAGCACAAATAAGAGAAAAAGAAGTATAATGGGTCATAATTAAATTACAATTTTTTAAATAAGTGATGTGTGTGTGTGTGTGTGTGCACAAGTGGTTATCTGATCACTCTGTGAATCTTGAGTAATATCCTCTCTCCATAATTTGATAAGTAATGAAGGGAATAACTTGGCAGTTACTTCTAGAAATCCTATTCCACCTCTCATTATGTTGTATCTTCATATTATGAAGTAAATTTATTTCTATGAAAGTTTTAATGTCTCTGTGACACATGGAATTTGATTGTTTTAGAGCTCCAAATGCCATTGTTGTGGACTAGTCTCCTGGATAAGACAAAAGCAGACCAGACAGAAAGAAAATGGAGTCACCTATGCTAAGTACCACATAATCAAACTGAAGTTTGGAAACAGCCAATTCCCTAGTCAAAATCAGCATAATAAGGAAGTTTCTTCAATATCAACTGTATATGGAAAATAACTTGACCAATTCCCTGTTGTTCTTTTTCTGCTTTCTTCAGCCATTTTCTGCGTGTAAAGCCCATCTTTTCCTCTCAGCTCATTAGAGCACTCATTCCCTGATAAAGAATCACAGATAAAAGCCAACTAGATGTTTGAATTCACTTTGAATTCTGGAGCTCCATCCGGGTCGCAGGGGTGGCAGGGCCCAAACACTTGGGTCATCTGCTGCTGCTTTTCCCAGGCCATTAGCAGGGAGCTGGATCAGAAGTGGAGCAACAATGCCAGTCCCAATGTAGAATCATATCAAATAATGACAGTAGCTGTTACTGAAAATGTATGAGTACATCTGAAAAGCAACTGTATACAATGTTTTATATTTGATCTTAGCCAAGTGGCTATGAAGTAATATATATGGTATTTTAAAAATCCTATGTACTGCGTAGAGTTTATGTTTTTAAACATGATAGATACATTTTCACTTACTTGTTATAGAAAATGTAATTCCAGCACCATCTTGTGGTTCACAATTTGATTTCCAAAATTATAAACTATTATATTTATATTTATTTCCTTTCCCTGTTGCTGCATTTTTTTCATTTCTTGAATTATTTTTAAATGGGTTCATGTAATTTTGTTTACAAAACTGGTTTCTGTACTTTTTCTCTGTAACATGTCATATGAAAATATCTAAGGTTTTGAATGTCTTATATTTACTATTTTAATTTTTGTAATAATCATATACTGACATACAAGATAAAAGCAAGTTTTCATATTATATGTTAATCAATATAATAAGCCTCTTTGAAATACAATCCAAAATGCCTAACTAAAATTTAACTCTTAGAAAGTTGGTATAATGAAGCTTCTTTTAAAAATATGCTTTGGGCCGGCGCCGTGGCTCAACAGGCTAATCCTCCACCTTGTGGCGCCGGCACACCGGGTTCTCGTCCCGGTTGGGGCACCGGATTCTGTCCCAGTTGCCCCTCTTCCAGGCCAGCCCTCTGCTGTGGCCCAGGAGTGCAGTGGAGGATGGCCCAAGTGCTTGGGCCCTGCACCCCATGGGAGACCAGGAAAAAGCACCTAGCACCTGGCTCCTGCCATCGGATGAGCGCGGTGCGCTGGCCACAGCGCGCTGACCGCGGCAGCCATTGGAGGGTAAACCAACGGCAAAAGGAAGACCTTTCTCTCTGTCTCTCTCTCTCACTGTCCACTCTGCCTGTCAAAAAAAAAAAATATGCTTTGATTTCTAAATCTCAGTGTCTATGTCAAAAATCCTGATAAATAGTCATAATTTAAAGACCCACTGCTTGGTCAAACCTATTGGATTAATCTTCAAGCAATTTTGAAACCAACTAATATTTATAATGTGCCTATTTTAGTACAAAATACAAAGCTGGAAATATAAACTATGTTCATTTGAATATTTGATTAACATTTAATTAACATTTAAACTGTTTTAATCTTCTCAAAATAAAGATTTTATGATATCTGAGTATGTGTTATTTGAATTTTATATTTTAAATATATATATATATATATATATATATATATATAGAGAGAGAGAGAGAGAGAGAGAGAGAAATATTTATTTGAAGGGCAGAGTTACAGATAGAAAGGGAGAGGAGAGACTGAGAAAATTTTCCATCCTTCGGTTTACTCCCCAGATAGCCAGAATGGCCAGGGCTGAGCCAGACCAAGGACAGGAGCCAAGAGCTTCTTCTGGGTCTCCTACCTGTTCCACAGAATATGTGGTATCCTTTGCACACTGAGAAACCTTTGTACCCTATGACTTAAATATCAAGGAAAGAATAAGAGCTATTTTCATCCTACAGATTAGATTTGAGATAAATTTATTTAGTTAACCTCAAAAAAGTACAAGGATTTAAAATTTAAACATAAACATAAAAGCATACAAGTGCAATTATTTCTTAAAAATCTATTTTTCAAATCAGACTATAGGAGATGTTAGGAAACTCTTTTATTGCTTATTTGGTATGCAAATTGAACTTATTTGTAGATATCATGGTCAGAGTTAGTGCATTTTATATCAACAAAAGCTTTTGGCTAAATAGAACTTACCATACATAGATGATAGTTTCTTGGATACTTATAATACACTCAAATAAATCATGCACTTAAATCATGCACTTAAACACTTATAAGTTGCTATGAATATAACATATTTTTAATTCCCTTTCCACAAACATTTTAAAATACCATTGTACATATGAATTGGTGTTAGTGGCTTAAAAAGTAACAAATGATGTTATTACTATCAATGTTCTTAGTCTTCAAAGTGAACATTTTCATAGACAACAATTTATAGTCCACACAAAGGGCATGGGACATTAAAAATTGAGATACTTATCAAAATATGACCTCCTTTTTTAACATATGGAGCTATTTATTTGAAAGGAGAGGGAGAAGAGAATAAGAGAGCTTCCATTTACGGGTTGAGACTTGAAATGTCCTCAAAGGCCAATACAAGCGCCTGGAACTCCATTCAGGTCTCATGTTGGGCACAGCCCAAGTTCTTGAGCCTTCTTTCACTGTTTTCCCAGGGGTATCACAACAGGAAGCTGGTTTGGAAGCAGAGTGGCTGGGACTCTAATCAGCATTCTGATAAGAGACACCAGTGTTGCAAGGTGTTTTTTAACCTGCTAAGCTACAGTACCAGCTCTACAAGGCATTATTTTTGTCTACTTAAATATGGGATCAAAATCCAGATGTCAATATTTGGAAGCAGCATTATAGGTCAGGATATATTTAGATTAGTGAAAGTTTTGCGTATGTATAGGAGAATGTCTGCACTTCTCTGTTTCTTTGCTAGTTTCAGAGTGCCATAAGAAAGACACCAATTCCTCAAATGTCTACTCAGGTATACCTTTAATACCCAAAGTAATTAATTGCTGATGCTACAAGGGAGGGGCTAGAAGCTTAATCCAATTATGGTGTTCAGGGCCTGAGGCTACAGGAGGTCCTTAGGCCATTGGGAGTGTGCCATCAGAAAGTATACATATTCATGAAAACATGAGGCCAAAATAATACTCTGTGTGTATATGTGCATAGGGTTTATATTCTGCCATTTAATTAGAAATTTAGGGGAAAATGATATTAAATTCCAAATAATGTACATAAATAAATTTCTAACAATTTTTTAAAAACATTTTCCTGCTAAACACAGAATAAAGTCCTAGGGATTTTATACTATAATTTTACTTGATAAACAGATACGGAAATACTTAAAGCTAAAATATTGAAGAATTTTTAGTAATCTTGTTTATTATTTAGTGATGCCAAATACTTATTAAAGTATTTAATAATTAATATTTTGTAAGTGATTATAAACATATGTTAATATATATGGTATTTATATTTTAGCAATATTAAGATTTTATGCATCATAATAGAACAGTTTAATTAGAGGAATAAAATTATAAGGAGGAAATTAAAGTGTATATTTACTAGATATGCTCATTGGCTATGCCAAGAGTTTTAAGCTGTTTGGCTCTGAAATTCCAAAGTAAAAAACCCTGTACATGCATAAAAGGCCATGAATTGCTGATAGTCATAATGAGACAAATTATGACAGATATAAAGAAAATATTTTGTTCCTCCTTTAGGGATAGCTAACCTTTCAGCCGCATTTTCATATATTCAGTGTGGCCAATTAAGAGTAAATGTCTGTGGACCCCATCAAAATATGCTATTACATTCCATCCACAGAATCTCTCTGCTTCCCAGTGAGCCCCAGAAGAGTGATTGACTGTCCATAGAAACCCATTTATGAGGATTACAGAAATACTAATGTGAATATAACAGAAGGGAGGCTGTTTCAATGAAGCACTAAATCTTGCTGTTGGTGTCTTAATATTTAGGTAGTTAAATGTGTGGAATTTGATTTAAATGCTGCTTTCAACACAGTGAATATATTGAAGCCAAAGACTGGAATCAGTATAAGCAACTGGAAAAATATGAACTTTACTTATGAATTAATTAAATTTTTCTAAAAAGTAAATGATAATATAATCATTGAATTTCAAGGTAATATGGAAATCATTATTTAGAAATGCTAAAGCAATGAAATAAAAATAAAATACCTTTTGTAACAAATATTCATTTGTTTCAAATAGAAAAGTATATATTGTTAAGCAGGAATACTAACCTCTTGACTTTTAAAATACATTTCAAAATCTGCAGTGAGGAAATCTATGTCAGAATCATTCATTAATATTTATTATAAAATACTGTATATAAAATATATTGTAAAATATACTGTGAAACTCTAAGTATTGCAACATCATCAGAGTTATTTTTTCAAAGTGGTTAGATAATAACACAATTCTTACAGATTTTCATCGTTTCTCTGAATTTTTATTTATTTGATGGCATATCTAACGACATCCCATATCCCTTTGTTAGCTCTTTTAAAAGTATATTAAATGCACAATAAGCAGTAACAAAAACAGTATGTTAAACAGTTTGCCTCCCAGAAGTGTCAGCTGCACCCTGTGGCTGCAAAAATGGACCACAGCCTGTGATGTGACCTCAGTGCGCTCAAGCTGGTACTCCCCAGTTACCTGCCAGGAAGCCATTCAGTGGTCCCGCTTCCATGTTCATCCTTTCTAGATTTCCACAGGAAGCAACACTATCTTTTCTTCCTAGAATTCCTCTTTATTTGTGAGAAGCAGCTATAAAATAAGTACAAAAGAGGAGACCCAGTACAGCCAAACACCCCTCTCACATCCCAGTACAGCCAAACACCCCCTTACATCCCAGTACAACCAAACACCCCTCTCACATCCCAGTACAGCCAAACACCCCTCTTACATCCCAGGTGAGCACCTTTCGTTTTCATCTAGGCCTAGTCGTAGTCTATTTCCTGCCTTCCTTCCCAACATCTGGAAAGCTGCAGGGACTTTGCAGGAAAAGGTGGAAGAGGAACACAGACCTGGGACGCCTTCACAGGGGCCAGTGTTGGGAAGGCTACTTCCTCCTCCCTCGTGAACCGTTATCATCTCTCGTTGCTTGTTGTCTTCCAAAGATTTACTTTAGAGACATTATTTTAAAATTTTACCAACTTTATTTAACACATGCAAATTAGTAAGACTAATACATGTACATAGTAAATATTTTAAGCAGTCAAGTCAAAATACTTATATCCAGAAAATATGAATCATGTCAGTACTAAAACAGTGTCACAAAATTTTAATCAGAAAACCTGTTTGGATCCAAGACTGACAAAATCACACATATTGGCTTGGTATTTCCTAACACAAAAAGGACAAAGATCAGGTCACACACGTAATCTGTGTTGCCCATCTACTAGTGAGAAAAGAGTTGGTGCTACCATAGCGATGAAACACTTTAGTCATTACGTTTGTGATGAAATACCCAAGGGGTATTTCAGTAATAGCTCAATATTATAAAACATCGATGACTGCCCGTTGTTCCAATGATTATTATTCAATTTATCTGAGGTAAATCTTGGATATAAAAATCTTAAAAAGAAAAGAAAAATATGGGGAAGTGGAATATGACAAAAAGAAAATCCTGTATAATCCCAGTAAGTGACCAGAGAGACGCGCTCCTGCTAATAAGGTAGGTGTCTGGCACAGCAATTAAGACCCTGGCTGAGATTCCCTTGTCTAAGTGCTTGACTTCCAGTCTGGCTCTTCTCTACATCTCAGTGTCCTACTAACACTGTCCCTGGGAGGCAGCAGGTGATGCTTCAACTAATTGGGTCCTTGTCACCTACATGGAAAACCTGGATTGGTTTCCCAACTCCTGGCTTCGGTCTGGCCCAACTCTGACTCTCTTGAAGATTTGTTGAATAAACCAACAGATAAGATCGATCTCTCTCTTTTCCTGTCTTTCAAGTAAAAAGTAAAATAAAAAACATCATTGCTAAGTTGTTCACTTAAAATGTGTATATCAATTTCAGCTTGCCCGTAGTCTATTCTCTCACGATTTTTACATAGTCATTTTCAAAATTTTACTGGTGTATTCCCAAAAACTTTGTGGAAAATTATCATGCCCCTTTCCTTAAAAGATCATGCTTTATTTTTCAAAGATAATAAGGGGTTGAATTTGCCTTTACATATTTTAATATTGTAGCAATTACATTTCAATATAAACACATTAGTTTTTAAGGAATTTTATAATCTATAAACACCGTGGTGACTATCATCCAATTAATCAATGAAATTTATGGACACACTTTAATTCATCTGAACTAAGCATTACCAACAGGCTATTATCACAATAACATATATAGATACTAGAAGTTTTTATTGCATAATTTTGCATGTTTATCACTATATGTAAAAATATATTTCTGGAGTCTGAATATTTTCCCCAGTAAGTTCTATGCTGAAACTACTGCCTATGGTGGTGGTAGTGAAAGGGGGTCTTCTTGGAACATCATGAGGAACAGCCCTCATAAATGAGATTAGTGCCCTCACAGAAGAGGCCCCAGAGAGCTACCTGGTCCTTTGCATCCTGTGTAAATTAGGAAACACATTATTGTCAGAGACGAAATCTCCCAGCACCTTGATCTTGGACTTACCACACTCTGGCAATAAGTTTCTGTTATTTGGAACTCACTGTCTGTATGGTGTTTTATTACAGCATCCTTGATAGACTAAGAAATATGTATCCAAATATTAGATATTATTTTCTGTGTTAAAACATACCATGGCTTAAATTGTTATTCAATGTACTGATAGTATAAATTTGACCAAAATAATTTTGATAAATATTTAGAGATGGTGTTTGATTAGATGTGTGAGTGTTAATGAGATTACTCAGAAATGGACCTTTTTGTTCATGGTTAAATATCGCCTTCACAGCTACAAGGAGTCAGAAATCACTCATGGTTTTCCTGTTCTTCATTGTTTATAGATGTAACTGCTGAAGAAAGTTTTCACATAAATATTTAGATAGGAATAAAACAAAATTTATTATAGCAATAAAATTCAGCTTTTTGTATGTCTTACAAAATATATAACAAAAGTATGTTACCTCAAATGCTAAAAAAGAAAAGGCAGAAATAAAGCGAGGATGAAGAAAGGTGGGAGAGGACGGGAATATCATTATGTTCTTAGATTTGTATCAACAAAGCACATTGAATCTGTTAAAAAGCTAATTAAAACTAAAAGTTCAAAAATTTAAAAGTATGTAACATAATATCTTTATTTATGTCCTTAGAATTAATTTGAAAAATCCATAAGATGAAATATCATTCAGAGACTCCATGATTGCTTAGTCCTTGTCTCTATTGTTGAGAAATAGTGTTTTCTTTTTCTTCTAGCTATTTGTTGAACCCTTAGTATACGGTTAATCTTGTGAGTATGAAGTAAGCTGAGACTGGATCATTGTTAAAATTAAGAGAGGGGATTAAAGAGGAATAAGGAGAAACAGTGGGAGCATGGGTGGGAGTGAGGGTAAGGTGGGAAGTATTACTATGTTCCTAAGTCTGTATATATGAAATATATGAAATTTGTTTACCTTAAATTTAAAATAATCAATTTGGATCACTGCATTTTACTGAAAAACTTTATTACAAACACAGAATTTTTTTTTTAAGATTTATTTATTTATTTGAAAGGCAGAGTTGCAGACAGACAGAGACAGGGAGAGAGAGAGGTCTTCCATCCACTGGTTCACTCTCCAAATGGCTGCAATTGCAGAGCTGGGCCAAACTGAAGCCAGGAGCCAGGAGCTTCTTCCGGGTCTCCCACGTGGGTGCAGGGGCCCAAGCACTTGGACCATCTTCCAACGCTTTCCCAGGCACATCAGCAGGGAGCTGGATTGGAAGTGGAGCAGCTGGGACTGGAAACTAACACCCAAATGGGATACTGGCACTGCAGGCAGCAGCTCTCCCCCTATACAACAGTGCAGGCCCCAGAAACATAGCTTTTAGCATTTTTCAGAGTCATTGCTTTCTTTAACAGCTGCAACAGTCATTGTCAATTGTTCGTGCAGATTTTCTACCTCTGAGCACTCTGATTTTGAATGAATTTGACTTTCTTCTGTAAAGGGATAGAAAGAAGATGGCAATTGTGAAATGAGAAATATAGTTATACAACCATAGCAATAAAACACAGAGCATGAAAGGTGAATTTTAGGAAATACATCATAATGAATTTGAGCTCTGGGAATTAATATTAAAATTAGCCAATCGTTGGACCCTTTGTAAACTTCCTTTGTGTTCCTAAGTTGAATGTGCCCCACTTGCAAGATTACTGTTCAATATTTCTCTTTGATTTATGGTTGTAATGAATTTAATTATTGAAATATTTGAGAGAGAAAAAGAGGCAGACAGACAGAAACAAGGAGAGAAGCTCCCATTCACTGGTTCACTTCTGAAATGCTGCATTGGGAGGGATACCCTGGGGCAGAAGCCAGGGGGATCCTGAAACTTAATCGCAGTCTCCCAAGTGAGTGGCTGGGACTCAGAACTTGAACCACCACTGCTGCTGTCCAGGACCACTGCTGGAGTCAGGACCCTGAGTCAGGTAGTGAATGCAGGCACTCTGATAGGGTTTTACCAATGTCTTACCTTGGAGACCAAATTTCTTCCTTTCATTTATGCTTTGCTTGAAATATATTGGTAATTTTTATTATTTAATTTCATTACCCCATAATCCTTTGCTCAATTTTTTCTGTACTTCCAAACAGCAACCATCTGTCTCAACTTCTTTTTCAATTATTCTTTGTATAAACTATATAATCTATAAAACCTATAAATCATTTTAAATAAGTTACTATTTAGCATAGAAAACCCATTAGAAAATTAAGAAAAAAGCACATTATAAATTAGTTTTTATGATAAAATAGCTACTATTAATGATTTGTAATATATATTTAATTTTCTATTGTCTACAATATTTTATGTTAAAACTTGATTCCATGGGGCATTTGATGTAGTAGTTAAAACATTTATTGGGACACTGACATCATATATCATAGTGCCTGGGATTCCAGGTTCCTCCTAATACTGCACATCTTGGCAGGCAGTGATGATAGCTTAAATACTTGGAATCCTGCAACCCCCATGGGAGATCCAGATTTAATTTTTGACTCCTAGTTTCTGGTATGGCTGAATCTTGGCTTTTGTAGGTCTTTGGAAATAGAACCAGCAAGTGAAAGCTCCCTCCCTATCTGTCTCTGTCTCTGTCTCTCTCTCTCTCTCTCTCTCTTTCCATCTTTCTGCCTTTTGAATAAATAATTTTAAAAAGTTCCTGGTAAATGACCAAAGTAGAGACTTTTTTTTTAATTGTTAGTTTCCTGAACTTTTTCATTGATTTCAATAAATTTTCTTTCATCCTTGTAGCTTTCTAGAGAACATCAACCTGGTGTCTCTCAATAATTCCTCTCCTTTTCTCTGTTGTCATCGATCACTAACAAAGAGAGGGCTACTACATTGATGCACATAATGCTCCTTCTCCTGCATACTCCTGTAACTGAATTATCTGCTTTCCATGTCCTTCAGTTCTTCCACTGAATTATCAATATCCCTTCCCCGCTGGCTCCAACTGGATTTCAAGAAAATCTGGCCCAATTTCTTCATCCTTCACTGATTTTATCCTTTGTATAATCAGTTACCCCATTTACTAATCAGATGCCATAATTGCTTTTCACTGTACTTATGCTTTTACTACCATACCATAAATGAACCACTATTTATCTCTCAAAAACAATGAGTTCAACACATTCCCTTTGGTTATCAATAAAAATATTGATAAAGAAAATGTATGCATGTGACTGAAAATTATGATGCGGATGATTTTACAAAAATAAGTCCCCTCCTCATTCTCTGCCAGACTTTTCATTATTCGCATTAGCAAGATAAGCATTTTATTATTTGTGAGGAGTAATATTTGTATGGGAAAATCTGATCAATAATTTTTAAAGTGCTCACAAAACTTGGAGATTAGGAATTTGAAAGCAAATGACTTCCTCTGCTTTAGTTGGAGCCACAGCTGGGAAGACTTAATTGTCTGAAGAGAAGTTCAGTGGCTAGAGGAGGAAACCCTTTGCTAATTTTCTTGCTTCCTGTGTGGTGGGTACGCAGTGGCAAAGCAAAGGCTGGGCTCCACTGAAAACTGTCCACCAGAGCTGGTCCATGTGCATTTTCATGTAGCCCTGTGGCCTGGACTACCTCACACCATGGATGCCTCCAAGTATGTGGACACACTGTATGGTGGCTCAGGTGCTAGAGAGAACAAGACAGATGTTGGTCAATGTTTCCTGACTCTGTCTCAGAAGTGACAAGCATCACTCCCACTAGCTGTGACTGATAGAAGCAGTCATAGGTAAGGAGAGGAGACGCAAACTTCATTTCTTCAAAGGTAGAATGTCAGGAATTTCCATCTATGCAAATAGGAACGTTTTACCCTTCTAACTGCACAGAATAATTTAAAGTGAACATTCAAATATATGTTTACATTTCAACCTTGAAGAAATTCAAGACCACATAAACCTAAATATAGAGAAAAATTGTAATAATATCTACAGACTGAATGTTGTTGTTTCCTGATATGAGTCATGTACAAAAAGAAGATGATTTATCATGCCTTAATATTAGCAAATTGACAAAGTTCAAAGAGTAGTCATAGCCACAGAGATTATGAATGAATTTCCTCTGACTCAGATAAGTAGTTCTCAATACCTGGACACATTAATAACATTCTTGAGAGCATCAAAACTAAGACAATCTGATTTATGTTTATCATTTTTAAGATTTTCCATATTCAGTTTACAGCAAAGAGATGCTTAAGTTGGAATCTGCTGGATGAGAGTATATTAAGAATATGTCACATAAAGAATGCTGCAATATTTTAATCAGTTCTGAAATATCTATTTTCGCATTGTGTGCTTGAAAATCACAGGTTATGCCTTTTATAATAATAATTATAGCAGGGGTTATAAAGAAATATGACCAGCCAACAGCATTCTTTCCTATTAAGTCATATATTACCTTAGCATGTTTCAATAATAAAATAAAAAGTCATGAAATAGCATTATTGTTTTCATTTTGTTGATTGCAAAGTTCATCTTCCTGCAGGGAATATTAGAAAAATTTATGATTTCAACCTTTAGTTTAGAATTAATGTTATTGCTGAGCTTTGGGATTACAAATAGCTATCTATTCCCAGCGCAACAACAGACAACCTTTACAAAAGCCATTTAATATATTCTGTCTTTGCAAGGGAAAGAAAAAGTATAATAAGTGAGAGCTATTGACAAGGGGCAGATAAGAAAATCTAATTATAAAATTAACAGAAGATAAAATCAGCTTTATTTGTGTTAATGTATTTTACCCATTTGGCAACTTAACAAAGATTTACAAAAAAGATCATTTTTATTATCCTTTAAATATATGTGTTATCTAGGCATTTTATTCTCAAAATTGCTAGTCACATATAGATTTTGATAACATGGAATACCAATGTCCATGTTAAAAATTTTTAAAAAAGATTTATATATTAACTTGAATATTTTATTTTGAAAATGATGATAAAAATAATGACAAATAACTTGAATAGTTTTAATTATCTTATTTATTTATTTATTTTGACAGGCAGAGTTTAGACAGTGATAGAGAGAGACAGAGAGAGAAAGGTCTTTCCTCTGTTGGTTCACCCCTCAAATGACCAG
The DNA here is from genome assembly GCA_949820135.1 of Sylvilagus floridanus. Lineage (NCBI taxonomy): Eukaryota > Metazoa > Chordata > Mammalia > Lagomorpha > Leporidae > Sylvilagus > Sylvilagus floridanus. Next base: position 106,712,987 of record OX463238.1, on the reverse strand, counting down.
GTGCTTCCTCCTGGTCTCCCACGCAGATGCAGGGCCCAAGCACTTTGGCCATCCTCCACTGCCTTCCTTGGCCACAGCAGGGAGCTAAACTTGAAGAGGAGCAACCAGGACAGAATCCAGTGCCCCAAGCGGGACTAGAACCTGGGGTGCCAACGCTGCAGGTGGAGGATTAACCTAGTAAGCTGTGGCGCCAGCCAAATATTTTTAATTACCTAAACTAAAATTTTACAAGTATATAGAATTAGTTTTGGAATAACAAACTTTGATTTAATTGTTCCTCACTTTATGTAATTTCCTGTTTAATATATTTTCATTGCACAGATACACCTATAATTAGGGCACTAAATAGTTTTTATTTATTTATTTTTATGGACTGAAAGTAACCAGGTAAATTAAATGCTGTCTGTACATATGTCATCTTTACCCCATATAGTGGAATACAAATTTTGTAAAATTAGCTAAGCTAATATGAACTACATTGAATATTAATTTCCTTAGGCAGTCTTTTGGATCAATAGTGCATAAATTATGAAGCTTGAGTTCAAGAACAAAGTATGAAATTTTTAGCCCAGAAAAAACTAGCTCACTGATTGTGTGATCACTCAGCATGATCTTAGTAAAGTAACACCAGGGCTCTAAACATAGCAAAGAATCAGAGTGTGAAGGTCCTTCCAGAGTGATCCAGGACATTTGTTGAAGGATGGCAGAATTATGTGCCATTCCTACCTCATTTACATAAATGGAGAATTTATTATTTTTAAGGAAAGGAGATTTACAAAAGAAGACTATAATATTCATTATTCAGACAAAGCATGAGAGTATGTGGAAATTATTTTAGTATTTGTTATTGTTATTTTATCATTTTTAATTCTCGAGAAAATTTTATAACTAAAATTTAGCTGTCAGTGGCAATATTTCAAGATATATATTTATGCAGTGATGTAGGATAAATATTCTAAAACAAATGATTTTAGTTTTTATTCTTTTTGCTATTATCGATAAATTTTCTTCAGTATCTTTCAATGAAGAGATCAAGTAAAGTTTTATTCTATTAAATGAGTGATGTGACACAGCTTATATTATAAAATGTTTTATGGATTTATTTTTTACATAAAGCATATAAAGCATATATGAATTCTTATATACAGTGCATAAACATATTTATAAGTATAAATATTATACTATATTTAAATCAAAGTATATAAATTATATTTAAATAGTGATTATGTAAACTTATTTTAAAGTACCCATAATTTGGGGCTGTCGCTGTGATGCAGTGTGTTAAAGCCTGGACTTGAGTTGCCAGCATCCCATATGGGCATCGGTTCTAGCCCCGGCTGCTCCTCTTCCAATCCAGCTCTCTGCTATGACCTGGAATAGCAGTAGAAGATGGCCCAAGTCCTTGGGCCCCTGCACCCATGTGGGAAACCCAGAAGAGGCTCTTGACGCCCAGCTTCGGATCGGCACAGCTCCGGCCATTGTGGCCATCTGGGGAGTGAACCAACGGATGGAAGACCTCTTTCTCTGTCTCTACCTCTCTCTGTAAATCTGTCTTTAAAATAAATTAATTAATTTAAAAAGTACTCATAATTTGTAAATTTTGTTTGAAAGTATATTACTACTCATTTTTGGTACACATACTAATTTGAGAGAAGTTTGAGTTGAGACATAATAATGTATGCCATCATATTGCTTTTGCTGATTCAACTCATGGTTTGTTTCACCTTAAAACAAATATTTCACAGAAATCACAATACATTTTATTTTCATCATTGGATTTATTTTCTAACTTTTTAAAGAATACTAACATTCCTTTAAGACAAAGTAAACAGATTATGTTTTAAAAAATGAAACAGAGAGAAAGAGACAGAGAAAGCTATGAATCTTCCATTAGCTGATTCACTCTTGAAATGCCCACACTTTTGGGCAAGACCAGGCCAAAGTCACAAGGGAGAGCTCAGTTTCATTTTTACACATGGTTGCCACAGCTACTTGAACCGTCAGGAGCTGCCTCCCTGGGTGCACAGTAGCAGGAAGCTGGAATTGGGAGCAGTAACTGCCCCACACTCTGATACGGGATTCAGGCGTTCCAAACAACTTCATCACTATGTCAGATGTCCACATCCAGAAGAAACACTTTATAACACACTACAAAGTTAAATGAATATATGACTGTCAATCAAAGGGAAAAATCTTAAGATTTTTAGTTTGCAAGGCAGTTCCTTATAGATAAATGACTACTAAGGAGTTCAAGAACTGACAGAAATAATCTTACAGAATAATAAACTTAATGAGATAAATGGCTTCACAGTAAGCAAATATCAAGCATGTATAAGTACATTAACAACTAAAGTTCAAGATTGCTTTTTACTGTGATTGAGATCAGTCTGACGTTGCTATTTCACTTACCTCATTCCATCATAAGTTTTCTTCAACTTTTAATAGAATTCAGAAGGAGTACAGCCAAGGAAGAGGCTACAATTTCTGTTCGTATTTCTATTAACACAAAATCAACAAATATGTAGGGTGTATGCTTGATCATATGGATAAAGAAATATATGTTAAAATATTGTAGAATCTAGATGTTAAAAGTGTATAAAATAGACACGCAAGTTTCAAAAATCAAGGAATGGGTGGCACAATATAATATTGATTTTTTAAAAGGTGTATTTATTTATTTGAAAGGTAGAGAGAGACAGAAGGTGAGACAGGGGTTCACTGGTTCACTTCCCAGATGTTCTTAATAGTTGAGGCTGCACCCAATTATGCCAGGCATCAGGAACTCCATCTTGGTCTCCCACATGGGTCAGGGGACATGAAGCCTTGATAAGAACGGGCAGGAAATGACAGCATACCGTTAATGCAACTATGTCTAAATGTGTACACATCTTTAATTTGTCCCTAGAAGTCAGGATTACATTGAGTGATCTATAAAAGCTAATCTAACTCTTAGGATTTCAAAGTTAAGGGAAAATTATGTTATGAAACATTTCAAAAAATGATGTTTAGAAAAATAGCTTCAATTCTTAGAAAAGACAATAAAGAATAACATATTATCATTATAAATATGATGAATATAAGCTTAGGAAAGAGGATTAAAATAAATGAAATGATGACAAGTAAGTCATATGAGCCAATTTTTATCAGTTGGCAAGTGGGAGAATTTCTGAAAAAAATTTTGTGTGAGCTTGTTTCTTTTAATATGTCAGTGAATGTGATGCTAAACGAGTTTCAGATGACTCAAAAGGCTAAAAATCAGCCATGCCAAAAACCTAGGGACAAGTCTTCTATAAAAGTAATAGTGATACACATCAATTCAATATCAATTATGTGACTCTGTGAAGAGATGTATGTGGAGGAGGGAGAGGACTCCGACCATGCCAGCAAAGAGAAGGCAGAGAAATTATGAGTTCAAAAGAAGGGACATGAAGGAAAAATTGAAGATAAGGAAAAAATGACAATACTTAATTTCACAATTTTAGATGACTATTTTTATTTTTAAAAATGTGTTTCTATCAAGAATTTAAAGCACACAATAATTAGATGATCAAGAGTCTGGAAAAAAGGTGAATTTTATGATAAGCCTTCTGTTATTGGCACAGTATGTCTTAAATATGGTGAATTTTCTGATTAATTTTCTGTTACCATCATAGTATGTAATATATGGGTAGAAATATAAGAGTATCATATTTAGGGATAAATCCAAAATCATGAATATAGTTACACTAAAGAAAATTTCATGGTAACCCAGTTTTTCCAACTTTATGAAAATAATGATTGTTTGGATTTGGAATTAAGTATCAATTTTAAATAAAGTCATTATTTATAAATATAAATATATTTTCTATAAAGTTCCTAATAGTAAACATTTTAGTTCTTTCAAGTCATACAGCTTGAGGTTATGAAATATATATGATAGGCCGGCGCCCTGGCTCAACAGGCTAATCCTCCGCCTTGCGGCGCCGGCACACCGGGTTCTAGTCCCAGTCGGGGCGCCGGATTCTGTCCAGGTTGCCCTTCTTCCAGGCCAGCCCTCTGCTGTGGCCCGGGAGTGCAGTGGAGGATGGCCCAGGTGCTTGGGCCCTGCACCCCATGGGAGACCAGGAAAAAGCACCTAACACCTGGCTCCTGCCATCGGATGAGTGAGGTGCGCTGGCCACAGCGCGCCGACCGCGGCAGCCATTGGAGGGTGAACCAACGGCAAAGGAAGACCTTTCTCTCTGTCTCTCTCTCTCACTGTCCACTCTGCCTGTCAAAAAAATAAAAAAAAAAGAAATATATATGATAAAATTTAAGGACCAGCTCTGTGGGGCAGCAGGTTAATGCCCTGGCCTGAAGAGCCGGCATCCTATATGGGCACTGGTTCTAGTCCAGCTGCTCCTCTTCCAATCCAGCTCTCTGATGTGGCCTGAGAAGGCAGTGAAGGATGGTCCAAGTCCTTGGGCCCCTGCACCCATGTGGGAGCCCTGGAGGAAGCTCCTGTCTTCTGGCTTTGAATCAGAGCAGCTCTGGCCATTGCAGCCATCTGGGGAGATGGAAGACCTCTCTCTCTGTCTCTACCTCTCTCTGTAACTCTGTATTTCAAATAAATAAAGAAAAAAATTAAAGCTTATTTCTACAAATTTTATTGTCATATCTCAAATAATAATAACATTGGTATAATGTTTTATCATATAAATATACAAATAAAAATTAAAAATTTGGAAAGATTGATAAAATTACACTTAATCAGTATTCATGGTGAATAGTCCCTATTAAAATCGACTGTAAATGTTCATCTGTGAAGGGTGATATATGATAAGACTTTGCATATTTCATTTTTTAGATATTATTTTACTCAGACATCATTTCCAAATTGTGTTATCAATCCATAAGCATATGATTTGTGATAAGATTCTTGTCTTAATATCTCTCTTTCAACATGTCTTAATAATGAAGATTAACCACTTCCAGTTGAAACTTATTCAGAATCTCCTCAAATTCATAGTTAAATAGATTCCAAACATGGACATTTTCTCTGGACTTGCATTGAGATCCCCAATGCCTTGATTCTTTGATGCGATTTTTTTTTTTTTTACTTTATGATAGTGCAAAAGCAATATTTGTTCATTAGCAAACAAACTGCCAATTTTGATCCTTTCCTGGACTAGTGATGTATAAAATGATCTTTTCTCCCAGAGATGGGCAAAGGCAGTGAGTACAGCTCTCAGTCAACCATATGGTTATGAGTATAAATAACCCATAATCTATCTTCCTATGCACTCTAAGCCATGATATTAATGAGCCAGGAGTATTAAATGAATTTCAGCTTATTTATGAGTTTTTTGGGATATGATCTAAATGCAAGTTGTGGAACATTTGTAAGTCTTAGATTCCTCCATGCAAAATAAATAAATAAATAAAATACACACCCTTATATCTGGAGAGTGAAGCAGCAGTTAGAAGAGCATTCCCTCTCTCTCTCTCTTTCTCTCTGTCTCTGTAACTTTGTCTTTTAATCTCTGTAACTCTGACTTTCAAATAATTTTTTTTTAAAAAAAGGAGTCAAGTAATATGTCTTACAATTATACAGCAGGCCAGTATAACCACTGATTGAATAAAAATATTTTAAATGAATTATTTAAATCACTTTATTGAGTATCTACTTAGTAATTTCAGCAACTAAGATAACAGTAAATGCTGCTTTTTACATGACAAATTTGGACTAAAATATTTTATTATTGTCATTTACAATGTTATCAATTGATTAAAGCAAAGGTTTAACTATTTTTTCACGTCTTGTGTGTATGTGATTTGTTATTTAGTGTCCATTACATAAGTTGCTAAATATCACTGTATTAAAAGCTTCAATTGAGAAACTGATTTTGAAAAAAATATTATATTATTACCTACTATATTTGTATATTAAAGACAAAAATAGGATGTTCTATTGGAAGCAACATTTTGTTAAAATGTTCAAAGGTCTTTAAATATGTTGCTGATTCAAAACTTGGAAAGGCCTTTTTGCTATTTTACTGAGAACATTAATATTTACGTTTATAAAGTATGTTGCTGGTGCTAAAGAAAGCTGCTAAATGTGAGAAAAAACATTGTTATTTGCATTTTTCAATTCTTGTTGACTTTTCTACCAATATTTTAAAATAAACAATAACATTTAGTTGATTTCCAAACTCCATAGTTTACTCATATTACTTAAGTTTAACTTGAACTAATGTTATATTTTGAATAAGCTTTAGGTTTGTGCAATCTGAGAACTCATTAGCAGTGTACTTTGCTATACACAAAAGTCATTTATATTCCAATCAAAACAGATGTTTACATAAATAGTTTTGCATATTGTGTGCTCTGATTATATCAAAATTATGTCATAATGAACCAAAATCAGATCCAAACCTTCACTTGCAAAGAAAATTATGTTAATAACATTGATGGAAATATATTCAGGAAGCCAAAATGCACGGCTTAGTGTTCATGCACTTTTGTAAGAAAATATACTAACTGGGGTGAAAATGTTCCAATATGGGGTTTATAATTCAATAATCAAAACACAGTATTTGTTACTGAAAAATCTGGTGTCTAATATCTTGTTCTCCAGTGGTTTCCTGAGGTCATTGGTGTCTTCATTCACTGAGAGGTTTTCAGTCCCTTAACCTACTTGAATATTTGGTCCTTTCCTTTTTATGTTTAGGGAGACAAGTGTCACTGTTTTCCTCTCATTAGAAATTGAGAGAAATAAAATAGGACTAGGTTAACCCTATCTGCAAAAATATAATATTATATGATATTTTATAACTGGTCTGATATATTTCTATGAACTTTGCATATATTACCTCATTATGCTTTTCAAATAATCTTCTATATTGTTAAGCAATCTAAGGTCAGGGTTCTTAGAAACATGATTAGAATATTAACTCAGTCAGTTTTTCCTTAAAATGCTCATGAAATCTGTCTTCAGGACTTAATTGGAGTCAGTGCTTTAAGCTTTTAAGTAAAAGCTACACACATAGGCTTTTTCATGCTCTTGATGCTGTTTCCTTTGCTTCTTATAAAATCCAAATTTATCATTTTGAGCAAATGACTTGGAATTCCAGCAGGTACAAATATATCAAAGTTATTCCTGTCTTTGTGAAGGTTGTAGTCATTTCTATTTAACCATTTTGTGAATATTCTGACACTCTAATGGTGTTTTATACTTCTTACCTATGGAATTAACCCAACAGAAATACCCTTCTCCTAGAGAAAAAGTAGAAATGAAAACCATTCTTGTCCTATAGATATGTCTGAGAGTGGTTTTTTTTTATAATTATTTTCAAAATAAGGTCTTCATTCCTGATGAAACTTCTACCTGTTTGTACCATTTTGTGTTACATCTATTTACTATGGTTAGTATTTCAGATTTTAACTGTTTTACACTTTTATTTTTTAGAAAAATAGTACTAACTGATACCTCCATCAACAAGATGCTTCTCTATTTCAAACTCCCCATGTGGATATTATTCCTTAAAATCTCCAGATTTTTATTTTGAAGTATTATATTGGTATTTTAGTATTTCTTTGATGAGTAGTCAGTTGGAACTTGCTGCATATTTTAAGACATTTATATATGCCATAACATGAATTATTCTCTTTTCTTATCTGTTAATGACATTTTATGTAGTATGCCAGGTTTTGCCTATTGTATTATTAACATATAGTCCAACTGGATCTTGCTCATGTCTATCTCAGGTATACACCTAGATGATTGTGCTTTGGAATGTGTAGAAGCTTGAACCTCAAAGCTGATTATAGATCAGAACTATTTAGGGAGGGTGTGCCTTTGGTGCATCAGCTAAGACACCACTGGTTGGGGAGCCTGATTCTGTCCCGGTTGCTCCTCTTCCAGGCCAGCCCTCTGCTGTGGCCCGGGAGTGCAGTGGAGGATGGCCCAAGTGCTTGGGCCCTGCACCCCATGGGAGACCAGGAAAAGCACCTAGCACCTGGCTCCTGCCATTGGATGAGCCCGGTGCGCCGGCCGCAGCACACCCACTGCGGGGGCCATTGGAGGGCGAACCAATGGCAAAGGAAGACCTTTCTCTCTGTCTCTCTCTCTCACTGTCCTCTCTGCCTGTCAAAAAAAAAAATATCCTACATTGTAGTACCTCAGCTCCAGTGCCTTTCTGCTTCTGATTCCGCTTCCAGTTAATGTGTATCCTGAGAGGCCACAGATGAGAGCTCATGTACTGAGGCCCCAGTACCCATATGGCAGACTTTGATTGAGTTCCAGGTTACTGGCTTTGGCTTGGCTCAGCAAGGTACAAAGTAGTAGTGGACATATGGGAATGTGAACCAGAGATAGCTCGCTTGCTTTCTCTCTCTCTCTCTCTCTCTCTCTCTCTCTATCTCTCCATTTCTCTCTCTAATCTCTCTCTCTTTCTCTCACTCTCACTCAATGTCTCTCTGCTTTCAAACAGATGAAAATAAATAAGTATATAATACCTTTAAAAAATCAGTGTTAGCACTGTGGCATAGGCAGTAAAGCCACTCCCTGCAATCCTACAATGCCAGCAGCTATAAGAGTGCCAGTTCATGTCTCAGCCGCTCCACTTCTGATCCAGCTTCCTGCCAAAGGCCTGGGAAAAGCAGTGGAAGATGGTCCAAGTGTTTGGGTCCCTGCACCCAGATGTGAGACCCAGATGGAGCTCCTGGCTTTAGCCTGGCCCTGTCCTGGCTATTGAGGTCATCTGGGGAGTGAATCCACAGATAGAGATATTCTCCTCTCTCTCTCCCTCTTTCTCTTTCTCTCTCTCTCTCTCTCTCTCTCTCTCTCTCTCCTCCTCCTCCTCCTCCTCCTCCTCCCCTCCCTTCCTCTCTTTGTGTTTCTCTTTCAAATAAAATAAATGGTTTTAAAAACTTAAAAATGAAAAAAAGAATGAAGGATATCTTTGTTTTCATAGATTCAGTTTACGTATTCTCCCAAATCTCCACAAATGATTCTGGAAGGCTGACATGTGGAGCAGTGCTGCTCCTCCTGTCTCTGGGGCTATGATGATGTGATCCTCAGGAGGCGTTGTTCATAGGGATCAGCAGGTCTCTATACTTTTCTAGATCTCCTTGATTTTAGTCACTGCTTTTTCTAGATTACATCTTATCACCATCTATTCCATCAACTAGCCTCCATTGTCTATATCCATTTTTTTTTACTTTTCTGAAAAATTATAGCCAAAAATGTTTAATAGCACAGTTAATATCTAGGTTTATATAAAGGCAAGCATAATTTTCATCTAATGTTCAATAGTAGTATTAGCCACCTATCACAGATGTTCAGAAAATACAGTTGTTTTGTATATATTCTGAATGAGACTCTTGATAGTATACAAGGTCAAAGGATTTTCTAACTACTCAAAATCTTCTTCCGTTTAGACTGCATAACACTGATAGAGTCTGATCTCAAGAAAGGATGCGTTTTTCTCAAATGTGCACCTGGATACTTAATATTTTGAATGATAATGTGAATTTGCTTACTTAAGTATTTCCTGTTTTGAAATAAATAAGGTAATTTTTTAAATAATTGACTTATGTAGCAAATAGCATTATAAAAACATTGTCCATACTACCCTGACTGCAACTGGTTAGAGACAGAACTAGTTAGTATACACGTGAGAAACAGGAAACTTTGGAGTTTTATTTTTTAAGAAAATAACATAAATTTTTAAAATATTTATTTATTTATTTGAAAGGTAGAGTGATGGAGGAGAGTGTCAATAGAGAGATTTCTGTCTGTAGGTGCCCTTCTCAAATACTGCAGCAGACAGGGATGGGCCACGCTGAAGATGACATAAACTTGGAAAAAATACAATCAAAAATGTTACATTTCTTCATTACTGATTAAGTGATTAAATATTTTTGAATTTTCTGTATCAGGGGACTCCAAGATTGTGGATTAAAGAAAGACATACTGTGCTATTCATGGATTAACAGTTTAAAAAATTGTTAAGAAGTGCAATTCTCAGCCATGAATTGGAGAGAAAACAACACTGGAAATCCTGCAAGAGGAAGAGGGATGCTGTGGAACTGTATGGAAAGTGTGGACACATAGAATGAACACTAACACAATACACAGCTGCAGCAGCCGAGAGCTAGAGAAGGTGGTAACTTGGAGACGAAGGTGAGATCAGACTGCAGTAACACATGATGATTAGCTCTAGACAGTGTTGCATGAGTCCAAACTGGAGCCCTGGGGGCTAGCAATGGTAGCAGTTGCCCACAGACCCAGTGGAAGTAGAGGTGGCACGTTTATCTCACTATAACAGCACCGCAACAGCACCCATTTCCTGGCTGAGAAAGGATGAGGACCATTTTGAGTTTGGATAGGAGCTGCAGAAGACTTTGTGCATGTACACAGCAACTGGCTGAGACAGTATGTCAGTATGTCAGACAGTATGCTACAGTGGCAGGGAGAGAGAAACATTTGGCCAATGGCTCCCGTGTACATGTGTCATCCAAAGATTCTAGCAGAGGGAAGAACATGCAGTTCCCACTGACTCTGAGCCTGGCTGGAAGTAGCCTGGGCAACCACAAAGGATGATGAGGCATCCACAGCCTCTGAGAATCAAGACGTCTCAGTAGAGCAATCTCGGGGAACAGTTGCCTCTCTGAGAATCCTCCACACCTGGGGACTGTGGAAGTGTTGTGTGCTGAGACCATGGGGACTTGGTGGTTACATGAGAAGGTGCAGGGTCTCACTAGGTCTCTAGGTAATCAATGGGTGCTGCTCCACAAGCTCAGAGCTCCTGGGTTTACCTAGAGCAGGCCATTGCGGCAAGAACTGCACTCAAGTGAGGAATAAACAGCTCATTTGTGCAGTTCATACAGTGGCACAGAACATACCTGGGACTAACACCTGTACATTGAGATCTACCATACCCAACTTGAGTACTACCCTTGATACTTGCCCTACCCTGGAGTGATGTCCAGAGCTCCCTGTGCACAACCAGCATACACCTCTTGGTATTCACTGAAAGTGCAGACATTCCACTAAGTGTCAGAGGCATAGCTCAAAGATAAAAACCATCTGAGGAAAAAAACAAAAGCAACCCCACAAATGCTTAAAAACAAATGAAGAAATTTAAGAAATAAGAATAAGGAAGACCTATGATCCCTTGAAAGGAATAGAACATCATTTATTATTAGAATATGAAGATGTAGAGATTCAGGAAATGCCAAAAACAGAATTCAAAAATTAATCATAGGATTACTCAAAAAATATATAAAGAAAATACACAAACTAAAGGAAACCATGTATGACATTAATGAAAAAGTTTCACATGAAATTGAAATTTTAAACAGAAATCAAAATGAAATATTGAAATATTAGAAATGTAGAATTGAATAAATTAAATAAAAAATGGGGTTGGAAGCCTTAACAATAGACTTGGTCAGGCAGGAGAAAAAATAGATAAACTAGAAGACAAATCCTTGGAAATCTTACAGTCATACCAAAAAAAAAAAAAAAAAAGAAAACACACACACACACACACACACACAACCAGAAGAAAATAGAAAACTTAAGAACAGTGTTGAAGAGTTGTGGGATACTATCAAACGATCCAACATATAGGCCGTAGGAGATCCTGAACATGTGGAAAGAGAAAATGGACTAGCTGCACTATTTAGTGAAATAATTAGAGAAAACTTCCCTGATTTGGAGGAAGAAAGGGATGTGAAACATCCAAGTAGAGGAAGCACATAGAACTTTCTTTCTTTTTTTAACATAGAACTCTTAACAGACATACTCAGAAAAGATGTTCACTACGACACACTGTACTCAAACTCTCCACAGTAAAGCATAAAGAAAAGATTCTAAAATGTGCATCAGAGAAATACCAGAATATTTTCAGAGGATTGCCCATTAGAATGACAGCTGACAGGGTTGGCGCTGTGGTGGGTTAAAGCCCGGACTTGAGGCTCCAGCATCTCATATGGATGCCAGATCTAGTCCTGGCTGCTCCTCTTCCAATCCAGATCTCTGCTGTGTCCTGGGATAGCAGTAGAAGATGGCCCAAGTCCTTGGGACCCTGCACCCACGTGAGAGACCCAGAAGTTACTGGCTCCTGGCTTTGGATTGGCACAATTCTGGCTATTGCGGCCAACTGGGGGTTGAACCAACGGACAGAACTTTCTCTCTCTCTCTCTCTCTCTCTCTTTTTCTTCTTCTTCTTCTTCTGCTTCTTCTTCTCTCTTTCTTTCAAATAAATAAAATAAATCTCTAAAAAAAAAAGACATCTGACTTCTCACCAGAAACCCAAAGACTAGAAGGGATTGGATAGATATAGTACAAGACTTAAAAAAAATCAACCCAGAATACTATACCCTGCAAAGGTCTCATTTATAAATGAAGGTGAAATAAAGACCTTCCATAAAAAACAGAAATTCAAAGAATATGTTGCCATTCATCTAGCCTCACAAAAGATGCCTAAGAATGTGCTATACACAAGAACACAAAAAGATAGTTATCATTATGAAAAAATGTGAAGGCAGAAAATCTCCCAGTAAAAGTACAAAGGAAATTCAAAGTAATCAATAGGAATGCTTATGAAAAAATGACAGGGCCAGGTCATTACTTATCAGTAGTTATATTGAATGTAAATGGCCTCAACTCTCCAGTTAGAAGAATTACTTAAAAAATAAAACCCAATTATTTGCTGCCTGCAAAAAACACATCTCATTAACAATGATTCATGAAGACTGAGTCAAAGGATGGGAAAAGATGTTTCATGCTAACAAAAAGAAAAAAAAAGCAGGTATGGCCATCCTAATATAATACAAAACAGACTTTAACATAAAACCTGTTAAAATATGAAAAAACGCACTATGTAATGATTAAGGGGTCAATTAATCAGGAAGATGTGACTATTATAAATTTATGTGCCCCTAATTACAGGGTGCCTGGCTATTTAAAAGAAATGTTAATAGATCTAAAGGGAGACATAGACTACAATGCAATAGTAAGGGGGGAATTCAACACCCATTTTCTTTAATGAACAGATCAACTAGACAGAAAAGCAACAAAGAAAACACAGGTAATCAACAATATGGAGGAAATGGACATAACTGATATCTACAGAACTTTTCACCCCAAAGCTGAAGAATACACATTCTTCTCATCAGTGCATGAAATTTCTCTAGTGTAGACCATATACAAGGCCACAAAGCAAGTCTAAGCAAGTTCATAAAAATCAATGTCATACCATTCTTCTTCTCTTAACTCAATAGAATGAAGCTGGAATTACGTCAAGAATCTCTGGATTGTTTGTAAACACATAGAGACTGAAAAGACACTCCTGAATTAACACTGGGTCATAGAAGAAATCAAAATAGAAATCAAACAATTTCTGGAAACAAATGAAGATGACAATGCATCATATCAAAACTTATGGTGTATATCAAAAGCAGTACTAAGAGGGAAGTATCAAGAAATTGGAAAGGTACCAAATAAATGAGCTATCAATACATCACAAGGAGCTAGAGAAACAACAAATAAAGCCCAAATTAATAGGAGGAAACAAATAAGTAAATTAGAGAAGAAATAAATGAAATTGAAACAGAAAAGTGCAAAAGATTAGTGTAATGAAAAGCTGGATTTCTACTGAAAATAAAAGGAAGTTGATAAACCTTGACAAAAGTAACCAAAAAAAGGCGACCCAAATTAATAAAATCAGAAATGAAAAAGTAAATGTAACAACAGAAATAAAAAGAATCCCAGGAATTACAACAAAGAGCTGTATAGCAAAAAAAAAATTGGGAAACCTAGAAGAAATGGATAGATTCCTAGGCACATATAATCTACCAAAATTGAATTATGAGGACACAGAAAACATAAACAGACCTAATACACAGACATAAATTGAATCAGTAATAATAAAGACCCTCCCAACAAAGAAAACCCCAGGACCAGATGGCTTCTGGTCATTTAAAGAAGAAGTAATTCTAATTATTCTCAAGCTAGTCAAATCAATTGAAAGGAAAGGAATCTTCCCAAACTCCTTCTATGAAGCCACAATCACCTTAATTTACAAGCCAGAGAAAGATAGATACAACAGAGAAAGACAACTACAGACCTACATCCCTGACGAACATAAATGCAAAAATACTCAACAAAATATTAGCGAATAAAATCCAGCAACACATCAAAAAGATAATTAAACCAGACCAAGAGTGATTTCTCCCTTGTATGTTGGAATAATTAAATAGTTGCTAATCAACAAATGTGATACATCTTATTAACAAACTCAAGCACAAAAACCACGTGATTATCTCAATAGATGCAGAAAAAGCATTTGATAAAACACCACAACCTTTCATTATGAAAACCTAAAGCAAAATGGGTGTAGAAGGAATATTTATCAACACAATCAAGGCAATGTATGACTAACCCATTTGTATCACTCTATTGACTGGGGAAAAGCTGGATGTATTTACCCTAAGGTCCAGAGACAGACAAAGATTTCCACTATCACCAGTGCTATTTAATATAATCCTAGAAGATCTAACCAGAGACATTAGGCAAGAAAATGAAATCTGAGGGATACAAATTGCAAAAGAGGAAGTCAAATTATCCCTATTTGGAGATGACATCTTTCTATGTATAGGAGATACAAAAAACTTCACTGAGAGACTATTGGTACTCATAAAAGAGTTTGGTAATATGGAAAGTTATAAAATTAACATGAAAAAAAATCAATAGCCTTTATATACACAAACAATATCATGGCTGAAAAAGAACTTTTAAGATCAGTCCCATTCACAATAGCTCCAAAAAGAATAAAATAACTTGGAATAAATTTAATGAAGAATATTAAAGATCTCCAAAATGAAAAGGATGCAACATCAAAGAAAGTAATAGTGCTCGCTTCGGCAGCACATATATTAAATTGGAAAGAAAGTAATAGAAGAAGGCATTAAAAGTTTAAAAAATCTTCCATGTTCATGGATTGGAAGAATTAACATCATCTAAATGTCCAACTGCCAAAAGCAATTTACAAATTCATTGTGATCCGAATCTAAATGCTAACAACATTCTTCTCCCACATAGAAAAAATATTTTGAAATTCATACAGAAACAAAAGATACCTTGAATAGCTAATGCAATCTTACACAGCAAAAGCAAATCTGGAGGCTTCACAATACCAGAATTTGAGACATTCTACCAAAAGCAAGTACTGGCACAAAAACAGACATGTAGACCAATGGAAGTAACTAGAAACTACAAAAGTAAATCCATGCATTGATAACAAATTTGTCTTTGACAAAGTAGCTAAAAATCAATCCTTGGGGCAAGGACAGTCTTTTTACCAAATGATGCTGGGGAAACTGGATCTCCACGTGCAGAAGTATGAAACTAGACCCATACTTTACACCAAAATCCACTCAAAAATTATCAAAGGTCTAAACCTATGATCCAATACCATCAAATTACTAGAGAATATTTAGGAAACTGCAAGACATTGGCACAGGTAAAGATTTCTTGGAAAACAGAGGCAATCAAAGCCAAAATTGACAAATGGGATTACATCAAGATGGGAAGTTTCTGCACTGCAAATGAAACACTCAATAAAATGTAGAGGAAACAGATAGAATGGAAGAAAAATATTTGCAAACTATGCAACTGAAAAAAAGGTTGACATCTGGAATCTATAAAAAGCTCAAGAATTTTAAAAACAATAAAACAATCCAGTTAAGAAATGAGCAAAGGACTTGAACAGCCATTTTTCAAGAGAGCAATTTCAAAGGACCAATAGACATTTAAGAAAATGCTCTGGATCACTAGCGATCAGGAAAATGCAACTCAAAACAATGGTGAAGTTTCACCTCTCTCCAGTTAGAATAGTTGTCACATAGCAATCAGCAAAGGACAACAAGGTATCTTGCTCCACTGTTGGGGGGATTGTAAACTGGTTCAGCCTGTGGGGAAGACAATATGGAGATATCTCAGAAACCTGAATATAGACCTACCATATGATCCAACTATCTCGCTCCTGGGAATTTACTCAAACTAAAAGAAATCAACATATGAAAGAGTAAACTGTACTCCCATGTGAATTGCAGCACAATACAATTCACATAAGCTAAGATATGGTGTGAACCCAAATGACCATCAACTGTTGACAAGTTAAATAAATTATATATATATATATATATATATATATATATATACACACACACACACACACACACACATACATACACACATACATACAATATGGGGTACTGTTAAGCTGTAAAATACTAAATCCTGTTTTTTTTGCAACAAAATGGATATACCTGGAAACCAGCATACTTATTAATAAGCCATTCCCAAAAAGACAGATATCAAATGTTTTCCCTGGTAAGAGGTAACTAATAGAGTACCTGAAAGGAAATGCATTGTAGTGAAATAGACATTTTGAGATTTGATGATTGCTTATATGCCTTTTTCTCTTCATATTATTTGTTGATGACATTTTCTTAGTGTAGGGTAAACTATATGATCTTACTGAAAAGAGATTTTTGTAAAATTTAAGAATGTGAATGTGATAGGGAGGAAGAGCAAGCATTAAGAGAGTGGGCAGGAGGGAGGGTTTGGGGAAATGTCACTATGTTCCTAAATCTGTATAAATGAAATACATGAAATTTGTATAACTTAAATAAAATAATAATTATTATTATAAATTTAGTATAGAATAAAAATGAAGTCTTTCTATCAGAAATCTCAAACACAATGTTGTTAATTTTAATTAAATTGAATTTTAATGATCATGCTGCAAATATAAAGTTTATAAGTAATGTTAGATAAAACCTTTTATGCAAAAACCTGACAGTAGGATATTAGGAATATATAGCAAATAATTTTATAATATTTTTCGCAAAATGATAGTGTCCAAGAAGCTAAATAAACCTGTGTCCATAATGTATTAATGACTCATTTACTATACTAATTACTCAGTGTGCAACTGAGCTTCCAGGGGTACTTGTTACCCTAATTGAAAGGAAATATTTTAGTATAAGTCTACACTGAGAGCAGTAAAATTATATTTTCTCAATTCCCAAGGGAAAATAAACAAAATAAGAATTTGTCATTGACTGGGATTAATTTGAGCTTTTCTTTCCATTCTATTGTTTTTAGTCTTTATTTTCAGTGACACACAATTATCAATTAACACAGTCAAAAACCAAACTAATAACATGGCTTCCTTTTCTGAAAAATCTTTAAAGGAATTCAATAGGAACACTAAATGCAATAAAAAGAAGCAAATGAAAACACTCAAAGTCACTTGAGATCTTCTCTCATGATGCCTTTTCATATAATGTGTTTCTAAGAGCTGAAGTCTATGCTATTTGTTTCAGATCAAGTGGCTTTTAGTAATTAAAGCCAAGAACAAGCCAAATCTAATAAAGAATGATGATAAGTAAAATTAAGCTTCAGGCAATTCTATAATAATGTACAAATACTGAGCAGTAGTAAACAAAATAATGTATATCTGCATCTGACATCTTGTTTTATAATTATGCAACTTTTAAAAATAAAATGTTAATTTTTTCAGAGGATTAGGCTTTCCCTTTATCTGATTTTTCTGCCCTATTTTTCAGTAGTCTAGTCAACAAGGTCTATTTTCATTCTAATATTTTTATGTGATCTTGTACTTTTTTGTTATATAGACTTTAATTTTCCTGTGTTGGAGATACATTTATTGTTTGGCTTTTTTATAACAGTATTTAACGCTATAAATATTCTATTTTCTGTATTTAAAGTGCATCTGCAATTTTTTTTTAAATATTTATTTTTTACCGTTAGAGAAGGAAAGAGAGCTATTGTCTGCTGGATCACTCCCCGAAAGACAGCAGCATAGGAGATGAGCCCAACTGAAGTCAGGAGCCAGAAACTCCATTCAAAACTCCCACTTGCTTGGTAGGCACTCAGTCACTTGGGATGTTACTGACAGAAGTAATATGTACTAAACTGATCTTCTGTGTATAAAGAGAATTGAAAATGAATCTTGATGTGAATGGAAGGGGAGAGGGAGAGGGAAAGGGGAGGGTAGCGGGTGGGAGGGAAGTTGGGGGGGGGAAGCCATTGTAATCCATAAGCTGTACTTTGGAAATTTATATTCTTTAAATAAAAGCTTTATATATAAAAAAGATAAAAATTTAAAAAGTTGAAAAAAAGGAAATAGTGAATTATATTGTAAATGAATAAAATTTACCAAAACTTGCAATCCATATTAATTATATATATATGTAATTCACACACACATATATGTGTATATATATATTCTGTTTAGTGCATATTTATGTTATCACAGAAAATAGGGTTAATTTTTTAAGCTTTCTTCAATTATCTAGTTGTTTAGTCTTCAAGTATTTTGTTAATATTAATATCTAGAATGGTATAATAGTATATGTTACTAGAGAAATCTATATGATTTCTTCTCACTGTAAGTTTCAAGTTTATATTTCAATCTTAATTCAATTTCATTTTGTTGTTAATGTTGCTTTCTTACTTTTGTTTACTTGGGATGTTACTGTCAGAAGTAGAATTAAGAAATCACTCAAACCACCTGGTTCAGCATCTAAAATGTAGGCATTATTGTTCTTGAAAGTTTGAGTTGCTAAGTGAGCTGAAAAATCTATGAGGCACAAGTAACATAAACACAAGAAAATGATATGAGTGGATGAATTTCCCATTGTCTCCGCATAGGCAGTCAGTGGGTATCTTGTGCCCATGGATGTGCTGAGACCTTGGCTGACTACATGGACACCACCTGGAGCAGACGTTCAGCACTTGGCTGTCCAGCAGATAAGGCCTTTCCTCCCGCGAGAGGCCTACGTATCACATATATATCTCAAATTCTTTTTGTCACAACATGCATCATTTAAGTTGAATGATTACTTTTGATTGCTTTTTTAATTTCCCCATACTTCCAATGCTCTGATTTATCCTGTGTGATTGGGAAACGTGTTTATGAATGTTGCCAATACTCAGTTCATGTCACATAAAGCAGTGAGAAAGTCTGAAGTCAAATGAATGCAATTAATGCTCCCAAGGTCAGTTAACAGATAAGAAATATGTTTTTGAAAATAATAAGCCCTTTTCTATCACTTATTTTTACAAAACTTAAGATATAATAGTTAATCACAGAATCTCCGAGAATAATATCACTTTGCTGAGAAATAACTGAACACAAAAATAAGACTTGGATACATGTATTACATTAGCAAAGGAAGTGTTATATCTTAACTAATATAAAGTACTTGATCATATAAATGGAGTTATAAGTCAATAATCCTTTAAAAATGATTTATTTATTTGAAAGAGAGAGGGAAGGGGGAGGGAGGGAGAGAAAGAAAGAGAGCTTCCATCTATTGGTTCACTTCCCAAAAGCCCATAACAACAGCCAGAGCTGGGCCAGGCTGCCGAAGTGCTCAGCCAGGATATCCATCTGTGTCTTCCACATGGGTGATACGGACTAGGCACCTGGACCATCACCAGCTGCTGTCTGAGGTGCATAAGCAGGAAGCTGAATCAGAAGCAGAGCATCCAGGGGACAGAAACTGGCATTCTATTATAGGATACCAGCTTTGCAAATGGCAGTTAACCAACTGTGCCAAAGCACCACCTTCATGCATCAATGTGTTCCTTTTTAACAGATATCTTCAGTAAGCACACATCATTTTGTACTCTTTATCATAAAATTTCTTGAAGATTCTTAAGAAAATTGGTGAGTTAATGGGATCACTTCACATTTTTAGATATGCTCATTTATCTGATCAGTAGAACAGAGTTATAGAAACCTGGCATGCAACTAGTGAGACCTTGAAAATGTGTGTGCTTCCTGATTTTATTCATGTGTGTGAAGGAGTGTGTATACGCATATGGATGAGTGTAAGAAAGGACGGACAGACTTGTTTTCTGATATTCCTTTAACTAAAGAAATCTCTTTTAAAGAACTCTTCAAAGTGTTTTCTGAAACAAAATTAATTTCAACATGCTACCATTATAACTTGCTCAGGAATTAGTTTATTCTGTTTGTTGTTATTCTGTGACCCTTTGTGTATGTACTATTTCCTCCATTATGTAAAACATGATATTTATGCTGAGGTTCTGGATGTGATATATGTGTTGGCTATTAAATCAAGCATTTCTAATTTAATGATTGTAATAGTTTAGCATTTATGCAGTAATGACTTGCTGCCCTATATTTATGCCTAATGACCTGCTTTTATTAGTGTTTATATGAATACATATTTTCCAACCAAGAATGTCTGAAATAAATATAGAACTGAATCAAAGGAATCAAGTCCAAAGTTTTGACCACACACACACACAAACATATACATTCATTTAAAGAAAAGAAGTTAGACTAAATAGAATATTCCAAATTCTTATCAATGACTGCATCTTTTGGCCAATGTATCAAAATGCTACCCTAAAACTACAAGAATAGAGTCTTCATGAAGACATTCTCAAGTAAGAGATTTTCATTTTTCTTATCTTAATGAACAACCTTTCAAAATACATATGGGGGGGATTTCTATGGTTAAATAAAGGAATTTGGATAGGTTAAGCTCAGGACAAAATGATAACATTTATTAAAGATAAGGTGCCCTTGAAGATACTGTTAATAGATAAATAATAAATCTAATTAGAATGGCTATAATTTATGGGAACAGAGTTCAGAAAAGCATATCTTCCAACCCATATGCCCTAGTCACTTTCACCTAAAATCCAACAAAGTATGGGGCCGGTGCAGTGGTGTAGCAGGTAAAGCCATGGCCCACAATGGTGACATCCCATTTTTACCCAGTAATTATATTTTGAGGCCCAGCTGCTCCACTTCCAACTCAGATCTCTGCTATTGCCTGGGAAATCAGTAGAGGATGGCCCAAGTCCTTGGGCCCCAGGACCCATATGGGAGACTCGGAAGAAGCTCCTGGCTCTTGGCTTCAGATAAGCACAGCTCCAGCCATTGAGGCCAATTGGGGAGTGAAGCAGCACATGGACGACCTCACTTCTTTCTATCTCTCCTTCTCTCTCTGCCTCTCTTTATGAAGTAGACAGGCTAAAACTGATTAGATTTGTGAGCTGGGAGACCATGCCTTTCCCAAGTCTCTGTGTGACCTCGCACCCTACTTGATACCCTCACCACGCCCCCTTGTGACATCATGCCCTACCTGGCCATACCTGAGCGCCCACCTGCCCACAAGCCACTCCCCTGTGAGAAATATATAAGAGGAGAGGAGCGTCCGAAAAGGCGCACTGCCTCTGCTTGGCTGCCGGTGATAAGCCATGGATAGCAACTCAAGGGCATGCTGCATGTGGCTTTTGGCCTGCTCTCTGCTTGGTAGGGATGCTACCCTAGTTTCCAGATTCTCCCCTCTCTTTAAACTTAACTAAAGCCCTCACTTTCCTATGCACCTTTCGCACTAAATGAAGCCTAAAATGTACCATGCTGCCTTGTTTATTTATGCCGGTATTTAGAAATGTTCTCTAAATATTAGACAAGACACTTTCAGGCTTATTAATATTGGGAATTTATTAATAAGCAGATGGTGATATCATATGGCACCCCAAATTCCGGTAGCATATATGGCACCCCAGATGGCACTTCTGGGGAACTCTAAGGGGCCACAGTTTGATATATATTTAAGGGGATCATTCCTGATATCACTTTTCTCTCTGTATAACTCTGACTTCCAAATAAATTAAAAAATATTTAAAAAAAAATCAAAGATGACTTAATCTTTCCACAAATCTACAAATGCTTAACTCTATATACAACATACAATATTAACCATATATTGCATTTACTACTGAATTTTCATTTTTTAAAAAGAATTTATTTATTTACTTGAAAAACAGAATAACAGAGAAAAAGGGAGAGACAGAAGGAATGGGATCTTCCATTTGCTGGTTCACTCCCCAAATTTTCGTAACCACCAGAGTTGGGCTAGGCTGAAATAGGAGCCTGGAACTTCATCTGTGTCTCCTACAAGGGTAGCAGATGCCTAGTCACTTGAGTCATCTTCTGCTGCTTTCCCAGTTGAATTAACAAGGAGCTGGATCAGAAGCAGTGCATCCAGCTCTCAATATGGGATGTTGTTGCAAATTGAAGCAAAACCCATTGTGCCACAACACCGGCCCTCTCCTGAGTATGTAAAAGGAAAAACGTACCAAGGTCTGTGTTAAAGCAGCTCCCTTAGAATGCACAAAGGTGCCTTCTCACAAATGACCATGTTGTGGGAATAATGACAGTAGCAAACCGTGATCGATCTCTGACAAAAAGCAAATTTAACAATAGGACTTATTCCCCATCAATCTGAGTTAATTAGAAAAATAAATTATTTTTCTATTTCCTCAAAGTGAACATGAGAACTTGAGTTTTCACAATGAAATTTGGATTATATTTTGAATAAAGCTTTTATCAAGGCCTGTGTATCCTTTAATAAGGAATTGAATAAATATATCACAGAAAGAAATGATTTAAATGTTTTTAAATATTTTTCATCAGCTCTTCTCAAAAATTAGCTTCTGAGTCAAAGTCCTTATTTTCAGACAACAATGGGACCCTCAGTGGTGGGCATAGTAAGGAGCCATTGAGCAGTACAGAAAACTTCAAGAATCTTTAGATGGACAAGAACAGCAAACATTCAGTTGAACATTAGAAACAACTCCAGAGCAAATATGGAACAACCTTGACACTGGCGATTCTATTTCCTGTAATGGAACAACTTCTGCAACAGCTGTAGACTCCACATATATACTACTTGAGCTTTCACAAGTGGCAACAAAATAGATTACTCATGCCTCACTTTGTGTTCAAATTTCTCTTCTGGATCAAAATCATGATGCCCACATTTGTTAGATAGTCTCTAAACTACATGCCCCATATATCTGGTTCACTACCAAATGGCTGCAATACAGGACTAGGCCAGGCTGAAGCCAAGAGCTTCATCTGGTTCCCATGTGGGTTGGTGCCAGGGACCCACGTATTTGGCCATCTCCAGCTACTTTCTCAGATATATTAACAGGAAACTGGGTAGGAACTGGACCAGCTGAGATTCAAACCAGTTCTAATATGGGATGCCAGCATCACAGATGGACGTTTACTCTACCACACTACAATGCAAACATTATTTGTGGTAAAGGAATAGTCTACCTTCAATGGACTCATCAATTCATGAGATCTTTCCTGAGTACAAATTTGAAAGCTATGAAAATATTGATTACACGAGAGGCTTAAGATGGTGTTTATAATGCCAGCATCACGCCAGAGTGCCAGTTAGAGTCCTGGCTACTCTGCTTCTTATCTAGTTTCCTGCTAATGCACATGGGAAGACAATATAAATTGGCTCAAGTACTTAGGTCCCTGCCAACCTCATGAGAAACCAGGATGTAGTTCATGGCCCCTGGCTTTAGCTTGGCCCAGACATGCAAGCTGAAGCCATTTGGAGAATGAACCAGAGGATGAAAGATCTATCTGTCTGTCCTTCTCTCTCTTTCACTTTGCCTTTTAAATAAATGTGCCATCCTCCAATGCTACCTGAGATACAAATCCTTCCAAATCTAAGCATATTCCTAATATCCAGAGGCTTTTCTTTAGCTAAAACCATGCAGTAATAATTTCTTATTACCAACATGGTTAGTTTCAGATACTAAAATTCCCTCTTGCTGTTTTAAACAGAAAAAAAATATGTGTAAAGGAGATTAAAACAAGTAATAGACAAACAAAAATACAGGTATTTTGGAAAGGATAAAAGTGAATAGGTTCTGGTTGAATTTTCTCAACTCCAATGAAATTTAGTGACCATTATTCTACTGAAGATCAATCTGTTAATTAGTGGTTGATTTATTCTAGGATCAATTTGCCTTACCAAAATAGAAAAATGCCCCTACCACCTATAATCAAAAGGTGTGTTTTGTTATGGCTATTTATGCTGTTACTCATGCCTCATTTCACATCACTTTCTTTTGAAATAAAATCTTATGCACATTTAACCAGCAAATGTGTTTGAAAACTTCTGTATAGTAACAAAGAACAAATGTTCAATCTACCTTTTATGTGTTCTCTAAAACTCAGCACTATCTATATACACATACACATACCAGGCTAACAATTATATAAAATTGATTTTCATTTACTTTGAAAAATTATACATAAAGAAAAACCCTGTATGTTTAGGAAAGTATATGGAGGGTTGGCCTTGGCTGCCATAATAATGCTCTTAGCTTCTGTAAATTTGGACTCTAGAGACCTAGGACTATATAGCACCAATTTCTATAAAATTAAGAAAATAAGAGATTATGAATGTGTATTTGTGTGTGTGTGATATGAGTAGATATTTCATTTTAGTGCCTGATATTATGCAGTGACTACAACTGAGAGTTATGCTGTGACTCTATAGCTTCCGATTCCTAAGCTAAAAAGAGGGTAAAAAAACGAAATATGGCATTTCTCTCACATTCCCTTTCAATGAATTTTAGTTTTAAATTTTTTTGTTTATTTTTTTGAAAATAATGCCCTGGTACTGCATGCTGGGAAAGCCAAAGTGAGTACGTTGTCTGCATGTATATAACTTTCACATGAAATGACTAAAGATAGGAATTGGGGGGCCAGGAAGATCCTTCTCTTGGCTTCAGTCTAGCCCAGGCTTAATCATTGCCAACCTTTAGGGAGTGAGCCAGTGGGTAGATAATCTCTCTGTGTCTCTCTATTCGTCTCTCTGTGTGTAACTTTTTTCAAATAAGTAAATAAATCTTAGAAAGTAAAAAATATCTTGGCTTTGTTGAACTACAGTAACTTCTTCCCCAGACTAAAATTATTTGATCACTTGAAGTACTTATTGACAACAGTAGACTATGTTGAAATAAGGCTGTTTGCTATCCAAGCTTCATAGGAATTCAGTCTGCATCCCATAAACTACCAGAGTACCTCATTAATCCAAATGGTTGCCACTGTCAGCTGAGTCCTTCAAGCAGTCAGAGCAAGTTTTCTTTAACAATTGAGCTGTAATAGGTAGAGTCTAGTACCCAGTACAGAAGATGTCTCAAATATAAATATCCCAGTGAACAACACAGAAAATCAATTGATACTTGGATTAAAGAATATGCTGTTTGGAATAAATGTGGAGCTGCCAAGGGATGTCATTATTTTGTTAGATGACTCCAGGTTATCAACTTCACAGCAAAATCTTTCACAGTTAAAAAAATAACATACGCATCAGAAAAGTGATAATGTGTAAGATATGTTCTCTTAGGGATTAAATTTTTATATAAACATTCACAGACATGATTGCAAAGACTATGATTTCTATCTTTAATATAAGTGAAACTTCTGTCTCCAAGTTACGTATTCAGAAACACAGTCTTGAATATGGATGTAAAAATAGGTTTAAATTTATCTCATCAGTATTTGGAGCGACTGTAAAGCTTAGAGAGTAAATATACATTCTTATCTTGTTTGTAAGACACACATGCACATATGTGCAATACATCTCAGGGTCCTTTACAAAGTTCATGGAAAAGTAGACTTACAGATAAACTTTTTCGGTCAAAAATAACACATTGCTTTTTTCATACTATTCATTTTCCATGAACCTTTCAATATCCACATGTGTAAGGATTTCAAAACTGTATGCATCAAAATAAATGTATCTTTTAATCACATTGTCCCCAAATTTTTGGAGCATTCTTACATATACATTCAGACATATATGTAAATTTGCATTTAAGGTTGTCATTTTTCATTTTATATAGATAGATAGAGGATAAATAGATAGATAGACGATAGATAGATGATAGATAGATAGACAGATTTAAAGATCTATTTATTAACACAAAAGTCAGATTTACAGAGAGGAGGAGACATAGAAAGAGAGAGATCTATCTGCTGGTTTGCTGTTCAGATGAGTGAAATGAATACAGTTGAGCTAAGCTAAAGCCAGGGGCCTGGAGATTCATCCAGATCACTCATGTAAATGGCAAGAGTCCAAACACTTGGACCACCCTCGGCTTGCCTTTATCAGGCCATTAACAGGGAGCTGGATCAGAGGTGAAGCAACCAGGACATGAACCAGTGCCCAAGTGTAACAAATGTGTAGCACAATTGAGGATGACTAGTGTCTCATGAATTTAGAAACAAAGTTTTACAAGTGATTCCTTTTCATTATTGTAAAAGCATTTTTGGAGGCTGGTTCTGTGGCATAGCTAAAGCCACTGCTTGCAGTACCAGCAGCATCCCATAGGGGCACCCATTACAGTACTGGCTGCTCCACTTCTGATCCAGCTTTCTGCTAATGCCTGGGAAAGCAGTAGATGTCCCAACTCCTTGGGGCCCTGCACGTGGGAGACCCAGAAGCAGCTCCTGGCTCCTGGCTTTAGATTGGCCCACCTCCCACCTCTGCGGCCACTTGGAGAGTGACCCAGCAGACAGAAGACTTTGCTCACTCTCTCTCTGCCTCTGCCTCTCTTTAACTCTGCTTTCAAGAAATAAGTAAGTATTTGATCCAAGGGAGATTACTGACTCCATAAACAAGAGTGTCAAATTGTTAAGTCAACAACAGGAGTCACTGTGTACTTACTTCTCATGTGGGATCTGTCCTTAATGTGTTGTCCAATGTGAAGTAATGCTATAACTAGTACTCAAACAGTATTTTACACTTTGTGTTTCTGTGTGGGTGCAAACTGATGAAATCTTTACTTAATATATACTAAATCAATCTTTTGTATATAAAGATAATTGAAAATGAATCTTGATGTGAATGGAATGGGAGAGGGAGAGGGAGATGGGAGGGGTGTGAGTGGGAGGGAAATTATGGGGGCAGAAAGCCATTGTAATCCATAAACTGTACTTTGGAAATTTATATTTACTAAATAAAATAAATAAGTATTTGAAAAATATTTTCAATAAATATTTGAAACGTATTTTAAAATAAAAATTTGAAAATGTTTACTTTTATTTAAATATTTTAATATGCAAATAAAATATTTGAAACTATTTGATATTTATTTAAATATTTATTTGAAAGGCCGAGAAAAAGATGAAGATCTTTAACTCACTGGTTTACTCCCCCAAATGCCTGCTACTTCCAAGTCTGGGAGAGGCTGAAGCCAGGAATGAGGGATCCCATGCTGACCTCTGATGTGGGTGGCAGGAAATCCAAATACAGGAGCCATCACCCACTGCCATCTCATCTTAGCAGGAAGTTGGTTCAGAAGCCATGGCTCCGAGAATCAAAGTGACACTTCATCTCAATCAGCAGCGGAACTCACTGTACCACACAGTCTGCCCCACCTGTTCACTATTATTGAAGCTATTTAAAATATTACGCTGCTGAAATGAACACTGAAATTAGATGCAGAATGTTTGGTTCTGCTACTAACATCAAAATATTTGGGAAAATGTCCAGATGATGACAAAAATATGCACCATACTTAGAGTTTCTTCAAATATTATAATATTAATTATATTCAAAGGCAACTGAAAATAAGAGGCAGAAATTAGCAAAATATGACAATAATATATCAGAAAATAATAAGGTTATGGAAAAATAAAAGGAATGATTGTCATTTTAAGTTTAATGTCTTTGAAGAAAATTGTTTACCCTTCTTTATATTTGGCAAGAAATGAACCATGAAAAAATGGGTGTTTTTTTTCTTTGTTTCTTTGTTTGTTTGTTTTTGACAGGTGGAGTTAGAGAAACAGAGAGACAAAGGTCTTCCTTGTTCTGTTGGTTCACCCCCCAAATGGCCACAACAGCCAGCACACTACACCAATCTGAAGCCAGGAGCCAGTGCTTCCTCCTGGTCTCCCATGCGGGTACAGGACCCAAGCAGTTGGCCCATCCTTCACTGCACTCTCAGGCCACAGCAGAGAGCTGGACTGGAAGAGGAGCAGCCGGGACAGAATCCGGCATCCCAACTGGGACTAGAACCCGGGGTGCCAGCGCCGATTAGCCAAGTGAGCTGCTGTGCCGGCCCTAAGTGTTTTTCAGATAGAAAGTTCTGGAAATATTAAAGCCCTGTGGCAGGGCACTGCCTGATATGTTCATGGAACAACAGGAGACACCTTGACTAAGACTGGTGGAACGCAACAGACATAAATCATGATACTACAGAGACGCTGCGTGCAGTGTCTAGTCGGTTTCTGATTACTAATTTTAGGATCCTTTTGCTTGTTCCCTTCTATATGCATTTCTTTCATGGTCACATACAATAACATCTTTAAATACTACTTATTGGGGATCTTCAAAAGTTACTAAAATTCATTTGTAAAAGAAACTATGCATGAACCTCAAAATCTTTTGCACCAAAGTAAGTGACATATTCTAATTCCATTTCCCATGAACAGTTTGGCGCCCTCATAGATGTCACCAAATCTAACATTCCAGTAACTTAAATTTGTACGTCTTACTCATTTCTTACTATGTTTACCTGTATACCTAATAGGTCTCACACATTTAACAAAGTTAAACCAATATTATCACATTATCATTTTCTCATGTTATAAAATAGTTTATCAAAACAACTTTTTTATTTTTATTTTTATTTTTATTTTTATTTTTATTTGACTAGCAGAATGGACAGTGAGAGAGAGAGAGACAGAGAGAAAGGTCTTTTTTTCCGATGGTTCACCCCCCAAATGGTGGTTGCGGCCAGTGCACTGCGGCTGGCACCCCGCGCTGATCTCAAGCCAGGAGCCAAGTGCTTCTCCTGGTCTCTTATGCAGGTGCAGGGCCCAAGCACTTAGGCCATCCTCCACTGCCTTCCCAGGTCACAGCAGAGAGCTGGACTGGAAGAGGAGCAACCGGGACAGAATCCGGCACCCCGACTAGGACTAGAACCTGGGGTGCCAGTGCTGCAGGCAGAGGATTAGCCTATTGAGCCGCAGCGCCGGCCCAAAACAACTTTTTTTGGAAATCTTCGTTCAGTAAAGGATATTTCTGTCATCTAAGTATTTAAAACAAAAATAAAAAATAACAGCAACCAGAAAACCAAATTGCTGATTTCAGGTGAAAAGTGCATGGACATTTAATGCTATTTTCTAAATTGGAAATAATTTAAAGTAAAAGTTTTTTTGCCGTGTAAATGAAGACTCAAACTTAAAAGAATATACCCTCCTACCTCAAACAGAAAAAAAAAAATCTAACCCCCTTCCCGCAACAAAGACATGAGTTTCCCTATAGAACAGCACATGACAAATCTTTGGTAGAAGGGAAACAAATAATTTAAGGCCAAAGTTTGCTGCAAGTCAGCAGGTAGAACTGGTCCCAGGTTGTAGTGCATATAGATAGTGCCTGTGGTACCATTAGTGCTTGATTCTTTTTAGTTTTTCAAATTTCATCTTCAAATGCATCTCCTCAGTGACATCTTACTTATATTTTGCTTCAGGAACATAAGACGATATTCCATGTTGTTCATAGAACTTACCAAGATGTGAGGTTACAGAGTTCACCTCGTAATTATTCTCATTGTAGGTTCCACTCAAACACTTGGATGCTTACAGAGCAATAACATTTGGAGGCAATAGATCTGAAATTCATCAGTGTCCTCAATGTCTAGAAAACTTCCTAGTGTAAAATGAATAAAAGATTAATAAGGTATACATCAAGTTGGAATACAATTAATAAATGTAAATGATGATTACTTAATAGCTGTTGTAAGTAATTAATATTTATTATCCCATTTAATCTTCACAATGACCAAATAACTGAGGAACTATTGATATTCTCATTATACCTATACAGAAATGGAAAAATAACTATTTAAATATGTTATTATCCAAAGTCACAATTTAGTAAGAGGTATAGGCAGTATAGCTTGAATTTTGGTTGACTACAAATTCTTAGCCATTTTCCACTACTATTTAACTCATGTTTTATTAGTGGGATCTATTTATAAATTGTCAAGTAAAGTTTTAGCCTATAAGAAATCATATTAGAACACAATAAGCAAGAAAAAATAGAATAACAATATTATGACACAGAATGATCAAGTTCACTTTCAATGGTCAAAAATGTTAAAAATGGAGTCCGGCAGTGTGGTGCAGTGGGTCAAGCGCTGTTTGAACTGCTAGCATATTACCTTGCCAGTGAAAGTCCCAGGCTGCTCCGCCTCCAAACCAGCTTCCTTGCAATGTGCCCAGGAAGGCAGTAAGTGGTGGCTTCTGTCAACTGCCTGGGAGAGCAAGATGGAGTTCCTGGCTCCTGGTTTTGACATGACCCCAAACTGCCTCTTCCTGTTGCTATCGGTGTGAATCAAAGAATGAAATGTCTCCCTTTCTCTCTCTCTCCATCTAGCTATCTGTTGCTCTGCCTTCAAATAAAGGGACAGGGGAGCAGGGGAGTGAGGGAAGTGTGATTGTCTTCATGCAACTGTACCTATAAAATGCATAAAATCTGTTCTCTTTATGTTAATAAGATTTTCTAAAAAATAAAAATGTTAAAACAGAAATTGTAATGACAAAATATATAGCCATAAAGATTAAGTAGTAAAACATGCATCAAATATCATGCAATAAAAATGTTTAAACCAT
Source organism: Sylvilagus floridanus (assembly GCA_949820135.1). Classification (NCBI taxonomy): domain Eukaryota; kingdom Metazoa; phylum Chordata; class Mammalia; order Lagomorpha; family Leporidae; genus Sylvilagus; species Sylvilagus floridanus. The sequence continues at coordinate 106,682,442 of OX463238.1, read as the reverse complement.
TAAAAGACATGAAATGGATATGAGCAGCAAATTGTTTCATGCTAACAAACTTTAGAAATTATCAACAAGTGGCTATAATTGCCAAATGCAGTTTTGAATTTGAATATTCAAAATGAGTACAGTACTATTTGTATTTTTAAGCAATTTTAATAAGAGATTAGCTTCTTTACTCCGTAACACATTGTTATGGTGATCTTAGACATATTGAAAAAGAAAATTGTTCTTTTTTATTATTATTTATTTGACAAGTAGAGTTACAGACAGAGAGAGAGGGAGACAGAGAGAAAGGTCTTCCTTCTGTTGGTTCACCCCCTAAATGGCCCCTATGGCCGGCGCACTTTTCCGATCCGAAGCCAGGAGCCAAGTGCTTCCTCCTGGTCTCCCATGAGGGTGCAGGGGCCCAAGCACTTGGGTCATCCTCCATTGCCCTCCCGGGCCACAGCAGAGAGCTAGACTGGAAGAGGAGCAACCAGACTGGAACCTGGCGCCCATATGGGATGCCAGCGCCGCAGGCAGAAATTTAACCAAGTGAGCACGGCGCTGGGCCCCCCAAGAAAATTGTTCTTATAATGAAGAATGCTGTACTTCTGGTGGGGATCTTCAAAAAGTTCATGAGAATGTGTATTATGAAAAAAAACTATGCAAGAGTTTCAATTTTTTTTTTGCACCAAAGGAAACTTTTAATTTCATTTTACCAGGAACATTTTGAAGTATCTATGTGCCTTTGGCTAATTATATAGCTATAATTGGATAGTAATGATTAATAATAATGATTTTTGTTTCATTGGTAGTGGATTTGTATACTTTATGTGGAAAGAAGCATAACTGTATGTAGCCATCGCATATGGAGAATGAAATTTTTAAAAAGGAAATACTAAAATTGCTTGATCTTTGCCAGTGACAAAGTCATTTAGGCTGGGCTGTTTAAAGTTCCATACAAGTCAATTTTAAATTTTGTGGTTTTGGCATTTGCAGTAGGGTTTAGTTTTACTGGTCAGAGTATTCCTATATAAACAATCTGTGGAAATACTCGTGTGGTCTTGAGAGTTTTGCTCAAGACAATTGTTGGGGCTGGTCGTGGCCTGCAGCACCAACATCCTATGTGGTTGCCGGTTCAAGTCCAGGCTGCTCCACCTCTGATCCAGCTCCCTGCAAATGCACCTGGAAAGCAGAAAAGATGGCCCAAGTTATTTGGTACCCTGTCACCCAGAAAAGGCTCTTGGCTCCTGACTTCAGCCTGGCCCAGCCCAAGTTGTTCTGGCCATTTGACAGTGATCCAGTGGTTAGATCTCTCTCTCTTTTTGACATTATCTAAAGACATGATCTTTCTCCCTCTCTCTTCCCTCTCTCTTCTCCTCTCTCTCTCTCTCTCTCTCTCTCTCTCTCTCTCTCTCTCTCCTTTTCCCTCTTTGTAACTTTGCCTTTCAAATAAATAAGTTAATTTAAAAAAATGAATTGTTAAAGGAAGTTCTAAGTGCATGCTTTTCCAAAGGTGAGAACCAGAGAAGCACATTAATGATCCTTCTCGAGAAACTGGTCAGCAGTAATCACTCACTTCCATGCTAGGAAGGGGAGGTTTCTCTGTTCTAAGAGAGATATTTATAGCTATTTCTTAATGGCAAGTGTCAGCACATAATCCTATATTTAATATAGGATAGCAGTAGTTTTACCAGCGCCATTTCTAAATTTTTCAAGAATGTAAAAATAATAGAGAGCTTTACATGATCAGTCTGGGGACACAGAACAACAAGGACATTTTAGCAATTGTTGAAAGTGCTTGGAAAGTCCATTGCTTTATAATTACATTGACATTTCCTGTGTGATTTTTGGTATTTGTATGTGAGAAAATAGAATTCTTCAGTTAGCAGTGATGTCAGATGATAAAAGAGCACAAGAGCTGATAAGAACATCGGAGCATTTGGTGAATTTCTTTACAGGATAAATTGAGACATTCGTCTTGTAATTCTTTCTTAAGCTAAGACATATTCTGATCCTTTTATTCTCAATCAAAGGTAAAATTTAATGGCACATTTTTTCATTTTTTAAAATTTTTGAGATAGCGTATTTTTAATTTACATAATGGCAAAGGCTTTAATACTCCACTTAAAAAAAAGAGTTCAAGTAAAAATTGAAAGACTATCGTTCAGCAAGAATATAGGCAAGAATTATAAGCAATACTCAAATAAAAAGTTGTCAACTTACTCATGCAACAAATTGTAAAATAATCAGTTTATCAAAAACTATAGTGGTATATCATTATTAGCAATTTGGCAAAGATATGAAAAACACAAAACTATATTTGCAGCAAAACTGATGCACTTTTTAAAAAATTTTTGTGCGTTTTGATTTCTTTTAAATTTTAGCTCCCATATATAAGGGAGAACATATAGTATTTGTCTTCCTGTGTCTGACCAATCTCACGCAGCATGATCTCTTCTAATTGAGGCCATTTTCATTTGCAATACATTTGTTGATGGACATGTTATTTAAGACAGAAATAAATGTTGGTGAGAATATGGAGAAAGGAAAATTCTTATACATTGTTGGTTTGAAAATAAATTAGTGCAGCCACTGTGGAAAACAATATGAAGATTTTTTTAAAAAAACTAGAAATAGACTTGTTATCTGGTAATCCCACTAATGGGTATATATCCAAAAGTAGTAGTCCGTTGTTTTAATAACTATTTTGTATCATGTGTAATATGCGAGCTTTCTCACCTGATACCCAGTAGGATTCTCTGAAAAGTTCCCTGTAAGATAATTTATATCATTATCACTTGTATTCGGTGAGGATATAGAAGTCCCCACAGGGTTGTAAAATTGCCTCATGATTGCAGTAAATGTCAAAGTTGATGTTAATTCCATGTTTCCCTAACACCGAGACCTATATAGTTTGTCATACCATTATGCTTCCTTTCTACATTGCACATTGAGTCCTTGTAGAATTCTAGCAAATTAAAAAAAAAAAAAAACATCAAAGTAACAATTTATAAGATGCATTTATTTGGCATACTTGTCAATACTTATTGCACTTTTATTAGCTTTAAGAAAACTCAAAGTTTGATATAGGCAAGGCAATGTGTTACTATAAATTTTAAAGACTAATTTCAGAAAATCATGAGGAACATTTTCTAGAGTCGCTGTCACGGGCTTGTCTTATATTAAAGTATGTCTACCTTTGATACCTTGACTTCAAGCTTTCAGCCGTTTTTTTGTTCGGACCTGATTTAAACCATCATTGAAACTCTTGACAAGAGAAGTTTCTCAGGAGTCAAAGACTTAAGTCTTAAAATGCTATGGTACATCCATGGAAAAACCTTATTAAAATTTTAAAGCTATACAAGTTTCATATTTCATATATACAGATTTAAGAGCTTCTGTTTAAAATGTAGTTTTTTTCAGCATAAAAGACATTTACCAGCACTTTAAATAACACATTAGAAGTATTATGAGAATGTGAAAGTAACTATGATGCACTAAATTCTTTTAATTAAATATAAAAACATTTTTATACTGAGTATCACATTCAACCTAACTCTGAATCAAACATGACATTTATTAAATACCGCTCAATTATAACTTTAGAGAAACTCTCTATGGAATGTCTGTGAGAAGTTTAAGTGCCAAAATGCGAGTTTTGGTATATCTTATTTTAAATATAAATATAAAAAGTGATTTACAGAAGGGAGACTTTAAATGATATAAACTAATTTAATAGAAGTCATTGCATTATCAAATCAGGATATAGACTAGTTCTAGATTCTCACAATGATTCAGATTCAATTGTCCAACGAAGAGGTTCATTGAAGAAGATCCATTGGCACTAAAGGGATATAGAAGATATCAAAATAAGAGATCTAATGAGAAATAAATGATTCTAACTTCTGCACACTGGTACATGCTAATCTCCCATGTAAACTTGTCAGATAAAACAAGGAATTTTATCCATATTGTAATACTCCCATCAACTAACATGTAAAATGCTGGGGGCTGAGAATAGTTACAAACATGTCTTAGTTTAAGAAATCACACATAGCATATTTATTGCAGTTCTAGAAATTTGGCCAAAAAATTGGTTAACTACAAGAAATTACAGGGTGACATGCTTACAGTGATTAAAACTATAGTCTTTAAATAAAAATACAGTAATAAATTCTATTGTTTAAAATTTTACTCAGTTCGAATTTTATTTTCAAGTGTAATGCATCTTCTATATTAGACATATATTAGAAAAACTCATCAAGAAAACACTACTTTTTGAAAAGAATGTTTTGTCATTTTTAATATCAATTTTTAAAACAATCCAATATTTTTAGATATAAAATTTCTACAACGCCTTCTTTTAGCTTTTCATATTTATTCATTTTTTCTACTCACCTGCCATTTCTGTTAAGTCAACCAGAACCTTGAAGTGTGCTTATCAGAAAAGCAAGCAGGGATCCACACCTTGCAAGAAGAATAAATGTTTCAGGTAGCTTCTGCTTTACAAAGAATAAAGAAAACATATGGGAGGAGCTAGTGTTGGGGAGACAGCGGTCTACATCCCAGTTACTCTGAGCTTCTAATCCAGCTACCTGCTAATGACCCTGGGAGGCAACAGATACTTGGATTCCCATTAACCAGATGGCATAGTGGAATGGAGTTCCTGGCTCTTGGCTATGTCCTGGCCTATTTATTCCTGGCTATTTGGGGCATTTGGAAAGTGAACCATGTGATACAAGAGCTCTCTTTCTCTCTCTCTCTCTCTGTGTGTCTCTCACTCTCTGTCACTCTGTCATTCAAATAAATAAAGCAATGCTTTTAAAAATGATAATTAAAAAAGCAAACATATGGGAAGCACAGACACAACGAACAGCTCAAAGACTACCTGAACTTCACTTGGTCTAGATCATCCAAGTGCCAGAGACTGGATGCCATTCTGATGGTATAATTGTTCCAAAGCAAAATCCAATACAGAATTCCAAACCAAGAAATGTAGAATAAATTCAGTTCACAATTCCATAGTATAAAATACATGAACTTGATTTTGGAAATTAGTATTGAGCAGAGAGGAATCCTGCACTGGGTATTAGATAATGATACTCCATGATTGTACACTAAGAAAGCATTTGGGGCCCGCGCCGCGGCTCAATAGGTTAATCCTACGCCTCGTGGCGCCAGCACACCAGGTTCTAGTCCAGGTTGGAGCATCGGATTCTGTCCTGGTTGCCCCTCTTCCAGGCCAGCTCTCTGCTGTGGCCCGGGAGTGCAGTGGAGGATGGGCCAAGCGCTTGGGCCCTGCACCCCATGGGAGACCAGGAGAAGCACCTGGCTCCTGCCATCGGATCAGCGTGGTGTGCCAGCCGTGGTGGCCGCTGGAGGGTGAACCAACAGAAAAGGAAGACCTTTCTCTCTGTCTCTCCCTCTCTCACTGTCCACTCTGCCTGTCAAATAAATAAATAAATAAAAAGAAAGCATTTGGAAAACTTCTGCCTTAGGCTACACAAAGAATAATACAATTAACCCTCCCTAGCTGTGAATTCCACTCACTGCAGATCAAAAATACTTGAAAAAAATTGTATCTTTACTGAAAATATACAGATTTATTTTCTTGTTGTTCTTTTATATATGATGCAGAATAACAATTATTTACATAGCATTTACATTCCATTATAAATCAATATAGCAATAACTATAAATAATCTAGATATGACAATTCATAAAGGAATGTATATGTGTGTTATATGCAAATACTGTATCATTTTATTTAAGGGTCTTGATCCTTGTAGATGTTGGAATCTATGGTAGACCTGGCAATCAATACTCAGGGAAACCGAAGGACAAGTGTATATTTGATGAACTTGTAACATTTGGGGACGTGTATTCAAATCAGATATTGGAATCATGAGTTATTACTAGTAGGTATTAATTCCTCCTAACAGGAATCAAAGATACTGTGAGAAAGAGATGAACTCAGAAAAGTAACATACAGTTTATTAAATTTTAGGGGAAAGAGCCTCCTAATTGTGAGTCTAGAAAGGGAAACTGTTTCACCAGAACAAAGGTGCAATCACTAAAGTACACCGACAGATATTCTGCATCCTATTATTATACTATATAACATCAATTTGGTGTAAAGGTTTATTTAATGCATAGTCATGGGACCTTTTACTAGGACTGTAAAAGAAATAAGATGGATTCTAGTTCCTTAAAGTCAGATAGAAGTACTCCTACAAGACGAAGAATGCAGTAAGTACAGTGTGCAGATCCCTAAATGCATATTGATTGATCAATAAGGAGCAATAGTTTTAAACATATATATTGCCCTGACATCCAGTATTTAAGGTTCATTGGAAACAAATAAATGCATAAAAATTCAGATCAATATTGGAAAAAGTACTGCCAAACTTCCACAAAAGAGATTGAATTTGCTTGACATATTAGAATATCTTTTTCCAACCATGCTTCAAGATCAAAACCGGGGCCAGCGCCATGGCACAGTGGGCTAATCCTCCTCCTGTTCTGTATATATGGGTGCTAGTTCTAGTCCAGGTTGCTCCTCTTCTGATCCAGTTCTCTGCTATGGCCTGGGAAAGAAGTGGAAGCTGTTCCAAGTGCTTGGGCTCCTGCACCCACATGGGAGACCAAGAAGAAGGCTGCTGGCTCCTGGCTTCGAATTGGCGTGGTTACGGTCATAGCGGCCATTTAGAGAGTGAACCGGCTGACGGAAGTCCTTTCTTTCTGTCTCTCCCTCTCACTGTCTGTAACTTTACCTCTCAAATAAAAAAATAAAATCTTTAAAAAATAGATCAAAACTAAGATCACAAATGGAGTTCATCTATATGACCCAAGAAGGCTATATTGTCAATCTTCAGTTTTAAGGCTGTCAATGAGGAGTGTAGAGAAAGAGGAGTTTCCACAGGGCACAGCAAAGGGCAGGACCACAGCACATAGCAAGTGGAGCTTGGGCCAGTGTCTGCTAGCACTTGTCATCATTCTCTTTTTCTACATGAAAATATAGTCACTAAGGCACTGTGAAAGGACACATGCTGTACAACAGATCTCAAACACGCTTGCACCCTGATTTCAGATTTAAAGGTTCAGAATTGTGAAAAATAAATTCTTATCAATTTATTAGCCACCCAGCCTATGATATATTGTTATTGCAGCTCATACTAAAAAATATGTATACTAGGAATTATCATTTATTGGTGTTTTGCTACAATGAAGTCATATTTACCTATTACAAGCAGGGTGTCCTCATGTGTGTTTAAGTGTGGGTCCATCCGTATGTGATCTTATAGCTTACGATGTCCATTTCTTTTTTTATTTTTTTGACAGGCAGAGTGGACAGTGAGAGAGAGAGAGACAGAGAGACAGGTCTTCCTTTACCGTTGGTTCACCCTCCAATGGCCGCTGTGGCCAGCGCACCACGCTGATCTGAAGCCAGGAGCCAGGTGCTTCTCCTGGTCTCCCATGCGGGTGCAGGGTCCAAGGACCATCCTCCACTGCACTCTCAGGCCATAGCAGAGATCTGGACTGGAAGAGAGGCAACCAGGACAGAATCTGACGCCCTGATCAGGACTAGAAACCAGTGTGCTGGCGCTGCAGGCAGAGGATTAGCCTATTGAGCTGCTGTGCCTGCTATGATGCCCATTTCTAATTTAAGGCAGCCTATCTTACTTTATTGAATAGAATTATCTAATATGTATTAAAAGTTCATATTATATAAACTTTTTAAAAATTTATATAAATGATGCCAATTTAAGGTTTTCCTGTGTTCATTTATATTTATGTTATGAATATATACCAATATAAACTTCATTACATTTAACTTCAAGTTGTAATTAGTTTATGAATATAATATAATGTATATTAGTACCTTGAAGTTTTATAATTTAATTTTTAGTTTTCATACTGACATATTTGTTGATACTTTCCTGTCAAGGATGCATGTAGGGGTAGGCCTTTGTTAGAAGTCAAGTTGCCACTTGAGATATCTGTATTCCATGTCAGATACAGTTTCAAGTCCCCACTTCCCACCCAGCTTCCTTCTATGTGCATCCTGAGAGGCAGAGGAGATGGCTCAAGTGCTTGCTTTCCTTTTACCTCCCTGATTGATTTGTAATCAGTTTGCAGCTCCTGTTGCAGGTATTAGGGAAAGAATTAATGGAAGGGGATGAACAGTATCTCAATTTCTCTTCCTCTCTGAAATAAATAGAAATGAATTAACATGAAATATGTGCATGTATCACAATTCATCTTTCTTATTATTTCCATTGAGAACATAACAGACTACAATGAGTTTACATTTTTCTTTATATCAAGAATAAGAAATTTGTAATTGAAAAAACACTTTTAAAAAGTGATCCTCCAAAATGCACAATTTAATAACTTTTAGCATTCAATTGTCTTCATCTATATGTAGCAAGGTTATGCCCACAAATCGAAATAATTGAATCAATAGTAAGACCATCTGAAGTTCCAGTTAATTCTCTGGAACAGTTTTCACTAGTGATTCTGGTTGAATACTAGAGATTTTTGTCAGCTTGTTCCAATATATGTTAATTAAAAAAACTTTTTTTTGTTTTATTTACATTTACTAATTCAGTTACTCACAACACTGGCAAATGACCTGAATGGAATAGTTATGTTTTAAATAATATGTGGTCTCTTGAGAATATGTAAATATATTTTAAATTTCTTTGATTGAACTGCATTGTCTTTGGTGCTTAATTTGAAAAGAGGATGATGGGTTCTTGGAAAATTAAAATTTTAAATAGTATCAAATTATATAGAGGCACAAATTATCCTAAATTCATGGAATAATACAGTATGTTCATTGTTAATGTAATTAATGCTATTCCTTATTTAGATTTATTTATTAACTTGCTCTTTAGAACTTTTTTTTTTTATTTTATAAAGCTTTATGGAAGCATTTAAAATGGAATTCTTTATACCTGACCACAGTTAATCCATGCATCACTTAATTATTATTTTTTGCTTCAGAAAAGTCTTCTCTGGATCAGCATAACTCTCCTGTCTGTCTCTAAATCTATATCTTCAGATTTCAGGGTGAAGCAAAAAATAATAATTAAGTGATGATTCTGATGAATTACTGGGGCCTAAGTGTGCACCAGAATGAGAGTGATAAAGTCCTAGGAACCACAGCTTAAAATGGAACTCACTTTTTATAGGCTTTACCACCAAATCATCCATCATATTTTCAGAGATAATCTAAGAAAAATTCTCCTAAGGATTCTGGCAGAAGGAAGAGACAGTAATCACGATATACCCAAAGAATTTCCCGATTAAAAAAATACAATTGAATGGCTTTTGCCAGAGTCTTGTCTCAGCTGATAAGATGAGGTTAATTCTCATAAATGCCCTCTCCATAATCACATCTCAACTAGGGGTGTTAGGGAGTTCAGTTAACATTATTCATAGATTCAAAAAGAGTTGACAATTGATTTAGAACACTTCAAACAGGAAATGATCAAGGCTGTAGAAGGAAAAGGAGATCGCCCCACTGGTGAAGTGCAAACCTTGTGACACAGGGGCTCTGAACAATTGCATCCAACTGGAACACAATGGAGCTCTGGTTCATCTACAGCACGTGCCCAGGCACACAAAAGTACCCCTAGATACGTGCATTGGTTGCAGCTGCAGGGTGTCATGACACGGACTCTCTGGAGGAGCAATACTGAAAAACAAAAGAAAGTCTTCAAAGTACGTGGTGAAGGAAGACCATGTTTTCACTTCACCCGTAAAGGAACAAAGCTAAGAGTGACGGCTCACCTCCCATCAGAAACTAGGTAGAAGAGAGCAGAATGGAGTACAAAATAATGAAATATTGAAAGATTGAAAAGTCACAATTCCATATTCATCACGAATATCATTTAAGACATGATGGGGGAACAAAGACTTAGACAAACAAAAACAGGAAGTGCATCATCTGCCAAAGTCCTTGCAAGAAATCTTAACTCCTTAGGCGGAAAGAATATATTCTGTCAGAAATTTAGTAATACAAAATGTGACAGAGCCAGAGAAGAAACGAATGAAAATCTCATAAAGCTTTATTTTTCTATTTATTATATGATCTAAAAGATGTTTTTAAAAGTAGTAAAATTAAAAATGTATTTGGCTATCAATGACGAATATGTCACAGGGAAAAGAGGCAGAATTAGAAAATGTTTTTATAAGGTTCTTAAAAACATCATACTGTGGTTTGAAGCTATACATATATGTCAAAAACATACATTGTATACTATAGAGCAACCATTATTCTATTAATCTCTTCTTGGTAATAGGAGAGGACAAGGGACCATTCTTAATTGATTATACAATGACACTATCTAATGCCAAAATAAAATACATTGCTAGGAAAAAATAAAACCTCTAGACTAATAGTTCTCAGGAAAACTGATGAAAAACCATCAGTAAAATACTTACAAGTTGAATTCAAAAATGAAAATAAAAAACGCTAATGAACCATGAGTACATAAGATATAAGTTCAGGTTTTACAATGCTGTCAAAAATTTTAATGTTCAAACCAATCAGTGCATTCTCCCACACCAGGAAGATAAAGATGCAAAATCATATTATTCATTGACCCGTACGAACCACTTAAATAATCCATGAAAAAAGCTCTCAGCGAGAGAGATGAACTTCATAAATTTGATAATGAACGACTATAGAAAATGTTCAGCTTACCTTAGTTAAGTGTGGTTGCTGAGAATTTGCATAGTAAAACATAATTAAGGAAAAAATGTCATCATTTCTAGCTACTATCCATTGGGACTGACTGGAAGCCTAAACTAGTGCAATAACACAAGAGAAATGGCCAAAGAAGAAGTATGCAGATTGTAAATTTAAAAATATAACTGAATTATTGGCAGATGCTATAATTGTGTATATAGAAAACCTCAAGTAATATAAAAGAAACAGCAAGTTCACAAGGCACAAAGACAATATGTGAAAGTCAATTTAATCTCCCAACAATAAACTCATGAATGTCTTAAAATTATAATACTTACAGAAACTTTATACATAACCACCAAAAAATGGAATGCTATCCAGATGTTCTTCACTGGATGAATGGAAAACACCTTATAGTATATCAATAAAACAAAATACTATTCAGTTGTGAGAAAGAGAACTTGCAATACATAGATGTATTTTAAAGACATATTGCAACATGAAAGACCTCAGTGGAAATGGGCTATAGACTTTATAATTACATTTATATGTTTCTCTAGAAAAGGCCAGAGTTCAGTGTAGGGATGTGGGAATGATACAAACAGAAAGCATAGTGAATATTTTCAAGGCTGTGAATTATTGCATAACACATTGGTGGATATTACACACCATAAAATTGCCAAAAACTATTGAAGTTCACGGCACAAGGACTAACCCATAATATAAGCAAACTATTTATTATGGTATCCTAGAAAAGAATGCAGATGGTGAGATAAGGATCTAGTAATATTACAAATGTTTGAAGTAATGTTACTGAAAGCAAGTTCAGAAAAATGGTATTGCGTAATTTTGAAAATGAAAGAATATGCATAAAGCAATTGTTTGTGGGTTTCTTATAAAATTTTCCACAAATCTCCTCCAACTCCCTGGTTATTTTCTCAACCTAAACCTTACATTTTGTTTCAATTGCTGTTTGTTTTTATATCAGCATAGCTATGGAACTCTAATTCATAGTATGCCTCAGAGTCACTAGATGTTTAGACATTTCTTATATAAACAAGTGATTTTCTCATGTCTAGGTTCTCAGTTTATCAGGCACCCGTTAACTTGAATTAATTCAGCTTTTGGTCATCGTTTTCTCTTTTACTTTATTCCTTGCTTTCTTCTTCCCTCCCTGCTTTTCTTTCTGTACAAATCCCTGTTGCTCTCAAGGCCTACTGCACTCTTTCGTACCATCACTTACCTTCACACATACATCATATAAGCACTGCATTATGCACATGCTCCTCTCATACCGTGCACTAGGAGGAAGAACCATTATGCACATGGTATCCATGTTTTTAGCTATAATAAATTATATCTAGAAGGCCCACTCATATGTTTAAAATAAACCAATCATGTATCTAATTAATTATATCATACAAATAGATTTCTACTATTTATTTATCACTAACTGGAAAATCATTAAGGTCTGCTGTTCTTTAATATTGATGAAGAGAAATATTTAAGTCTGGTGTTTGTTTTAGATCTATTGAATGTGGCTATGCATGTTTCCAGAGCTACATTTTTACATTATTTTTCCATGATGCCATATTACAAATCTGTTCATTAGATGATGTTTTGTTGTTTCAGATATATCGCATTTACAACATTCAGATTAATATTGATATCGATGAATTCTGAGATACTCTTAATTTAACTACAAGGGCTAGAGAGGAAGGAGAAGATAATCTATCAATGACCATGGTCCAAAACATAAAGGGGAAAGCCCATCTCCTGGGATGCATCTGAAACCTTGAGTCAAAGTCCTGGAAGCCAATCGTCAAAGGCCAGCCCATTATGTTCACAACCCTAACCAATCCAGAAGCAAAAGCAGTTTTCCTTATGGGCTTTCTGTCCATTTCCAAACTTTCTCATCTTTATGTCTTCTCATCCTTTTATAAATACACAGTGTAATTTATTAGACAATTTATTCTTTCTTTCTCCAGATCTTTATTATAAAAAATCCTGTTGGATCTTAGATGCAGCAGACATTTTTTAAAGGTTTATTTGTTTATTTATTTATTTTGAAAGAGTTACAGAGAGAGAGAAAAAGAGAAAGGTCTTCCATTCGCTGGTTCACTCTCCAGTTGGCCACAATAGTTGGAGCTAAGCCCACCCGAAGCCAGGAGCCAGGAGCTTCTTCCTGGTCTCCCATGCAGGTGCAGGGGTCCAAGGATTTGGGCCATGTTCCACTGCTTTCCTAGGCCATGGCAAAGAGCTGGATCAGAAGTGGAATAGTTGGGACTCGAACCGGCACCCATATGGGATGCTGGCACTGCAGGCAGCGGCTGTACCTGCTATACCACAGTGTAGGCCTCGTACACAATTTTTAAGCGACTATCAAGTCTTGACTTATATCAGGATCTGGTCTGTTCAAGTCTATAATCAGTAACAAAAGAATGAACCCTATTAATCCAGAGACTCCTCAATCTTGGGGGTTTTGGATTAACAATGTTTATATAATCATGAATTTAGTTACAGAATGTTGATACGATCCCTTTTAGTTACACATAATTAGCTAATTTACTATTTAGTTCAGATTTTTGTCAAGAAATAGATGAGGCACAATGATGAAAAAAATAGGCTAAACCTCTTGATAGCTTTTTATCTCAGTTTTTCAGATTTCATTTTTCCCCTGTGATATGTTTCTAACCTAAATGAAACAATTTATTTCAATGATTTTTTTTCAAAAATAGCAATAATGGCAACAATAACATTAGGAATTTGAGGGACTTGGCAGTCATTGGAGTCATAATTTCTGCTTGAGGTTGGCATGCTGAGGAATCATTGCTCCCCACTTTCATACCGCTGCAAAGCACTTACTTTCTGCTTTGCTTGAGTTTTCCTCAAATTGGATGATAGTGAGGAAATAATTTTCCTCCCAATGTGGTGAGTGGTGTCATCTTCCAGACAGAGTAGCATTGTTATGACAAAATTTTAAAAATGAAAGCAAAAGGAGACATCAGCAGATTGTTGCTGTAACAATTATGTGCAGACATCCATTTGTTTAAAACATTGATATATTTTTCCATAAAATTTGTTTTAAAACAGTATAAATGAATATATTGAATATAAACTTCTCCAAATGAAACACTAATAATTCAAGACATTGGTAAGTGGATTTTTATCATAGTTGACTTCCAACAGGGGCTTGTATTTTTCATTTTACAAATGTTAAGATAGATAAATAAAATTTCATGCAGTGGTGGAGTTTTGAGATTTGAATTATCGCATATTCTTGGTTGAGTTATTGTTTTCAGAAACAGAAATGTGTTTGAATACCAGTTAATTAGCACTTAGCACTCATTAATTGTATGCTATTGCTAATTCATGCCTTGTTTTATCAAGTAATATGTTGTTTTCTAAAGTACAAATTAATAATTCAAAACATTAAATTCAGGCTAATCCTCCGCCTTGTGGCGCCGGCACACCGGGTTCTAGTCCCGGTCAGGGCACCGATTCTATCCCAGTTGCCCCTCTTCCAGGCCAGCCCTCTGCTGTGGCCCAGGAGTGCAGTGGAGGATGGCCCAGGTGCTTGGGCCCTGCACCCCATGGGGAGACCAGGAAAAGCACCTGGCTCCTGGCTCCTGCCATCGGACGAGCGCGGTGCGCCAGCCGCAGCGCGCCGTCCGCGGCGACCATTGGAGGGTGAACCAACGGCAAAAGGAAGACCTTTCTCTCTGTCTCTCTCTCTCACTGTCCACTCTGCCTGTAAAAAAAAAAAAAAAAAAAAAAACATTAAATTAATTTTCTAATCTTCATTTTTCTAACTGAGGTCATTATTACAGCATAACTAATCAAATGTATATTTAAACATAGGTTTTCCCTAACTTAGGTATCATGAAGAGAATATTTGCATGATTTAGAAAACATATGATTAATGCCACTGTTATTTTACACTATCATTTCATTCATTATCTACTACATTCAATTATTGTTCATAAAAAAGTAGAACCATGATATATTTTGTGCTAAGATATTAATGATGCAGGAATTTAATATTTTCAAAATATAAGAGACCTTGATAAAAGGTTCTCTGATGAAGCAATGCATTTTAAAACTGATTTAAATAATAAACAAAACAGTGAGGAAGGCATCTTAAAATTACAAACATTTCTAGTATTGAATTTACTAGTAATTTTTACGGTCCATGTCCTAACATAGATGGAAAGCAGAAAACTCATGGTATTGTTACAATGATTCATGTTCCAGGTGGTATACTTAGATCTAGGAAAATGCCAAGGATGGAAATGAGTAAACATTTTCCAGAAATATTTAAAAATTAGAGTTTAGTGAACAAATATTGACTTGAGCATAATGCCATAAATCAAATAATCAAAGGTTATACGCAGGTTTTGGTGAGTGAATATTAGTGACATTATTGAAGTATGTACAAAGAAGAGCATCATGGGGGCAGTGAGTGTGTTAAGTTAGTTCATTTCTAAATTGTTACTAACAGCTATGTATGGAGAATTCTGTGAAGGTTGATCATGATATTAAAAAGAAATATTTGAAATGTCACTCCTTAACATTGGCATGTTAAACTAAACAACAGATTGATGTATTTGTCCAAGGTCATGGGTTTTGTGAGGTATTACACTAGATTTACCTCTGTCATGCATGCATACTCAAATGATAAATGACTCGTCAAAGCTATTTTCTCCTTTTGTGATGGTTGGAATACTTTTTCAATTATTTTCCTGAGCAAATGGTCATACATGATTTCAATATTTAAAGATTTTAGATAATAAATATAAATAAATGAATAAAATGCAATTGTTATACAATTTTGATGAGCTCCACACACCTTGTGTCTATCTATTATAGACATAAAAGACACCAAAATAATAAGCAATATACGTGTTAAGTGGGTTTATGCTCTGCTCAACTCTAAGTTTAGATGGATAAAACCTGAATGGGAGGTTAAACTCAGACTTCTCTCAGCTAATTTAAGGTCATATATCTTTTACCACAAAGTTAAGAAATTAAGTGAATGATATTTCTGTCATATATATGATCTATTTTGAGAGCAAAACATGTGTATAATATTACTAAATTTTATAGACATAAGTTACATTCTCTGACCCAAATAAGATTTTCCAACAAAGCCAAAATAATTTTACCATAAAATGAATGACCTAATAATCATTTGAATCTCAACGATTGTCTTTTTTTAAGATTTATTTATTTATTTTGAAAGTTACACAGTGAGAAAGGAGAGTCAGAGAGAGAGAGAGGTCTTCCACCTGCTGGTTCACTGCCCAGTTGGCTACAATGGCAGTAGCTTTGCCAATCTGAAGCCAGGAGTCAGGAGCATCTTCCTGGTCTCCCAAGTGGGTTCAGGAGCCCAAGGAATTGGGCCATCTTCCACTGCTTTCCCAGGCCATAGAAGAGATGTGGCATTGGAAGTGGAGCATCCGGGACTCGAACCCGTACCCATATGGGATGTCAACACTGCAGGCAGTGGCTTTATCCGTTATGCCACAGCGCCAACTCCAAGTAATGCCTTTTGTTTAGCTTTGTTCATTAGATATCTCTGGCACAGAAGGAAACATACTAAGAAGTAGTATGATGGAAAAAAATCTTCCTTCAATTAAAAACGTGTCACACAGTCAATGATACAATCGAAGATACAGCTCTCATTTCCTACGTTTTGAACTATTTTGTTAACAGTTCTTAGTGAAGTAGATACTTCCTGGTTGTGCTGCATCAATAATTTCTATGCCATGATTCTTTGACAATAGCTCAGCTTGTGGATGTGTTTCTGGATAATACTACATTTTTCCCTTTAGGGAGCAATAAGTTTTCAGTTGTGCAGCTGATGTCAGCAGTCTACTGCTTTGATCTTCATAAGGTTATGCTTTCAAAATTAATGGTACAGATACATATGAAATAAAAATCAATTTACTATTTCCTGCAATGGGGAAAGAATGAATTATCCAATCTAAATTGAAGAGCACTATAACGGCTGCAATCTCATCTCACTATTCTTATGTTTTTTAATAAACTGTTCATGCTTTCTTCTTGTAGTTTACGACATCAAAGAGACACATCAATAAAACTATAGCAATAAATTTTACCTCACACTGGACAGATTTTACTTCTTCTTTTCTGTCTCTCTGTCATCCTGTTTTTCAAATAATCACGACATGACAAAATTGATTAAAGATTTATTTTTTCTTCGAGAAATACAACCGCCATACATAGCTAAAAAGTGGCAAAGTAAAAGCAGAGTTAAATTTAGACAAAGTTGCTACTATTTAACACTATTCAAAGAGATAAGTGATAATCAAGTAAACCAAAATAGTTGCCTATATTATCATTAAATATTTAATTCCTTTTCATCCAAGATAAAGTAGATTTCATCATTACCACTGACATTTGGCAAAAGTTCTTAGTTATAAAAAAATGCATTGTTTACTACCATCTGCTGACACATCTGTTTTAAAAATACATGACTCCAAAGAGAATCTGCACAGATTCAACAAAGAACAGACTCTTCTATGTATATCTTTCAAAGCTAACGACAGACAGCATTTCAAAAATATCAAACACCTGAATTTTAGGAGTGTTGCCACATCTTTCTTTCTTTTTTTTTAATTGCTTCTATTTTATCAGCTTCCATCAATAAAACAACAACATTGCCATTAACTGTCATTATGACTCACTCTTTAGTTAAACTGAATTTTTAAATTGTCTAATCATTATTAAAATTTACTATTTTCTCCAAAATTCAGTGTTTACAGTTCTGCTTTTACCCCACTTCAACTATCATCAATCCGTGAATGATTCACAAGTTGATATTTCTAGGTGTGATCTCTTGTATCATTTCTTACATCTAACTTCTCTTAATCACTTTGCTCTGAACTGCTGACATGTTTAAAACAAGCATGGAAATTTGAACATATCATCTTACCCTAGATTCAGCCTTTTTGCATTTTTCCTAGTTTATAAACATTTTTCTGAATCCTCAGACCTAAAATAACAAGTCCTCATTTATTGCCTATATCTATGTGGTCATTAAATACAAGTAGCAGCACACTTTTTATCACACAGTGCTCCTCATTTTCATTGATCCTTTTTCATTCTCTTGGAATTTTACCTGGGTTCTCCATGGCCTCTAAGGTTTTCAGCACTATAATTTAATAATACCTCAATCATATTTATTGTCTCATTCTTCTTTTCCAAAAATCCAACAAAAATATTTAAGTTTCTTTATTCTTCCACGTAAATCTCTTCCTAATATAACTCATCCTTTACTTCCATTTGATTTCTCAATCTTTCAAGTAAATAATATTTACAAATGTATAAAATATCCTTATCACCCAGAACTAATTTAATTTTATGTAAACTTTCTGCTCTCATTGCAACTCTTCACCACGTCAGTATGTTGTCCACTTCCTTCCTTTTCTTGCCTCTGCATATCTGCTGTCAGTCATGTTCTATTTGCAAATTTTTGTGTAGTTTCACAGCATAGTGTTCACTCCCAAAGGAAAATGTAATCCACACCCCTCATTCACTGATCAGTTAGGAGAGGTCATAATGCTTGTTCTAGTATTGTGGCATTTGTACCAGTTTCTTTTTAAAAAAATAAATAACTTCCACTGTTGCACGTAATATTACTTTAAACCAACACTGTCAATATCCTGTTGATGAAACACAGAACAGCAATGTTCCGTAATTTTCGCTGCCAGGAAGGAGCAGGATGGTGAAAGCCATGGGGTACCACAGACGCAAGAAAGACAAGTGCTTAACAATGATTCTCTAATGAAGGAGATCCATTTCAAAACAGAAACAATAAATTTTACATAGTGGAACATTTCCATCATGATTTAAGGACTGTCTCTCCAGCCTTTACTCTTTGTGTTGCTTTTACCCTTCTTCCCTTACTTCTCTTCTGTGTGGGCATTTCTTGCTCATAAGCACTGCAAGCACTTAGCTACTTATCCAGAACTCTCTATCCACCACATACCTGAGAAGTTGAGTACAGGTAGTCTTTATCCTTCAGTGCTTTGAAGACATCCATCAGATGTGCAAATGTAAGAGCTAAAGTAGTTAATATTTAAGTAGTCCAGATAGAGAATGTTAGCAGACTGTAGAAACTGGCAAATTTATCTCTGAAATTAATGTTGCACAAAATTAATAGTGGAATAATCCAGATATTACCAAATGATATTGTGCCACTAGAAAGCAGTCTGTCACATAAAAAAAGATAACCAGAATTTCAAAACTATGAAAATCCCCCATAATGTCAATGATTGTCATCAATGTCAACCAAATGAGAAATTTCCATGCACTGTGATTGTATTCATCAATGGATTCAAGGAATGGTACTAAAATTAACCATTATGTAACACAGTGCTTCTTTTTCATAAGTAATACAAATATTTGAATGACACTAATGCTTCGACAGAAATGCCATGGAATTTAAAAATCTAAATAGTCAAGGGCCCTCATATTAAGAATCAACTTAAAATGTGCAATTCTCTTGAAAGTTTTAATAGCAGGCAAAGCTTGATAAAAACGCAGAATGTAGATTGGAAAGGCAGACAAGATTTATGTGTCTGTAAAACTCATTACGGAAATAGGCTTATAGCATTCCATTAAGAAGCAACACCTGCTTTTGTTTAAGTTCTTGTTTGCAAGAAAATAAATTTAATCTACTAATCCCATAACATGCATTTGTATGAAATATAGTTATGGAAAGCTAACGGAAAGCATTGACTGTGAAATACTCATATCTCAGTAAGGTTTTAATTTCATTTTGAAGTGAAATTGTCCTTAGTATAAGTTTCATCCAAAACCATAATATTTTATGAAGCGTTTATTTAAAATAAAACGTTACAACTATCATTCATCTTATTTTTTATTTTGAAAATTTTCCTTTAAAATTAAAATACAAAATGATTTTTTGAAGAAAGTTGACAGAATTATGTACCACAAAAATGAAAAGAAGTTGGTAGACATTTGGTGCAGTAGTTATCATGCCTGTTGGAGTGACCATCTCGTATATTAGTGTGCATGGCTCGGGTCCTGCTTGGGTCCCAAATCCTTGCTAGTGCATACTCAGGAAGTCAAGAGATGATGGCTCACGTAGCTGGCGCCCATCACCCATGTGGAAGATCCTGATTGGATTCTGAGCTCTTCACTTGTTTCAGGCATTTGGTGAATGAAGATGGAAGATCTCTGCCTGCTGCCTCTATCATCTCTCTCTGTCTCTATTTTTATCTCTCTGGCTTCAAAATAAATACAAAATAAATGGAAATAAAAAGTGAAAAAAATTCAAAAATTCAACTTACAAGACTATATTTTTCTGAATAATAGTAATTATTTCTAGCTAAATAAAATATAGGCAAGTTACTATCTACTGAATGTGTCTAATCCAAAACTTTGATGTTGCAAACTTGATGAATGTTAAGAGGTGAGCAGGGGAAGAGTGTTCCTGCCTTATAGAATGAACTGATGAGTATTGTTACAAAGGACCTGGAGGGAATCCGTGTCCCAGTTAGCCCTTCCTCCTCCCACCTTGCATTCACACAGGGGACTCCCTCAGCAGGACTCAACAGCTACGTGCTCTTTTGGAAGCAGAGACTTCCCCAGTCAACAAACCTTTCAGCACCTTGACCTTGAACTTCTGAGGCTCAAAACCTGGAGAAAGAGATTTTTGTTCTTTATAAACTACTCAGCCTATGATATTTTATTACAGAACCACAAATTGAACTAAGATAAATATATAAATATATAACTGGTTCTAAACCCAAAACTATGGAAGAATTTGGGATCACGGGGAATCTAGAAAAATATCTATAACTTAAAGAATTTTAAGGATTGAGACAATCTATGTGTGTGGCCTGCAATGTGTTTCATACTAAAAAGTATGTAGTGTAAGATTCTTTCTTAACTTATTAACTTTCACAAAATGATATATTTTGATATTCTACAAAAATATATGAAAGTTTGACTAAATGATAAAGCAAATTTTTTATCTGGCATAATTTTTGTTCTAGAATAAAATTTTAACCTGCAATTATATTCTAATCACTAATTATCATATTGGTCCAGTTTTAATATTTTACAAGGATATTTTTAATGATCAAATAGGCGTATGAAGTAACAAGTACAATGGATTTTCACAAAGCTCCTACCCATGATTGATATTTATCTGCTTTGTAAGAAGACATCCTTAAACCTTTCTCCATGTCAATATAAGCTTTTGGTTCTGTTCTTTGAAACTACATTGAAGGAATAGAAATTCTATTGCAGTTTTGAGGTAGAATTTAGAAGAGAACATACAAAACGAAGCATTAAACTGTCTGTTACAACATCTGTTTGAAAACAGTACAACTTTACTCCCTTACTTTGTGGTCAAACTAGTGACCAAAGAGGACCAGTTGTCCTCAACCATGTGTGAAAGCAACCATCTTT
This sequence comes from Sylvilagus floridanus, assembly GCA_949820135.1. NCBI lineage: Eukaryota > Metazoa > Chordata > Mammalia > Lagomorpha > Leporidae > Sylvilagus > Sylvilagus floridanus. The sequence goes on along the minus strand of OX463238.1, from coordinate 106,661,297 downwards.
CTGTGAAGAGCCCAGCCACACGTCATTAGGTGAGTTTTTTTTTTTTCTTTTCCAGAACAGTAGGAAATGTAAAATTCTGAAAGTTGATTTCTGAAAAATGGGTCTTTTCCAAGGATATGTGTTATTTTTATTTTCAATTTTGTGAAGTCCATTTTGCACATTTAGGGATAATTCATTTATGTTTTCTTACATCTAACATTAAATTAATTTTTATCATTTTATTGTTTATATTAAATAGAAATTTTTCTTAGACATATTTAGTGTTTTTAATTGGACATATTTTATATTTATTGTCCTAGTATTATTTAATAATCCATTTTTTTTTTAAATTTCAAGCAGGGATGGGAATTTGGCATGGTGATTTTAAACTCTGCTTGGGATTTCTGGATCCCAATCCAGGGTGCCTGTGCTGAGTTCAAGCTCCACTCCCAATTCCAGATTCCAGCTAATGTTTGGAAGGCAGCAGATGATGGCTTAATGATTGAGCCTGGCCTGTTCTAGCAACAAATGAGCCCTAGGTTGAGTTTCAGTCTACTGTCTTAGGCCTGAACTAGCCCCAGCTCTTCTGCTTATTTGGGTATTGAGCTAGTGGATGAAAGATTTCACTCTCTTTATCTCTCATCTCTCTCACACTCTGTCTGTGTGTCTCTATATCTTTTTTTTAATGATTTATTTTATTTATTTGAAAGACAGTGTTACAGAGAGAGGTAGGAGCAGAGAGACAGGTCTTCCATCTGCCGGTTCATTCCCCAGATGGCTGCAATGGCCAGTCCGAAGCCAGGAGCCAGCACTTTCTTCTGGGTCTCCCATGTGGATGCAGGGACCCACGCATCTGGGCCATCTTCTCCTGCTTTCCCAGGCCATAGCAGAGATGCTGCATTGGAACTGAAGCATACGGGACTTGAATCGGCACCCATATGGAATGTTGGCACTTCAGGCCAGGGCTTTAACCTACTGCACAACAGCGCCAGCCCCATCTCTATCATTATCTCTACCTCAATCTCTATCTGTAACTTTCTTTCTTTTTTTTTTTTTTTGGACAGGCAGAGTGGACAGTGAGAGAGAGAGAGACAGAGAGAAAGGTCTTCCTTTGCCATTGGTTCACCCTCCAACGGCCGCGGCGGTCGGCGCGCTGCGGCCAATGCACCACGCTCATCCGATGGCAGGAGCCAGGAGCCAGGTGCTTTTCCTGGTCTCCCATGGGGTGTAGGGCCCAAGCACCTGGGCCATCCTCCAGTGCACTCCCGGGCCACAGCAGAGATCTGGCCTGGAAGAGGGGCAACCGGGACAGAATCTGGCGCCCCAACCGGGACTAGAACCCGGTGTGCCGGCGCCGCAAGGCGGAGGATTAGCCTGTTGAGCCACGGCACCGGCCCTGTAACTTTATTTCTTTCCACTCTCACCTTCAGCATTTTAAGTTGATAAGATAAATAATAAGAGAATATTTTCAAAAAGTGTACAGATGCGATTTCAGGCAGTCTGGGAGGCAGTTTAAATATGAAAAATAAATAGTCCCTTTCTTGACATATTAATATTGCTATTTCTACTGAATTTTACAAAGAGTAAGTGAAATATATGTAAAATGACATATATAAAACGAATGTGATGTATTTAGTCATATGCTGCTCCACTGAGCAATTAGCTGAACTGAATTGAATTGAGTAGCTTAACACCCTGTAAATCCCTGTAATTCCCTAAGTATCTCTTCTGAGCAAGGAAATATTGTATAATAATACAAACACACTTGTGAAACAAAAAAAAATTATCTTGTAGCATGATGTTTAATATACACCTTTCAGATACATGTAAGAGGTATAGATAAGATGTAGAAGAGAAAGGAAAAGAGATTAGATTTGTTGGTTGTAGACACTGAAGTTTGACACAAAATAGTTTATTTTCAGTTGCCAGAGGCAAACATAATGCTTGGTTTTGGATGCACTAAAGCACGGAATTGAAAGCTACACTAACGAAGACACATGGCATAATCCATACAGAACATAGGTACTTGAATAGATTACTATTAAGTACTTAGAAATAGTTAAAATAATGGAGCTCTTCTAACTTGATTTTGGACATGAAAATAAAAAAAAAATAACTGTTCCTGAAGAAAGTTTCTAATAACAATCACCACTAAAAGGATTGAAGTGTTAAATACTTTATGACATATTTTACATGTATACCTTCTTATTTAGCAATGTCTTTTGAAGCAGTGGTAATTAGTCCTCTATGCTGATGAGAAATATGAGGCATAAAGTTTATGAACTTGACCCAGAAATAAAAGGCCAGAACCAGAGATCAACTTTGATCTGACTTACCCAAGGCAAGAATTCTAAACAACTACACTACACCCTGGCTCAGGAGAAATACCCTTACATTTTGTGTATTGGATGATTTTGAAGATGAAGGAATTAGAAATTTGGAAAATGACTAGACAGAGTTAATATTTAATAAGTTTTTTGATAATCAAATTAGTTATTTTTTTAGAGAGATATTAGTTAAAAGTACATTTTGGTGTGATAAATAGTGTTATATACAAGTCAGACCATATATAAGTCTTTGGTCTATTTCAGTACTATCATTGTAAACAGCTGTGAACCAGAAGACACAAAAACAATCCTGTTTTGTAAAGTGAAAAAATTTGCTTTACAATCATGCGAGAAAATATTGCAGACACCAATATTATTGAATTATAGACATGTTAATTTTTCAAATGATTTTAATTTAATTATGAACATTCAGATAATGAATTAAAGTATATAAATTAGACCTAATGTCTGTACTGTATGGTTATTTATTTGTTGGTAAATGCCGGTTAGTGAGGTTTTTGATATGTTTTATTAATAACACATCAGAATGTTATCATTATTTAAGAACAACAAAAGTATTTCTTCCATTTTACTGTGCTATTAATAACATTTGATCCTATATGGGAAATAATGAGCTGAAAAAATCTAGTGTATACCACAGTGACAATCTCCTGAACTCCAAGGAAGACCATGAGCATCAACAATAGAACTGGATGCCTGTTAATGTTGTGTTACACCTGTTTCTTTGACCCAACTACTATAGATCAGTAAGACCAAAAAAGGGACAAAATAACTGTGCCATTACTTCCCAGTGTTTTTATGCAGAAATGTAATCTTGGCACTTCTCTTCAAGGAGACTATTCACAAAAATAAATGCAATGTAGAATTAATAGCTTCCCTTGAAATAATGTCTGGCTACGTTGGTTGTGCATCTTTTGAATCCTTCTCTTGATACTCGATGGAAGACAACTCTTCACTAAACCATGTAATCTCGTAGGTGCACAGCCCGGGAGCACCACCCCTGGCTTCCAGAACAAGGAGTTCTACTCTTCAACATCGATTTTCTCCGGAAAACTTGGAACAGGTCTGTTACACCTCACAAAGTAATTTCTCTCTCATAGACTTATGTCTTTCTTAAGAACAGGAGAAAGATACAGCAATATGTATTGACTTCTTATGACTTGAAGAAAAAAATAATACAAGTGAACAAAAAAAGATAAAATCTTTCTTTAGCAGATCCTGATGTCTGGTGAGCATGGTTTTATCAGGCTTTCTAATTGTAACTTGCTTACTTTATGCTACAGGAAAATCATATATTCAGTAAGAAGATATCCTGCTTTAGAGTGGTACTTATTTGAGATCTTACTGCTTTATTTGTTTTAAAACTTAAAAAATGCTATTTAATAATAACATTATGCCACAGGAAAATCATAATATTCAGTAAGAAAATTTCTAGTTTATAGTGGTACCTATCTATTTAATTAGGAATTTTGAAATTAGATCTTACTGCTTTCTTTGTTTTAAAGCTTAAAAAATACTATTTAGCAAGAGGGCAACACTTCATTGGCCTGTTCTGCAGAAAAAGGGGCATTTCACAGCTTGATAGTTTACATAAGTTGGTGTAATAAAGGAAATTAATTTTTAATTTACTTTATACATTAGCCATGCAATGTTACCCTTGCTAACATGTTCTCCAAGGACATGATGTTAAATCAAAATTGCAAAGTGGGACAGTTTTGCCATTAAAGCTTTGAAATTGTACATTTATATTAGCTTCTAAAACTCAGACAAAGTAAGATTTTCCATAGCTTTCGCATTTACCTTAAAATGGAATACAAAATCTACTTGGTAATAAAAGACTATATGATGAAATTGATATTCTTACAATTTCTTTTAATGTTTTATTCAAAATATTCATGACATGAAGAATACTAGATGATAAGAAAAATCTGTAAAGGATGTATCACTAGAAAAGGAAGAAATGAAAAAAATTAACTTGCTTATCTATACATAAATGATAGCTAAGCTGTTGTGTCCTACTGTTCGTGATAAAAGGAGAGGTCATTCTGTACATATTTTCTGACAGAATGAGGACGATCATGTTATCCCTGATTAGCTGAATAATGTCCCTCGGCATTCTCTGCACTGATGGAACTTAGCGATGACAGCCTCATTCTCCGCTCATCCTGACCTTGCTTCTTTCGCAGTAGACCCCTCTTCTCTCAGACTTAAAGTGATCACTGTAATTGAAGTTCTGCAAACAAAATGCAGCTATTTCCTGACTTAGAATATAAAAATAATAATTCTCATTGGCACTCCTACTTAAATTTCATTTTTAATAGTCTGTATTTCATAGAAAACAATCATTAATTCTTATAAAATTAGTTACTGAAGTAACAGTTTTATTTTGGTGAAATTGACCTTATTTTAAATAAATGCTATTTCATTGAAGTTTTGCATTTGCAAATTGGAATTATGTGTAATATTTTTATGTTTTAACTATACTTATACAACTTAATTTATCAATAGCAAACATGTATTTGAGTCATGTTTGTTATAGAAAAATATGTGAAATCTAAATAACACTCTATCTTTTAATATTGTGTTTGCATCTACTGAACTTATTTATCATATAAATAAATGACGACTTTGAGAATTTTATGCTTACATAATAAAAGCAATTTCACAATTTGCAATCACAAAAATGTATTCAATAATTTTTCTTTACTATCAGTCTAGCTTTGGAGATAATGGTACTTGCTTTCTTACTATTTTTTTTTTTTTATTTTTGACAGGCAGAGTGGACAGTGAGAGAGAGACAGAGAGAAAGGTCTTCCTTTTTGCCATTGGTTCACCCTCCAATGGCCGCTGCGGCTGGTGTGCTGCGGCCAGCGCACCGCGCTGAGCAGATGGCAGGAGCCAGGTGCTTATCCTGGTCTCCCATGGGGTGCAGGGCCCAAACACTTGGGCCATCCTCCACGGCACTCCCTGGCCACAGCAAAGAGCTGGCCTGAAAGAGGGGCAACCGGGGACAGAATCCGGTGCCCCGAACGGGACTAGAACCCGGTGTGCCGGTGCCGCAAGGCGGAGGATTAGCCTGTTGAGCCACGGCACTGGCCTTTCTTACTGTAATTTTTAAGCTTTATTTATTTATTTGAAAGACCAAGAGAGAAAGACAGAGAGGCAAGGAGAGAAATAGAGTGTGTTAGATTTTCTATCTGTTGGTTCACTTCTGAGATGGCCACAACAGTTAAGAATGAAATCATGAGATCACATCTCTCCAGATCTCCTTTGTGGGTGGCAGGCACCCAGGGATTTGAGTCATCACCTGCTACTTCCCAGGGCACATATTAGCAGGAAGCAGGATTGAAGCAGGGGAGGGAATGGAACCCAGCACTCCAAGATGAGATTTAAGCATCCAAAGCAGCAACTTAAGCACTGCACCACAATGTCTACCCCAACATAATGACTCTGAAATGGTTGTATTATCTTTCTAGTATTTCTGTGTCCTCAGTATATACTTACTACAGTAATTAAAAATAGTGAGGTTATAACACTTGTTGATAAATCAAGTAAGTACTATGATTAACTTAAGAATAACTTACTAAGGGCCAGCACTATGGTGTAGTAAGCTAAGCCTCCATCTGCCAAGCCAGCATCCCACATGGGTGCTGATTCATGTCCCAGATGCTCCTCTTCCAATCCAGCTCTCTCCTTATGGCCTGGGAAAGCAGCAGACAAAGGCCCAAGTGCTTGGGTCCTCGTTACCCACATGGGAGACTCGAAAGACGTTCCTGGCTCCTAGATTTATATTGGCACAGCTCTGGCCCTTGCAAACATTTGGGGACTGAACTAGCAAATGAAAGACCTTTCTCTGTGTCTCTCCCCATAGCTCTCTGTAATTCTACCTCTCAAATAAATACATAAATCTTAGGGAAAATAAAGAGTAGCTTACTGTTTGTGGGGCAAAGTAGAGTTTGAACATACACATAGGCAACGTAAATTTAAAGTCTGGTAATCCTGAATATAACATTTTTGATAATTATATCCAAGAGTAACAAAATTCCTAATAAAATATAAAAGGCCAACTCACTAATGTCATAGAGAATAATTTGTGATGTTGCAAGTAGTCATCAGGTGAGGCTTTAAAACTGAACAAGGGGATGGAAGATCAATATCCCTCCCACCCCAATAACTCTGTCTTTCAAATAAAATAAATCTTAAGAAGTGTCAATGATTATGTTAAATGCTTGCAGGCTAACTGACTCAGGGAAGATTACAAAGCTGACTACAATTTAAACCCTGAATTACACTTGTTGTTTGTGAGACATGTAACAGCCCAGCATACAGAAAGCTGGAAAATGAAGGATAGAAGAAAAGCCAGTGTTAAATTCACAGAAAACATGTTATAAAGCAAAAGTAAACATTCCCATGGATAAACAAAACAAATACCTTTATTTTCCAAAAATACCCATGAATTTTAAACAGAATCTCAAATAATATGAAGTTGAAATGCATAGATGTACAATCTATTTGTAATTTCAATGGAGCTATGAAAACAGCTCTCTTGGTAAATTAGAGGAGATGCTGAGAAAACATTACATGACAGCTAGTTTGAACAACATGCTACACACCCTTGATCTGCTGGACATATTAATGTGCATTCAGGAATACTGAATTCACATATTACCACATACATTACATCATTTACAAAAGTTTATCAGAGGTCTTCAGCTAATTATTGTGTGCTGATTGACTTTGTGAAGTTTGCAAATGAATGGTGTCTACCTACTGGCTCCTTTTGTTTAAACTGCCCTTTGGGAAGTCAAATACTCTAGGACCTGGAACAAGAATTCAGTGGATGCTGACTCTGTGTGCCAGCCTCTTCAGTTGCTCCTGGTGGCTGAGCTAGGGCAAGTCCTTTCAGAGTGTCAGTTCCCATCTGTCAAGCAGAGGTAATGATACAGACCTAGCTCACAGCGGTGTTGTGAGACATTGACAGTCAAAGTTGATGAAGTACCTGAGGGCTCTCTGCTGAGGATGACTTGAGCCAAGTCTGACATTGGCTTTAGCATTCACTGAACTCTCACGGGTCTGGAAGTACGCAGTGATCTCTGCAACTTCTCTGCCCCAACCCTCCATCACAGATGCTAGTTCTGATGTCGTCAGTATTTTGGGAATGGTGAAGTCTTAATAGTTCAGATATCCATAGGATGTCATGGGGAAAGGCATTTAGTATTTTCTATGCTTTGCCTTTACAGAGAGAGGATAGTTCATATCTGTGTGAGCCATGGATTAGGGAGGCAAGATGCAGGCAGTTTATGAAGTCGGGTTCCATTCCCCAGGAGCTTGAGCCAACCCAGACTGTGTGAGGACCAAAGCATCCATGAAAGGCTCAGGTTTCCATGGTTGCCTATCCCTCCTGGCACTACCAGGACAGCTGGGTCACCACAACACTGTGCAGTATTTGCACACAAGCCTCTGCCTGCTCATAGAAACCAGCTGACCCAGTAAAGTTAACCACCTCTTCATTCTCCACCAAAGAGAAAGGACATGTGCCACACTCACAGTTGGACATTGATCTTTAAAGCTTCATCCACTAGAGTGAATTCAGCATGTGTCATCTCAGTGTCCACAGTCAGGAGCTGACGCTCTCTCTTGGAGAAAACTTGAGACACTATTTCTATTTCCCCAGATGTGGCCCAGGAGCCTTGCTCTTTCCATCTTACTTGGGAACTAGCCCCCTCCTCTTCTCAATAAAGCTTTTTTCTTTTTCTCCCCTTTGACCTTGGATTTATATTCCACAGAAAAGCACAAGACCCTGGCTCCTGGCAATAGCTTCCTGGTTCTCTGTGTTTTGTGAACTCTGTTCCTACTATGCTCTCAGCACAGACATTGCAATGTTAGCCACTAGGTTAAGTGCTTGTTACTATTCCAACTTATTACATACCTTCTTCTAATTTAGGCAGCTAATTGGCTCTTATTTTCTTAGTTTCTTATGGTGAAAGTTTTTTTTTTTTTTAATAAATGTTTAATGCCATAAATTTCACTCTAACTACTGCTTTCGTGGCAAAGCATCAGTATTGATGTGTTTTGTTTATATTGTCATCCACTTTTTAGTTTCACTTTTGATTTCTTTTGACTTGTATATTGTTTTTCTCTATTTGCCTTATGTATTTCTTGGCTGTCTTCATGAACATAAACTTCAGGAGCACTATGTTATTTTGATTAACATAATCCTTCATCATTGTAAAATGCTTCTGTCCTATTTTTATAGAAGTGTTTGCTTAGTAATCTATTTTATACAAATATATAACCCACCCAACTGCCTTTTGCATTAAAATTTTATTTTTGTTAGTTTTGTCATTATATTTAAGCCCCATATGTAAGCCCCATATAATTGGATCTTCAATTTTACCTAATCTGATAATCTCTAAATTTTAATTGGAATTTTCTTTTACATGTAATATAATTATTGTTAGGTTTAGGGTAAGTCTTCTGCTTTGCTATTTTTTGTGTGTGAAATCTATGGTTTGTTAATTTGGTAGAAAGGAAGGCACAAAAATGGCATGAGAAGACACATAAGTATAAACTGAATTTATGGAAATGTAATTAATTGGTCAAAGGTCACATAGTATATAGTCAGCACATTGAGATTATCAGGAAACATTTTTAATTAATTTTCGTTAATTGAGCTGTGATAACCTCACAAAAGATGAGAACTAAGAGTTTGACTTTATATTACAATATTGATTTTAGGAACAAATTGACAAAGTTTCATATAGTCTTACTGTTACAAAATATAATCTAGATGGATTTTTCATATTTACTATCTGCAACATGTTATATAAGATATTTAATTTGTTCATTCATTGGAGTGCTTACATTGGACTGTCATATAGAAGAGAGTATCATTTTTAAATTAAAATTTGATTACTCAGGGTAATATGATTTTATTAGCCTTTGCTGGTTTTCTTTTGAGATCATTTCAAGTTGAATTCTCATTTTTATTTCAAAATTTAATTTTCCATGCTGATTTTTCTACTACATATAAATCTTACCTTACAGCCTGTTGTTGGAGAAATTTTAGCTGAGAAATTAAATTTCTTTAATTGCCAACACTGGTCTTATAATCACCCATTTTACAACCTCATGGCATGTTCACAAGAATATTAAAAAAGTTATGCATTCAATTTTGAATGAACTTTATACTGTATCCTTCAGGTGAAAAAGTATTAGAGGCAATAATGAAAATATATTGCTAATATATGTATGCAACATACTAATATATCAGCTTATTCTTATGTGTGCACGTGAATATTTATCAAGGGTATTCAAGAAAAAGTATGCCTAACATTATATTAAACATTAAAGACCTTAAGAATATGGTTTTCTTACACTTTAACTATTTTTTTAAACTCAATCATTTGAGTCCAAGTTAAGGATTTGGTTCTGGTGCTCCTTTTTAATATTCAATTTTTAGGAAGTTTGAAAATGATATGACTATAACATATTAAAAATCCAGTTACTTGTCATTTGCCTTTATTGTCTCAGATAATACAAATTTATTTTATATTTAAAATTTTTAATTAATTTATATATTTTCATTTTTATTTGAAAGACAGGGTAGCAGAGCAACAGAGGTAAAGAGACAAATGGAGAGAAACCTTCCATCTACTCATCACTTGTCAAATGTTCACTATAGCCATGATAGGTCCAGGCTGCATCTGGGTATCTCATATGGGAAGCCAGACCCAGGTTTTCAGCCATAATCTGTTGACTCTCAATGTATGCATTAGCAGGACACTGGATGGGATGAGGGGTAGCTCTGGATTATGGAATGCACACATCTCAAGCAGCAACTTAATTGTTGCACCAAATACACTTATTCATTTATTAATTTACTTACTAATTTATTTTTGTGCATGGATATTTATATGTGCCTCCTTTTAGATTTCATTAAAATTATACAAGGAGAAAAACCAGAAACAACTACATTTCCCTCATATTTTAATATGTTTATTGAGTAACATATGTGAAGAGCTTTTTGTTGATATAAAATATCACTTCAATTCTCCATTTATTCTTATGCCATAGACTTTTCTTAACCATTCCCAGATGTGTTCCTATTCAGTAAAAGAATACAATGTGCTGGATGTATGAGAACAGTCTGTTACCTCACTCCCTTCTTTTCAATTTGAAAATATTTCTCTCCATGTATTAAAGGGGTCAAACATTTCCTATACATTACATTTTTCTACTTTATTCCTTTTATTTGTTTTAGAAAATCTCCTCGTACTCCCTTCTTAGAAAATCTTTTCTTTCAGCTCTGTAAACAAGCACTGGAGCATGCTGCTGTGTCATTTGGTTGTATGCAATGGGATGTAAATCAACTAAATAACCAAAGAGAGAAAACTGTATTTTCTAATCATTACAGTGCATTATGATATAGGGTACTCAATTCTGTTCTTCACATGAAGAAAAAGAATCTCTAAGAGAATTCACAATGAACAATTTGGCAGGCACTTCTGCAGACCTCTATGTGTTCCTTATAAGTTTGGAAACATGCACCCAACAATATAATCTTCTTTTATAGTAGAGAGAATGCTCCTGGTACATTGCGTGCTTACATGCAAACCTATGATCGAAGGAAAAGAACTAAGCCAACTACATGGCATTGCACAGACTTCTGAAAAGAGTGCCCCTTCTCAACAAGAGTGTCGGGAAGGTCCCTCAAATGGTGGTGTAGAAGACAGCATTGTCATCCCAGAGAAGGCATCCCCATGCATGCTGTTGGCCCTGAAGACCTCCCAGTGGGACAGGTGGTGGAGATGGAAGCCAGTGATTGATAATCCAGGCCCTTTGGGGGCCAAGACTAATGTTTTGGATCTTAGTTGTTAACCCAAAAAGTTTAAAGGAAAAACAAAACACTTATGGAATAAAGTATTTTTGCACAATTGCATGTTGTTTGTGTGTCTTAAGCTAAGTGTTTCTGCAAGAGTTACAAAATGAAAATGTAAACTATAAAATTTATGGTAAATGAAAGCTCATTTATTATTGAAAAAAGAAAGCTATTTTAAAACCAAAGTGGACACTGTTTATAAAGTGTACATCAGTGAGCATAAAGTCCTACACCTTCACATTTCCTCCCCACTCTCTCGCTTTCTCACTCAGAGCAAATGCCCTGCCCTCCTAGTTCCATTTGGGGTAAATGCCCTACACAGGTGTGCCGTTTTTCTTTTATAGAGTATTTTCATTGTACTTATTCTAATGTTTAGATACACAAATACTATTTTTGCAATTGCCTGTAATACTCACTACATTAAGATTCTATATTTCGTTGCCTAAGAGCAATAAGCCATAACATATAGCCCAGGTGTATAATAGGCTATATCGTTTAGATTTCTGCAGATATACTCCATGACATTCACACAATGATGAAGACGCCTAATGATGCCTTGCTCAGAACATAATCCCATCATTAAGCAGCATATGACTGTACTTTTATAAAGATGAACTTTATGAAATGCAAACTATATTTCATAAAGCAGCTATACATATAAAGAAGGTATTAAAAAGCAGGAAAATATAGGTTGAATAGGTTGGATGTGTGTTTTCTTTTGCCTCTTGGTCTGAAGCTTAGACCCAATTTCAGAACCACATGGGCATAAAAAGTCTGATTCTATGTAGTTCTTTTGACTTAAGAATAGAAGAGAGAATTTGGGCAACCTTGAGTCTTGAATAATAAGATGAGTTCTGGAATGAAAAGTCAGAGAAGTGTGGATTATCCATTTATAAATTCTGTTCAGGTCTCTAACTTATCCTTGAAACATGCACATAAGAAGTACACAGCCATAAGCAGAAAGGAGAGAAAGGAGAGGAAAATACCGAGATTTTAATACAAATATTGACTAAGAATATGAGAAAATAGATATTTTATGATGAACGGAAATGAACAGATTCATCACCAGCAGATGAACAGTGAAAGAAATGCTAATATTAAGTGAAATCGTGAGAGGAAATGTAAAAGCTCAAGGACTAAATGAAGGCATCAGAAAAATCATCTATCTTGGTAGGTATGAAATGCTTGTTCTCTTCAATCAGTTCTATTTGCATTCATATTTAATAAATTTAATAGAAAATATTTATCACTATAATATACATATTTGGTGTAGAGGATTGTGAGATACTGGAAAATGATCTTATACATCATGAAATGTTAAAGATATGTGTCCACATAGCAGAGGAGTCTAAGCTACTACCTGCGATGCTCATACCCTATATCTCAGTGACAATCCAGTCCTGCTACTCTGCTTCCAATCCAATTTCCTTCCAATGTGCCTGGGAAGGCAGCAGATGATGGTTCCTTGGTAATCATGTGGAGTCCTGGATGGAGTCTCCTGGTTCAGCCTGGCCCAGTCCTGGCTGTTGTAGGCATTTGGGGAGTGAATAAGTAAATGCAAGACTCTCTCTTTCTCTCCCCTGCTCCCATCAATCTGACTTTCAAATAAGTAAATACTTTTTTTAAGAAAGAGCAGACATTAGATATAAAAGGAACTCTAAAATATATTAATAAGAATTACAAAGAAGCAGGAATGGGGTGGACATTTGATATAGTTATTAAGATAATGCTTAGGATTCCTGGGTTCAAATCCCACCTCCAGTTTCCATCCCAGGTTCCTGATTATGCTCATCTTAGGAGGCAAGAGTTATGATTCAGATACTTGGGTCCTTGTCACTCACATGGGAGACACAGACTTGGGAGACACAGATTCTGAACTCCTGGCTTCAGCCTGATCCAGCCCTGGCTGTTGTGGGCACTTAGGGAGTGAATCAGCAGGTGGAATCTCTCTCTCTCTCTCTCTCTCTCTCTCTCTCTCTCTCTGTCTCTGTCTCTCTCTCCACTGCCCCTCTCAAATTTAAACATAAAAAACTCTAAAACTTGTTAGAAACAAAAACCAAGATCCATCTATAAGCTATGTGTGAAAATATGTTTAAATATCAAAAACAGTATTTTTTAGAGTCATTGCAGTAACATATTGCATAGAAATATAAATGAGGCTGGAATGACTATATTAATATCAGATAAAGTATATCAAAGCCAAAGTAGTTCCTATATACGAAGGAAGGTTGTTTATCAAGTTTTAAGAAACAATACTTAAAAGATTTATACTTATATTATCTGACCTCCAAGAATATCAGAAAACTACAAATGAAATAAAGTTTAATAAATACGGGATCAATTGGATAGAATATAAAGCTCAGAAGCAGATTCTCATTTTTATAATCATCTGTTTTTTTCACAAAAGCACTAAATCAATACTATGGAGAAAGAAACACTGTTTTTGAAGAACTATGCTAGCATAATCAGATTCTCACAGAAAAGAAGAAGGCAAAGCCAAATGAAACATTGACCACACTTCATATTACATCCAAGAAAATTGTTATGTGTAATTCAATCATAAATTAACTGTAAATCATATAACATGAAATATATGTTCATTGTATCTTGGAGTTCTTTTTTTATAGAACTCACAGAAGAAAATAATCTTAATTTTTGTAATGATAAATTAGACTTCATCAGATTTGAAACTATCTTGCATGCTCAAATTATAAAAATTAAAAAATTTAAGAATGAAAACCACATATTAGAAAAAAATGATGGGGCTGAATGCTGTGATGCAGTGGGTTAAGCTATGGCCTGTAGTGCTGCATCCCGTTTGGGTACCTGTTAATTTCTCAGCTACTTCAATTCTGATCCAGGTCCCTGTTAATGCACCTGGAAAGCAGCAGAAGACGGCCCAGGTTCTTGAGCCCTGCACACATATGGGAGACTGGGAAGAAGTTCCAGTCTCCTGGCTTTGTTCTGCACAGCCCTGGCTACTGCAGATATTTGGGGAGTGGACTAGTAGATGGATGACTTCCCCTCTAACTTGCTTGCTCGCTCGCTCTCTCTCTCTCTCTCTCTCTCTCTCGTATTCTCTCTCTCCCCCGCTAACTCTGCCTTTCAAATAAATATATTTTTAAATTGATGTATAGAAAGCTCTTATCTTGGAAACAACTGATTTATTTTATATAGTTTGGACACCTGGATTTCAACAATGTAAGAAAAGTCCCAATTGAAGAATAGTCAAAATTTTAACAGACCCTTAATCAAAGAAGATACAAATGAAATGTGAGGATATACAAAATAGACTCAATGTAGTTAATCTGGAAACATGAGTTGAGACAACATAAGTACAATTGTTTGCTGCATAATGTCATTTCAGGCAAATATGAGCTATACATATGACATCGGTCTCATAACATTATATTTGAGTGGGAAAAAATCCATTTCCTCTACCTTCTCTATTTTTAGATGTACTTAGACATCCAATACTTACCAATGTTTTCAAATTGAATTCAGTATTCAGTACAGCAACATACTGCATGTGTGTATTCCCACAGCAATAGGATATTCCTATTTAGCCTAGGCGTGTGGTGGGCTATCCTATCTTGGTTCGTGTAAACACATTGTAGGATATTTTCACAATAACAAATCACATAGTGATGCATTACTCAGAAGATATCCCCACCAGTAGATGACACAGTAAGTGGCACATGACTCTACCACCTTGCAATCACCAGAAATTAGAGTTCTGTTGATGAAGCAACTAGAAATGTCAGAGTTTGTGGTTGGAAGTTTAAGAATAACTACGTCTCACGGAAAGTGTTAGCCATTTAATATAATGGTGAAGCCCTCTTTACCTATGTCCCAGCAAATCTACTCTCAGGCAGTTACCAAAGAAAATTGCAAATGCATCCCAGAATGTAAAAGAATGTTCACAAGAGCTTAATTTTAATACGCAGAACACTGGAAGCCTATTAGTAGGAGAGTGGACAATGTGAATTGAGAAAAACACACAGCAAACTGAAAAGCTTATGCTGACTGACATAGGCCTTTTTTTTTTTTTTTTTTTTTTTTTTTTTTGACAGGCAGAGTGGACAGTGAGAGAGAGAGACAGAGAGAAAGGTCTTCCTTTGCCGTTGGTTCACCCTCCAATGGCCGCCACAGATGGCGCGCTGCGGCCGGCGCACCGCGCTCGTCCGATGGCAGGAGCCAGGAGCCAGGTGCTTTTTCCTGGTCTCCCCATGGGGTGCAGGGCCCAAGCACCTGGGCCATCCTCCACTGCACTCCTGGGCCACAGCAGAGGGCTGGCCTGGAAGAGGGGCAACCGGGACAGAATCCGGAGCCCCGACCGGGACTAGAACCCGGTGTGCCGGCGCCGCAAGGCGGAGGATTAGCCTGTTGAGCCACGGCGCCGGCATAGGCCTTTTGCATACAGGAAATGAATATATTCACCTCCATGAAATTCTAAAACTGCAGGCATGCAACCCAAATTATTACAGCCAAATGTTTATGATAAACCTAGTGAATGACCACAATATTTGAATAATTTCCTGAAAGAATATTATAAATTGATAGAAAAAGAAAAGGATATACTAGAATACTAGAATTTTTACATTCGTGGGTGGTAACAGGATTATCAAACAGATACAAAATAGAACATTTGTTTAGGTTTTTGTCATCAATCTTCTTTTACCCATGAGCAGCAATTAACATTAACAGACATTCTTTGCTGACACAGTTTCTTCATTCAAATTTTACAACACTTAGCTCCTTATTATTTTGAGGCAGAGTTATTTTCTTAGGTCATTCTTAACTTCTTTTTTTTTTTCTGGATCCTCACATGATCTTGACAATAATTAGTGTCCCTTTGTGAGTGGACTCCCTATTCTTCCATGTCAAATATTGTCTTGTGGACTCATTTGGTCTTTATGTATAACACCCCACACATATTTTCAACTCAAAGCTGTGTTACTCCTGACAGTAACTTCACATCAAACTTTAGACTCTGCCTCTTCAGTCCCTTCATTTAAAAGTCCAATTGTCAAACAAACCTTATAGTATCCAAGTGTAAACTACTAGTGTTCTCTAAAATATTATTTTTTATCTTACTACAAAATACTTTATTTACTCCCTTAGACAAAAAACTTTGGGGTTTCTAAATTGGGATTTTTGTAGAACCTGTAGCAGATTCTTTCCTTTTTTTGTGCAATTCTGGTTTTCTATTTATTTTAAAAAGGTTTTATTATGATTTTTGATTGACAAATCATGATTACATCTATTTATAGGGTACACTGTGTTTTTTATTTAATTCAACTTATATAATATGGACAAACTTTACATATTTCCTATATACAGATTTAGGAGCGCGGTGGCACTTCTCACTCCAACTTCCCTGCTTCCTATGTTCCCATCAGCCTTCCCTTTCTTCTCATTCTGTCTTCTAGTTATTCTTTTTTTTAAGATTTATTTATTTATTTGAAAGACAAAGTTACAGAGAGGGAGAGGCAGAAGCAGAGAGAGAGAGAAAGAAAGAGAGAGAGACAGAGAGAGATCTTGCTGATTCACTCCCCAAATAGCCTCAATGGCCAGGGCTGAGCTGGGTCAAAGCTAGGTCTCCTTCATGGGTGCCGGGGCCCAAACACTTGGCTCGTCTTCAACTGGTTTCCTGGGAATATTAGCAGGGAGCTGGATTGGAAGTGGAACATTCAGGGCTCAAATCAGTAGTATTCCACAGTGTGTATACACCACATTTTCTTTACCCAGTCATCAGGTGATGAACATTGGGTTAAATCCCATATGTTAGCTATCTTGAATTGAGCTGCAAAAAATACGAGGGTACAACTAACTCTTTCATATTCTAATATCATTTTGTTTGGGTAAATTCCCAGGAGTAGGATGACTGGATCATATGGTTGATATATATTTCAACTTTCTAAAGAATCTCCATAGTTTTCCACAGTGGATATACCAGTTTACATTCCTACCAACAGTGGATTCATATCCTTGCCAACACTGTTGATTTTCAAATGCTGTGTAAGAACCATTCTAACTGGAGTGAGGTGCAACCTCCTTGTGGTTTTTATTTGCATTATGCTACGATTAGTGATTCTGAGTACTTTTTCATGTGACTATTGGACATTAGAATTTCATCTTTTGAATAATTCTTGTTCAAGTCCTTTGCCCATTTCATTTGGAGAATTTAGGTCATTTACTTTAAAGGTTATCATTGATAAGTAAAACCTCAGTCCTACCATTTTTATATAAACATTCACAGTGTTTGCTTGGGTTTCCATTGGGCTTTTACTTGGGGATTTTCTGCCTTCACATTCTTTCACAATGATGACTATCATTCTCTGTTTCTGTGTATAGAACATCTTTAAGAATTATTGTAAAGCTGGAGCAGTGGTAACAAATTCAATTTCTGTTTGCTTTGGAAGGTCTTTTCTCACCTTCATTTATAAGTGAGAGCTTTATAGTATTGTGGGCTGACAGTTTCTTTCTTACAGGACTTGGACTACTCTCTCCTAGCTTGTAGGATTTCCAATGAGAAATCAGCTGTTAGTCTATTTGGGATCCTCTGAAGGTAATCTGACATTCTCTTTTGTACATTTTATTTATGTTTTGCTGTTTATGTTTTGCTGTTGAAAGTTTCACTATAATGTGCCATGGTGAAATTTTTTCAAATCATATCTATTACAAGTTCTTTGTGATTCTTGTATTTGGATATCCCTTTCTTTATCCAAATTAGATATTTTTTCTGCTGGTATTTTGCTGAATACACACTTCTAATCCATTCTCTTTCCACGCTTTCAGGAACTTCTAAGAAACCAATGTTTTACTGTTTGATAGTATCCCATAGCTCTCTAATACCATTTTCAGTTTTTCTAATTTTTTTCTTCTTAATGTTTTCCTTCTTTTTATTTTGTCTTACAGTAGAATTTCCCAGGATTTGTCTAGTAGCTTATATATTTTTCTTCTGCCTCACAAAGTCCTTTCCTGAGACTTTCCACTGTACTTTCTATTTGACATATCAGATTCTTCATTTCTAATATTTCACATTCACTACTCTTCAATGTCCCAACCTCTTGGCAAAATTTTTCTTTCATGCCATGTATTGATTTCTTTATCTCATGAATTTGTTGATCTATATTTCTGAGTAGTTTTGTGATCATTTTTTGAGTTCATTTTCAGGTATTAATCTCCCCCCCCCATTCTAATATTCTTCTTCATCTTCCCATTGTAATATTGAGCTATTTTTGTGTTCATTTTGTGGAGACATGTAGTCTTCCTTGACCTTTTTTCTTATATTTACTCATTCATTTTATGGCATTTGCTGATTTTTACCTCTGATGGATTTTTTATTTGAACTGTAAATCTTTGGATTAGTGCAGTGTCTGCTTCTTCAGTAGATATACAGTCATGTGCTGGGTGTGATCAAGGATCTCTGGTCAGTGCTTAAGTTTGGAGTTAGAATCTAGGGCAACACCATAGACCTCCTCCATTGTCAATAAGGGAGAGGGTATAATCATGTCTGTTGCCATAAACACATCCTCCCCTACTCTCTTCAAAGGAGATCAATGCCTTCTTCTGTATATATAAAGATAATTAAAAATGAATCTTAATGAAGAATGGAATGGGAGAGGGAGTAACAGGTGGGACGGTTTAGAGGTGGCAGGGTGGCATGGGGGGAAGAGCTGCTATATTCCAAAAGCTGTGCCTATGAAATTTATATTTATTAAATAAAAGGTTTCTTTTTTATGATTTTACTTTTATTTAATAAATATAAATTTCCAAAGTACATTTTATGGATTACAATGGCTTCCCCCCCATAACTTCCCTCCACCCACAACCCTCCATCTCCCGCTTCCTCTCCCATTCCATCCACATCAAGATTCATTTTCAATTCTCTTTATCTACAGAAGATTGATTTAGTATATATTAAGTAAAGATTTCAACAGTTTGCACCCACACAGAAACATGAAGTGTAAAGTACTGTTTGAGTACTAATTATAGCATTAATTTGCAGAGGAGAACACATTAAAGACAGAGATGCTACATGGTGAGAAAGTGCACAATGACTCCCATTGTTGACTTAACAAATTGACACTCTTGTTTATGGCGTCAGTAATCACCCGAGGCTCTTGTCATGAGTTGCCAAGGCTATGGAAGCCTTTTGAGTTTGCAAACTCCGATCTTATTTAGACAAGGAAATAGTCAAAGCGGAAGTTCTCTCCTCCCTTCAGAAAAAGGTACCTCCTTCTTTGATGGCCCATTCTTTCCAATGGGATCTCACTAGCAGAGATCTTTCATTTAGGTTTTTGGTTTGTTTTTGTTTGTTTGTTTGTTTGTTTTGCCATAATGTCTTGGCTTTCCATTCTTATAATACTCTCATGGGATCTTCAGCCAGATGCAAATGCCTTAAGGGCTGATTCTGAGGCCAGAGTGCTGTTTAGGACATCTGCCATTCTATGAGTCTGCTGTGTATCCTACTTCCATGTTGGATCGTTCTCTCCCTTTTTATTCTATCAGTAATGGTAGAGTTAGAAACGTGTCTGGGAATTCCAATTCAGTCCCATCAATGTGGCATGTACCAATGCCACCTCACTAGTCCAAGTGATCAATTTCAGTTCACAATTGATCATAATGATAGGTCTGAGAGTCAAAGGGATCACATAAACAAGACTAGTGTCTGTTATTACTAACTGATAGAATTAAATAAAAGCTTTCTTTAAAAAAATGTGATCAATACCTGTTCTTAGCCCACAGGAGTTACAAACACTACATATCCTGGCACATGAGCCACACAAAGGAACTCTACTTTCCTCACTGTGAGCATGGCACCCTCTGCAATGACCCACCCCATGCAGTCAGAGTGCTCTGTGCTTCTAATGCCAGACACAGTGATTACCCAGAGACCTAGCTACACTCCAGATGCTGTCGTGTAGACACAGAATTCCCACGGTTATGGTATGCAAGGCTCCCACTGTCACAGGGTACAGATAATCCACTCTCAGCCCTGTAAGCCTATTCTGCCCACAGAGTAAGCAAAGCTATTTGAAGAGCCAGTTATCTGTGGGTGCTGCATGTTGGCATTTTGTGCCCTGGAGCCTGTGGTGGGTTGAAGGGATAGGAGAACCCAACAGTCCTAAGTGTTTGCCCAGTCCCCTGTCAATGCTCCCAGCCAAAGTCATTGGGAAAAACAGATTTTGACCTCTGATAAAATCCTTGATTTGTGCATGCATCAGAGTGTTGCAGTCTCTACAGGCATCAAAGTGGCCTCTTCTCCCTGCCAGTCTGTAGATGCCCTTGGAAAATAGGGTGAAGATATCTGTCTTCCTTTCACCAGATGAGGTAATACCCTGCCCCTGGTAAGGCTCCAGTCTGGATTCAGAGTCAGTTGGTCTTCAAGTTTCTCCCTCAGGCCATGTCACCAGTGGCACGGGCTGTTGCTGCTTGTTTTCACTTGCTCTCAGAAGCTGGTGTCTCCTGCAGGCCTTCACCACTGCCCCCGTGACAGTCATGGGTGGTGCCCCTGCCCTTTGCTGCATTAGCACAATTCCACTGGTTCTCGATCTCATCCCTCTTCTTACGGTAGAATTTCCACTGCAAACTTCTTCCCAGCTCCCTCCTGAGAATGTGCTGCTTCTACTTTTCTTCCGCTTTACCCTGCTGGTCAAAATCAGCAGGTCTTTTCCCTATGCAGCCATCGTGGAATCCTTTTCCAAAACATTCTATACCTTCAGTCCTTGTTCTACAGAATTCACTGGAATAGACATATTGACTACCATTACTCTTTTTCTTTCTTGTCCAGTCCTATCCCCTCTAATATTTTATTAAGTCTTCATTCAAAATATATTCATAACCTGACCACTATTCATTATTTCTATTTTTAGTACCCTATTTATAATTTTTTCTGGATCCCTGCTCTTGTATTTGCCTCCTTCCAATAAGTTTATTCTCAACAAAGACAATAAAATAATTCCAATAAGTCAGAGGGCAGATCACGTCATGACTCTCTCATTACTGCAGTAAAAGACAAACCTATGGCATCTAGCTCCCCCACTATATTTCCCTGCATCTTCAGTTGCTGCTGTTACAAGTGGTCACTTCACTCCAGCTACACCTATCTCTCAAGGGCCAACGCTGCTACAGCATAAGGAGATTTTCATTATTTATTTCCTCTGCTTTATGAATTGTCTGGCTCATTCCTTCATGTCTTTGAAATCTGAGTACAGTTATCTTTCACTGAGCCAACCCTAATTGTGTTATATAGCTTCTTTTTTTAAGAAGATTTCATTTATTTATTTGAGAGGTAGAGTTAAAGACAGTGAGAAGGAGAAACAGAGAGAAAACTTCCATCCATTGGTTCACTGCCCAGATGGCCACAAGAGCTGGAGCTGCACTGATCCAAAGCCAGGAGCTTCTTCCCAGTCTCCCATGCGGGTGCAGAGGCCCAAGGACTTGGACCATCTTCTGCTTTCCCAGGCATAGCAGAGAGCTGGATCCAAACAGGAACAGTGGGGGCTAGAACCAGTGACCATATGGGATGATGGCACTGCAGATGGAGGATTAACCTACTTGGACACAGCGCTGGCCCCATATATAGCTTCTTAATTGTGATCCATTGAACCCACAACATTAGCAAATATTGATGTAATACATTATTGTGTTACCTTTCATGTAGTTTATCATTTCTACTTTATTGTTGTTTATTTAAATAATTTGTTAGTTATCTTACTGGTATTCCTTTTCTGTCTACTAAAAATATGATTTTATTAGAACACTGATTTTTTTAAACTTTTATTTAGTAAATATAAATTTCCAAAGTACAGTTTATGGATTACAATGGCTTCCCTCCCCCCATAAATTCCCTCCCACTCGCACCTCTCCCATCTCCCGCTCCCTCTCCCATTCCAATCACATCAAGATTCATTTTCAAATATCTTTATATACAGAAGATCAATTTAGTATATATTAAGTAAAGATTTCATCAGTTTGCACCCACACAGAAACACCAAGTGTAAAATACTGTTTGAGTACTATTTATAGCATTAATTCGCATAGTACAGCACATTAAGGACAAATCCCACATGAGGAGTAAGTCCACAGTGACTCATGTTGTTGACTTAACAAATTGACACTCTTCTTTATGGCATCAGTAATCTCCCTAGCCTCTAGTCATGAGTTGCCGGGGCTATGGAAGCCTTTAGGGTTCACTGACTTTGATCTTATTCAGACAGTGTCATAGTCAAAGTAAAAGTTCTCTCCTCCCTTCAGAGAAAGGTACCTCCTTCTATGATGGCCTATTCTTTCTACTGGGATCTCACTCACAGAGATCTTTCATTTAGGTTTTTTTTTTTTTTTCCAGAATGTCTTGGCTTTCCATGCCTACAATAATTTCATGGGCTCTTCAGCCATATGCGAATGCCTTAAGGGCTGATTCTGAGGCCAGAGTGCTATTTAGGACGTCTGCCATTCTATGAGTCTGCTGTGTATCCCGCTTCCCATGTTGGATTGTTCTCTCCCTTTTTAATTATATCAGTTAGTATTAGCAGACAATGGTCTTGTTTGTGTGATCCCTTTGACTCTTAGACCTATCAGTGTGATCAATTGTGAACTGAAATTGATCACTTAGACTAGTGAGATGGCATTGGTACGTGCAATCTTGATGGGATTGCATTGGAATCCCCTGGCACGTTTCCAACTCCACCATTTGGGGCAAGTCCGATTTAGCACGTCCCAAATTGTGTATCTCCCTCTCTTATTCCCACTGTTATATTTAACAGGGATCACTTCTCAGTTAAACACCTAAGAATAATTGTTTGTTAATTACAGAGTTCAACCAATAGTACTAGAATAAAAAAATACTAAAAGGGATAAAGTATTACATTGTACATTCAGGACAAGGGCTGATCAAGTCACTGT
Source organism: Sylvilagus floridanus (assembly GCA_949820135.1). Taxonomy (NCBI): domain Eukaryota; kingdom Metazoa; phylum Chordata; class Mammalia; order Lagomorpha; family Leporidae; genus Sylvilagus; species Sylvilagus floridanus. Next base: position 106,638,176 of record OX463238.1, on the reverse strand, counting down.
TTCTCATAGTGTCTATTTCACTTCAACAAGGTTCCCCTTTGGTGCTCAGTTAGTTGTCACCAATCAGGGAGACTATATGATATTTGTCCCTTTGGCACTGGCTTGATTCACTCAGCATAATGTTTTCCAGATTCCTCCATTTTGTTGCAAATGAACAGATTTCATTTTTTTTTGACTGCTGTAAAGTAGTCTATAGAGTACACGTTGCATAATTTCTTTATCCATTCTACTGTTGATGGGCATTTGGATTGGTTCCAGATCTTAGCTATTGTGAATCGAGCTGCAATAAACATAAAGGTGCAGACAGCTTTTTTGTTTGATTTCCACATGCAGAAGCATGAAGCAAGACCACTACCTTTCACCTTACACAAAAATCCACTCAACATGGATTAAACACTTAAATCTATGACCTGACACCATCAAATTATTAGAGAGCACTGGAAAAACCCTGCAAGATATAGGTACCGGCAAAGACTTCTTGGAAAAAACCCCAGAAGCACAGGCACTCAAAGCCAAAATTAACTACTCTATTGCATTACACTGAGAAGTTTCTGTACTGCAAAAGAAACAGTCAGGAAAGTGAAGAGGCAACTGACAGAATGGGAAAAAATATTTGCAAACTATGCAACAGATAAAGGGTTGATAACCAGAATCTACACAAAGAGAACAAGAAACTACACAACATCAAAACAAACAACCCACTTAAGAGATGGGCCAAGGACCTCAATAGACATTTTACAAAAGAGTAAATCCAAATGGCCAATGGACACATGAAAAAATGTTCAAGATCACTAGCCATCAGGGAAATGCAAATCAAAACCACAATGAGGTTTCACCTCACTGCGGTCAGAATGGCTCACATTCAGAAATCCACCAACAATAGATGCTGGAGAGGATGTGGGTTAAAAGGGACACTAAGCAACTGTTGGTGGGAATGCAAACTGGTTAAGCCACTATGGAAGTCAGTCTGGAGATTCCTCAGAAACCTGAATATAACCCTACCATTCAACCCAGCCATCCCACTCCTTGGAATTTACCCAAAGGAAATTAAATTGGCAAAGAACACTGATTTTTGTCATTTCTGTTCATCTACATTTCCCAAGTACACATTACAGGGGTTACATATAAAAGGTACAAATACTTATTGCTTTAATGAGTAAGTTTAAGTAGAATAATTTGTACAATTGGTCTAATCCATCCATTTATTTAAAATAAATGAGATCAAGAACTGAAGAAAACTCATTTTTTTAAATTCATGAGGCAAGAAGTTTGACAAGGTGTGTGACAGACAGATTAGATGGGACTCTACCAGTCTACTTCCCAAATACCCACAATACCTGAGAAAGGACTCTTCTGAGGCTGGGAACGAGGCCCTCAATCCAGGAATTCCATTTGTGTCATAGGCATTCATACAGGATATGCAACAGCAGGAAGCAAAGCCAAGAATGAAACCTGGATACTCCCAATTGAGGTCTGGGTTACTATGTTCTAAACACCAGGCTAAAACCTCATTCTTTTTAAACATTGCTCTCACAACACAGTGAGGAGGCCTGAATTGATCTGTTGACTGTTGTGTGGTGAACCATGATATACAGACTCACATAAAATAATGAAAGAGGGAAGAATCTGGCAATCTGCTTTCTTTTTTTAAAGATTCATTTATTGATTTGACAATAAGAGTTTCAGAGAGATAAGGAGAAGCAGACAGAGAAAGAGAGAGGTCCTCCATCTGCTGCTGCAATAGCCGGAGCTATCCAGATCCAAAACCGGGAGCCAGGAGCTTCTTCTGGGTCTCCCATATAGGTGCATGGGCCCAAGTGACATGGGTCATCCTCCACTGCTTTCCCAGGCCATAGCAGAGAGCTGGATTGGAAGTGGAGCAGCTGGGACTTGAACCAACTCCCGCATGGGATTCCGGCACTATAGGCAGTGGCTTTACCTCTAAGTCAGAGTGCTGGCCCCAGGCAATCTTCTTTTGAGTCCACTCAATTTCAGTGTATCTAACTGATATGTGTGAAAAATGTATTTTATTACAGTTTGCTACTTAGTCATTCATAAATTCCTTTTGAAAGATTTTTATTTATTTATTTAAGCAATATAGCTACAGCCAGAGAGACAAAGTAAAAGGTCTTCCATCTGCTGGTTCACTCTCCAAGTGGCTGCAAAGGCCTGAGCTATGCTGATCTGGAGCTAGGAGCCTCTTGCGGGTCTCCCATGTGGGTACAGGGGCTCAAGACTTGGGCCATCTTTTTCTACTTTCCCAGGACATAGCAGAAAGCTGGATTGGAAGAGGAGCAGCTGGGACACAAACTGGCACTCATATGGGATCCTGGTGCTGCCATCGGAGGCTCAATCCTCCATGCCACAGAGGCAGCCCCTCATTCATTAACTCTTAATTTTATCAAATGTGCATTTCTCTTCTGAAACAAAATAACCCCTATCCTACACTTCAGCTTTTGAAATATTCAGCCCATTAGTAATTAAGCTTTAATTCCAATTATCTGTTGACAAATCACTTTGATTTCAGATTTCACAACCTCTTGTGTATCAGTTCAGTGTTCTACATCATCTTGTATATGTAATGGAAATCTGGAAATTTGGGATGCCCCTAAAGCAAAGTGTCAGGGAAGTGGTAGCACATAAAATACAAATTGAAAAAGCCAAGGGGTACTGAAATTTAACCTTTTTATCCATTTCTTTTATTTATAATAAGGGAAGAGGTTTCAGTTTTAAGAACATAATGATACTTCCCAACCTATCCTTCCCTCCCTATAACATTCCTACCATATCTCCTTATTTTATTAATTTTCCTTTAAGTTTTACAATTACACAACTTCAATTGTCTTTCCAATCATAATCTTAACCCTCCACTAAATAAATAATTCCAGATGTAGTTAGAAAAACCACTGCTTCTCAAGAGCATAGAAAAGTTCTACGAACAATAATCAAATCTCAAAATGTCAATTATACTCATATCCACTATAAGTTTTGAATTTCTTTTTCCCCATGCTAATAATATAACACATCATAATTGAGACTATAGAAGATAAATGAAAGGAGCGTTCAAGGAGCCTAAATAAATTTTTGACATTTGCATCTTGCAGACCTCACTTCTTTCAGGGAATTGAATCTCAAATTTGTTTGGTTGCTCTTAGAGGAAAAAAAAATACTGTGACATTCCTGAAACATTAGTAATTCTATCCACAGGCATTCTCTGAGCCTCACTTTCCTTAAGGCTTTGCATTCTGTAGGTGCTGCTGTTTGTTGCAGGCATAGTAAGCACTACTGACAACCAGCTGTCCTTTTCTGCTTAATGTGCAGCAAGAGTTGGCTTAAATTCACACGCATTGTTTATGCCATTCAAACAATAAAATATTCGACTACAAATAATCCAAATGTATATTTTGAATAGTGTGATGTACTTCTTTGAGAGGAAAACTACATTTTCTACAACAAAATGTTTTTACTATACAAGAGTGAAAATTGAGTTGAAATTTTATAACACTAAATTTTGACTATGAATTGTGTCTGATTAAAATGATTAATTTTTCCTCCCTATGATACAGTATCATTAAAATAAAAAAAACACTATCAGTTATAGTTATTGATGACGCACATACACTTAGTGTTATGAAAAGTGGTGTAGAACAGAGAGGAGGCAGAATGCAAATCTACAGCCAGACCAAATTAATCAGAAAAAAAAAAATAATTTGCAGAGGTTGGTGGCCACTGCTGGCATGCACATTGACAGAACATGAGGCAGGAGGCCCTGACCCCAGGGATCCGGCCTTCTTATAGCTTAGGACGGCTAGGGGTGGGGAGGGGTTGGGGGTGAGGGAGGGACAGCAGGCAGAGGTGGATTTCTCAGAACTGCTCTTTCAGATGGCAGCTTGGGGCCTCTGGTGTAAAGGCAATAGGATGTGAGATCCAATTGCAATTCAAGGGCAAGGGATAAATTACGATATTTAATCTATCCTTTGGTCAATGCATCAGAATGGCTGAGGTTTATGTCTTTGTTCCATCATTTAGCATACATTTTAGACATTGAAATGGAACCTTAGCATTTTTCCAAAGTAAATATCGGAAGTTTCCATTTTGAATTTAATGAACCAATATTAAATTCTAACTCTCACCAATGGTAGATTTCAACATCCTCACGTTCCCTGGAATTATGTGCACATTGGGCATAGATAGCAATACATTACAAATGGAATAATGAGCCACAATAATGAGTTCTAGAACAACTACTATGATATTCAATGAAAAATGTAACCTCCCAGTTTTATTACATCACATAATTTTAAAAAGCAATGTAAAGAATTTTAAACATAGTATTGCAATTTATGCTGTAGATTATAGTCTCTGGATTGAAAGTCTTTAAATATTAGAGGGACAGGTAAATCGTGTATGACCTACAAAAGGGTTTGATGTCCCGGCCTCTGGCTTTATCCTAGCTTACCCATGGGTGTGTGAGCATTTAGGGAATTAACAGGCAGATGGAATTCTCTGTCTGTTTGTCTCTTACTCCCTGCCTTTCAAAAAATAAATTAAATTTTAAAGTCAGGTTCTAAAACGAGCTTTCAAATGAGTTCCCTTTTTGACTGACATATCCTGTCGTCTACAAAGTAGAACCAAATGTGAAAAACATTCTGCAAAGGTCTAAATCATCAGCAGGGAAACTGAAACAAAAAGATTGAATGGAAAATTTAAGCTTTAAAAGCAAATACTGGGGTCAGTTCTGTGGCAGAGCAGGTAAAGCTGCTGCCTGCAGCGCTGGCGTCATACATGGGAGCTGGTTTAAGTCCCAGCTGCTCCACTTCCGATCCAGTTTTCTGCTGTGGTCTAGGGAAGCAGTAGAATATGGCCCAGATCCTTTGGCCCCTGCACCCATGTGGGAGACCTGGAAGAAGCTCCTGGCCCCTGGTTTCAGATCAGTGCAGCTCCAGCCATTGTGGCTCTCTGGGGAGTGAATCCGCGGATGGAAGACCTCTCTCTCTCTCTCTCTCTCTCTGCCTCTGCCTCTGCCTCTGCCTCTCTGTAACTCTTTTCAAATAAATAAATAAATCTTTAGAAAAAAAACCTCAAATACCTCATATTAGTAAATAATTTACTGTACAGTAAGATAGAGATCTAGTAATAGATATAGTAACTAAAAGGGTAAATCAATAAACTTTACTGAAAATGAATAATGGAGAGTAATGAAGTTTAAAAGTGAATTAAGACTCAGGGATCTGTGGGACAATCTTGAGCACACTAATGTTGTTATCATTGTTGATGCTTTCAACAGAGGAAAGCCATTTGACACAAGCAAACCTCAAATTTTTTTTTGCTCAAAAAACTTTGCCTTAAATTGCTACATGTATATGATAGAATATAACAGATGAATATTAGTCTATCATATGCTCCAAATATTTAGTCCTTGACAATTGAGAATGATGCTATGTTTTGTGCATCTATGGCTTTCATTAGGTTGAGGTAATTGCCATTACTCCTTGCTTGTTAGATGTTTCCATCACACAAGGATGTTGAATTACGTCACTTCTATTTTCTTTACCCATCATTCTTTAATCTCCTGTGTTATGTATGGTCTTCTTTATGTTTAACTGATATTCTGCAGAATTGAAAAAAATCATTTTTCATGCATGTACTGTATTCTATATTCTAACATCCTTTTGTATACATTATATAGATATTTTATTTGTTGTTACCATTGGGTTTATGTCCAACATCAGAGAATCATTTCACTCTAATTTGTTATACCAGCTTAACTTTAAAGACATAAAATCTCTGGTCATTTATGGTTCCAATACCATCACTCTCAATTACTATTGTAAAAACACTACAACTCCACAGATTATGTGTCCAAAATGATAGGCTGATAAGTTTTAACGCATCAGTCTCTTAAATTATGTAGGAAACAAAATACGGAAGTATAAACTGAAGTTAATAATACATGTGTTTTAAATAATAATAATAATAATAAAACCAATATATTAGTCTCTGAAATCATGTCCAAAACTAGAAATGGAGTCACAAGGCATCATTAGAATAACCATAGGCATAATAACTGCTGATGTATTTACATTCATTGAGATCTATGTTTCTTCACATGACTTGAACTTATGTTCTAGTGCATTTTCATTTCAGCTTCCCCCACTTTGATATCTATTACAGTGCAGTTCTTTTGGTTACAACTTCCTCTATTTTTGTTTATCTGGAAATGGCTTGATTTCCTTTTTGAAGATTTATTTAATTTAAAGGCAGAGAGGTCAGTGTTGAGTCGTAGTGGGTAAGGCTGCCACCTGCAATGCTGACTTCCCATTTGACTTCCAGTTTGTGTCCCAGATGATCTACTTCCCATCCAGCTCCCTGCTAATAGCCTGAGAAAAGCAGTGGGAGATGGCCCATGTTCTTGGGCCCTTGCTATCTACTTGGGAGACCTGGAAGAAGCTCCTGGCTCCTGGCTTATGCCTGTCCCAACCCTGGTCGTTGTGGCCATGTGGCCAGTAAAACAGTGCATGGAAGGTCTCTCTCGCTCCTTTTCCCTCTATTTCTTCTTCTCTCTTTGTAACTCTTAAATAAATAAAATAATAAATCTTTAAAAGTAATAATCATTTAAAGGCAGAGGTATAGACATGGTCCATTTACAAAAATGGCATGACAGCCTGTGCTGGTCCAGGAACTCCATCCTGATCTCTCACATGGATGACAGGGTGCTAAATACATGTGCAATCATCTGTTGCCTTGCCAGGTACATTGTCAGAAAGCTGGATCAGAAGCAAGGTAGCTGGGACTTGAACCAGCCCTCTGGTAAGGAATAGAGTTGCCCCAAGCGGCAGCCTAACCCGCTACACCACATCACCATCTCTGAATGTCCTTATTTTTCCTTCACTTTTGAAGGACATATTTTTTAGAGTATAAGGTTCTTAGTTGGCAGTTATATATTTCTTTTTTGCTTTAGTACAGTTTTTTTTAAAGATTTTATTAATTTATTTGAAAGGCAGAGTTACACAGAGAGAGGCAAACACAAATATTCTCCATCCTCTGGTTCACACCCAAATGGCCTCAATGGCCAGAGCTGGACCAATCCAAAGCCAGGAGCCAGAAGCCCTCTCCAGATCCCCCATATGCATGCAGGGGCCCAAGCACTTGGGCCATCTTCTGCTGCTTTTCCAGGTCATTAGCAGAGAGATGAATTAGAAGAGGAGCCACCGGGACATAAGCCATATGGGATGCCAGTGCCACAGGCTGGGGCTTAATAAACTAACCTACAGCCCCCTTGCATTTTTTAAATATTTAAAATTTATAGGTTTTTAAACCTTGATGAAAAGCAGAGTAGCTGGATACTTGAACCCTCTGATAATGAGGTGAATGCAATGCAAGCAGTAGCTTAATGCTCAGTGCCACAATGCTGCTCTCCTGTTTTGCATTTTAAAATAGCGTTTCGTGGGGTGGTCATGGTAGTGAATTGGGTTAGGACTCTGCTGGAATGCCCACATCCCATGTTGGAGTGCCTGGTTTGAGTTCTGGCTGCACTGCTTTCAATCTAGTTTCCTGGAAATTCAAACCCTAAGAGGCAGCATATGATGTCTCATGTACTTGGTTTCCTGTTGCCCACACAGAGACCTAGTTGGAGTTCCAGTCTACCATTTTGAGCCTGGCATTGCCCTGGATATTGTGGGCATTCAAGGAGTGAACTAGAAGTGGAAAATCTCTCTCTCTTTCTCCCTGTCACTCTGTAAATAAAAGTTACAGTAGGATTTTTGTATTTCAGAAATGTTTTTTTAATGAAAGAAAGAACAAATCACTACAGGACTTTACATAATTGCACAGAGTTTGTCAATAAAACTAAATGTGAATTTTACATTTTCATTTCCACCACCAACTTTTGGGAAAGCAATCAACCTACATTTCCATGAAATATAGGAGTAAACAGTCTCAGAACATGTAAAATGCAAATAAACCCATTGAAATGGGATACATTGGAAACATCTGTAGATTCCTTTATCATTTTAATTTCCACATTACTAGTTTTTGTAACTGTTGAATTGACAATTGTAATGGTGTTTAATTTTGATTAAGTATTGCTTAGCTTTTTCAGTTCAATGCCACGAACATTTATTAGTGTTTTGGCAAAGATTAGCAAACCTCCTGTATAATCATTGCCAATCAGTTTATTTAATTCATTGATAGCCATATCATTGACTGTTTTCTTTTATCTGTTTCTATTTCTTGCTGATCCTGTAATTGCTTTCTGTGTTATAAGTAGTCTATGAATTTTATAGACCAATGAGTTATTTGAGTTCTCCGAGAAATAGAATTGTATTTGCAAAGTATTGCTGAATAAATGATGTTCTTAGTGCTCCTCAGGGGCCAACTTGTCATCATGTTTTATCATGCATTTTTCACAAATAATAGTGTGGAAGCAGGGTGATCATCCATTGTACTCACTCAAACAATGTCAAAATTTTAGGATGTCTTCTCACATGATATACTTTTATAGTTCTTAGAACATAAAACTGCTTGCTTTTCTCAGCATTTCCCAGTAGGCTGTTGTTCTTGCCTGGATTTAGTGTCCCTACCTGAACTGAGTTCATGCAGATGGAAGTGATTACATTAAAAACCTATCAGATGACTGTCCAGTAGTCAGTCTCTTAAAGTTGCATTTTACTTCGTATAGCATTTTCTAGAAAAAATAAATTATCTGATTTATATTATTGTAGAATAGAAACTTATGGTACATTGGCAACTCGACATTCAACACTCACAATTGAAAGGCAATAAAAACAAAGAAGGAGGCCTACAAGTGAATTCACACAAATATGTAATATATAGATTGAAAACTTGTACACTATTGAAACAAGGCACATCACTGCAGGTACAAGAATGATAAGGATTAATCCTTAAATTCAAGAAATGCTCAGAACACGCTATTTACTAAATTATAATTAATATGATACAAGGTATATAAATAGAGATAACAAAGTATATTTGAATACAATTAATTAAAATATGTATATAAAGGATCATCAAAACAACTGTAAACTTCTAGAAACAAAGAGGAAAAGAAATTCAAGATAAAAAAAGTTTTAGAGAGAAATTGAGATTTTGCCTTTCTCTCAAGATTACTTTGTAGGTTCACGAGTTTTGTCTGGTGGGGGATAAAAACACATACTGAGAATTAATTCATTGATGGTTGGTGAGATTTGGAATAGACAAATGCCTTTATGGGGCATTTGAAATATTACAGTTTGGTCCTCTATCTTACTGTTCAGTTGTTTCAGATTTTGGTATTATCTGAAAGTATACATTTTACTGACATCTAGATTTGTCTTATATCCACATGTTAATTGGATTGGAACTGCTTAATAAATACTGAAAAGTAATTACAATCTACTTCTTATCCTTTAGGATTACATATGAACCTATTCATCTATAATAAAATATTTTATTAAAGAGGTTTGGGGAATCAATTTCCAGGAAAGAACTGTTTCTATATCAAAGATATGTAAAATTAAAAATAACTGAAATATTAATTTGCTTTATTTCAAATTTTGGATTTTGTTTCTGTCTTAGTGAAAACAAAATTGGATAGTAAGGAAGTTACAACCTTAATAGAGATTATGGGTATTCTTTTTTATTTAACTTTTATTTAATAAATATAAATTTCCAAAGTACAACTTTTGGATTATAGTGGCTTCCCCCCCCCATAACCTCCCTGACACCCGCAACCATCCCATCTCCTGCTTCCTCTCCCATCCCATTCACATCAAGATTCATTTTCAATTCTCTTTATATAGAGAAGATCAATTTAGTATATATTAAGTAAAGATTTCAATAGTTTGCACATACACAGAAACACAAAGTATAAAGTACTGTTTGTGTACTAGCTGCCCCATTAATTCACATAGTACAACACATTAAGGAGAGAGATCCTACATGGGGAGTAAGTGCACAGTGACACCAATTGTTGATTTAACAATAGACACTCTTGTTTATAGCGTCAGTAATCTCCCTAGGCTCTACTCATGATTAGCCAAGGCTATGGAAGCCTTTAGGGTTCGCGCTGACTTCGATCTTATTCCGAAAGGGTCATAGTCAAAGTGGAAGTTCTCTCCTCCCTTCAGAGAAAGGTACCTCCTTCTTTGATGGCCCATTTATTCCCCTGGGATTTCACTCACAGAGATCTTTCATTTAGGTTCCCCCCCACCCCAGAGTGTCTTGGCTTTCCATACCTACAATACTCAATACTCGAATGGGCTTTTTAGCTGGATATGAATGCCTTAAGGGCTGATTCTGAGGCCAGAGTGCTGTTTAGGACATCTGCCATTCTATGAGTCTGCTGTATATCCTGCTTCCCATGTTGGATCATTCTCTCCTTTTTAATTCTACCAGTTAGTATTAACAGACACTATTCTTGTTTATGTGATCCCTTTGACTCTTAATCCTATCATTATGATCAGTTGTGAACTGAAACTGATCACTAGTGAGATGTCATTGGTACAAGCCACCTTGATGGGATTGAATTGAAATCCCCTGGCATGTTTCTAAATCTGCCCTTTGGGGCAAGTCCGATTGAGCATGTGGCCAAACTGTACATCTTTTCCCTCTCTTATTCTCTCTGTTATATTTAACAGGGATCACTTTCATTTAAATTTAAACACCTAAGAACAATTGTTTGTTAATTAAAGAGTTCAAGCAATGTTTGGAGATTACGGCCAGCGCCGCAGTTCAATAGGCTAATCCTCCGCTTTGTGGTGCCAGCACACCGGGTTCTAGTCCTGGTCAGGGCGCCAGATTCTGTCCCGGTTGCCCCTGTTCCAGGCCAGCTCTCTGCTGTGGCCAGGGAGTGCAGTGGAGGATGGCCCAAGTGCTTGGGCCCTGCACCCCATGGGAGACCAGGAGGAGCACCTGGCTCCTGCCTTCGCATCAACGCGATGTGCCAGCTGCCGGCAGAGGTGGCCATTGAAGGGTGAACCAATGGCAAAAGGAAGACCTTTCTCTCTGTCACTCTCTCTCACTGTCCACTCTGCCTGTAAAAAAAAAAAAAATTAAAAAAAAGAAGTTTGGAGATTACTCAGAAACCTGAATATAACCCTACCATACATCCCAGCCATCCCATACCTTGGAATTTACCCAAAGGAAATTAAATTGGCAAACAAAAAAGCAGTCTGCAGCTTAATGTTTATTGCAACTCAATTCAGAATAGCTAAGACCAGGAATCAACCTAAATGCCCATCAACAGTAGACTGGATAAAGAAATTATGGGATATGTACTCTATAGAATACAATACAACAGTTAAAAAAAGTGAAATCCAATGATTTGAAACAAACTGGAGGAATCTGGAAAACATCATGCTGAGGGAATCAAGCCTGTCCCAAAGGGACAAATGTCGTATGTTCTCCCTGATCACTGACAACTAACAGAGAAGCTAGCAGGAAACCTGTTGAAGTGAAGTGGACAGTATGAGAAACAATGACTTGATCAGCCCTTGTCCTGACTGTCAAGGAAAAATTTACTACTTTATTCCTTTTAGTACTTTTTTGTTCTACTTAATACTATTGGTTAAACTCTTTAATTAATACACAATTATTCTTAGGAGATTATGTGTATTCTAATGCTAACAGTGAACAAAAGGATCACTAAACAGAAGAATTTTGGGGCCTGCAAAGGACACACTGGGGAGTGGCTGGTGAATGGGGTAAGGAAGTAATCTTGTCAAGGCAAAGGCCTAAAATTGAGGGATGAAAAATTAATCAAGATCAGTTGCTGTCATAGTTCTAAGTTCTCAATTTCCAGCACAGACTTACAAATCAGTTTGTTCATGTAGCCTAAGCAACTTGGAAAGTGGCCAGAAAATGACAGAGACATAACACATTTGAAGTACTTTTCATCCGCCAAATTATGTGCCAAAATATACTTGTACAGTGCTACAAGCCACAAGGTCATTTTCACAGAACGCTGAACAATGTCTCTTGAGGTTACATAGGTGGTTTTGGTTTTTTTTTTTCAAAATAAATAATTTATGGAAACCGATATATTGTCTCACAAAGTTTTCAACATAATTTGGCTATGATGTACATTGATTATTAAACACAATTATGAAATTATTTTTAAATCTAACTTGATTATTTTCTTCTGTTTCCTTATATGCATTCAATTCATCTCAGGATGCTTAGAACCAGTCCACTGCTCTAAAATTTCCAAATCATTATCACTGTGGAATTTAAAGTCTAAATTTGTAAGATTTTATTTAGTAAAGTTGAAATGTAGTATATTAATATTAACAAATACTATTTCAGTATGTATTAAATTTAGCACACCATAGTATGTAATATTTTATAACAGCTTTAAAAGCAAAACTGCGTACTTATCAAGTCAAAGAAATACCTTTAAGATAAATGTCTGGTAGTAAATTACAGTGACTGTGTCTTGCAATAGAAAAAAAAACCTCAGTTTTATGTAGGCAAACTAACCTGCATTTAGGAATATTGAATGAGAACAAATAAGCTATTACTTTAAGTCCAGATAACTGTTTGTGTCATTTATTCATACCATGTTATGGACTATACTTAAATGCATCTTTTGTCGCACTGTTGATTTTGTAGTTATTTGTTTCTTCCTTGTAATTACCTCTGATATGCAGAGGAAACCAAAACCTACACTTGTTTTTAGACCAAAGAAATGAGAATAATCTTTAAAATATATTTAAATATTCACTTTTGTTTACTTGTGGATTTATCTTTTTATCCATCTAATTCCACTGCATAGCTGCGGCAGTATAATAAAAGATACAACAGTTTAAAATGATAATAGAAAATAATGTAGCTAAAGAAAAATTACAGAGAGGGCATAAAATGTCATCCTTTGTAGTCTGAGTTAAAATGTAATGGTTAATGATAACATTTGACAAGCTACTTGAAATATATACCAAAGTCATACAAATAACCATATTGGAATAGTAACTATAATTTGCACTCTTATTTGTCATGGTGACCTGCTTAAGTTAGGTATTATCATCCCTTTGTTATATATGAAGGATATTTATCTAACTTTTTTTGTCATTCAAAGAGAAGAAAGAAAGAGACAGAGTAACGAAGAGAGTTTTTGCTTGCTGGTTACTTCCCAAACACCCATATAAAACAGGACTGGGTCAAACTGAAGCTAGCAACCTAAAGCTTAATTTGGGTCTCTCAAGTGGGTGTCAGGTCCCCAACCACTTGATCCATCACTTAATGCCTCCCAGCAAGAAGTTGAGTGTGAAGCAGAGGGGATGGAATTAAAATTAAGGTCTTGAATTAGGCACTGCATTATGGAATAGGAGCATCCCAGTGTTACCTTAAATGCTGCACCAAGCATCCCCATAGCTAACTATTTTTGTCTTTAAATGTTTAGTCCTTATGTTACTTTCTTTCCAAGTCTGTCAATTTTCTCATTTTCATAGAATTATTTAAGGAGCCAACATTTGTTAAAACAAAAATAAAATACAATTAGAGTATATTGTAATTATTTGTACCAATTATTTACAGACAGAACAGAGGTCAAAAACTGCATGTATTGTAATATGGCAAAAAATTAAGAATTCCAATATTTCTTGAGTAACAATTTCATACATCATGTCTTTCTACTTCTGACACCAGATTTAATATGATTTCTTGTCCCAAAGAAGCAATATGAAAACATGTCTTTTAAACTCTTCAGAAAATAAATGTGGGATGATTACACATTAGTTCTAACTTATGAGCATTTATTTTTTCTCACATGGTTCAGACATGATTAGCAAAGTACAGTTAAAAAAATCCCATTTTAGCAGGTATTGTTGTCTCTGGAATTGCTTTTATATATTTTCACGACCAAAGCTTCTCAGAAGGCGGATTAATTATAGGCTTCAATATGCACCTGTGTGAAAATTAACTTGTAAGCAGCCTTAAAATGAATGGTTTTTAATTATTATCATTATGCAAAAACTGCATAAATGACTAATTGTACTGATAAAGCAACATTTGCTATAACCACCTCTAATATTCAGGAGTAACTATAGGATTTTCCATTTTTTGAAATAAAAAACCAGAAGTAGAATAACTTCTCATTATTAATTTATAGATCATTTGTTAAACATTGATATTCACAGTGCTATAGTTGACATACATCAACTGCTGAAAATATTTACAGATTGTAAGTTACTTAAATTTAAGCATAAATATTTGGAAAATGTGATTTGTTTCTAGAAGAAATTTAAAGGTGATTTTGTACGATATTCAAATATATTTAAGAATAATATGATTTCATTAAGCTGGTATATGTGACATAGTAATTTTATAGTGATATAAGACTGAAATTTCACCTTTAAAATTGAAAATAATATCATTTTATGTGCTTATTATAAGAAGTGATGTTTTTAAAAATTAAACTGCGTTTATGTAGTCTCTGTGTGGGTACAAGCCAGAGAATTGAGTCTTTTTAACACAGAAATTTTACTGAAGATCAAAGTATAGATATACTTTAAATCAATATTTACCCAGACCAAAAGAAATCAGCATATAAAAGAGTTATCCATACTCCCATGTTTATTGCAGCACAATTCACATTAGCTAAAATATAGAATCCACTGAGATACCCATCAACTGCTGACTGGATAAAGTCATTGTGGTATGTATTCACTGGAATGCTACTCCGCTATAAAAAATGGAAACCTGTCTTTTGCAACAAGATGGACACAACTGGGAACCAGAATACATAGTGGAATAAGCCACTCTCAAAAAGATAGATATCATGCTTTCCCTGACATGAGGTAACTAATACAGTGCCTGAAATGTAGCATATTACCGGGAAATAGATTCTTCCATTGAGGAACAGTTTTTACTAGTTTGTTTGTTTTATGTTTTTTTCTTCATACTGTTTATTGAACTCTTTTACTAAATGTAGGATTAACTATATGATCAAATTAAGTAAACTGAAAACAAATCTTTGTAAAAATTAAGAGTGGGAATGTGAGAGGAAGGAAGAGGAAGGGAAGAGCATGGGCGGAAAGCAGAGTAGGGTGTGACGTGTCACTATATTCCAAAATCTATATATAAAATGCACAGAACTTATATAACTTAAATAAAATTAAAAAAAAAAAAACAGTTGCAGGGTTGCAGGTTGAGATAAAGTCTTTAGATTTGTATCTCATGTAACCAAGGAATAATGAAATGGAACATTAATAACACTTAATATCATATGCATGCATATATTTTAATTGACTTCAATAATCCTAATAATATTTTTTATTTTCTTGATTTATGTTGTACTCTTTTCCAATTAGAAGATTTGAAATATTCCACCAAGTTTTGAATTTGTATGTTTAAAAATGAAATTATTTATACATTTAAAGGATGCAAATTGATCTTAACTCAAACTTTGCAATCTTATACAAGGACAGGGAAGAATTTGGAATTTTTGCATAGCAAGCTCTATTATAAATAATCTGATGTCAATTGCATATCGTTACCCACAATTATTAACTAATACTTAAAGAACTTTTGAACATCTATCAATTAAAAAAGCGTCAACAATAACAATAAGACAACCAAACTCCAGAAAGTTCCAGAGAACTATAGCAAGCTGAGGCATATCTTTCTGAATGTCAAAAAAAAAAATTATGATGGTTTGATTAGAGCAAACGTGTAATTGTGATAAGGCTAAAAGTAAAACAGCTTGCAGGCATGTGGAAAAGTTGTCACAGTTGTCAGTTTTATGTCATATTTTAAAGCATGCATATTATAAAGTATCTCTAACATAAAGTTCAGCAGAGTAACTAAGCAAGAAAATGTTCAGAATTTCCATTATGTTTGAATTAGTTTTGTCTCCTAAATTTGCAAGCACCTGAAAAGAACAGAAGTAACAACTGCCCTATTCTGTCTTCTCACAGGTTGTCCAAACCAACATTGAGTTCCATAAACAAATCATCAATAGTGGAGCATGTCCATTTGAATGAAATACCGCAACTTAGTGTTGTCCTCTGGTTGTTATGTCTGATGACAGGATTAAACTCCTTTTACCAATGGATACAGCTTCTTTGCCTGCCCTGTGTTGCTTTGCACATCTCATTAAATTCAACAGGTATCCAATCTTTCAATAGTGAAAGTATGGAATTTATGAGTTGTTAATATTTCTAGAATCTTTACTTGACATAAAAATCACTGTTTTTGAAAACACATACAGAGAAATTTCAGATATAAGAATCTAAGTATCTTATTTGTTGGCTGAGAGTGCTGACCTTGTGGGGGACTATGATACAATAAAATATATTTAGTACAACAGGTACTTTCACTATGACATCAATTTCACAATCAATCAGTGTGCATGTAAATATATTTAGTACATCTAAATTGTTCACTAATACTTTTGTCTTCTTTGAATATGATCAAATCATGACATCTAGATTAAATTATGACATCTAAACACAGTGTTTTATTGACTTTACATTTTAATGTTCAGTTTTCTGAACTGACTCTGGCAATTACTCTCCCTCACCACACCAAACACATAGAATGGAAATGCAATCAAGACACCTTTACGTAATCTTTGTTGTTTCTGTAAAAAAACATATAAGCTGAAATTAATTTACCCGGATATGTGTCAAAGGAATACATTGGTGACCAAATAGATTTCTTTGTATTAAAAGATGCACACATTTTAAACTAGCAATGAAAACTACTATATAAAAATCTTATGTTAGAGGATTTCATTCTAGCATTAGAATGCAAATATGGGGCGGAGCCAAGCTGGCAGAAGAGTGAGGACGCGCACTAGCAGTCCACAAAAAGATAGTTTAATAAAAACAGAGTTACTATAGCCTCAGGAAAAATCTCAGGGAAAAAAATGCAGTGGAAATTCTTTCGGACCCAGTGAATGAGACGCAGAGGACCTAGGGAAAAGTAAGTTTGCGAACGGCAAATCGTGCCATAGTGGCACGGGAGCTGCCGGGAGGGACGGGAACTGGACGGAACACAGTCGCCATTGGAATTGAGCGCTTAAACGGGAGCCGATACAGGGATCCCGAGACACTGGCGGGGGGAAGCAGACCCCAGGGAAACAGCACAATTGAGGCGAGCCCACACGGACACTAGCTTCTCTCGTCACCCACCCTGCTAAGTCCAGCTAGATTAAACGCAGTGGCATGGCACGCGCCCGCCGGCTGAGACGGGAGCCAGGCGGAACACAATCGCCGCAGGATCTGCGCGTGTGAACGGGAGCCGATACAGGGATCCCGAGACACTGGCGGGGGGAAGCAGACCCCCCACGGGGGAAACAGCACAGTTGAGGCGAGCCCGCACGGACACTAGCCCCTCTTGCCGCCCACCTTACGAAGTCGAATTTGATTAAACGCAGTGGGACAAGGTGCGCCCGCCCATCACTGAGGCAGACGGAACCAAAAACCCGAGGCTGTAGAAACCTGAAGGGGATCCAAAAACTGGGAACACACCGCGCACACAAACTCCGTTACCTTGACAACCCAGAGAAAGAGTGTGGGGGAAAAAAAAAAATGCCAAACAAAAACAGATTCCGAGGGAGCAAGATCAAGGAAGACGCTATGATGACCCCAACCGGAAAAGACACCCCAAGTCAGGATTGTGAAGATAATGAGATAGAAGAAATGCAAGAAGCAGATCTCAAAGAATTGATAAGAACATTAAGAAGTTCTCAAAAACAAATTCTTGAACTACAGAAATCTTTAATGGATAAGATAGAAAATCTCTCTCGTGAGAATGAAGCACTACGGAGAAATCAAAACGAAATGAAACAACTAGTAGAACAAGAAGCTATGAGAGTGACAAAAAAATCTTAATGAATTGAAGAACTCAATAGATCAAGTGACAAGCAATCTTGAGGGCCTTAAAACCAGAATGGGTGAAGCAGAGGAGAGAATATCGGACCTAGAAGACAGTGAACAGGAGAGGAAACAGTCAAACCAAAGACAAGAAGAGGAAATTAGAAAACTAAAAGATATCGTCAGGAATTTACAGGATACTATTAAAAAACCCAACATTCAGGTTCTAGGTGTTCCTGAAGGTATGGAGAGGGAGAAAGGATTAGAAGGCCTTTTTAGGGAGATACTAGCAGAAAATTTTCCAGGCTTGGAGAAAGACAGAGAAATCCTAATCCAGGAAGCTCATAGAACCCCTAATAAACATGACCAAAAGAGATCCTCTGCACGACATATTGTAATTAAACTCACCACAGTGAAGCAAAAAGAAAAGATCCTAAAATGTGCAAGAGAGAAACGGCAGATTACTCTCAGAGGATCTCCAATTAGACTCACAGCTGACTTCTCAACAGAAACCCTACAAGCTAGAAGGGAATGGCGAGACATAGCCCAGGTACTTAGAGGGAAAAACTGCCAGCCCAGAATATTATACCCTGCAAAGCTCTCATTTGTGAATGAAGGCGAAATAAAGACCTTTCATAACAAACAAAAATTGAAAGAATTTGTTGCCACTCGTCCAGCCCTGCAAAAGATACTTAAAGACGTGTTACACACAGAAACACAGAAACACGACCATCAACATGAAAGAAGGTAAATGAAGGGAACCTCACGGCAAAAGATCACAGGGAATTCAAAGCATACATTAGAAAATATCTGGCAAATGGCAGGGCAAACTTACCACTTATCAATAGTCACATTGAACGTTAAAGGTCTAAACTGTCCTGTTAAAAGACAGAGATTGGCTGACTGTGTTAAGGAACAAAAACCATCTATTTGCTGCTTACAAGAAACACATCTTTCCAACGAAGATCCATACAGACTGAAAATAAAAGGATGGAACAAGATATACCATGCCAACAGAAATGAAAAAAGAGCGGGTGTAACCATCTTAATATCGGACTACATAAACTTTAACACAAAAACTGTTAAGAGAGACAAAGAGGGACACTATATAATGATTAAGGGATCAATACTATAGGAAGATATAACAATTCTCAATGTATATGCACCTAATTACAGGCCACAGGTTTATTTAAAAAATTTGTTAAGAAACTTAAAGGGAGACTTAGACCCCAACACAATAGTACTGGGGGACTTCAATACTCCACTCACAGATATTGACAGATCGACAGGACAGAAGATCAACAAGGAGACAGTAGATTTAAACAACACTATAGCCCAAATGGATCTAACAGATATCTACAGAACTTTTCATCCTACACGTAAAGCATTCACATTCTTCTCAGCAGTACATGGAACCTACTCTAGGATTGATCACATATTAGGCCATAAAGCAAGTCTCAGCAAATTCAAAAGAATTAGAATCATACGATGCAACTTCTCAGACCATAAGGGATTGAAGTTGGAAATTAGCAACTCAGGAATCCCTAGAGCATATGCAAACACATGGAGATTGAACAACATGCTCCTGAATGAACAATGGGTCACTGAAGAAATCAAAAGAGAAATCAAAAATGTTCTGGAAGTAAATGAGATAACAGCACAACATACCAAAACTTATGGGATACAGCAAAAGCAGTGTTAAGAGGAAAGTTTGTATCAATAGGTGCCTACATCAAGAAACTGGAAAGGCACCAAATAGATGAGCTTTCAATGCATCTCAAGGATCTAGAAAATTTGCAGCAAACTAGACCCAAATCTAGTAGAAAAAGAGAAATAATCAAAATCAGAGAAGAAATCAACAGGATTGAATCCAAAAAAACATTACAAAAAATCAGCCAAACGAGGAGCTGGTTTTTTGAGAAAATAAACAAGATTGACACCCGATTGGCCCAACTAACTAAAAAAAGAAGAGAAAAGACCCAAATCAGTAAAATCAGAGATGAAAAAGGAAATATAACAACGGACACCACAGAAATCAAAAGAATCATCAGAAATTACTACAAGGACTTGTATGCCAGTAAACAGGGAAACCTATCAGAAATGGATAGATTCCTGGACACATGCAACCTACCTAAATTGAACCAGGAAGACATAGAAAACCTAAACAGACCCATAAGTGAGTCAGAAATTGAATCAGTAATAAAGGCCCTCCCAACAAAGAAAAGCCCAGGACCAGATGGATTCACTGCTGAATTCTACCAGACATTTAAAGAAGAACTAACCCCAATTCTTCTCAAACTTTTCAGAACAATCGAAAAAGAGGGAATTCTCCCAAATTCTTTCTATGAAGCCAGCATCACCTTAATTCCTAAGCCAGAAAAAGTGCAGCATTGAAAGAGAATTACAGACCAATATCCCTCATGAACATAGATGCAAAAATCCTCAACAAAATTCTGGCCAATAGACTGCAACAACACATCAGAAAGATCATCCACCCAGACCAAGTGGGATTCATCCCTGGTATGCAGGGATGGTTCAATATTCGCAAAACAAGCAACGTGATACACCACATTAACAGACTGCAGAAGAAAAACCATATGATTATCTCACTAGAAGCAGAGAAAGCATTCGATAAAATTCAACACCCTTTCATGATGAAAACCCTAAGCAAACTGGGTATAGAAGGCACATTCCTCAATACAATCAAAACAATTTATGAAAAACCCACGGCCAATATCCTATTGAATGGGGAAAAGTTGGAAGCATTTCCACTGAGATCTGGTACCAGACAGGGATGCCCACTCTCACCACTGCTATTCAATATAGTGCTGGAAGTCTTAGCCAGAGCTATTAGGCAAGAAAAAGAAATTAAAGGGATACAAGTTGGGAAGGAAGAACTCAAACTATCCCTCTTTGCAGACGACATGATTCTTTATTTAGGGGACCCAACGAACTCTACTAAGAGACTATTGGAACTCATAGAAGAGTTTGGCAAAGTAGCAGGATATAAAATCAATGCACAAAAATCAACAGCCTTTGTATACACAGACAATGCCACGGCTGAGGAAGAACTGCTAAGATCAATCCCATTCACAATAGCTACAAAAACAATCAAATACCTTGGAATAAATTTAACTAAGGACATTAAAGATCTCTACAATGAAAATTACAAAACCTTAAAGAAAGAAATAGAAGAGGACACCAAAAAATGGAGAAATCTCCCATGCTCATGGATTGGAAGAATCAATATCATCAAAATGTCAATTCTCCCAAAAGCAATTTACAGATTCAACGCAATACCTATCAAGATACCGAGGGCATTCTTCTCAGATCTGGAAAAAATGATGCTGAAATTCATATGGAGACACAGGAGACCTCGAATAGCTAAAGCAATCTTGTACAACAAAAACAAAGCCGGAGGCATCACAATACCAGATTTCAGGACATACTACAGGGCAGTTGTTATCAAAACAGCATGGTACTGGTACAGAAACAGATGGATAGACCAATGGAACAGAATAGAAACTCCAGAAATCAATCCAAACACCTACAGCCAACTTATATTTGATCAATGATCCAAAACCAGTCCCTGGAGTAAGGTCAGTCTGTTTAATAAATGGTGCTGGGAAAACTGGATTTCCACGTGCAGAACCATGAAGCAAGACCCCTACCTTTCACCTTACACAAAAATTCATTCAACATGGATTAAAAATTTAAACCTACGACCCGACACCATCAAATTACTAGAGAGCATAGGAGAAACCCTGCAAGACATAGGTACTGGCAAAGACTTCTTGGCAAAGACCCCAGAAGCACAGGCACTGAAAACCAAAATTAACTACTGGGATTGCATCAAATTGAAAAGTTTCTGTACTGCAAAAGAAACAGTCAGGAAAGTGAATAGGAAACCGACAGAATGGGAAAATATATTTGCAAACTATGCAACAGATAAAGGGTTGATAACCAGAATCTACAAAGAAATCAAGAAACTCCACAACATCAAAACAAACAACCCACTTAAGAGATGGGCCAAGGACCTCAATAGACATTTTTCAAAAGAGGAAATCCAAATGGCCAACAGACACATGAAAAAATGTTCAAGATCCCTAGCAATCAGGGAAATGCAAATCAAAACCACAATGAGGTTTCACCTCACCCCGGTGAGAATGGCTCACATTCAGAAATCCACCAACAATAGATGCTGGAGAGGATGTGGGGAAAAAGGGACACTAATCCACTGTTGGTGGGAATGCAAACTGGTGAAGCCACTATGGAAGTCAGTCTGGAGATTCCTCAGAAACATGAATATAACCCTACCATTCAACCCAGCCATCCCACTCCTTGGAATTTACCCAAAGGAAATTAAATGGGCAAACAAAAAAGCCGTCTGCACAGTAATGATTATTGCGGCTCAATTCACAATAGCTAAGACTTGGAACCAACCCAAATGCCCATCAACAGTAGACTGGATTAGGAAATTATGGGACATGTACTCTACAGAATACTATACAGCAGTCAAAAACAATGAAATCCGGTCACTTGCAACAAAATGGAGGAATCTGGAAAACATCATGCTGAGTGAATTAAGTCAGTCCCAAAGAGACAAATATCATTTGTTTCCCTTGATTGGCGATGACTAACTGAGCACCAAAGGGGAAACCTGTAGAAGTGAAATGGACACTATGAGAAACAGGGACTCGATCAGCTCTTGTGCTGACTGTTGTTGTACAATGTAATACTTTATCCATGGTAGTATTTTTTTTTATCCTAGTACTAGTGGTTGAACTCTGTAATTAACACACAATTATTCTTAGGTGTTTAAATTTTAACTGAAAAGTGATCTCTGTGAAATATAAGAGTGGGAATAAGAGAGGGAGGAGATGTAAAATTTGGGACATGCTCAATCAGAACGGCCCCAAATGATGGAGTTAGAATTGTGCCAGGGGATTCCAATACAATCCCATCAAGGTGGCATGTACCAAGGCCATCTCATTAGTCCAAGTGATCAATTTCAGCTCACAATTGATCACACTGATAGGTCTAAGAGTCAAAGGGATCGCACAAGCAAGACTAGTGTCTGCTAATACTAACTGATAGAATCAAAAAGGGAGAGAATGATCCAACATGGGAAGCAGGATACACAGCAGACTCATAGAATGGCAGATGTCCTAAATAGCACTCTGGCCTCAGAATCAGCCCTTAAGGCATTCGGATCTGGCTGAAGAGCCCATGAGAATAGTTTAGGCATGGAAAGCCAAGACATTCTGGAAAAAACAGAAGACCTAAATGAAAGATCTCTGCGAGTGAGATCCCAGTGGAAAGAACGGGGCCATCAAAGAAGGAGGTACCTTTCTCTGAAGGGAGGAGAGAACTTCCACTTTGACTATGGCCCTGTCGGAATACGATCGAAGTCGGCGAACCCTAAAGGCTTCCATAGCCTCGGCAACTCATGACCAGAGCCTAGGGAGATTACTGACGCCATAAACAAGAGTGTCAAATTGTTAAATCAACATCAGGAGTCACTGTGTACTTACGTCTCATGAGGGATCTGTCCTTAATGTGTTATCCAATGTGAAATAATGCTATTACTAGTACTGAAGCAGTATTTTTGCACTTTGTGTTTCTGAGTGGGTGCAAACTGGTGAAATCTTTACATAGTATATATTGAATCGATCTTCTTTATATAAAGATAATTGCAAATGATTAAAAAATCTTGGTGTTAAACTGGAAATTGCATAGACAATTAATCAATTTTTTTAAAAAAAAATCATGTAGGATCTCTGTCCTTAATGTGCTGTACATTGTGAATTAATACTATAACTAGCACTCCAACAGTATTATCATTTTGTGTCTCTATGCGAGGGCAAACCGTTGAAATCTTTACGTAATATGTACTAAATTGATCTTCTGTGTATAAAGAGAATTGAAAATGAATCTTGATGTGGGCGGAGGGGGGGAGGGAGAGGGAGAGGGGAGGGTAGGGGGAGGGAGGGAGGTTGTGGGGGGGGGAGCCATTGTGATCCATAAGCTGTTCTTTGGAAATTTATATTCTTTAAATAAAAGCTTTATATATATATATAAAAAAAGAATGCAAATATGACCATGTATCAGAGTTCAGAATTTTAAGACAATTGAAGTAAATAACTTGGGAATAGAAGCCTTGGCTATACAGACGAAGAGGAAGAAGAAACACATAAAATATAAAATAAATCATCATAGAAACTATGCTAGTGTACATGGACAGTAACTCCTAAAATCTATAAATGATAGTTGGGTCTTAAAGAATGATTAAAATGCATACATGGCTGCCTCAGGATTGTACATGCAGCATTAAAATGGGTAATAAGATGTTGCTGTAAGATGATTAGACTCTTCTTTGGTATCTTAAGTAGTTAGATCCCTAAAATTAAAATAAATATAAATTTTAAAATGATAATTTACTAAAGGCATCTATTAACTATACTATGTCTACCAACATTAATAGATTGACTGATATAAGACAAACACAACGAAGATACTGTGATATGAGAAGGTAATACAATAGAAAATGAGAACGTGCAAAGACCTGCGTTGATTCTGGTCAAGAATGAAATTGACATTTTTAGACTGGATGATTGCTTACATCCCTTTTATCAATTGTTGAGGATCAGGGTTTTTTCCCTCCTAATATTTGAACTCTATACTTACTGTAAGGTTAATCATATGAGTATATAATGAACAAAGAATCGACTTCATAAAAATTAAAAATAGAATTAGGAGTGGGAGAAGAATGAAGGGTGGGAGCATGGTCAGGAGGGTAGGTAGGGTGTGAAATATTATTGTGTTCTTAAAACTTTATATGTGAAATACATGAAACTTGTATACCTTAAATAAAATTTATAAAATTTAAATAAATAAATATATTACAATGAAAATACTGGTCAAGATATAATTATTAAAGCAGAAACTGCTGTTAATTTTTCAAGAATGAAAAATTTACCATAGATGGTTGATTACAAAGTAGTATTAAGCATATGTCGATTACTGCATTAATACTGCCTTTTAGGCCATTAAAGAATGGCCACATTTTTGCTGAAAATCTTTTAGCAGTTAAAATCTTGTTGTGGTTATATTCTGATATATTTTAATACTATACATTGGGGAATGATAATAAAGATTTTAGAAGGGCTTATTTGTTATTTCTTTTTTTTTTTTTTTTTTTTTTTTACAGGCAGAGTGGACAGTGAGAGAGAGAGACAGAGAGAAAGGGCTTCCTTTGCCGTTGGTTCACCCTCCAATGGCCGCCGCGGTCGGCGCGCTGCGGCCGGCGCACCGCGCTCGTCCGATGGCAGGAGCCAGGAACCAGGTGCTTTTCCTGGTCTCCCCATGGGGTGCAGGGCCCAAGCACCTGGGCCATCCTCCACTGCACTCCTGGGCCACAGCAGAGGGCTGGCCTGGAAGAGGGGCAACCGGGACAGAATCCGGTGCCCCGACCGGGACTAGAACCCGGTGTGCCGGCGCCGCAAGGCGGAGGATTAGCCTGTTGAGCCACGGCGCCGGCCGTATTTGTTATTTCTTGAATGATGCAGACCTACATTTGAAATGATGCTTGTCATAGATGTATATAATCTCATAGCTTTAAGATAAATTATTACATATCTATACAGTTTAAGAATTGGAAAGGCTCTAGAAACTAGCCAATCTAAAGAATATCACTTAAATATGAATGAACTAAACATTTTGGTTAAATATTTTATCTAATGTATACTTGATTTTTGTAACATCAAACATTTTGTCAAATACATACATCTAAACATACACATGCACATAGATTTTCAAAGAAATAATTTTTAAAACCATTGTTTGAAAGGCAATGAGGGGCCGGCGTGGCTGCTCACTAGGCTAATTCTCCGCCTTGCGGCGCCGGCACACCGGGTTCTAGTCCCTGTCGGGGCGCCAGATTCTATCCCGGTTGTCCCTCTTCCAGGCCAGCTCTCTGCTGTGGCCCGGAAGTGCAGTGGAGGGTGGCCCAAGTGCTTGGGCCCTGCACCCCATGGGAGACCAGGAGATGCACCTGGTCTCCTGCCATTGGATCAGCGCAGTGCACCGGCTGCAGCACACCGGCAGTGGCGGCCATTGATTGGAGGGTGAACCAATGGCAAAGGAAGACCTTTCTCTCTGTCTCTCTCTCTCTCACTATCCCCTCTGCCTGTCAAAAAAAAAAAAAGGAGGAGTGGGAATGAGGGAAAGAAGTAGGAATAGAGGGAGAAAAGGGAGGAGAGAGAGAGGGAGAGAGAGAAGCCAGTATGAACATCTGCCATCTGTAGATTGAATTCCCTATGCTCACACAGCTGGGTCTGGTTCCTGAAGCCAGAACCTGAGAACTCAGTCTGAGTCTCTCACAAGGGTGGCTGGGACCCAGCTACTTGAACTGACAGCTGATACCTCCCAAGGAGGCTAGAGAGGGAGAGGATGAAGGACTTGGACATAGGGAGTCTAATATGGAAGGGGTGTCCAAACAGTGTGCTAACCACCAGGCTAAGCACTTACCTCAGGACACATTTATGTGAAAACAAAACAAAAATATTTCCATAGTAAATGTCCAAAATTTGATGGATTCTTTTTTCACTATCCCATATAATCTACTTCAGTGTGTGTGCAGATCTATATAATTCAAAAGATATTTACATTTTAGATGCAATATATATAAACTATGAAGTATGAATTAAAATATAATATATAATCAAAAAGTTAAAAAACAATGTCTATTAACTAGTTTGTTATAATTCCAGAGTGATAGTGGTAAATAATGTATTTGACAAATAAATAAGACATAGAGTTAATTATAAACATTTCAGTTTTAATGTAGATATATGTTCACAAGAATTTGAGCTACAACGTAAGATATTTAGCACTCCTCAGTAAAATACTGAACAACAAAGAAAATATTAAATGTGTATCAAAATAATGTGTTAAATTCATTATTTATATGTCACAACTTTAAAAATATTTATTTTAGAATTATGATATATTAATTATTTCACGCAAATGTGTTAGAATTGGAAAATATTCGTAAAGTCAAAATGTTATTAATTCAAGAAACTATTATAAATATATTCGATGCTGTTATTTATAAATGACATTTATTACTTCATTTAACTTTAGCTAAGTTCTATCATTTTGTGTTTATACTCAGTAAAAGAACTGTTCATGAACTGCTGCAGTACAATAGTTAAATAATCTTGACAGTATTTGATTTGGTGAATTTATACATTGATTTTCTCCAATTTAGACAGGATTTTTTCTTTTCTTACAATATGAATGGAATTATTGCTGATTTCCTATGCACAAATGAATCAAATTTCTTCAGATAAATCTTATGTTTCTTTTGAGCCCACAAAGACATCTGGATACTCATCAGAAGTGTGAAAACCCCCACTAGAAAAAAAAAGAAAGAATTATTTTTTTCTTTCTTACTTCTATGATGTGCACTACATTAAAAATAACCAGCCCTGCATATAGCTTTCAAAAATTTCTGAAATGTTGCAGTTTCTTATCTATTGCATATGCTCATTCTCATTGCCTAGCATATCATATGTTCAATCAATATTTATGTGCTTAAACAAAAAAGTTCAAAAATGCACACTTTATGCACAATTTTATATCATATTGCCACAAAATATTCCCAAATAGTTTTTTAGTCTTTGACTTACATTAAGTACACAATACTCATCTATATATTCACATATACACACATACAATATGGTAAGCCAGTGAATAAAAAATGGTGAAATTTTGCTTTTATTCCTTCCA
This sequence comes from Sylvilagus floridanus, assembly GCA_949820135.1. Lineage (NCBI taxonomy): Eukaryota > Metazoa > Chordata > Mammalia > Lagomorpha > Leporidae > Sylvilagus > Sylvilagus floridanus. The sequence continues at coordinate 106,610,571 of OX463238.1, read as the reverse complement.
GCACATGTGTCTTAGGCAAGTTAGCTTCTTGGTATGTGCTAAAATGCCCATTATGCCATTATTCCAGTTCACACACTCATGCTCCCTAATGGTCCAGCATGGTCCTCATGGTCACGTGAGGCAAGGCATGGAGAGAGTTTCTTTTTTTTATTTAGAGAATACTTTATTAGTTCTGTAATCAAACCCACGTAGATAAGACCTTACATATTTAATACAATGTGTTACCCCTGTACAAATGGAAAAAAAAATAAATTAACGTTTCTAGACCAATATGGCTGTTAATTTCTGTACAATGCCAACTCAACATGGTAAACTGGGATACTTTTCTCAAAGTTGACAGCACAGCAAAAGTTTCCAAAAATTCAATTATATATATGTATATATATAATATATATTTTAATAAAAGTAATTAAATTAATATTAATTAATTAATAAAAGTAATTGCAGTATCAATAGTATGTATCAATAGCACCAACAGCTTTTCCAGGTTCTGCAGTCATTTGAACAAAATTATAGACATCTAGCACACTCCATTTAAAAAAATAAAAAGAAAAAGGCAAAATAAAAAACAAAAGAGAGAGTTTCAAGTGACCTTGGTTGTTGCCACTTTTTCTTCTTAACAAAACTCCATTGCTTAGTACTATATTTGGATAAAAATTTAACGTAGACTAAGCAACAATTATATAAACAAAAATAGCAACTGATACTTCAGCATATTTAATACTACTAACACGTCTAGACCGAAATAAAAGTGAAAGCATTAAAATGTTTTTGTAAACATGCAAATTGTAGTACTGAAGTAACTTATTCTGAGATATGACTTCACCTAAAGGTACATTTGTTTGATTAATTGTCCACAGACCTAGGTCTCACCTGGCAGCGTTTGTGTCATGACTGTGAAACTAATCCATGATCCAATCTGTTATATGAAAACACAGATAAACAGATGTGGTTAATATATGAAAGTTATAGGCAGAAATAAATTTCCAAGAAATAACAGTTCCATGTTTATACATTGTTATGAAATAAACAATCTCAATAATAGTATCATATTCAAAATAAAATGCATGACATTGTTCTAAAAAGTCATTAAATTAAAGTTCTGAAATGTTTCAAGGTATTTCCTATGAAGGCAAAGGGTTCAAAACATTGTTAAATTTAGATTCCTTTATATACACATATTCTTTTTAACTAAGTAATATTTTGGTTGATATATTTCCCTATCCCTACGGCTTTTAATATATATGTATATATACTCTTACCTATATCTATTATCTATATTTTAAATACATATTAATTTATAACATGCAGTTACAGTAACATATACATTTTACGTGATCAAATAAAGTTCAATTTTTTTGCAACATAAATAGCATACCTCATAAGTGTAGTTAGGGCATGAAACCAGGAAAAACATCCATGTGAAGGGGTTATAATTTGGACTTGGGAAACTGGCATTATTTCCTTTAAGAAAGGAGAGTAAAATGTCAGTGATGCTACATATTGAAAATCTGATCCAATGCTTATTAGCTAATACTAAATTCCTGAGAACACTATATACCACATGAAATGTCATAGTACATTTATAGCAACCTATTTCGCAAATTACCCAATTTCAAATGTTATGACCTTTGACTCAAATAGAATAGCTGTCATTTTCTAACCACGTCTATAGTTATGTTGCTATAAAATTGAAGAATACATAAATATATTCAATTCTTAGGATTTTAAATAAAACGGTATATATATTATTTTGCACATCATAATGGTTGCAGCAGTACTGAAATTGTAAAATACATTTTAACAATTGCATGCTTCTACATATTCTCCTTTAATGTCAAAAATGATGTACTTGGCTGAGGCTATTAAGTACTTCAAAAGTCTCTTTGTATTAAATTAGTGCGAATCACAAGGGAATTTTATAAGGATATCATTTACATAAGAAAATACGAAAATGTCTCATAAGAGGATTATGCTGAATATCAGTATAGTTGATATTCATAAATACCACACAAATTAATTCTGCCTGGCAATCAAGTTTGTTACTTACAGCTTCCATAATATTTAGCATATTGCCACCTGGTTTTTGTTATTTATTTTTCTCTTCCAAATTTTTTTTCAAAAAACATTTTGGAAGATAAATGCAAAACAATTTCAAACTGAACTTTTTGCTATGACATCTGTAAAAGTAAATATGAATTATAAAAATTGCAATATTAAGATTTAATTAGATAAAAATCAACTAATCTCTTTTCGTTATAACTCTAAAGTCATAATGAAATATCAGCTTGTTTTGTTTCCAAAGTTCTAACTATTTTTGAAACATCAAAGTAAAAAGTATATGAAGTACTGTGCAAATTTTATGTACTACTGTTTTCAGGATTGGGATAAATGCATACACTCAATATTACTGATTCTTTTGATAATATGTATGTAAACACATTTGCGTAGTGCCCAGATATTAATCAAAGTAAAGTTAATTAAGATGCCACCCATGTTATGGTTGGTCACCAGTTTTCAGAGGTGGGAGATGTTAGCACTTGGTACTTTGTGAGTGTTCAACCCCTAACAATGGTGGAATGACCAGGACTCCACAAATCTACGACTATTCCAGATGCAGATTGTAGATTAAACAATAAATATGTCTTATGACACCTAAGATATATGCATAGATATATTAAATTAAACATACATAGTTGCTGCTAATGGTGATGATATGGTACTGTAGGAGCTACTAGTTTAATAGTTAACATTACCCATGATAAATTTTCTCAACCTGCTATCATGCTGCAAGAAAATCCCATATAGGATCTTTCCATCTCTCCTGGTATATTTCTATATAACCAGTTTTATATCACAATAAAAACCATCTGCAGTTGTCCTGGGCCTAAAATAGGAAATCAGGGATTATATCCTGAAAGGGCCACAGGGCCTAGATGTCATGAACCAACAAGTTATAGGAAAATTCACATGTGATTGGATTCTGAGGTTGTGGGATGAGAAGGGCAAAATACAAAATTGGTAAATTCATGTTTTTGGAGCAGTGTCCTGAGATATCAGATAAAATATCCTTCTAAGATTTTACACACTTGTCATATGAAATTGGAAACATGAATAAGACCCAAAGTACATAAAGAAGAAATGTAAGAATTTCCAAGGCAGAGGGAGATGGCAACCATTTTAGTAATCGGAAGGACCTCAAGTAGATAGTCTCTGTAACAGTAAAATTCTGTGTGAAGAATTTTTCACTGTGTTCCATATTCCTATCCTCTTTCCCATATCCCATGGGAGGAACAATAAGGTAAACCATTTTCCAAAACTCGATAAGGTGTGTTAACAGGAGGGACTACCATCTCTAAGATTACTTTTAGTTCTTACTGGGTCAGGCAGACTGTCCCTCTTAGGACTGGTATTACCCAGAGTGGTTGGAATTCATTGTTTCCTCGTCTCCCTTGTGATAAAGCCAATAATAGTTACAAAATTTAATTGTCATAAGCCATAATGAGTGGCAAGTTTGGAAGAAGCTTAATCCACAGAAATTCATGATTTGTTAACAGAACACAGTGTTCCTAGAGCTGAGTTGGCTGGATACAACACATTGCTGTTGCTGAATTTAGACAAACACAATTAATGATAGAAAAATAGGCTGGATACTGGTGGAATCTGAGGCAATACAAAATTCATAATGCCTTTCTCAGTTGTTGGACCTAAATCAGTCATCAGACTCTAAACTCACTCATGGAAGAACAACCTGGGACCCTAGATAGAAAGACACTGCAAAACAGTATCCACGATACTGACTTTCAACATCGTCCACTAAAAGACTTCATTAAATGACCTATGGCCATTTATTCAGGGGGATGTAAATTAGAAAAAGTGGGATATCCCTACATTTCAGGATGTTTAGACAAAGCAGGTCCAGTAGCTCTGACTTGTGTATTTCCTCAAACTGTAAATAAATAATTAGAATAATATAAATTATAGTTTGCACAATCTCCATCTTTTCTTGGTCCTTGGGGCAAGGGATATATTGGTCTGAAGAGCATTGGAAACCCTGAAATTGCAATTGCAATAATTATTTAAGAAATATAAAACAATAGTTAATCCCATAGAGAGATGAGCACCACAGTCAAATTCAAATTATGTTTGGTCAGTGTCACCCTTATTTCACAATTTAATTAATTATTTTAGCCTCTGCAAAAGCCAAATGTATATTGGAGAATAGCAGTGCATTTCTTCAAATACATGGCATCTTAGCTAAAATAGATTAATAAAGCCTTGGGTATGTGGATATAGCCAATAAGTTGACAAATGTGTTCTTCCATCTCTATTAGAAAAAGGTATGACAGAAGTTTTCTTAAAATGTATAGTAGTAACATTTACAAACGTATCCTAGACCTATTTTAATGTAGCCACTCTATATTATAAAATAGTTCAAATAGACCTAGACTGACAGTTATATCATTGCAAATCATATTTTTGTACTATATAAATAACATTATGCTTTTCATCTTGTTACCAGTAGAATTTGTAAGCATATTCATGGCCTGATAAAGACTCAGATGGTCCAAATGTGGAGGTGGGCATATGTTAACAAATATGCAAAGATTTATAAACCATGATTCAGTGAGATGTTAAGGGGCCTAATGAATTTAGGACCTTCCTTCCACAAAAGAGGAAATCTGTTTCGATTTGTATTGAAGTATGAAGTATGCATATCTTGCAGGTCTGCTTAGTTACAGAAGCATCCTACCATAGAACACAGAAAATTACTTTGGGCCTCATATAATGAAGACCAAAAAGCCAGAACATTTAGAGCTCAAGCCAAACAGTTACATCAGGTTCAGGTTTTAGTAGAAGCACTTCTACTCGTGGACCTTGTAATCAAGTAAACTATAATTACTAAATCTATATGTTGCAGGGAAATGCAGCCCTATGGCAAGCCTCAGTGGAATAATCACAATGATGAATGCTGGCACTGTAGAGTAATGTTATACCATTTTGTAGTGCAAAATCATTCTACATAAGAAGAAAGTCTAGAATAGCACTGAGTCCTGATAAAGAAGACCCTGCTCTAGGGATATCAAGTGATCATGCTGATGCTAACTGTGTATTGTATAGTAAGCTGGGTTATTCTGGATGTACCAAGTCAAAAAGGTTGTTGGCATTGTGGTGTAGCAGGTAAAGCTATTGCTTGCAACTCTGGCCTCCCAGAGGAGCACTGATTCATGTCTTGGCTACACCACTTATGATTCAACTTCCTGCTAATGCCCTTGGAAAAGCAGCAGAAGATGTCCCAAGTACTTGGGACCTTGCCACCATGTGGGAGACCCCAGTGAGGCTGCTGGCTTTGGCTTGGCTCACCCCAGCCATTATGGCCATCTGGGGAGTGAAACAGTGCATGGAAGCTCTTTCCATATCTCCCACTTTCAACGTAACTCTGACTTTCAAATAAACAAATATACCTTTCACGCAAAGAAAAATGTTGAGTGAGCCAAGAAAGTATCCATTGTAAGATGAAAGCAGTCAGTATATTTGAGACCAAGCATAAGAATGAAAATAATACATAAGCAAATTATGGTCAAAAAAAAGTCTATCTCATAAGACTACCCATGAATATATAAGTGGACATAATGTGTAAAAGTTTTATCATGTATTAATGCTCAAAATTGAGCATCAATAACAGAAGACAGTAAACAACAGGTAGAAAGGATAGACTAGCTCAGTGCTGGTTAACAAGAATGCTGTATGGCGGCAGGGGTAGAAGCTAAGTATGTGCTCAGTGATATGATTTGTCACTTCAGGATAGATATACTTCTGCTGCTAAGTGTTCAATCTACTAGCATAAAGAATACCATCATCTGGCATCATCCCTCCTGGAGACTTAGCGGCCTAATGTCAACTGATTTTTAGACTCAATTTCTACTAAAAAAGATAGAAATTAATGTTTATAAGAAAAGAGATATAATACAAATAGTTTTTCCTTTATTTTTTTAGGTCCTAGATCAGTGCTTTCATGAGGGGCTTAGACAGCATTTGGTCAATTAAGTAGTGTTTTTCATAGCACACTGGTATTTTAAGGTATATTCACTTTTCAAAGAAAAATAATGAAGCACCCACCACCATGGAACCAAGTTCTCATGTAAAATAGAACATTTCCAGAGTTGCCAACCTGATGAATTTATGGATCAGTCTGTTGAGGATTCAACTGAAGTGTCACATGTCATATTTAATCAAAGTATACCAGGAAGCCAGATAGAAGATTTTTCTTATAGCTGAATACACTTCTTTCCGTGTCTCCTAACAGAACACTCTCATTTGTGAAAAAGGAACTTAAAATCTGATGAGCCAGAGTTGTGGAGACAGGATCAACACTGTTACTAGGACCAAGACTCTGCCCTTCACATTATACAATGGGATAAGTAGGGTAGGAAATCCACTTGGATACATCTTGTTACTTCCATGAGCCTTGGACAAGGACTACAACCCTATTTTGGAAAGGATGTGGAGATAGAATCTCATACTGTTAAAATGAGGATCTAAGTCATGCCAACAGATAATCTCTGAGATATCGAATAAGACATCTAAGGCTGAGAGAATTATACATATTTATGAAAGAGGAAAATGGTGGAAATGCATTGCTCTACTAAGGCCATGTGCAGTGATAAAAATCTCTAGAGTTTCAGACTAGTACATCTTTAAAAAAAAAATCACCAGGAAGAGAAGCCCACAAGTATCCTGGCAGGATTGCTCATTAAAAATACACACACACACACAAAATGGTTCTGTGAAATAAGAACTCACGTATTGGACCCTGTGAGATGTTGCCAAGGTCTCCATAAGAAGAGGTGGACTTCTAAAATTGTTGGGAGTGCTGGCGGTAGTAAGCTTTCAACTGTCAGATCCTCTGAGAGGGTGGACTTGATTAAATAGAGCATCCGTATCATCCCCTGACTCAGGGAGATCCATGTCCACTCTAACTTCTCTTTAGTCATTCTAAGTCATCACAACTCTGTAAGGGTTTTCGAAGCTTCAGATATGCTGTAGAGTTGTGTCTGGATCACAGCTCAATTTTCTGCTTGAATTAACTCCCCTTCCCTCCATCTTTTCCACACATTCTAGTAACCCTCTTTTAAGCTCCTTCCCATGTTAAATTCTGCTTCCTGGAGAACACAGCTTGAAACATCATATTTGAAACAATAAAGATTAAATGGCCAATCTATGCTTGATACATACCTTTAATATATGTGATAGAGATAATTCTATGAACTTCAACGTGTGTAACAAAGATCAAAGAACAACAGAGATTCATTTCCAGTTGACAGTTGGACAAGGATTTTAGTAAGGAAAAAGAAGATATTGCAGATACAGATAACTAGAATTTGTGATCAGAAATGAATCAGAATTTTGGATGTGACAATGTGATATAAAAACGACTTGCAGGTAGTGAGACCGGAAGTTTCTAAGAGAGAAAGCATTAATACAGGAAGGAAGCGTATATGGGGAATTTTTCAATTGAAGGTTTAAAATAATGGGGGAAGAATGTAAATGCGCTCTGGGATTTGGGAACTTACAAAGCAAAATTGTGTTAATGAAATATTTTCCTCCCAACCATTTTCCAAAACACACTTTGTTCTTCAATCACTCCTTCTCCTTAAGAAGATGTTATTTCTTTTCAAGCACATCACACATTAAAAACCAAATCTAATCAGAAATAATACAAAGCATCTGTGAATTAGATAGGTTTTTTCTGCTGATAAAGAAATCTACTCTCCCAAAAATAAAACACACACACACACACAATGTACATGGGCATGCACACACACATTTGCAATGATAACCATTAAGAAATTCTGAGGGGCCAGTGCTGTGGCGCAGCAGGTTAACACCCTAGCCTGAAGTGCGGGCATCCCATATGGATGCCGGTTCGAAACTCGGCTGCTCCACTTCTGATCCAGCTCTCTGATATGGCCTGAGAAAGCAGTACAACATGGCCCAAGGCTTTGGCCCCCTGCACCCACATAGCAGACATGCTGGCTCCTGGCTTCAAATCAGCTCAGCTCTGGCCATTGCAGCCAATTGAGGAGTGAACCTTCAGATGGAAGACCTCTCTCTCTCTCCCTCCCTCTCTCTCTCTCTCTGCTTCTCTTCTCTGACTTTCAAATAAATAAATAAATCTTTAAAAAAAAAGAAATTCTGAAACTCAAAACAGACACGGATAAAAGGGACGATAAAAATAAGGGTTGATTATACTAGAGAAAAAACTGTTGAAAAAGAAAAGTCTCATTAATATGGAACGTATTTTAAATTTGATGTAGGGGGAATGTTCAATAGAATAAGGGACACTTAGTAGACTGAAAATCTGAACATGGAGAGATAGTGACACAGGAAGATACTAAAAGTTTCAAAGAATTAAGAGGCAGGTGATATCACCCTCTTCGCACCAAATCATGTAGAAAATCTAATTTTATAACTATAATTCAAGATTCTATTTCAAACTAATAAAAGACATGGATCAAACTTTAAGAAAATTATTGAATATCCCTGGATATATTGATCTGGAATTACTAATTTAAACACTAAAATTAATAGATTTTATAATAAATAAATTTCATTTTCATCAATATGAAAAGATGAAATCATCTAACGGGGGGGGATAAAATTAGTTATTGATTTCCCAAGAACAATATACAAAGCAAATTGGAGTAATTATTAAGAGTGGGTCTTTCTAGTAGGAATACATTCAAAATCACAGGATGATTTGAAATTTTCATTTTCAACTGATGTCAACAAATTCCTGTTCAGAGATGACTTGGCAATGTCACATTTTTACCAGTCCTGAGTTAAAGCTAACATTCATGGTATCTACAACTTTACATACGCAGGCTTTTTTCATTAGACTATACTGTCTTTTGCTTCTTCGTTGAACAAAAGAGATCATCTGAAGTTTTTCACTTGGAGTCACAGAAAAGAAAAAAAAATGGCATTCAATCAGTTAGTGAAATATAGGCTTACATCAAAACACTTGAGACAAAAATCACAATATAATTTGCATTAAATATAATCGTTTCACAAAGTAAACTATAGCCATGTTCAAATCACAGTGAAAGTTTTTCAGATATCTATATATAAAATGGATGCTACATACTCAAAACTGAATAGTCATCCTGGAATAATGGAATACTGTTATAAGACATTCTTATGTTACATCTTAATTTATATATAAGTATTCAAATATAATACAATCTCACTAAATTCTAGATATTTTATTATGTGCAACAATTATTCTGAAAAATATTCAATGTGTTCACCATCTGGCCAGAAACATGTAAGGCAAGAAATTCAGATAGGTGTTAAAACATCCTTGAAAAGAGGAATAATCACAAATGACAACATGAAGACTAAATGTTGACCATTTCTAAAATAAATTAACAATTAAATTATGCATTATACATAGCAAACAGTTGGGAATCCTTTTGTAATTGAACTTCAATGAGAGGATTGATCTGTCAAAAATATAAGTATAAATATGAATATTTAAGATTTATTTATGTATTTGGAAGACAGAGTTAAAGAGAGAGAGAAAGAGAGCGAGAGAGATCTTCCATCTGCTGATGCACTCCCCAAAGATCATGATGTCCAGAGCTGGACAGATCTGAAACCAGGAGACAGGACTTTTTCAGAGTCTGCTGCATGGGTTCAGGTGCCCAAATACTTGGATCATCTATCACTGCTTTCCCATTCACACTAGCAAGAGGATGGATAGGATATGGAGCAGCTGGGGAATGAACTGGTTCCCTTATGGGATGCTGGCATCACTAACAGCAGCTTTACCAGCTGCACCAAAGCATTGGCTCCCACAAATATCTTTAAATGAAGCACTGTAAACCTGTTCAAATATATTTAACTAATCAAAATTTAAGGTGCTCTCCCAGGCATTGCTATTTCAGCACCCATGTGTGTTTTAATGGAAGATCACTCTTGTTAAAAATAAGTTAAGGGCGGATAATGTTTTGGAACAGCAGGTTAAGTCATTGCTTTCAATATCAGCATCTTATATGACCACCAGTTGGAGTCAGCTGCTCCACGTATGATGCAGCTCCCTGTCAATGTAACTGGGAAAGAAATGGAAGATAACGCAAGTGTTTGGGCCCCTGCCACCCGTGTGGGAGACTCACATGGAGTCCATGGCTCCTTTCTTTGGCTTGTCACAAGCCCCACCTTTGTGGCCATTTGGAGAGTGCAACAATGGATAGAACTCTCTCTCTCTCTCTCTCATATCTCTCTCTGTGTAGCTCTGCCTTAATGATAAATAAATCTTTGAAAAAAGTCATTTGAAATATTGAAAATTTATGAATACTGGCAAATTAGAGCTCACTAATATGGATGTCCATCATTTGATTAATCCTGCTTTACTTTTTAATCGTTAGTTTATTATTTCATTTTTTTAAATGACTTCATTGCTTGGCGTATGTGTGTGTGGAAAGGGTTCATGTGTATGCACACTCTATTTCATAGAAATCACTATGAAGGAATATGACTTAATTTAAACATTTGGGAATTTAAGGGCGAAAAAACATGGTAAACAATCTTACGTGTTTTGAACTATGGATAGTCCCCTTATACGCACTTGTTAATGTTAGACTTTTTTTTTTTTTTTTTTGGACAGGCAGAGTTAGACAGTGAGAGAGAGAGAAAGAGAGACAGAGAGAAAAGTCTTCCTTTTGCTGTTGGTTCACTCTCTCCAGTAGCCATCGTGGCCGGGGCATCGCGCTGATCCGAAGCCAGGAGCCAGGTGCTTCTGGTCTCCCGTGCGGGTGCAGGGCCCAAGCACTTGGGCCATCCTCCACTGCACTCCTGGGCCATAGCAGAGAGCTGGCCTGGATGAGGGGCAACCGGGATAGAACCGGTGCCCCGACAGGGACTAGAACCCGGTGTGCCAGGTCTGCAAGGCTGAGGATTAGCCTGTTGAGCTGCGGCACCGGCTAATGTTAGACTTTTTAAACTACAAGTTTACACAGTTCATTCCAGAGAAGACAGATAAATGAACCAACCTGTATGATTCGGATGAGCCAGCATTACGTTGATGAAATGATTCCCAGCTTCGCAAATCTGCAAAACATTTTGACCTTTTTAGTTTCTTATACGTACGCCTATTAAAATATGTTCTTGAGAAATGCAATACTCAAATAATGCATTAATTATAAAGTTTTACTATATGTATTTTACTCTAATTACAAGTAGAGGAGACTTTATAAAATTCGTATATTTACGGGCATGTATTGAATCAAAATAATTAGTCAGAAATCAGAAATTTGGAAGTTATTTTTTATCGCTTTTGATAACCAAATTCCAATTGCTCTGTTAACCAGGTAGCATTGATTATCTGCATTGTAGCTGTTCCTGTGGGTAAAAGTTCCACCATGAAGAGGAAACTGAGGTTTCTGAAAGCATACCTGGCATTCTCATTTCATTAACATGCTAGCAATCGCTAAGAAACATCCCCTATATGTCGTATTAAATTTTATGTAAGAAAGAAATTGATAAGGTAAACAAAAGTCTATTGCTCATTATCTAGAACTGATATACAAATGTCCTTTTGAAATAATCAACTTCAATAGATTTTGGAGTATTAAATTAAGAAATACACTGTGTATTAAAACAATATTTGAAGAGCCATAACCATTGCAATTATGTTTCAGAAAAATTATTGCAAAAAATATTATAAAACCTGCTTCCAGTTTAAAGATGCTAAATGTTTATCAATTCAACAACTTCCTGTTGAATTTTAAATTGTAGGTAACCTGGTTATAAGTTTCATCTTAATCACTGAGTTTAGAACTCTGGGTAAATTCAACAAAGATTATAATACAACTAACCTAGATAATTTCTCTTAGATCAAGGCCAAAACTAGAAAGTCCAGACAGTTCAAAAAACTCAATATATGGTTGTATCACTAGTTAAAATTTAGAATAACTTTAACTGTTAAGCAGCAAAATATTTCTCAGCAGGAAATTCACATGTTTTCTTGATTAGCTCTTATGTAAACTAGCGGTCATCTGGCTTCTTATATGTTAACAAAGGGAATAAGTAAATTTTAGGATAATTGTTATCATTGGGCTTGATTTTACACTAAAGTTAAAATTGTCTTAAATAATTAACATGTGATGCTGTCTGCTATGACCTACATGTGGCCCATAGGTAACACAGATGAGTGATATTGTAGACAAGTATGTAGAAGAAACATAACAAAAATACTAAGGAATCATTGTCCATGTATATCAAGAAGTCATCTTTAAAACTATAAGCAAGTGACTGCACCATTTTCCAGAATCATAGCAACAAATCCTTATAAGAACATTGGCTTAATTAATTTTAAAAAATTTTAAGTTTTCATATAGTTTAACTTAAAGTTGTCCATTTTTCTAAACACAAACACAGGAGATAAGCAGCCTTGGGACATTGTTCAAATGGCAAATTCAATTTTTTTGGTTAAAAATAAGACAACTTAGATATAAAAATCACTAGATAGCAATTACACAAAAGTATACATATATTTAATATACTAAAATTGTACATTTAAATACTTAATATGAAAAATTGTGTTACATGCTCTTTTCCCTTACAATTAAGAGAATCACTAGGTATAATGCTTTTAATAATAATTAATGGTAAATAATGGGCTTTCATTATTTAGAATGATAAATAAATTCAAATAGAATTTACATTTGACTTCATTTCTCCAGTTTCAAGCAAACTAAAACAAATATTCATTTGTGCTTACTTCATAGCATCTTTATCGGTTTTTACCCTCACTGTTTCACACTGACATCCATCTGAGCAATAACAGCATACTAATAATTCAGTAGTCCATTCTTTTTCAGTTTTATGGATGAATATGAAATAGTTAGTTGCTAATGTGATTGAAGTAATCACAGTGTTTATAAACAAAGAAGTACTGTTTTTTAAATTACTTGACTGGGAAATATAATTTTTATAATTTTGCTTCTCAACGCCCACTTTACATTCAGGTCTTTGATGCTATAATTTTATTTTTAATAAGCATTATTAAATACTAAATATGCACAGTGGGGATGTGTGTCATAATAATAATCCACAAGAGCTTTGGGTAATCTATTCCAAGTGACATAGTATGAATGATATTAGGTTCTACACATTCTATGAAAATACCCCCCATTAAGTCCCAGGACACCCACACCGAAAGACATGACTGTAGTAGAGCAGAGCAGATGTCAGTAGCAAAGATGCTCATTGTTTACACGCAAGGATGCTGCCTTAGTCAGTAGTTTGTTGTCCTCATGGAAAGATACAAATTACCAGTGACTAAATCAAGAGGTAGAAGGAGGACCAGGTGTAGCCTTTCACCTTCATATCACTTACACATTGTTTTTCCTCACAAACTCCAATAGGTTAAAAATCCTCTTTTACAGATAAGGAAACCAATGTGTTTAGCAAAACATGGTAGTATGAGATACCTAGGCATCTAATAGGCAGGCTATGTCAATAGCCTTTAGATTTCCACACTAATAAATAATTCTTTTTCTATGGTCTTATATTTGTATAGGAATGAAAATGATCTTATCTCTGCATATAACTGTTCTCACATTTTCATGTGCATCATTTGTTAATATCATTATTGATTTTCGGCAAATGCAATATCTTACAAAATGAGCAAGAAGTGACAGTCACTGTATTGATTAATGGAAATATAAGATCTGATAAAATAGTTCTTACCCTCCGATTTAGTTTGTTCTGAGTTTCAGCTCTTTTACTCTATTTATAATAACCGGAGTGACTATAACACCAACACTACAAACATTAGGGTAACTCTCACTGAAGTTCAAAAATACTGAATATGTTAATTATGAATTTAAACATGCACACACATACATACATACACATGTATACACACACTTGTATATGCTGATATTTCAAAGATCACAGAAAAATACATTGAAAAATCAACTTATTTTGTTGCAAGAAACATTTTCAAATCTATGCATGTGGAAGTCATAAAAACTTGATGGAAAATGAATATTATGAAGGACCTATATATGGATTTTTTAAAAACATTGCACCAAACTAAATTTATCTTTTAATTCGATTTCCACAAATTGTGAAGGACACTTACTAACCAACACATTTTAATTTTTGGAAAAGAATAACACTAAGACATTAAAGTTCAGACACTGTGTTCATATTACATTGTATTATGTGAACAAAGCAACATTATAATTATTTTATGAAGTTACTTGTGATGTGAAAATTGTATAATTGCATGAATTTTGCAATAGGAAATTATATTTTCAATCAATAAATTGGAACTCATAACATTTGATTTTGATGTTGAAAATATTTCATTTTTAAGTTTGTGTCCCATTTCATTAACCCAGTTGTGGAAATACCTGAATTATTTCTATCCATAAAGCTTTCATGATATATTAAACACAAATTTGGTCATATACTACAATAATGGGACCACATATTAATTTTTAGAAGAAGTACCATACACTAACTGCAATAAATGTTTACTTGTATTATAATATTACTTGAGATTATGTTTCTCAAGAATTCTTTTTACTTTGCTTTGATATTGCACATTTTAAGAATTATATTCTTATGATTATAAAGTTGATTATTCAATTTAAATAATTACTATAGTAGGAGTCTATTTTGGCTAAAATCAATAATAATTATAGTTAATTATACTTGAGTGAACAAAATTATTGCATTATCATTTTACATCATTGATTTTTCCAAGTAATTTTTAATATAAACTTTTAAGAAATGATGATTTCAACCAATTTTAGGTGGAATTGTCTATCCCTGGTGTGCTACTACCAATATTAGCAGTTTCAGAATATTGGAAGGAAACCCTAGTGGTAAATTACAGTAACATGCGGTGTTGTAGATTCTGTCTCCCATGAAAAAGCATTGTGGTGGTGTTTATTTTAGAAAGAAAAGGATAAAAATAATTGCCATGCCCAAAACGTAGCAGACTGCTGAGAATACAGCACTTGATTTTGGTCCACTTTTATCCATTCACCTCACTAACACATACTAAATTTTCACATGCCGTTTCCTGGATTTTCTGTAATTTTCACAGCAGGGCTCCACTCGCTACTTCCTTTATTTAAGCTATAATATATTGTTTCCAGCATCCTTTCTCTTAATCAAAAATGACCAGTTCTATGCCTGAAATTCATTTCTGCTAAATGTTACATGAAAAGGTGTGCTTAAGTGATAAGAATATGGTTTTTTTCCTTTCCTGAGAATATTTGAATTTTAATAGTAGATATAAAAATTAAATTAGTAAACAAGTTATGGTGACACTGAAAAAAAGAGGCAAAACTGAGGAAGACTTATTTGTAGTACTCTGCAAATAAAACAGAGTACTCTCTACTCTGTTGTATGGGTTATTATCTAATCCTCCCATTACCAACAAAATTGAAAATAGTAAGGAATGCAAGAAAAAATTACTTTATGCTAAAATTTTCACTGTGCAAAGATTTGGGACCATAGTTGCTTCTAGACATCAAATGTAAAGTGGAGCAAAAAAGTCAAAAGAGGAAAGGGAAGTGTTGTTTGTGTAAACATTTTATTTTGAACTTATCTGGGTTTTGCTGTTTCCAGGAGAGTTTATATTCAGCCAATGACAAAGGTCATGGAAATATGTAGGGACTAAATTCCAGTGTGAAGTGACAACTTTTACAGAAACAAGCAAAATGCATTTGTGATTTGTGATTGAAATTATTCTGACATCATTATAAATTTGCCTATTCTTGATACTAATTAAGATTTCCTATGGACTTGTGCTAATTTAATGTATTTGAGGATTCAAAGTTGAAGTAACAAAGAAGTTAGAGATATAATGAAAATGCTTCTTAGAATATGGTATGGAAGGTAAAATTCACCCAAATTAGATATTACAGTAAAACTTAACGCTTTTGGAATATATTATATGCACATTATATATCATTTTATTTTGCTTATAGTATACATGTTTTGTTTACTATATTAGGAAACTCAGATTAGCACTACAAAGGAATCATAGACACCCAAGGAGAAGATTATATTATTTAATGATTAAAAATGCATAATTCACATGTGAGCAAATGAGAATTAACTATAGACAGTCAATGTAGTGCTAATATATTGCCTTCTTACTAGACGATATTCTGATTCAACATAACAAGCAAAATCAGATTTAAATGAATAATATTCTTTTCCTCCTTATAAGAAAGTGTAAATCAATAATAGGAAGGTTTTTTTTGATATATTCCATCAGTAAAAATTTAGTTCTTATACTTAAAAGAGATATATCTGATTGAGTTGCATTTTATACAAGATAAAGCCATTAATTCCTCATATGTTTCTTTTGTACAATAATCACTTGTACCATATACTATTAGTTTAATACATAATAATTTAAAATCATTATACTTCAAGTAAGTAGTTTATACTTTCCAAAAATTTCCACATATATTATTATTGTTGAAACTCAAATATATATGTACTTATGCATTCAATTCATGAATGACAATGATGCACTTTAAATTACAGGATGTTACATTTACAACGAATGCTTGACCTCTTCCATATAATTGATTTTATGCAAATAACATAAACACTTTTATTATGATATTCTGTATTGGGAACAATTTCCTAAACCTGGCATCTTAATATTTACTTGTGAAAGTTTAATGTGTCTTGCTTACAGTGTCCATTATTAAGAAGTAAAAGCTTAATCTTATGCTTTGCAACAAAATAGCTACAACTGGAAACCATTATGTTTAGTGAAATAAGCCAGCTTCAAAAAGATAAATATCATGTTTTCACTGATATGCAGAAGTTAATACAGAATACAAAAATAATGTATAGGAATAAAGCAGCCATCCATGTGAATTATTTTTTTTTTATTTTTTATTTTTTGACAGGCAGAGTTAGACAGTGAGGGAGAGAGAGAGAAAGAGAGAAAGGTCTTCTTTTTTCCATTGGTTAACCCCCAAAAAGGACGCTAAGGCCGGCACACTGCACCGATCCAAAGCCAGGAGCAGGTGCTTCCTCCTGGTCTCCCATGCGGGTGCAGGGCCCAAGCACTTGGGCCGTCCTCCACTGCACTCCCAGACCATAGCAGAGAGCTGGACTGGAAGAGGAGCAACTGGGACAGAACCGGCGCCCCAACCAGGACTAGAACCTAGAGTGCTGGCGCCGCAGGTGAAGGATTAACCTAGTGAACTGCAGTGCTCCTAATTGTTGTTTTTAGCCTTTGTTTATACTCCAGTGGAACTGTGGTCTTTCTAATTTTTATTTGTTGCATGTTATGATTAGTGGTGAATTTAGTCAAAACTGTACCTATGAAATGTGTGAAACCTGTTCTCTTTATATTAATAAAAATTGTATAAAGTAATATAAAAATTAAAATTTATGCCAAAGAGTTTTTGATATTTATCTGTTAGAATTGCAGGTTTATTTAGAGGTTTTTATGTTAGTAATTGTGTAGACAATAGGAAGAATATTTTTCAAGTATTTACTATATTTCAAATAACTCTAATCATCATTATATATTACTACAATGTTTTGCTTAATACATATAGATATCTAGTGATTTGTTTATTTGAAGTTATTCATTTTTTCATAGCATTATGAATGTATATTACATAAGATACAGATATTTTCTACATAGAATTTTCTCATATTCAATCAAATTTGTAGTCAATAAAATCAAAATTGGAGCCCAAATAACATTTGGTATACGTGATACTTACCAGAAAATTTATAGCAGATACTGCGATTTGCCTATTTCCAAATGCTAGGGGGCAGAAAAAGAAGATGTCATGCAAGTACTCATATTTAGTATTTTCACACAATAGACAACTCTCCTGTAGCCAACAGTACTGAACAGCAGTCAGTTGACATTTGAAGATGATACATTTACAATGTCAGATATTGAAAATATTTTTGCGTTGCATCTGTATTATTCATGATGCTATTTATTATTATTTATGATACTAAGATGACAAGTGAAATAATTATTAATTTTATTAAATTTTCTCCAGGCAAATTTAATATTTTCATTTTAAAAGCACATTTATTATAACCTAGCCTACAATGGTGTCCTATAATATCCCTTGTTATCCTAATGCACAATTCTAATTTTTTATATTTTACCATAGAAATAAATATTTGAAAGAAATATCCTGATCTTAAAATTAAGAAAAACCCAGGTCAAATAAATTCTCAAGATCATTTCAAGAATGATAGACAAAGCACATTTGTTTGGTAGATAAGTTGGAATATATAATAATAGTAAAACCAGAAATATGTGATAAGATTATCATGTGTGTTAATATATTTTGGCTTGTTTTATGTGCATGTCTGTACATGAAAATTGTTTTTATTCATATAAATGGATATTAATACCATACTTGATTTTAAATCAATATTATTAAAAATTATGTCACAATTGTTAGGACTTGTATCATAGTGCAACACTAAATATCCAATTTCTACAGAATTATCATTATTTTATATTTATCATTATTTCAATTTTAATATATGATTATAATGCTAGAACATCTGTTGATATGAATGCTGTACAAAAAATCTATTTTCAGAGATGGTGCTGTTGTACAGGGGCTTAAGCCATGGCTGACAGTGCTAGCTTCCTATTGGGGCACCAATTCAAGTCCCAGCTGCTCCATTTCTGATCCAGCTCTCTTCTAATGCCCTGGGAAAGCTGCAAAAGGTGGCCCAAAGACCTGAGCCCCTGACACCCATGTGAGAGGCTTGGAGGCAGCACTTGGCTTTGGCTCGGCCCAGCCCCATTCATTTCTGCCATTTGGAGTGTGAGCCATTGGGTGGAAGATTTCTCTCTCTCTCTGTAACTCTGACATTCAAATAAATAAATAAATATTTAAAAATATATTTAAATAATTGTTTTTCTTGGGTTACAATTTTAAAAAGTATATTTCAGTTAAATATTACAAAAGACAAGTTTGTTTATGCAAATATGATACATATACAAAACATGCACATGCTTTGGAATTTTGTTTTATAAACTGAAAAATATCTCATTACAAAATAAAATTTATTAATAGAAAATAGTTTCTAAACAGAAAGAACTATAAAAGAAAAATAAAACATTTTGAAATCTCAACAACACAGAAAACTAGCTAAAATGTTGATAGACCTTTTTGATATATTCATATTTGTTTTCTATTTTTATAATATTATAAAAAATTTTTGTAATCACTTTTTCACTTTATGTGACCTTAAATAGACATTTTGTGATATGATGAACATTTGGTGATAATTGTATGATAATCATTCCTAGGAACTACAGTTATTTTGTTTGTCCTTACTGCTTGACTTAACTACTTATGAAACAAGTTATTAGGAATTCGTAAGACAGGCACTGCAGCAGTTGTGTGGACCAAGTCATATGCCACATTAACCCTGTGAGAACTTAGGAAAACAAATACCAAACACTTGAAAATGACTAGAAGTTGTTAGCATTGCTAAGTGCCACTAAAATGATCCTTGCAGCATTTAATAGAATTAAAAATAAAGATTTGTTAGAAGCAGGGAGATCACAGAGGGCTCTTCTTGAGTACATAAGTGAGTATTACACAATGAATGGGCTGCAGAACAAGCAAATGAGAAGTTAGCATTAAGCAGCAGGTCAGTGAAGATATTCCTTACCCCCACTTTAAATTAGAGTAGCTGAAGATGAGATACAAACTGTTATGGGTAAGAGATGTAATTTTGAATTATTTCTTAATGTTTGTTTTCCAAACTAAGTTCTAGACAGGACAAATTGTATAAAACTGTCTAGTAAATCTTGAATCATAGTAATACTTCCTATAACATTTTATAATATGTATAGAGTTTCCAAAGTAATTGGGAAAAATAATCTAATGGACCATTATTCCTTGATTATTTATTGCAGTTACTAAAAAAAAAAAAATAGATGCAACTGATGCAACTGGAAATAATTACACTAAGTGAAATAAGCCTGTCCTAAAAAGAAAAACATCAGTTTTCCTCTTATTTGTGGTAGTTTATATATATATATACATATTTATATGTATATATATGTATATATATACATGGACATATATACATGTATATATATGTACATATACATATATATATGCTTCTACAATTTTAATGAACTAAAATCAATTTAATATTTACATATGAGTCAAATGGACACCTTTTCATTTGATTACTCTTTATAATCCAAACCTACATTCTTTCTGAACTAGGGTATTTTACATTTTACTTGTTGAAGTCTTTATTAACTGCAGCATTAATCCTTTGACTATAATGTAAATTAGAAATGCATTATCTCGAAAATTACGAATAAAGAGAGAGAAAAAGAGGAAGAAAGGAAGAGAGAGAGAGAAAGGGAAGAGAAGGAGAGAAGGGAAAGGGAAGTAGCGTTATATTCCTAGAATTCTAAGCATGGACTGCATTGACTCTGTTCCCTTTGTATTAATATACATTAACATGATAATTTTTGAGAATTGTATTGTAGTGATTATGATTATCATGCATTTGCTTTGACCCTGTGAATCTAATGGATTAATAAATTCCTTAAAACTTGAAATTGAAAATAGAAGACATCAGAAAAAGGCAATCTGAGGAACATTCTACAAAATACCTGACAAGTACCATTATTTCTCAAAGCTGTCGTGTTCATCAAAAACAAAGAAACCTGAGAAAAATATCACAACCAATAGGAGCCTAAGAAGTCATGACAATTAAATGTAATGATTCTAAATTGGACCCTTTAAGCAAAGAAAGAATAGGAAAAAACTAATAGAATCTGAATAAATTAGACTCCAATTAAAAATGTCACTTAGTACAGTGCCTCAAACTTAAGAAGTCCTAATAAAAGTTGGTTTATGCCTACTATTTTATGTGTATGAGGAGAAACAGTCACATTTGACAGGTTTCTGTTTATATTTCTTGTCTTAGGTAACAGCTCCAAGAGGATTTTCAGCACTCTTCAGCCACACTTTGGAGTGAAGAGTCATGTCGTTTTTGTGGTT
The DNA here is from genome assembly GCA_949820135.1 of Sylvilagus floridanus. Taxonomy (NCBI): domain Eukaryota; kingdom Metazoa; phylum Chordata; class Mammalia; order Lagomorpha; family Leporidae; genus Sylvilagus; species Sylvilagus floridanus. The sequence goes on along the minus strand of OX463238.1, from coordinate 106,589,491 downwards.
ACAGAAAGAAATGTCAGTGGCATACATCATGGTGGATGATGATCATTCTCCCTGCCATGGCATACTAGGGACCCACTACACTACAGAATATATTTAATATTTACTTTTATTATTTTCTAATAAAGACAACTTTGGAAATGTAACAGTCTTGTAATTACTAGAACAAATTGATGTAAACAGTAATACAAATTAAAACTTCAAATTTTTTCATAGTAATCTGGGTACAAAACTGTCACTATTTCAAGTATAAAATCATTGTTAAACATTAAAGAAATTACTGAATTCACTACTCATTTCCATTTACCTTAAATTTAAAGGCAAGAAATGACCACAAAAACAGTTGTTAATTAAATTGAATGTGATGTAATGATTGGGCTGTGCTAGGAATGGCTGCAGTAAAAGCTGAGAAGAGAAATATCAACATGGAATAAAGAATTGGACTTGCTGGATTAGGGCAAGTTTTTCCTCTAACGTTAGAACCTGCGTATTTAGGGTTGGTCCAGTGTGGTTTCCACCTGATTGTTTATCTGAGTGAAGGGGAGCCATGAAATTTAGTAAATGAAGTTAAAATCCACACTAACACATCACAGAAAAAAACTAAACTATTTTTCAATGAATATTTTCTAAAAATAATTGTCTATTATTCGTTTTTAAATTATCTGGTAACTCTTTGTAATGATTATATAGCTAAACAGAATTTTTGTTCATAAATTTTCCATTTTCTTTTTACCATCTGTCCTTTTTATGGTTTTTAATCAACTAATATTTTTTTAGAGTTCCTAGAGAGAGAAAATGAATCAAACTGCATGAGTCAAATTTAGTCTTCTGAGTCTACATAAAAATTTAATGGAGTAAAATATGAAAGCAATCTAAAGATGACTTTATTCATATTTACTTATTACTTTTGATATGCCATGTTGTCCATCATTGCTATATGGTTAACAGCAGAGCTTTGATGTTCTTCAGTTGGTTTGGGGTTAATTAAGAAGAAATGCTACATACATGGTGGTGTATACCGTGGGTGATTAATGTAGTAGGCAATCCAAGAAGTGAATCCCCAATAAAAGGCACAACCCTATAAATAAAACAAAAAAATAAAATTATGGGGAAATATAAAGCATATTACTTAATTTTATTTATTGTAGCATTTTCCAGTGAAAATTTGTGCTAAGATAGATAAATGGGAAGTTGTGTCTTCTAGTAAAGTAGCATATTTAAAGGATCCTTTTAAATCTCTAATGACATGCATTTCTTTGTTCCAGTCTCCTTCTTATTGGGTAAATGGAATATAACTCCAAAGTAACATATTTTAGAAGGGTTTTTAAAAGGATGACTTATTCTATCAAATAACAAATATTACAAGTAATAAAATAATAAATCATCTATTGTGTAAAGAAATATTACTACCGACCCATAAACAGATGGAAGAATAAATTTTTTAATCATTACTAGTATCATAACTTGTTTGATTAGAATGTGGAATGTTTGGAGTTAGGAGACCTGGACTATCCTGCTGATATGGTATTGATATGATAAATTTTATTATCTCTCTCAAAAGAAAAGTTGTCTAAATGATTTGTGACACTCAATATTCTAAAGTTTGCTGTTCTATCACAACGTCAAGAATAAAATGGATGCAATGTAGACCTTTTTATAAGGGGCAGGCGCTGTGGCATAGTGGGTCAAGACACTGCCTGCTACACCTTCATCCCATATGGGTGCCCTTTAGAGTCTTATCTGCTCCACTACCAATCCAGCTACCTGCTGTTGTGCCTGGGAAAGCAGCAGAAGATGGCTCAAGTGTTGGGTCCCTGAACCCATACAGGAAACTCACAAGAAACTCCTGGCTTCAGTCTGGCCCTGCCCTGGCCTTTGCGACCATTTAGGGAGTGACCTAGTGATGGAAGATGTTTTACTCTCTATCTCTCCCTCTCTGTCTGTAATTGTGCCTTTAAAAGAAATAAAACAAATCTTTTTTTTTTTTTTAAATAGGGAACTAGGTACTTGCCAAAAACCAGGCAATATGTATAAAAATATAATTTGTTTTGAAAATTAATTTTAAATTAAAACCAATTAAACTTCAAATAAATGGAAAAGAACTGAAGTCTAATACTATTGTATCTTCATTTCCACTTCCCCATTTTAAAAAAAGATCCCCATGTGCTTAACTATTGTGTGATGTTTGACACTGTTTTTGTATTGAGAGCTAAGACAATGGAATCGCTTTGAAAATATTTTTAAATGGCAGACTTTAATCACACTCAGATGGATGTTTATTGGGATGCTCATACATAAAATTCCTCCTCTTAAGTGGCACTTAAAGAATCTGAATTTAGTATTACCTATTCCCCAAATTTAAATGTTCCTTGAATTAGCTAGCTTGCCTTGAAATAGAAGATTGTGACAAGTGTTTATATTGATTGAGAGCAGCTCCAATGAAATAGTTCACCAAGCATAAAGAATTTCAGAAGCAAGGGATTTAAGATGCTGGCAACACAATCGAAAAAAAAAATACTAGTTTTTAGGGGAAACATGTTATTGAATATTTTCAAACTGATCCAACATATGAAAAGTCTCAATATCAATTAAAAAGACAAAACATAGTAATTCCTACCTTTATCAAATTTTTCAAAGGTGTATGTCCTGCAGAAACTTTGTGAACAAATAAAGTTTCCAAAAGATATCGGATATAGTGCATACAATGACAAAAGCAAGCCAAGCTGGAAACAAGAGAAAATAGAAATGTGAAGGACTTATCCAAGACCCCAGTTTGACGTAGGAACAAAATCGCAATATTCCCCCAGTTTCATACAATATTCTATTTATTAGGAAGTGTTTCCTATAATCAAACAAAAAGTGATTACTAGTTTCTTGTAGATATTTTCTACATTTATTTAATAATAAAAGTAAGTGATGAGAGACTATGTAAATTTACTTTTGATGACACTAGAAATGTCGCATAATATGAATCATAAACTGTTAGAAACACACCTGCCCCAAGAGCAGCTATAAATGCAGCCATTACAAATGTCTTCATATCCAAATGTCTTGAGATTGAAGCAGACAATTTATTAGTTTTAAACATACCCAAAATCTTCTTGAATGTGTTTGACATTTTGTAATAATCATAATAAATTTTTTAATTGTCTAGTTGTCCTTTAGCAAGTAATAAGATTAAGAAAGTTTGAATTCCATTTTCTATGCAGTAATAACACTGCTTTTTGTGCACTGTTGCTTCATTTGCTTCGTTTCTGCAGACAGCATACTTTGTGCAGATTTCATTTTGTTGGTGTATTCTGAGTTAACATCTATTGCAATATTTTATGTGAGTAGGACTTAAATGTGAAATGTGATTACAGAAGTGTATTTCCCTAGTCATCTTGAGAAGGCATATGTTTTCCATGAAGATCCTTTTGTAATAAATGAAAATATAAAACCTCAAACTTTCAGTTGCTACTAATAAAATTAGTATGGATTAAAGACAATACTCAAACCCATAATGGTTGAGCATAAAGTTTATCATGTCATTTATGGAAAATAAGATACTGAAATTATTTATCAAGCCAGGCATCTATTAAAAAATAGTTAAAGATTTCTGGTCCAAGTACTAGAGAGTGTAGGAGAAACACGTAATTTAACAAATAGTACAATTATTATTCCAGCACCCATCTCAGAAGAATGCCATTCAGGTCAGCTTCTGCTTGTTCACCCTCAAAGCACCTAATATAAAATGATACCTCTCTGATAGTTACTGTCATCCCCTCATTCTAAAAAGTGTTGACTCTTTCCTACAAGTTAGGAAACATATTAAGCAGTAAAAATAGATTGGGCATCAACATATATCCATTATAAACTTAAGTCTATTAAAGGAGTTATAGAAAAAGTTATTATCTGATATTATATATTATAATAAATGTTTTTGTCTGAATCCTTTTTGTGGTAGGAATAGGAATAACTACCTAGAGTAACAAACATTAGTTTCTATTTGCAGTTAGAAGTGGAAGGAGGGGCAGGTGTTGTGGAGCAGTTGGTTAAGCCTGAATCTCAGCTCTTCTGTTTCTGATCCAGTTTCCTGCAAATGTTCTTGCGAAGGCAGTTGAAGATGGCCCAACTGCTTGGGCTCCTGCTACCCATAAGAGACACCTTATAGAAGCTCCTGATTCCTGGCTGCATCCTTCTCCACCCTGATTCTCTTGCCATTTGGGAAGTGAACCAGCAGATGAAAGATCTCTCTTTCATGAGTGCGCTCTCTCTCTCATGTGTGTGTGTCCTCCCTCACTATTAAATAAATAAATCTTAAAAAAAATCAATAAATGACAGAAAAGGAGTCATGAGGAGGGGATGAAGGACTGCCTGTGAAAACGACCTTCATGGGGAACCTGGTAGGCACTCAGATTTAAGAAGGAGGTCAACATGGCTGCAATAATGAGAGTAAGGAAAAGACCAATTTGAGATAAGAAAGTGAGGCTCAAATGAATTTTCTAACTTCCGTTCTCATACCATGTAACCTGTGCGTTAGGGTTTGTCTTCTTAATTAATTCGGAACCTTTTTTCCTATGCAAATGATTTGTTCAGTATCATTTTTCCTTCAACAAATTGTTAACACTACTCTGTTGGGAGAGAAAGAGAAGGAGAGAGAGAGAGAGAGAGAGAGAGAGAGAGAGAGAGAGAGAGAGAATCTTCATGGTATGCAACTACTATTGGCATTAGCCTGCTTTGATAACATCCCCACTTCTTTTGTTTTTTCCTGTCATACTGTAAAAAGCTGTTTGATTTTGAATTTTGAGTTCCTAAAGGTAACTTGCAGAGCTTTTCCCTACTAGGCCAATGTTTGTTTTCTACACAACATTGCCAATATTTTTTAAGGAAGTATTTATATTTTGAGCCTTAATCATGGCTTCTAAACTTTATAATTTTAATCTATTTTTGAGGCTATTTCTGAAATTATTTCTCTCGTTAACTGTTTTGGTTATTAAATTATCTAAACTGTAAGACACACTTGATGTTCTTTGCTTATAAACTGGCAAAGTGTTATGTGTACAATATTTATGGTTACCCAGAACATTTCCTTAAAACCCAATCTTCTTTTATTGGCCTATAATGCAAGGTACCTGCTTACTTTAGGTAGTCTCCAACTAATGATGGTTCAATTTGCTTTGCTTCTCTCTCTTTTTTTCTTTTTTACCGTACAATAGTGCAAAATTGATATGCATTCAGTTGAGCCACTCTTAATTTTAATTTTTAATTTTTTCCTGGGCTAAGAATATGCATCATAGTCTGTTCCCACGATGCTGGGCAGAAACAGCTCAATGTACTATTCTGCCCCACAGTCAAAACAACCAACACTCGACAGTATGTTGTGTGTCTGAGTAAGTTATTGGGAAGTTAAGTGATTAAATCCATCTTTAGCTTATAATATTTTCAATTTATGATGATCTTGTTGGGATGCGCACCATTGTAAATTGAGTAACTCATGCAGTTGGTCTGAATCTGTCTGCATTACATGGATCACTTACTGTACCACTGGGTGCCGAGATCTTCCTGAGCACTCTTTCATGTCATATATATATGAGATCCTTAGGTAGAAAAGAAAGTATAATAGCAGAGGTCCTGTGTATTCAGCCAAAAATACCTGAAAGTAAGAAGATGATTCAAATGAAATGGTATGTTTTAAAATTTTTTTTATGACTGTGAGCCCACTACATGAATTACTAAAATTATTAGTTATCTATTTCTTTTTAATAATCAGAGTAGGTACTGATGCAGAAAATAAGAGCCAGACAATACTTGAGAAAAAGGATAATATATGAGGAGCTAATTTATAATAAAATATATTGAAACTAATGAACTGATTCCCTTAGAAGCAGTACCTGGGGGCTGGTACTGTGGCGCAGTGGGTTAAAGCCCCAGCCTATAGCACCAGCATCCCATATGGTCACCAATTCGAATCCCAGCTGCTCCTCTTCTGATCCAGCTCTCTGCTATGGTCTGAGAAATCAGAAGATGGCCCAAGTCCTTGGGCCCCTGCACCCACATGGGAGACCTGAAAAAAATTGCTGTCTCCTAACTATGGAGGGGCTAAGCTCTGGCCGTTATGGTCACTTGGGAATGAACCAGTGGAATGGAAGACCTCTCTCCATCTGTCGCTACCTCTCTCTGTAACTCTGTCTTTCAAATAAATAAAACATTTCTAAAAGAGAAGAGAGGAGAGGGAGAGGGAGAGGGAGAGGGAGAGGGAGAGGGAGAGGGAGAGGGAGAGGGAGAGGGAGAGGGAGAGGGAGAGAAGAGATTACCTGGGAGATGCAGACTCTATTTGATTAAAAAATATAAATGTGTCTTTATGTTTTTCCACAACAATACATACTCCATTTTCTATATACACTGACCCCATTGCTGAATCAAATGAGCTAGAGTATCTACTTTTTTCCTTGCTTCTTCTTTTTTTTTCTTTCCATAACTATGTCATTTTAAGCTCAATTGATTTGCAACTGATTCAAATTGAAATAATTCAATCTTCTCATTGGAAACTTTATACTCGAGTCGACTTTTAAATACTGAGCTTGGAGCAGCCATCTGCATGGTGAGATATAGCTTTTCTATACCAACGAGATTGGAATGATATTTGGAAACATGACTATGTGAATACAGAAAAATTAAATAGCTGACTGGAGTCGTGGTAATTTTTGATCTGGTGACACTCCGTTATTGGGTTTGTTTTCATGCTAAAGCCAGATAAAAGTTATTCTGAATATTCAGATAGAAAAGAAATAAATTACTTGTCAGTGTTCAAACAGAAAAGATAAAGCGAAGACTGATTGGTCTGACTGTCATTAACTATTTAAATTTCCCTTCACGGGCTTTCATCATTTTCCGAAGCAGGAAACTTGAATCTGCAGGTTCTTAAATTTGTCATTAAACATTATCAACACAGTTGATTAGAAATCATGACCACATCTCTGGTCAGAACGCTATATGGCAATAGGACTAATACATCATCTATATGCTTAGTTCATGTAAATATATGTATAATGTATTTATTTATGAAAAGTCTCTCACATGTAAAGATTCCAATAGTTAGATTGGAAATAATAATTTCTAATTATAAATTCTGCCTTTGATTAGTACATTTTCTCTCATAAGCAAGGAAATAGTTTCTGTGAAAGGAAAAATGATACAATATTAGATCAGTTAAGAATAGAAGTGTCCCTCTAGGTTGAATGCATTAGTATATGACTTAACACATGCCTGATTATTTAGACATAAGGAGAATGTTTATCACATTTAAATATGTAATGTTATAGTCTACTCAATACTCTGGAATAAATAGATGAGCAATTATTTTAGTAAAATAAATGTTTAAAATATTTATTTCAAAACTATTTGATTTAGTAAATTCATATTTGGGCAAATTTTCTAGGAATGTATCAATAATAAAAAATGTGAAAAATAGCTACCCTGGACCCAATGTTACCATTTATTAATCTAATAACATTCTATCATAGATATGAGGTTACTTTGAATCAGAGGAAATTAAACTGTACTCCTATCTTTATCACCTCTTACAAATAATTATGAAGGGTCTACTATCATTGAGAAATAGATTTTAGCAGACCCTATATTTTATCACAGCTATTGTTCATGCAGAAACATGGAGGTTAAAACAGTATCAAGATATAAAGGATATGTTTGTAAAGCACTAGAGAATGATAATAAATACTTTGTGGAAAATGCATCTTTCAAAAGGAATCCATTTTCATGTGAATTGTAGAGAAAGGGAAAGGCATTTTTATTAAACTTAGAAAAGAATCATAAATATTTTCAGAAAAAAGAAAACCAGAGCTGTATGAACAAATATTAATAAGCTAGTCTTCTGAAAGTTCAGTTGCTCCTCTTCCATAAATAATGAAAAAACAAAAACAAATATGCACACATCTACAGTCTGAGCAAATCATAAGAATTATAAAGATTGGGAATTCTATTATAAACTAAAAATTGAATGCAGATTCTATAATCAAAATAATCAGATACATTTTCTTATTTTTGAAAATATAAACTATTTCTAAATTCCAGTGTATCCCCATCATCAAGTGTATTCATGGTTCCCTTTCAAACATATCTCTGCATTAAACTAATGATTTGCTTTAAACAGAAAATTCACTACTTCTATTAGGCCAAAAAGATACTTTGCAGTCTTTGGAACTTCCATGTAATATTTAACTTGCTTATATCTAGGTTGCAAAGGGACAAAAAGCAATAGCCACTAAAATATATAAGTAGGAACATGAGGCTTCAATTGTGAACTGGTTAGTTCATATGTGCTTAGACTGTACTGAGTGCATTTCATACTATCTTAAAACCATTTTTTAGCATTGTCATTATTACAGTACAGCTGCATTTATGTTTTTACTTTCTAAAATTGCAAGTGACAGTTGAAAATGAAACAAACTGCTTCTTTTAGAGTTCTTATAACTTTATAACAGAGGGGAGCGTTGTGGTATAGTAGGTAAAGCCGATGTGTGTGGTGCTAGCATCCCTTACGAATGCCAGATCATGCCACAGCTGCTCACTTTTGATCCAGCACATGCTAATGGCCTGGAAAAACAGTGGAAGGTGGTCCCAGTACTCGGAGTCCTGCTACCCACCTGAGAGACCTGGATGGAGTTCCAGGCTCTCCCGGCCCAGCAGCAGTCAGGCCATTTGGGGATTGAACCAGTGGAAAGAGCTTGCTCTCCCTCTGTCTCTCTCTAACTCTATGTTTCTAAAAAAATAAATTAATTTTAATACTATCTTCACGATGTTCAAGCTGAGGCTGAAATCATTCCACACACTGAGTGAGTCAAGAAGATCTCTATTTAATACTGACTTAGTCCGTCAGGAGGTTGATAAGTTATCTTCCAAAGAAGTTACTTATCCTAGATATAAGATAAGATCTGAGCCGGCGCCGGCTAATCCTTCGCCTTGTGGCGCTGGCACACCGGGTTCCAATCCCGGTCAGGGCACCAGATTCTGTCCCGGTTGCCCCTCTTTCAAGCCAGCTCTCTGCTGTGGCCCAGGAGTGCAGTGGAGGATGGCCCAAGTGCTTGTGCCCTGCACCCCATGGGAGACCAGGAGAAGCACCTGGCTCCTGCCATTGGATCACCATGGTGCGCCGGCTATAGCACGCCTGCCGCGGCAGCCATTGGAGGGTGAACCAACGGCAAAGGAAGACCTTTCTCTCTGTCTCTCTCTCTCTCACTGTCCACTCTGCCTGTCAAAAAAAAAAAAAAAAGATATAAGATAAGATCTTTACATGTAATTTTCTACACTAAAATATGCACATATTCCTGTACAATGATTGAAAACATGATGATCAAAACCAAGGAACATAATACGTTCAAATTAAATGTATTGGTTATTAGTACCTAGAAAGTAATCCATAGAAGTGAAATTGACACTTTGAATGGAATGAACATGAAATGTCCTGTGTCCACAGTTGAGGAATTTTTTTTTTTTTTTGACAGAGTTAGACAGTGAGAGAGAGAGAGACAGAGAAAGGTCTTCCTTCCGTTGGTTCACCCCCAAATGGCTGCTATGGCCAGAACTACGCCAATCTGAAGCCAGGAGCCAGATGCTTCCTCCTGGTCTTCTATGCGGTGCAGGGCCCAAGCACTTGGACCATCCTCCACTGCCTTCCCAGGCCACAGCAGAGAGCTGGACTGGAAGAGGAACAACCAGGACTAGAGCCCTGCGCCCATATGGGATGCCGGCGCCGAAGGCAGAGGATTAACCAAGGGAGCCACGGCGCTGGCCCCGGAACAGGTTTTTTTATACATATTTTTTGAACTCTTTACTGTGTTGTTAATCTTATATGTGTAAAGTTAACCTAAAATAGATCTTAGTAAAAAATAAGAATAGAGAGGGAAGAGGAAGAAGGGTGGGAGTAGGTGTGGGAGGGAGTGTATATATGAAATGCATAGTTTGTATGCCTTAAACAAATGGCTTCTAAGAAAAGAAATTAAAATATAGTCATGCAAAAGTAAAAAAAAAGAATGCAAACAAAAAATCAATGCACTGAAGATTTACACATGGATTTAAAATAGAGTAGGAAGTATCATTATGCTTCTAAATCTGTATATATGAAATACAAGCAATTTGTTCATCTTACATAAATAAAAGATACAATTTATGTGTTCTATAAAACAAAATACAAGATTGAAAATTGCAGCTTTCTTGAAATCTTGAAAAGGAAAATGTAAAGATGAGCTATGAACTATAGGGAGAAAACGGTGAAAGGAATATGTGAAGAAGTGCAAGAATACAGACTTAAATAACACTCTAAAACCAAACCAAGGAACTGGTGTCATGGCACAGCAGGTAAAGCCGCTGCCTGCAGTGCTGGCATCAAATATGTGTGCCAGTTTGAGTCCCTGCTGTTCTGCTTCTGATCCAGCTCTTTGCTGTGGCCTGGGAAAGCAGTGGGAGATCGCCCAAGTCCTTGGGCCCCTGTACCAGCATGAGAGACCCAGAAGATGCTCCTGGCTCCTGGCTTCGGATCGGAGTAGCTCCAGCTGTTGCAACCAACTGGGGAGGAAACCAGCAGATGGAAGACCTCTCTCTCTCTCTCTCTCTTCCTCTCTCTCTCTCTCTCTTTCTGTCTCTCTGCCTCTCTTTCTCTCTCTGTATAACTCTGATTTTCAAATAAATAAATCTTAAAAAAAAAACAAGAAAACTACAATCTTGTGCATAATTCACACATAGTCAAACTGCTGATAAGCAAATAAAAATAACTCAACAAATGCTGAAAAGAAAGATATATTACTTTCAAAGGCACATACCCAAATTTTTAGTAGATACAACGGGAATATGTGAGCATAATAATGAAATTTTGAGAAGTGAAGAAAAATAACCAATAAGTTGGAAAATATACTAAAGAATGCCTGAGGAACAACATTAAATAAAGACATCCTAGGATGAGCAAGTATAGAGATACTTCACCAAAAGCAGGACCAGAATACCACACCAGGAGTTCTTCAGCAAAAGCAAGATGACACCGGATGCAAGTTCAGCATTAGAAATAAGCAAATGGCAGCAAAATGCCATCCTGAGTAAGTGTTGGTCATTAGGGGCTGGCGCTGTGCCATAGCCAGTAAGGCTCCTGCCTGTTGTGCTGGCATCCCATATGGGCGCCAGGTCAAGTCCCAGCTGCTCCACTTCCAATCCAGCTCTCTGCTATGGCCTGGGAAAGCAGTAGAAGATGGCCAAGTCCTTGGGCCCCTGCACCCACATGGGAGACTCGGAGGAAGCTCCCAGCTCCTGGCTTCAGATCGGCACAGCCCCAGTTGTTGCAGCCATCTGGGGAGCGAACCAGCAGATGCAAGACCTCTCTCTCTCTCTCTTCCTCTCCTTCTCTTTTTGTGTAACTCTGACTTTCAAGTAAATAAATAATTCTTAAAAAATTATAGTAAATCATTTTGGCTTCAAAATATATAACAAATTAAAACATACCATAATTAACCATAGAAGATGAGTCAGGAGAATCGCAGTTATAAATTCATTCAACTATTTTTAAAGTATTTATACATTGGTAAAATAAAATTAAACATTTTATATTAATGTCAAATATTTCAAGCAAGTATATTGTAATTTCCTTGATGACTCCTGAATTTAGTAAAAAATAAGATGGAACTACAAAAATAACAGAAAGCAAATAGAAAAGTATGAAATTTAATACAAAATGAGACAAGAAAAAGAACGCTGGACTAAATCATGGTAAGATGCATGAGAAAGAAAATGAAAGAGATGAAATAAAATGAAATAATATATCATTTGAAGGTTAAACTAGACACAAGTTTTTATAATAAGAACATTCATATGATTAAATGTAAGACATATAAAAATTAAACTACCAGTAGGAAATAGAGGAGAGAATCTCCAGGATCTAGGGTCAGGTGAAGGGATTTTAGCTATGGCAATGAAAATACAATCCTTAATAGAAAACACTGAAAAAAATAGACTGTATTAAAATTAAAAACACTTTTCGCACTGAAAAATTCTGTCAAGAAGATGAAAGGAAAAGTTAGGCATAGAGAAAATATCGCTAACTAAGTATCAACAAAAGTATTTCTGTCTAGAATATATAAAAACTCCCAAAACTTTACAGTGTCCCAAATAAGAATAACACATTCACACTACTATCTCTACACAGATATTTACAGTGGTTTACTTACAATAGCAAAATACCAGCAAATACTAAATATTCTTGAAAGGGTAAATGTTTAAACAAAATAAAATCACAGCCATATACCTAAATACTTGTTCACATTTTCTTAAAGGAACCAAACATTGCTACAGAGCAACAACCAAGAAGAGTTCACAAGCACTATGCATACAGAGACTTGAAAAGTCAGTCTCGAAAACCTGTTTGATCCCAGGTGTGCAGCAATCTCCACATGACAGAAATATGGACATGAATTCAAACCAGCTTTGTGGTGGACTAGGAGGGAATAAAGTGTGTGATTGAATAAGGATAATATGTAAGAATTCCTTTCTGGGGATAAAGCAGTTGTGTATCTGGATTTTGATGGGAGATACATGCATTTTTATGCAAGGGATAAAAAACGTGGAGAACTATACATACATATGAATAAAAATAAAATGGTGATAACTAAAGAAGAATTTTGTTAGTAGATTTTCTATAATGAAGATTCTTACAAGATCATGTTAACCCCTTATTCAAACCCTTTTAGTCATCTAAATGAAGCAAAAGTGTTTTCAATATTTGGTGACATGGCCTTTCTTGCTAAAAGAAACTGGTAAAATCTTAATTTTGCCCTTACTAATTAAAAGGACTGTTTCCAAAAAATCTTCAAAATACTTCACAGTAGCTGGACATTTTAATAATAATTTTATAAATTACAAGAATATTATTCTTGGTAAATACTGCTTTTGTTATATAATTTAGTTGATATAATGTGTATATATTTAGCATTATCTAGGACTGAAACATTTGGTGCTAAGGATGTGTGAACCATAGGGTTGATTTAAAAATATCCAGCCTATTTCCAGAGTTCAGTTTGTCACATAGATGACTTTCTTCACAAATAAGCTGTAATTTTCTAGTACAATTGTCATATAATTCCAGAATAACATATTTTCCTCTTAGTGCTTATCCAAATGCTACAGTTGGAATTTCTAATGAACTAACAGTTAATGCAATTCAGCCTAAAATAATTTCTATAAACAGAACCATCTTTTCATCATAAATGTGGACAAAAACCCTCCGAATATTTTAACCTTTGAAAATCAAATCCGCTTGTGTAAAATCTCTTCTAGAAACGTTGTTTTCAAATGAAGCATCATAATTCACTTCAGAAGAGTCTAAGCTGAGGCAATGTTTAGTTGCAACAAATTAGTACTAAAAGCTTGACAATCATCATAAACTAAAACGGAGACAGTGGGTGTCTGCCTGGTGCTAAAGACCTTAGTATGAGAGTCACAGCCTATACTGGAGCACTTGGGTGCAAATCTCAATTTTCTCTAGATCTCAGTTGCATGTCATTGTCTACCCTAGGAGGCAGTGGTGATGGCTGTAGTGGTAGGGCCCTTGTCACCCACATGGGAGTTATATATTGAGTTCATAATTCTTTTTATTTTTTTCTGTTGTTGTACATTAAGCAAAAATCATTCAGATATATTAACAATGATCATTCTTAAAAATATTTCAGTCACTTACTAGGTCTTGTAATTTTCCTCTGATTAAGTAGACATTGGAGAATTTTCATGTTTATATATGTATTTATTTATTGTTTATTTAATTAAGGAATTAAAATTCATGAATTTAATATATGCAGATGTGCTTATGATTCTTCACTCTCTACCTCCACCCCATCCATACTCCCCCTTTCTTCCTCCTCCTCTTTCTGTCCCATTTCATTTTTTACAGAGATCGATTTTCAGTTAATTTTGTACTCACAAGATTAAACCTACACTAAGTAGAGAGTTCACAGATTAATATGAAGGGAAAAAAAGAAGTAAAGAACAAAAACAAATAAACAAGAAAAACATTGTTCACATACAGCCAAGACAAGGGCTGTTCGAAAGCATTTCCCCCAAAGTGTGTTTCCCTCCTATGGATTACACTTAAGTACTCTATTACCACAGATCAAACAGACCATATGGTATTTGTCTTTTTGTGATTGGCTTGCTTAAACCAAATCATTATGTGGTTCTGGGGAATGAACCAACTGATGACATGCTCTCTCTGTCTCTCTCCTTCTCCCACTCCAAAAAAAAAAAAAAAAAAAGAGAGAAGGGAAGATAGTGTTATAAAAACCCCAGGTGTGGCAATACTATAATTAATAAATTTAACCATCAGTGTCTCTTTCAGAGAATAATGTATAAATTTGCCTTTATTTGTAATATAATTTTGTAATTCATTAAGTGTAAAGGAAATATTCAGACTGAGAGATAATACTGATTGTTGATGCTTTCAAACATGGAAGTTTACATCAAACAGATGAAGAAAAATAAAGTAATAAAGAAATAAAACAGAAAACTTTCAGTTCAATAACACCTGTATACATAAAATTTTAGTGTAGTTGAAAAAGTAGAATGAACTGCAAAGAATAATGGAAGCAAGGGGTAGCCCCCACACAGAAAGAACTCACAAAAAGAAGGAATTTATTTTCCATTTCTTCGGTTGTGGATTTTGATTGCTCCAATTCTTGAACAGAACTTTTTCCACTGAACATAGTAAAATTTTTAAAAATACGAAAATACAACATAGAAAAACATCTTGCTTCACTTTTAATTTATCATAGGCAAATAGTCTGTAGGTAGGCAAATTAATTTAAGGAAAAATTTGGACAGGTATACTGAGTTTCACAGCGAGACTTACAGTAGTCCAACCGACTTGTTGACCTAGGTCTGTGAAGTAGAGTGTGACGATGGAGGAAGCTGCAACACTTTCAATGGTTATACAGTCCTTCAAAAATGGTCCACCTATCATAAAAACAATTACAGAACATGATTTTGATAGCATTTCAAGGGAAAATTACACAGAATTTCTTAACATGAATCCAGTGGAAGTTAAGAATTAATTTTGCAGAAATATCACAATATGTAATAGATCTTCAAAGTAAAATAAAAGTTAAAAAATCTGTTTAATAGTATATAACTAGCAACATATACACAATGGTCCTCAATGCTAACTAAGCAAAGGTCTGGCTACCATTAGATACTACTACATCTAAATGTGATATTAGGATCTAACTGATAGGATATGGAGTTTTTTAGAAAGTATAATTTTGATAAAGAAGTGTATTCTGTAACTGTTGTGTGAAATGTCATGTAAATATCTATTAGTGTAGTTCAACACTGATGTATCTTTACTGATTTTCCATCTGAATGAACAGTCTATTGGTAAGAGTGAACTGTTGAAGTTACATACTTTTATTGTATTGAAGTCTATCTCACTTTTTAGATCCAATATTTATTGTAATTAGTCTATGTCTCCCTTTAGGTCTAATAGTATTTGCTGTATGTATCTGGGTGGCCTTGTGTTGGGTGCATATATATTTATGATTGTTATATCTTCTTGCTGAGCAAACCTTTGATCAGAATCTAATTTCCTTTTTTTTGTCTTTTTACACTTTATTTAAAGACTTCATTGATATGAGGATAGCTATTCCAGCTCATTTTTGGTGTCCATTTGTTTGGTGATATAAATTAAAACTATTTTATCTCAAAAACAGAGAGGAAAATGAAAGAAATTAAGGAGAGAGTGAGAGAGAGAGAGTGGAAGAAGAAGAAGAAGAAGAGGAGGAGGAGGAGGAGGGGGGAGGAGGAGGAGGAGAGGGAGGAGGAGGAGAGGGAAGAGGAGGAGAGGGAGGAGGAGGAGAGAAGGAAAGAAAGAGAGAGAGAGAGGGAGGGAGGGAATGCAGAAAGGAGAAGAAAGAAAGAAAGAGAAAGAGAGTGTGGGAGGAAGTGAGTGGAGTTATCACTATATTCTTAGAATTAAATCTATGAACCACATTGAATTTGTCTCTTTGTATTTACATCAAGTTAACATGAAAAGAAACAAAGGACCAGATGGTTAAAAAAAAAGCCGAGTCATCTAACCTTTCTATGTCTCAATTTCCAGACCTCCTGAGGATGCAATCAGAATCTACATTTAGTATTCAATATAGCACCTATGACTATACTGTACTTATTAAATGCTAGGCATTAATTCATTATACTTATTGTTACTGCTATCAAAAAAGAAAAGTAAAATGTCTGTGTATCATTCATGTATGATATTTCCTTTTCATCCAGAGACATTTAAAGGTGAAAGCAACAAATATATATATAACAAATATGTGTACATATAAACATTTTGAGTGCATATTTCTAAATCTCAACTTGTTTCAAAATAAGATGAAAAAACACAGTGGACATATACTACATTTGAAAGTGATAATTTGATAAATGTATCTGTAAAAGAAAATGGATGAGCAGGAATGTGGCCCAGTACATGGTTAGGAACACACACACTGCATATCAGTGTGCCTGGGTTCAATTGGGCTCTTCTCCCAGTGGCAGCTCCCAGCTGATACATATGCGAGTAGGCAACAGGTGATGGCTCAGGCAGCTTGGGCTACTGCCACTAATTTGGGTGACCCAGGCTTCCTTCCCAGCTCCTGGCTTTGGCCTGACCTAGTTCCAGCCTTTGAAGGCGTTTGGGGAGTGAATTAGACGAAAACTTATTTTCTCTCTTTCTCAATCTCTCCCCTGTTGATGTATCTTTTTCTCTCAAATGAATAAAATAAATAAATATATGTGAATTTTCAGGTATTTAATGTTAACTGTTTCATAGTTATACACTTAAACTATATTTAAGTAAATTAATATTCATTAAATATTTATGTATATGCAATTTAATAGAAGAATAATTTGGCGTTGACTTGCAATTGCGGATTAAGATAAGAGGAAATACATGGTAGTTGGAATTCACAGAAAGTTCCTGAGATTCCTGTGTAGTTCCTGGGAATCTGAACAAGGTAAGCACCACTATCAGTTTGTATGTGACAGATTTTTTTGTGATAATGGCTGCAATTTTCACTATCCCATATTCACAGCACTTACTCTGTGAGTTAATAGTTTCCAAAGCAGTTGGTGTACATTTCGCCACCTTTCAATATGGGCTTCCTGGATTTTTGCTGTAACTAACATACAGTGAGTAAGGCTCGGGACTAGTTCCAAGCATTGGCCTTAAGAACTCTTGAGTGTTTATGTTCTTTCGTTTAAACTCCTGCTTCCACCCTGTGAGCAAGCATAGGCTCTGGTAAAGGGTGAAAGACTTCTACAGCAAAGAGGTGTCCATTCAGTTGCAGCCATGCCAGGCCAGCTAGTTGCTAACCTTCTAGTAGCTAACTGCTGATGCCCCAGTGAGCTTCATGGAGGTCAGCCCCACATAGACCAGCTCAGGAAAGCACTGAGCTAAGTAAATGCTGACTATTTGACTCATAAAAATCAGTGCTTGCAATTTTATTTGCTTTAAAAGTGTCTTTTCTGGCCAGCGCCACCGCTCAATAGGCTAATCCTCTGCCTTGTGGCTCTGGCACACCGGGTTCTAGTCCCAGTCTGGGCGACGGATTCTGTCCCGGTTGCCCCTCTTCCAGTCCAGCTCTCTGCTGTGGCCAGGGAGTGCCGTGGAGGATGACCCAAGTGCTTGGGCCCTGCACCCCATGGGAGACCAGGAGAAGCACCTGGCTCCTGACATTGGAATAACACGGTGCACTGGCTGCAGGGTGAATCAACTGCAAAAGGAAGACCTTTCTCTCTGTCTCTCTCTCTCTCACTATCCACTCTGCCTGTCAAAAATTTTTTTAAAAAAAGTGTCTTTTGTATAAAGAAACTATGTAAGAATCTAATGTCATATAAGATGATTTCCTCATAGGGAAATCATCCTGATTAACATATTTAGGGAACAAACATAAATACTAAAACCCTACATTCTTTTGTTATTAAATCATTTTTCTATGATAGTAATAATCACAACTGTGATTAATGGGCATACAGAAGATGCCAATCATTATATATATAAATACTTTATTTGTTTATTTTAGAGGTAACATTACAGAGAGAGATGTAGAGAAAGGACTTCCACCTGCTTGTTCACTCCTCAAATGGTCACAATAGCAAGAGATGAGTCCATCTGAAGCCAGGAGCCAGGAGTTTCTTCCAGGTATCCCCTATGGATGCAGAGTCCCAAGAACTCGGGCCATCTTCTGCTGCTCTCCAAGGCTATAAGCAGATAGCTGGATTGTAAGAGAAGAAGCCAGGATGCAAACGGTGCCAGTGTGGGATGCTGGCACCACAGTTAGAGGCTTAGCCTACTACACCACAGTGCCGGCCCACTCATTATACGTTTTATAAATATAATGTGATGTAACACTAAAAATGATTTGTTTCTATTTGGCTCCACCATACGAAAGAAGACCATCTGTATGGGAGATAGAAGATCAAGTTTAAAATCTGAATAAATTTAAATAACCACTTTTTCTGCACCTATCTGAATTTTTCTCTCTGAATTTTTCTCACACATATCAAAGTTTTCTAGAACCTCTACTTCATTCATACTACACCTTACAACACTCAATCATGTAAATAAGTGTGAGGAACAAGTGAGATTTCACATTGAAAGTTGAACTGACTGAAATCTGAATCCCATGTAGTGCCTTTCACCTTGAAGTTACATTTGACTTTGATGCCTATGGCATTCTGAATCTTTTGTATATGAGTCAAGTTCCGAAAAAAATGACCCCTCATTATAATTTTTTCATGGAGGTCAGTACCCATGTGAAAGATATTTATTGAGCCTGACATATACTAAGTCCTGTGGAGGCAAAAGTAAACAAGGCAATGATTTTGCTTCGTGAAACTCTAGTCCGATGGGAAATTCTCTTGAATATTTGAGTAATTTGAGACCATTAGAAAAGTGTGTCTTCCAAGAATGCCACAGAATTCTGTGAAAGGAGCACAATATCTTCAAGAATTTTATGGAAATGTGATATCTGAGAAAGCATAGCCAGAATAGCAGCACAGGCATTAGATAAATACTCAGTTCTTTATTGTTGGGAAAATCGTAGTGACTACAACTCCTTTGTAGATTTGTTGTTAAGGACTTTGAGTTTGTATCTCGCACCTCATGGAGAAATGTGTATTCTACCACAGTGCCCATTCAAAGTCAACATCATGTTGATAAAATATATCAAATCAGAATAATGATTATTCCCTGATCTGATTTTTACACATTTTATTGACAAATTTCCTTGAAAATAGGGTTTAGAATTCTGAAAAAAAATGATGTTTAATGGCGAATGTAATATTTATTATTAAAATTTGTATCTTTTTGCTCCATCTTACTTTACTTATTCTGCTTTATAACAATAAAAATGAAAAAAGGCATTATTCAGTACTTTCCTCCAATATTCAGATAGTGATTATGTGAAAAATATCCCTTAGAGTTCCTCCTCTATAAAAGTGAAGCAATAAATTGTTGGGACAACCAAGTGAGATATGTACCAATATTTCCACACTTACGTGTGAATATATACTAAGTATGCAGTTTTTTATGTTAGAGGAGGGATTTTTCATTAAAAAGATACAGTGAAAATTACTTCTTACCACATTCTAGCTGCAGGCCAATTCGAGAAGGATACCATTTTGGACCTATCAAATAGAAAATAGTATCAATTGTCAGGAAAAGCACAACATTCACAAATCTTATAGTTCCCATTGTAGGACAGATTTGAATTAGAAGTTGGTATATTGGAAGTGTCAGAGTGTCAGACATAATAATTAGCTTTGGCATGGTGCTGGGCAGCAGTTGTTGGTATTAATCTGAAGAATGCTTTGAGATTTTTTTTTTTTTTTTTTTTTTTTGCTTTTTAATGTCAATACAGGTAACATAGGTGCATTCCAGTTTGGGACATGTACTAACTTAAGATTTGTGCACTTTATGGAAGATCCTGTAACATATTCATTTAAAAGTGGAGACCTAGGTTTGGCATTGCGTCACAGTGGGTTAAGCTGCCACTTGGGATGCCCACATCACATATCTGAATTTCTGGGATCAAGTTCCACCTCTGTTTCCAACCTAACTTGTTGCTAACACATGTGGGAGCTAATAGATGGCTGCACAAATAGTCGGTTTCTGCTCATCTATGTGGGAGAACAGGATAGATTCCCGTGCTCCTGACTTTGGCTTGGTCTAGACCCAGGTGTTGCTGGCATTTGAGGAGTGAACCAGCAGATACATTCTGTCTTCTACCTATATCACCCTCCATTTCAAATAAATAAATAATCTTAAAAATAAAATAAAATAAATTGGGAACCTTTGATCTAATGTAAAATGTATCTAATTTTGGTTATTTATGCTATCTGGCAGCTTGCATTCAGTCTGATGCTCAGGACACTAGGCCCCATATCAACTTGATTCCAGGTTCTCATTTCTGACTCCAGCTCCCTGCCAATGAAGACAGTGGAAGGCACCAGGTCATTGCTCAGGTGATTAGGTTCCTGCCATCCACATGGGGCACCTGGATTCAATCCCCCCAGCTGTGGGTTCAGTTCAGCTCCACATAATCGGACATTTGGATAGTGAACCAGTCAATGGGATCTTGCTTGCTCTCATAATTAAATATTTTTAATTACAAAATAAAAGTTTTATTCTCCATCAGGAATAAGGCGCTTTTCCAGTGTATTATGTATCACTCACTTCTAATACTATGAGTGTATAGATCATAGCAGAAAGCTTACTTTAGTATATTCCCTTTACAATATTATTAAGAATAATTAGAATAGTATATAATTCTATCTGCATGGAAAATCAAAGCACCTTCATTATACACTGACCGAGTTAAAAAATTGATTTCTAGTTATCAGAATATAATTTGTTTCCTCTATAATAAATTATATGCCATTATTTTAAAGTCTCTAATAAAAGTAACTTAACCTGATATTCAATGTTAAACAAATTTTCATTATATATAATAAAAATTATCTTCAAAAGACTGTTCTACAATTACCAACCTTGTTTTCAAAACATTACTCTCAAGTGTCAGCAAGAGTGATGATAATGTGATATAGCTTGACAACTTGAAACAATTCTCCATAAATTTATTGCAAGAGGGCAGCTTATGCCTAGAAATTATCATGGAATTACTCATAGGATAATAATTATAGTAAGTTTAAAGCTGTTTAGTATTATTTCTAAGCAAAGCCGAAGAAGAGTATAGTAAATACCAGGACACATCATTTAACTTTATTTTAAAGAAAATGTCCAGATAAAGACATATTTTTATTTACTTATAAAATTGCTATTATGTATAGGCCATTTTTTGCTTCTGAATGTGTGTTAAGATTATTTGTTGAAATCCTTGGGCTCCTGCACCTGCGTGGGAGAAGAAGCTCCTGGCTTCTGGCTTCTGATCGGCGCAGCTCCAGTCGTTGGAGGTCAATTAGGGAGTGAACCAGTGGATGGAAAACTCTCTCTCCCTCTCTCGCTCTCTCTCTCTCTCTGCCTCTCCTCTCTTTGTGTAACTCTGACTTTCAAATAAATAAATAAATCTTTTAAAAAGATTATTTGTTGAAAGTATTTAAAAATAACATTTCTACTCACAGCAAAAATCTGCTGTCAAAGAAGCTAGGATGAAACTGAATGCAACAGAACCCTCTACAGTTTTAATTGAGTTTGTGAACAAACTACAGATATTGGGCAAAATACAACCTTATGAGAAGCCATTTATATTTGACAAAAAAATGATTGGGTAGATATGATGTTTATGCACATGAGCTGTCAGATTAGATTTTAATAATAATCATTTAAGGTATCTTTTCAATAACACTTGTGATGTTTTAAATGGGGTAGATGCCATAGCAAAACTGACTCTATGATTTGAAGCAAAGTAAGCTGTCTGTAAACTATGAGTGAATACTAGTATATTGAGTAGTTTGTTGGTGTGAGGTGGGATTTGACTGGGAAATGTGCAGTAGAAAAAATGGTTTATAAAGCATAAAGGCCATCTTAGCAGTTCTGACTTTTGAAAATCTTGCTTATACCAAGGAAGATGGATACTAGAACACAGCTGATAAATGACTATGTAGTAGTCTGAAGGATCATAGAAACAACTAATACCATAAAAGATATTGACCTTGATCTGAGTACATGGTATCTTATTCTAACAGAGACTTGGACTTCTTTCCTTCGTACTTGGAAATGTTCCTATCACCACATAATAGCATTCTAAATAAATAATAACTTGCTATATTCAAACATACTTATTTAAATAAAGTAATCATCCACAACATACTATTAGGAGAAAAGGACTAAATAATACATAAGGACATGTAAGCATTTATAACACTGTAACTTTATTTTAAAAGATAAAGACTATAGAAATAATGTATGTAAATAAATGAATAGCTGGACCTTAATAAAAAAAAGTATAGTATAGCAAAATAAAGCCTAATATTAAGGATGTGCAGAGTGTAGAGTAATTTAAACTCTTTAAATGGCATTCGCTATATAAAAATGAGCAAAGATACGATACCAAATAGCTGATGAACAAGTATTCATGGCAAATGCCTGAGCAGAAAGAGTTCATCTAAACTTCAGTTCCGCTTTGTCTTATCAAAGAAAATATCAGTAATGATTATGACGTTAATGATATTGATTATATGCTATAATCACAGAGTGCAGATCACAAAAAAATCTTTAGAGGAAACATTTAGTTAAAAAAAAAAAACAACTCATCAGCTTATGAAAGGAACTTGATTTCATCTAAAATAACTTTCTAAAATGACCCAAAAATAGCCACAATTTTCATTGAAAGCCAATGATAAGCATGATAGTTATCATGTACATTTCCAAGGACATCCATGCCCTAATCATGTTCTAAGCTAAACAAATGAACCAAGACTGTAATGTGAGCAAATTAAAGGAACTATATGCATGAGATGAAACAAAGAAATTGATTTTCTGGAAAAGGATAGCAAAAGTCTCATTGTACTTAAACTTAATGAAACAAGATCTAAGTTTTGAATATACTTTTATACTCAAAACTTTAAAAGAAAGATACCAGGTAAGAGGATAATCACAGAAAATGTCAAACATGATTGGTCTTGAAATGTTACTTTTCATGTGATGATTCTGGAACAGTGTGTATGAAAAGAAAAAGAGACTTAGGAGACTATGAAAGCCATTTTATACATAATGGAATCTACACAGGATTATACAAAAGGATAGTCTTAGGGTTAATTAGTACGAAGATGATTTTTGTACACAGTAAGAATTTAATTCAAATTAATAGTAGTTAGTAATTGATTGTCTCTCACAAATATGTGTAATGTGTACATTAAAAGGATAATGGAGCATGGATTCCTATATTTGATGTGAAGGTGAACTGAAAGAAAACTCAGGCTGTATTTCCCTTTCAAAAATTATTCCATATTATTTACTAATTAATACCCCAAAACTTTTCATCAGTTTTAGTCATCTTAATAATATAAATTCAATCATTTGTAGAGATAGATTAGATTATAAAAAATGATTGGAATGATAAGTATACACAAAGATACTTTTAAATCATAGAATATTCATGCTATAAGTAGACTGTATCTGCTAGTATTCATATATTTTATTAATGAAAAAGCAGGATCAAGTATGAAATGATCATTTCTCTAAATTAAACCAATGATGCAATGACCAAGATACTTTAACCACAAATTACTAGCTTTTGTAAAAGTCTATCAATTGTTTTATAATTGTTTTCAATGGGTAAGTGCAAAGGCAAAGATAAAAAATAAGAACGATAATAACTGAAGGACAATACATGTTGCCAATTACATTTATCGCTTATCACAATCTTAACAACTTGAATTTAAAAATCTTACTATATCTTGATAAAAACATTAAGGTATTTAAATTTAGACATTCTGGTAGCAAATGAAAATGGACGAAAAAGTATAGACTTTTAAATCATTTGCTCACTGGCAACTATTCTGTGGAGACTCAATGTGGAGTCTCCAAGAGACTCATTAATGGGTTATCAAATGCAGGATTATTTACCCATATCTTCTTGATTATGTATAAATAGAAATACAGTACAATGTTATACAGTATATTAAATGTCAACTTACGTAAAACTAACTGATGAACTATTATATCATCTGCATGTTAAGATCATCATTATCTATGCAATTAGACAATTAATCAATTTTTTTTAAAAAGATCATGTAGGATCTCTGTCCTTAATGTGCTGTACATTGTGAATTAATACTGTAACTAGTACTCCAACAGTATTATCATTTTGTGTCTCTATGCGAGGGCAAACCGTTGAAATCTTTACGTAATATGTACTAAATTGATCTTCTGTGTATAAAGAGAATTGAAAATGAATCTTGATGTGAACAGAAGGGGAGAGGGAGCGGGAAAGGGGAGGGTAGGGGGAGGGAGAGAAGTTGTGGGGGGGGGGGCATTGTAATCCATAAGCTGTTCTTTGGAAATTTATATTCTTTAAATAAAAGCTTTATATAAAAAAAAGATCATCATTATCTAGAGTTTTACAAAATAATCTAGGACTCAGTATAGCATACAAATAATTGCACAATGTCATTTTTAAGAGGCATTATAATTTAAGAAAGCAAAAATGATTCAAGATTGGAAATAGAAGAAAGAACTTACTGAATAAGAGGAATGTTTGATAAAGCCTATGTAGGTAGGTAACATACAGTTGCATGAAATAGGAAGATGACATGAAAAATATGTGATGGTGATTTTAAAAATTTATTGAATCCTTGATTTGTAATAAATATGTATGATCATGCATTTTAGATATACACAATGAGGTAAACATAATTTTCTGGAAAATACGCCTATTCTCCAAAAATAATAAAAATGCTATATAATAATGTTGGATAATATAATATATATAATAATTATATATATAATAATTTATGGATAATTAGTTCTGTGGGTTTCTATAGTGAACTAAGTAAAAGCCAGAAAGCTTAGTCCAGGAACTAGAAATATAGTTTTACATTTTTTCCTGGGATTTCTACGTTGGAAGAGGGAGCTGAGAAGTAAGAATCTGAGAATGGCTGCTCATAGATTCACAAGGCAAAGCAGACAAAAACTGAACTTCATGCCCAAAGAGAAGTTCTGGTAAAAGTCTAGCTTTTCTGTGTGTAGCCTAATACAAAAACAAATCACATATTGATGAATTCTCACAGGAAATGAAGCCCAGTACTAAAACATCTTAATCCTTTTTTTGGATTAAAATAGCCAATAATCTTCAAATTCAAGTCCTATTGTTTGCAGAAATAGATGTCACTTCTTTGTGGAAAGAGAAGACTTTGCCCAGACTTATAACTACCTCTAAGATTTTTCATGTAAAAAATCCAGGCCTCAATGAAAACCAACCAAACATTCAAAACGAAAAGGCATGACCAAAATCCAAAGGAAAATTAAAAGGTTTTTAAAAACTCCACCAAGAATCCAGATAGTTGTAGTCTTAGACACCCATTTAAAATTATTTATGACTGATATAGAAATAAAGGACAAATTATTTGACTGGAAATACGGAAATCATACAAATTATAGAACTATAAACCAAACTAAGTGAATTGAAAACCCAGAGGATGAGCATAAGAGATCATTTCAGAATTGAGAGGAAAAAAAAAAACACTAGGGGACTGGAAGTTGTAAGAAAATAAGCTGATTAAAGAAAATAGGGATAGACATGCTGAAAAGAGTGATATGGATGTTTGGTACACAATGCAAAATGCTAACATAACTGAAACTGAAAACCTAGAGGAAAAGAAAAAAGTAAAGAATAGTGCAAAAACTGTGTTGAAAAATATGATGGCTGAGAGTGTTTCAAAATACATAATACATATCAAGATACATATTAAAATATTATCAGTAATAAAATTAATTGCTATATAGTGGAAAACAGATATGAGGACATAATTACCCACAAATTTAAAATCAGAAAAGAAGAAAAAATGGCATATTAAAAGAAAATAATAGTACTAAGTATCACAAAAAAGGAATGGCATATAGACATGCAAGAGTTATCAGTAGCAATTTTAAAAGGTATTGGCTCCCTGCACCCGCATGGGAGACCAGGAGAAGCACCTGGCTCCTGGCTTCCAATAAGCGTGGTGCGCTGGCTGCAGCGCGCCGGCCATGGCGGCCATTGGAGGGTGAACCAACGGCAAAGGAAGACCTTTCTCTCTGTCACTCTCTCTCTCTCACTGTCCACTCTGCCTGTCAAAAAAAGAATAAAAAAAGAAAGAAAGAAAGATAAAAAGAAATTATTGGCTAAATAGATTTCCAAAAAAATATGAGCTATACAAAATATCAATAGAGTAAGATATTAATGAGACTGACAGGAATTGCCATCAATAGGCCATTTCTTCTTAAATAACATTTCAAAGATTAATTTTGAATAGAAATTTAATTAAGAAGAAAGATTAGATAATCTAAGCAATATTGAGCAAAAAAAATACATCTGAAGGTGCTTCAAAATGTTCATGGAAAATAAATTTTAAAAATAAGTTTATTTTGATGCAAAACTTTCAAATTCCATATTGCAAATGCATATTCTTTATGGATTTTAATGACTCTAATGTGAATCTGTTTCAAGTTTTGTGGCCCCAAAGTAAACTTATGCTATTTTGAAATATGATAATAGATGAATAATTCTATATGAAATAATGGAATGTCCTTATAATTTGACTACATAAATAATAACAATGACATAATAATAATTGATACACATATTTTAAAAATGCATCACTTGACAGCATTAACCAAAAATGAACATATTTTGAGGATTTAAATCATTATGAATATCTTGCCTTAACTAGTTAGGATGTAGAAATATTGATTATTCAAAGATTTTGATAAAAGTTTTTTTTTTTGTTTGTTTGAACTATTTTAGTAGTAAAATTTCTTACTTCTATCAAGGTAAAATTTTTCTTAACAAAATTTTACTTAACAATTTCCTGTTTTCCTTTTTCTGATAATTAAAGCTATATGAGGGCAACTCTGTTTTTAGCTGGCAAACGAAGTCTCTGGTTCAATGGAAAATAAAATTGTAGCTTAGGAAATGTTCATAAAGAAACATGCTAAGGGGAAGAGAATGACATGATCAAATACTCTGAATATATTGCAGTCTCACATTGGGTACATTGATTTCTTGCTCAGTACTATTGCACTATTTCTAAAAAGTGGAATTCTAAAAACATGCCCCAAATGGTGGAGATAGAAATGTGCCAGGGGATTCCAATACAATCCCATCAAGGTGGCATGTACCAAGGCCATCTCACTAGTCCAAGTGATCAATTTCAGTTCACAATTGATCACACTGATAGGTCAAAGAGTCAAAGGCATCACACAAACCAGACTAGTGTCTGCTAATACTAACTGATAGAATCAAAAAGGGAGAGAACAATATAACATGGGAAACAGGATACACAGCAGACTCATAGAATGGCAGATGTCCTAAATAGCATTCTGGCCTCAGAATCAGCCCTTATGGCATTCAGATCTGGCTGAAGAGCCCATGAGAGTATTTTAGGCATGGAAAGCCAAGACACTCTGGAGAAAAAAAAAAAAAACTAAATGAAAGATCTCTGCGAGTGAGATCCCAGTAGAAAGAACAGGCCATCAAAGAAGAAGATACCTTTCTCTGAAGGGAAGAGAGAACTTCCACTTTGACTATGACCCTGTCGGAATAAGATTGGAGTCAGCAAACTGCAAAGGCTTCCATAGCCTTGGCAACTCATGACTAGAGCCTAGGGAGATTACTGATGCCATAAAGAAGAGTGTCAAATTGTTAAGTCAACAACAGGAGTCACTGTGTACTTACTCTTCATGTGGGATCTCTGTCCTTAATGAGTTGTCCAATGTGAAGCAATGCTAGAACTAATACTGAAACAGTATTTTACACTTTATGTTCTGTGTCAATGCAAACTGATGAAATCTTTACTTAATATATACTAAACTGATCTTCTGTATATAAAGATAATTGAAAATGAATCTTGATGTGAATGGAATGGGAGAGGGAGTGGGAGATGAGAGGTGTGCGAGTGGGAGAGAAGTAATTTGGGGGAGCCATTGTAATCCATAAACTCTACTTTGGAAATTTATATTTACTAAAAGCTTTTTTTAAAAAAGGAGAGAGGAAGATGGTGGTATAACAGCGGGAGGTACTGGGTCATGTGTGAAAAAAAGGGAAGTTAGCAGAGGGGATACAAGCCAGTGTCCTAATCACCAGAAGTTTGCACAGAGTGGCTTAGGAGTCCACCAGAGACTGCTCAGATCTGTACTGGGGGAGGAAAGAGGAGGGAGAGGCGGCAAATGCGCCACAAAGGAGTGACTCAGGGACTGTGTGTGGAGACTGGTGCCTCTGTCCCCAGTGAACCAGGTGAGAAGTCACACGTCCACAGAGCCACAGCCAGTGGTAGGCAGGGAATTTGACGACCTGCACTGCATTTGAAATTCCAAGCAGGAATAAAGAGTAATTGTAGGGCAATGAGTGGAGAGAGTTAGCATGCTACACTCCTTCTGTGTCTCACCCCCTCCCTAAGCTGGGCCTACAGCCGGTGGGGAGAAGCCATATTGATTGTTTACATTTTTGAATTTAAGCAGAGGACCACCATGTCTGCCTCCCGTGCACACATCCATCAATTGTTGGGGCCACCTCACAACACACCCCAATCCAGGAACAAGGACCACAACATTTCAGAATGATTTCCTGCCCACCACAGAAGCTGTACAACAAGGATTAGCCTTAAACAATTAAAACTCTAGCCATTTCATGAACCATTGATAAGCATACCTGGCCCCAGTAGGAGGGGCTTAGTGCACCAAAGCCATAGTACCCACTTCCATCCAGAGGTAAACAGAACTCCAGGAGTCAGGGCTGCATTCTTCCACTTGCAACGTACAGACAAATAGCAGTTCATAACAGAAGGAAATTGATTTAAATAATCAACCAGGAATCAACCAGAAATGCTGAGGAACAAAGGAAAAATTCTAAATAAGAAAGACTTTTTGAATTTGACAGAGGGCCAACACAAATCCTTAATAATTGAGGCTGAAGAAGGAATAGAGGCTATGACAGAAAAATTATTCAGAAAATTAATAGTCACATTACTTAGAAGCAATCAGAAACAAATTTACCATTTAAATGAAAAGCACTCCCAAGAAATTGAGATTTTAAGAGAAGCCAGAATGAAATACTGGAAATGAAGAATTCAATATACCAAATAAAAAATGCAGTAGAAAATCTTAGCAACAGAATAGATGAAACAGAATGAAGAATATCAGAACTAGAATACAAATTTCTGGAAATAACAGTCCGAACAAATATAAGAAGAAATTAGAAAATTAAAAATCACAGTTGGAGAGTTACAATATTCTATCAAACAACCAAACTTATGGATCCTAGGAATTCTGGCAGATGTGGAAAGAGAGAGGGAATTAGAAGGTCTTCTTAATGAAATAGTAAAGGATAATTTCCACAATTTGGAGAAGGAGACATCCAAGTACAAGAAACACACAGAACTCCCAATAAACATGAATGGTAAAGCACTTCACCATGACATATAGTAGCAAATCTCACATCAGTGAAACACAAAGAAAAAATATTAAAGTGTGTACGAAAGAAATGACAAATCACATTTACAGGAAACTCAGTTTAACTCACCCCAGACTTCTCATTACAAACCCCACAGGCAAATGACAATGGTGAGATATGTTCCTAGTCCTAAGAGAAAAAACTGTCATCCCAGAATACTGTACCCTGTGAAACGCTCATTTATTAATGGAGAAATAAGGATCTTCCACAAAAAGCATAAATTGAAAGAATTTGTAACTACTCACTCAGCCCTACAAAATATGCTCAAGGATGTGCTACACACAAAAATGCAGAAACAGGAACATCCCCACAAAAGAAAATGAACACAGAAAGTGACAAAGCAGAAGTATAAATGAAATCCAAAATACATAAACAGAACTATATAACAAAATATGGCAAGGCAAAGTTGGTACTTGACAATAGTCACACTGAATGTAAATGGTCTCAGCTCCCCAGTTAAAAGATACATACTGGCTGAATGGATAAAGCATCTATGTGCTGCCTCCAAGAAACACACCCTACCAACAAAGACACATGCAATCTGAAAGTGAAAAGGATGGAAAAGATCATCCATGCTAAAAGAAACCAAAAAAAAAAAAAAAACAGCTTTTGAGACCATCTTAATATTAGATAAAATAGCCTTTAACACAAAAACTATTAAAAGAAGGACACTGTATAATGATTAAAGGATCAATTTAAGAAGAAATTGTTACTATCGTAAATGTATATGCCCCTAATTACATGGTACCTGGCTATTTGAAAGAATTAAGGGGTTTAAAGGGAGATATAGACTCAATTACAATAGTAATGGAGCACTTCAATACTCCACTTTCACGAGTGGACAGATCAACCAAACAGAAAATTAACAAGGAAACAACAGAGTTGTTTGACACCATAGACTGATGAGACCTATTAAATATCTACAAAGCTTTCTAGCTTGCAGCCACAGAGTACACTTTTTTTTCCTTCTAAAATGCATGGAACTTTCTCTAAGATTGACCATATGCTAGATAAGTGAGTCTCACCAAATTAAAAAAAATAAAATTTTATCATGCATTTACTCAGACCACAATGCAATGAAGCTAAAAATCAACAATTTAAGAATCTCTGCATCATATGCAAACACATGAAGAATGAACCACATGTTTCTGAATGAACAATGGGTCATAGAAGAAATCAAAAGAGAAATAGAAATCAAAAAATTATGGAAACAAATGAAGATGGCAATAAAAGATACCAAAATTTGTGAGATACAGCAAAAGCAGTGTTAAGAGAAAAAATCATAGTAATTGGTGCCTACAGCAAGAAGCTGGAAACACATCAAATAAATGAATTATCTATGCACCTCAAGGATCTAGAAAAACAATAGCAAACCAAACCAAAATTAGTAGAAGAAAAGAAATAATAAAATTAGAGAAGAAATCAACAAAATTAACACAAAAATAATACAAAAGATCAGTAAAATGAAGAGGTTTTTTTTTTTGAAAACATAAACAAAATTGACACACCATTGGCCCAACTAACAAAAAAAAAAGAGAGAGAAGAACCAAATCAATGAAATTAGAGATTCTCCAAAGCAGTTATAATCATAACTGCCTGATATTTGTTGCAAACAGCTAGAAAGACAAATAAAACAAAATAGAAATCCTAGATCAATTCAAGCTTCTGCAATCAATTAATATTTGACCAAGGAGCCAAAATCAATCTATGGACCAAGAATAGATTCTTCAACAGTTATGGGAAAAATGGATTTCCACATGTAACAGTATGAAGCAAGACCACTGCTTTACACAATACACAAAAATCCACTCAACATGGATGAAAAGCACTTTAAATAACATTCTGACCTCAGAATAAGCCCCTAAGTCATTCATATGTGGCTGAAAAGCCCATGAAAGCAATTCCAGCGTGGAAAGCCAAGGCACTGTGGCAAAAAATAAGCTACATGTAGGATCTTTGTGAATGAGATCCTGGTGGAAGGAAGGAGTGTCAAAGAAGAATGTACTTTTCTATGAAAGGAGGAGAGAAATTCCGCACTGCTTATGGCCTTGTCTAAATACTAACAGAGTTTGTGGTCACAAAAGTTTTTCATAGCATTGGCAGCTCATGGCAAGAGCCTCAGGTGATCACTGATGTCATAAAAAAGAATGTTAATTACTAAATTAACAACAGAAATCACTGCTCACTTACTCCCCATGTAGGACCTCTGTTCTTAATGAGTTGTACTATGAGAATTAACTACAAAACTTGTTCTCAAACAATACTTTTTTACATTGTGTGTCTGTGTGTGCACAAATTGTTGAAATCATTGCTTAGTATAGAGTTGGGCTTCTGTATATGAAAGTTAATTAATAATTAATCTTAATGAAAAAATGATGAGAGAGGGAGTAGGTGGTGGGACAGCAATGGGGTTAGGAGGGTGGGTATGGAGGGGAAAATGACTATAATCCTAAAGTCGTACCTATGAAAATTGTATTCATTAAATAAAAATTTTAAAAAAAGACATGAACAAAAGGTCAGGTCCATGAGTTCCTTTCCATTTTCATAAGAATATTAAATACTATCTAAAATCCATAATGTGCTAAAAATACTAGATGTTAATTTCATATTTGTGACTCATTACAAATGATTCAATCATTACAGTATTTCATTATAACTGAATTCACTATTTTTATGTGATCATTTTTTGAAATCTACAAATACCACCTATATAAACAGTCAAGCCAAAATTAAATCACAAATGTTAGTAAGATATTTAATGATTTAATATGAAACGTGTGATTGTGTTTATGTATCTAAAAACAGATTTGTTTCTTTAATAAAAGCTAATAGGTTTAACACTCAAACAAGCACAATCAGCATACATAATTTAGCTGATCTTGAAAAGAAAATGTATCTTTATGGGAGTCTGCTAATACACAGTGCTCAAATAGGAATATGGTGCTAAAACACTGCATAATCATCAAATGCAGAGAGGGTTTCTGTAGGAAAATAAATAAGTTATTCCAAAAATGGAAAATGTTCAAATCCTGGAAACACTTATAATTGTAATATAAAGAGAGGAAGAAAAGAAGGAGCAAAGAGCAATGAGTCCATATCCCAATATGACTCAAGGAACAAAACAGGAATTATGGGGGCAGGACAAAGAATACTCAGAGAGAAAAAAAAATGGTTATGGTATCCTCACTTGTTAAAGTTTATGACCATTAGTTTGCTTACTTAACTATTTACTGTAATCAAAGGAACCAGGATGGAATAGCATGCTGATGTTCTCATTCTTCCTAGACAACATTAGCTGCCCAAGTCGCCTAGACTATGCACTAGTTCAGTGATACCTTTTCCAATTTTGCTTTGTACAACCATTAATCAGGACTGATTTGTCAACTCTCCATGCCTTCTCAGACTTCTCCAATATACTTTATGGCACCCGTTCTCTGTCATCTGCAAAATCTCACTAATCATCTAATTCCACTTCAAAAATCCCTTCATTGTCCTACTTTAATATAAAATTACTGTTCATCTTCAACTATTTTTTCTTTATGACAAACTCTCTTTACTGTGTGCCAAAGAGCATATTAATAGCCATTTTGCTCTTAACTATTGCTCCCAAAGATTTGCTCAGCATTGTCTTTGTGGAATGAGCCTCACCAGAGAATACTGCCTATTATTTCTTATTTGTCGCTATCTTTCATAGATTATCTTTCCATCTTAAACCACTGATGATGTTAGCCCAAAATATCCTCTCCACCTTGCTTATTTTTTCTTCACGGTGATTTTAAAATTTCTTGAACTTCTTTTACTTTAAAACCTTGAATATTCAAATTTAAATACCAGCCCTGACAATGGTAGTCATTTGGGGAGAGAAGCAGCAGCAAATGGAAGTTTCTCTCTCTGTCTATCTGTCTCTGTCTCTCTCTCTCTCTCTTTCTCTCTATCTCTGAGTGTGTGTGTGTGCGTATATGTGTGTATAACTGCAACATATAAATTAATGAATATTAAACCAGAAATAAATAATGTTTTGAACAATATTACACATTGTAGTTTACAGTACATATTCTATGACACAATGGGATAAATTTGAAATGTGTTTTTTTTTTCTCAAAATACCATCTTAATTTGTTTTCACCTCTTTATATTATTCTGGTAGCTAATACACACTTTAGATTTTTGTGTTTTGTTACTTTGTAAAACCTGAAGATCAGTAAGATTTTGAAATATAGCATGCAATATTTAAAAATAGTATATGTAACATTTATCTTTCAAATGTTTGAAATAATTTGAAAGTAGAGATAATTTTTCAAAAATGAGGAAGTCACCATTTAATTAAGGTAATTAAGATTAAACTGTTTCCTTATAAAAGACAATGATAGCTATCAGTAAATCCTTAAGACTCGATAGGGCCAGTAAAACTAACTGTACCACTGTGATCTTTTTACATATTCTATTCCATAACTTCCCATTTCATAAAGTTCTCTACGTGCTGCTTAACCTAACTTTCTTATTTACTAGGGACAGCGTCACAATCATGGAAGCA
The DNA here is from genome assembly GCA_949820135.1 of Sylvilagus floridanus. Classification (NCBI taxonomy): domain Eukaryota; kingdom Metazoa; phylum Chordata; class Mammalia; order Lagomorpha; family Leporidae; genus Sylvilagus; species Sylvilagus floridanus. Next base: position 106,555,285 of record OX463238.1, on the reverse strand, counting down.
GAGAATTCCTTGCTCTAAAATTTAAAGAATCCACCAAATGGGATGTATGACTACTACTTGATACAATTTATAAAAAAGTCATTTTATAATAAGTGATAGAAATTTGTTTTATACATAAACTATCCTGTTTCATTTTCTCATGTTCACAAAATACAAATTATATGTGTACTATATGGTCTTTATTTCTTTAAATGGAATAATTGTTTTACACCAATCTACTATTAAAATATATTTTCAAATGTCTTTTCACTTATTACTACAAGCTAAACTTTCTAAGTCAAATTATTAGATAGAATTGATCTAAGAGATACGAAAGCCAGCAATTCAATTACCAGCTTAATTAAATTCTTGTTTTACCCTAAAACTGGGGAAACTCTTAAAAGAAATATATTTATAGTAGAAATAAATTGGATATACTTAAATAAATACTAGGGTAATATAATCCACATAGATTATATGCTTAGATATACATTTCATGTTTGAAAAACTCAGTGCTTTAAAAATTCAATGGTTTATAAAATATTGCTACAAGTATATGGATAATTTAATACTATGCCAAAAGTTAGAAAACGATTGTATGGCAGATAATCACCTTCTCTAATTTTCTCCTTATACCTTACTATTTTATATTCTGGATCTCTTCAGCATATACATGTCCTGCATGCCTCCATGGCGAGGTATGATAACTAAGCTTCTTCAAGAATTTGAAGCTAGGGAAGCGTATTTTAAGGAGGTGGTTTGCTTCCATATGTGCTTTTAGTTCCTATCAGAAATTCTATGTAGATTTTCTCTGAAATACTTTTAAATATTAAGTTCCTTAACTGTTTGGATTTAGTTCTGTATTCATCCCTTGTGAATATTGAGTCTGTCATATCAGGGTATTTTAGCAAATGGCACAGTTTCCACTTCCACTGAAATAGTCTTTATGCTGGATGTAACGAATATATACAGAAAGAACTCAGTAAATATTCTATATCTCCAGAGCACAGTAAAACAACAGCTCTGTTTCACTCTCAAATTTCAAGACTTTTTTTTTTTTTTTACAAAAGATGCACTACTTAGCCACATCCAGATATATTTACAATGTTGCCAAGCAAAAGCCTTGGAATATAAACACTGCATCTGTGATTATTTTACCATTTACTATATATGGGTGAAATGGCCATTTTTCCATTTAAATATTGTTTATAGCTATTGTCTAAATTTCCACTAATGTAGGGTATTTTTGCTCTTCATTTGTTAAACTTCTTATTTGGTAAAGTTTTAAATGTTTACTATAACGCAAATTTAAAATATGTTATTGCAAATCTGAAAAGAAGACAGAAAGAAAGGGAGAAGGAAGGAGTGTGATAGGGAGAGAGCATGGGAGAGGGAGAGGATATTATTATGTCCTTACAATTATATCTACAAATCACATTGAAAACTAATTTCAAATTAAAATTTAACAATTAAAAACAAATCATATGCATCTCAATGCAAATGGTGGGAGTCATATTACTATGCTGTGTCCATGCAGGTACAGCAGTTGTTTAAAGGGACTACTCCAGTGGTTTATAAAGGGTTAGGCTAGACTTGGGTGGGGCTGTAAGTACATAGGAAATCTCTGCACTTTCTGCTCAACATTATCTACCAAGAGCTTGAGAAGCCAAAGAAATCTAAAACAAAAAATAAAATCAGAGCATCATGATATCATATTTCAACACATACTTGTGAGCGTTTGTAACCAAAACAACATAATATTGGCACAAAAAATACTTAGACTAATAGAAAAAATAGATTCCAGAAATGAATCTACACATCCACAATCAACTGGTCCATAACAAAGGAAACAAAAGTGTACCTGGGAAAAAGCACATTTTCTCCAATACAGGGCACTGTGAAAAATATTTTTTCAAAAAATGACCTAAATGAAAGATCTCTGCGAGTGAGATCCCAGTGGAAAGAACAGGTCTTCAAAGAAGGAGGTACCTTTCTCTAAAGGGAGGAGAGAACTTACACTTTGACTATGACCTTGTCTAAATATGGTCAGAGTCCATGAACTCAAAAGGCTTCTATAGCCTTGGCAACTCATAACTAGAGCCTAGGGTGATTACTGATGCCATAAACAAGAGTGTCAATTTGTTAAGTCAACAAGAGGAGTCACTGTGCACTTACTCCTCATGTAGGATCTCTGTCCTTAATGTGCTGTACATTGCGATTTAATGCTATAACTATTACTCCAACTGTATTTTTCACTTCGTGTATCTACGTGGGTGCAAACTGATGAAATCTTTACTTAATATATACTAAACTGATCTTCTGTATATAAAGATAATTGAAAATGAATCTTGATGTGAATGGAAGGGGAGAGGGAGTAGGAGAGGGGAGGGTTGCCGGTAGGAGGGAAGTTATGGGGTGGGGGGAAGCCATTGTAATCCATAAGCTGTAATTTGGAATTTTACATTCATTAAATAGAAGTTAAAAAAAGAAAAATAATTTTCATATGACAAGCATTGATGTTTGACTCACTTCCTAACCCCCCCCACCAAAATTAACTCAAAAATGGGTCAAAGATATAAATGTCAAACATGACAAATTTGAAAAAAAAAAAAAAAAACTAGAAGAAAACGTGGGGAAATACATTGGATATTAACTTACAAAACAATATTTTGGATAACCTTTCCAAAGACCTAGAAACAAATCTAAAAATGACTACTGGGACCATGCTAAATTAAGAAGCCTCAGTACATCAGGGGGAGCAAACAACAGAGTAGAGAGACAACACACAAATGGAAGAGAGTATTTGCAAATTGTTTATTCAACAAAGAATCTATAGAGTATTTATAAGGAACTCAATTCAATACGAGAAATCAAAAAAAAGCAATTCATAAGTGGGAAAGATCTGAATATGTGAGGACTTTCTAAGAACTGCTAGGATTCAAAAAAAAAAAAGAGAAAAAGAGAGAAAGGGAGGGAGACAGGGAGACAGGAAGGAAAGAAGGGAGGGAGGGAGACAGGAAGGAGGGAAGAAAAGAAAAAAAAAACTATCAATATCACTAGCCCTCAGGGAAATGCAAATCAAAATCACAGTGAGAAATCACCTCTCTCCAATGTTGGTGAGGCTATAGAGAAAATATTAATATACTAGTGTGGGAATAAAAACTACTTTTGCCATTATGGAGAAAAGTATGGAGTTCCATTAAGAAACAAAAAATAGATCTACCATATGAGAGAGCTATCTCAATTTTGTGCAGATATCTAAGGCAAATAAAATGCACCTATGAAAAAAGATACTTGCATTCCCACGTACACTGCAGCATTATTCACAGACGTCAGGATATGGAATCAAGCTGAGTGTCTATGAGTGAATGAAAGGATAGAGAACGTGATGTGCAGACACAGTCACACACTATCCAGTCACAAAAAGCAAATGAATTCCTGACACTTACAGCAAGACAAAACTGGCAGTCATTCTGTTAAGTTAAATGCATGACATATAGAAAGCAAACAGACATCAGGCCGGCACCGTGGCTCAACAGGCTAATCCTCCGCCTTGTGGCGGCAGCACACCGGGTTCTAGTCCCGGTCGGGGCGCCAGATTCTGTCCGGGTTGCCCCTCTTCCAGGCCAGCTCTCTGCTGTGGCCCCGGAGTGCAGTGGAGGATGGCCCAAGTGCTTGGGCCCTGCACCCCATGGGAGACCAGGAAAAGCACCTGACACCTGGCTCCTGCCATCGGATGAGCGCGTTGCGCTGGCTGTAGCACGCCTGCCTCGGCAGCCATTGGAGGGTGAACCAACGGCAAAGGAAGACCTTTCTCTCTGTCTCTCTCTCTCTCTCACTGTCCACTCTGCCTGCCAAAAAATAAAAAAGAAAAGAAAAAAAAAAAGAAAGCAAACAGACATACAGAACTGTTTAAAATATTTATCTGAATGTAGAATAATGGTTACTAGAGGCTTGGAAGGGCGGGGAATAAAAAGGAGTGGAACATTGAATAATGGTGCCAAAACAGAGTTAGATAAAATTAACAAGTCCTGGGACTTACAACACAGTGGAGTGACTATAGTTCATTATAATGTTATATAAAGAACTGGAAAAAATGGGCTAGCATGTTCCAAACACTAAGAAAAGTTCAGCAAATGGAAATCCTCACGGCCTGAAATCACCATTTTACACCATATTTATGTGCTGCAACATTGCAGTGTACCCATAAAAATGCACAAGTATTGCTTGTAAATAAAAATTGTTTAAAGAGTTTTCTAAAGATAAAAAATAAATACCTGCTTCAAATATACCAAATATAAACACTTCCAAGTAAATCACAAAAGAAATTTTACTCATAAAGTGAATTTAACTCAATAAAATTAAACAACATAATTTAAATGGATGGTATATAGATTAATTATGTGGCAGAAATCCAACCATTGCAAATTCTTACAGTAAAAAATTTTGTCTGAAATTTCCCTTAAATATGAAGAAATAATTTGTATCAATTAATGTCTTTGATGCATAGGAAGTCTCATCTTTGAATAAAAGAAAGTTTAAATATAAATTAGAAATACATTCATGAAAATTTTTAAAGAGTATTTTAGATTTAACTTTCAACTAGGGAGTTAGAAATGAGAAAATATTATCATTAATATATCTGGGTTAATGAGTATAAAAATACTAATTTCATATGCCCATCTCATAATTTTAAACTTATTTTTACAGCAAAATGAAATTATTTAATATAAATTCTAATGTACACAAAAACTTACATGCTTTGTGAAATTTTTGCTTGACATCATGAATAGTAGATGCCTGTGTCACCTGAAATCACAAGAAAAGTGTTAATTTGTTTTTGCATATTTGTTTAAGAAGAAAAACGCTTTAAAATGCTTACTTTTTACATTTGTAGGCTCAGTGTGATTTTTAGATACAAATCTAAGAAAATAATTTATTAGAAAGTAATAATTCTTTTGCTTCCCTTTTTACATACTACAATTTTCACTAACATGAACATTACAATCAAGAATAATATAACTTCATAAATGGATTTGTGTATATAGCAGTAATTGTGTTATTAGGTGAGTTCATCCAAATTTTGTCTCTAATATATATTTTTTTAATTTCTTCTACCCAATGTATTTCATTCTGTTTTCAAACTTCTTACTTTCAATTAATATGACTTAAAACACAAGAAAGTAGAAAATTTCTAACAAAGGTGTTGATACTATAAAACTGAGTTATAGTATATAAATACTATAAATAATAATAAATATATTACTATAGCAATATACACAATAGTAAGAAATATTTGCAGCACAATATTAGACAAAATGATATATAAGTGTTCTAGTTAATGTTACTAAAACTCTCAAATAAAAGCATTAAGTTTCAATAACATATATTTGAAGTTTTTTTTAGATTCTTATAATGGTTTGACCAAATATTTGCTCCTAATCTATTAAATTTTTTCTGAATCAGAGAAGAGTAAAACGACTTTCATGCACCTAAACAAGCAGTTTATTTAGTATAATAGCTTCATCAAAGCATCTGCAGCCCCTCCCCACCTCTTTTTTATTATTTTTTTCTTTCTTTAAAGGCAGAATTAGAGAGAGGAAGAGACAGAGATCTTACATCCCCTGTTTTACTCCACAAATGTCCACAATGGCTGAGGCTGGGCCAGCCCTAGCCGGGAGCTTAAAACTCCATAAGAGTCTCCTACATGGGTGGCAGGCGCCCATCTACACAGGCCATGTTCTGCTACTTTGCCAGACACTTGAAATCAGAACTCAGTTGGAAGTGGGACAGCCATGACTCCAGTTGGTTGTAATGACTTGACCTGCTGAGTTAGAAATGCCAGGCCCTATCACAGTATGTCTTTTTTTTTTAAATTTTCTGACTTTTGTTTCTATCAACATTGCATTTGAATTTTGCCAAACCACTTAGTTCCCTCATTGCCTTATGAAAAACTCAAACATCCTTCCAAAATCATTTTTAAGATTACTCAAGATTCAATCATATGGACATGCAACATATCAATATAATAATTTAAATTTAAACTTGACAAGTTTCTGCCTATTACATAGCAAATTAGAAAATTGGGGGGGGCGGAGCCAAGATGGCGGAATACTGAGGACGCACACTAACAGTCCGCAAAAAGATAGTTTAACAAAAGAGTTACTGTAGCCTCAGGAAAAGTCTCAGAAAGAAACTGCAGAGGAAATTCTTCTGGATCCAGTGAATGAGACACAGAGGACCTAGGGGAAAGTAAGTTTGCCCATGGCGAACCATGCCGCAGTGGGCCGGGAGCCGCCAGCAGGACAGAGCCGGGCGGGATGGAGCCAGGCGGAACGGAGCCACACAGGACAAAGCCGCCGTAGGAACAGAGCAGAGCAGCAAAATCGGCGCACCGGCGCTAGACGGGAGGTGAGACAAAGATCCCGAGACACTGGTGGGGGGACGCAGACCCCATGGGTGAAAGTGCACAAATAAGAGGAACCCACACGGACACTAGCCTCTCTGTTCACTCACCTTACAAAGGCGAACTAGATAAACAGCAGTAAAAAGGTGTGCGCCCGCCAGCCCGCGACTGAGGCAGGCGGAACCAAAAACCCGAGGCTGTATAAATCTGAGGGGGAGCCTGAAACCGGGAACTTACCGTGCACACAACCTCCATTACCTTGACAACCCGGTGAAAGAGTGTGGAAAAAATGCCAAACAAAAGTAGATACCGAGGTAACAAGAGCAAGGAAGACACTATTATGACCACAAATGAAAAAGACACCCCAAGTCAAGATTATGAAGATGATGAGATAGAAGAAATGCAAGAAGCAGATCTCAAAAAATTGATAAGAACGTTAAGAAGTTCTCAAAAAAAAATTCTTGAACTGCAGAAATCTTTAATGGATAAGATAGAAAAACTCTCTCGCGAGAATGAAATATTAAGGAGGAACCAAAACGAAACGAAACAGCTAGTAGAACAAGAAGCTATGATAGTCACAAAAAATCTTAATGAATTGAAGAATTCAATAGATCAATTGACAAGCACTCTTGAGAGCCTTAAAACCAAAATGGGTGAGGCAGAAGAGAGAATATTGGACTTAGAAGACAGAGCACAGGAAAATATACAGTCAAACCAAAGACAAGAAGAGGAAATTAGAAATCTAAAAAATATCATTGGGAATCTACAGGATATTATTAAAAAACCCAACGTTCGGGTTCTAGGAATCCCTGAAGGCATGGAGAGGGAGAAAGGATTAGAAGGCCTTTTTAGTGAGATAATAGCAGAAAATTTTCCAGGTTTGGAGAAGGACAGAGAAATCCTAGTACATGAAGCTCATAGAACCCCTAATAAACGTGACCAAAAGAGATCCTCACCACGACATGTTGTAATTAAACTCACCACTGTGACACAAAAAGAAAAGATTCTAAAATGCGCAAGAGAGAAACGTCAGATTACTCTCAGAGGATCTCCAATTAGACTCACAACTGACTTCTCATCAGAAACCCTGCAAGCTAGGAGGGAATGGTGAGAAATAGCCCAAGTATTAAGAGAGAAAAACTGTCAGCCTAGAATACTATATCCTGCAAAAATCTCATTTGTGAATGAAGGTGAAATAAGGACCTTTCACAGCAAACAGAAACTGAGAGAATTTGTTGCCACTCGTCCAGCCCTACAAAAGATGCTTAAAGATGTGCTACACACAGAAACACAGAAACACGGTCGTCAACTTGAAAGAAGCTAAAGGAAGGAAACCTCGCAACAAAAGATCATACGAAACTCAAAGCATATATAAGAAACTATATTTGGCAAATGGCAGGGCAAAGTTACTATGTATCAATAGTCACAATAAACGTGAACGGTTTGAATTGCCCAGTCAAAAGAAACCAATTGGAAGACTGGGTTAAGAAACACATCTTTCTAACACATCTTTCTAACAAAGATCCATACTGATTGAAAGTGAAAGGCAGGAAAAAACTATACCATGCCAGCAGAAACGAAAAAAAAGCGGGGTAGCCATCTTAATATCGGATAATATAAATTTTACCACAAAAACTATTAGAAGAGACAATGAGGGACACTATATAATGATTAAGGGATCCATCCAACAAGAAGATATAACGATTATCAATGTATATGCACCTAATTACAGGGCACTAGTTTATTTAAAAGACTTGTTAAGGGACTTAAAAGGAGAATTAGACCCCAATACAATAGTACTGGGGGACTTCAATACTCCACTCTCAGAGATAGACAGATCACCAAGACAGAGGATCAACAAGGAGACAAAATTTAAATGACACTATAGCCCAAATGGACCTAACAGATATCTACAGAACTTTTCATCCTACAGATAAACAATTTACATTTTTCTCAGCAGTACATGGAACCTTCTCTAGGATAGACCACATACTAGGCCATAAAGCAAGTCTCAGAAAATTCAAAAGAATTAGAATCATACGATGAAGCTTCTCAGACCATGAGGGAGTGAAGTTGGAAATTATCAACTCAGGAATCTCTAGAGCATATGCAAACACATGGAGACTGAACAACATGCTCCTGAATGAACGATGGGTCATAGAACAAATTAAGAGCTAAATCAAAACTTTCCTGGAAGTAAATGAGGATAACAGCACATCATACCAAAATCTATGGGATACAGCAAAAGCAGTATTAAGAGGAAAGTTTATATCAATAGGTGCCTACATCAATAAATTGGAAAGACACCAAATAGATGAGCTTTCAGCTCATCTCAAGGATCTAGAAAATCGGCAGCAAACCAGACCCAAAGCAAGTAGGAGAAGAGAAATAATTAAAATCAGAGAAGAAATCAACAGGATTGAATCCAAAAAAACATTACAAAAATCAGCCCAACGAGGAGCTGGTTTTTTGAAAAAATAAACAAAACTGACACCCCATTGTTCCAGCTAACAAAACAAAGAACGGAAAAGACCCAAATCAATAAAATCAGAGATGAAAAAGGAAATGTAACAACAGACACCACAGAAATCAAAAGAATCATCAGACATTACTACACAAACAACCTACATAAATTGAACCAGGAAGACACAGAAAACGTAAATAGACCCATAACAGAGACAGAAATTGAAACAGTAATAAAGGCCCTCCCAACAAAGAAAAGCCCAGGACCAGATGGTTTCACTGCTGAATTCTACCAGACATTTAAAGAAGAACTAACTCCAATCCTTCTCAAACTATTCAGAAGAAACAAAAAGAGGGAATCCTCCCAAATTCTTTCTATGAAGCCAGTATCACTTTAATTCCTAAGCCAGAAAAAGATGCAGCATTGAAAGAGAATTACAGACCAATATCCCTCATGAACATAGATGCAAAAATCCTCAATAAAATTCTGGCCAATAGAATGCAAGAACATATCAGAAAGATCATCCACCCAGACCAAGTGGGATTTATCCCTGGTATGCAGGGATGGTTCAATGTTTGCAAAACAATCAATGTGATACACCACCTTAACAGGCTGCAGAAGAAAAACCATATGATTATCTCAATTGACACGGAGAAGGCATTTGACAAAATACAACACACTTTCATGATGAAAACCCTAAGCAAACTGGGTATAGAAGGCACATTCCTCAAAATAATTTAAGCAATTTATGAAAAACCCACGGCCAACATCCTATTGAATGGGGAAAAGCTGGAAGCATTTCCACTGAGATCAGGTACCAGACAGGGATGACCACTCTCACCACTGTTATTCAATATAGTTCTGGAAGTCTTAGCCAGAGCTGTTAGGCAAGAAAAAGAAATTAAAGGGATACAAATTGGGAAGGAAGAACTCAAACTATCCCTCTTTGCAGATGATATGATTCTTTATTTAGGGGATCCAAAGAACTCTACAAAGAGACTATTGGAACTCATAGAAGAGTTTGGCAAAGTAGCAGGATATAAAATCAATGCACAAAAATCAACAGTTTTTGTATACACAAGCAATGCCATGGCAGAGGAAGAACTTCTAAGATCAATCCATTCACAATAGCTACAAAAACAATCAAATACCTTGGAATAAATTTAACCAAGGACGTTAAAGAACTCTACGATGAAAATTACAAAACCTTAAAGAAAAAAAATAGAAGAGGATACCAAAAAATGGCAAAATCTTCCATGCTCATGGATTGGAAGAATCAATATCATCAAAATGTCCATTCTGCCAAAAGCTATTTACAGATTCAACGCAATACCAATCAAGATACCGAGGACATTCTTCTCAGATCTGGAAAAAATGATGCTGAGATTCGTATGGAAGCACAGGAGACCTCGAATAGCTAAAGCAATCCTGTACAACAAAAACAAAGCCCGAGGCATCACAACACCAGATTTCAGGACATATTATAGGGCAGTAGTTATCAAAACAGTATGGTACTGGTACAGAAACAGATGGATAGACCAATGGAACAGAATAGAAACACCGGAAATCAATCCAAACATCTACAGCCAACTTATATTCGATCAAGGATCCAAAACTAATCCCTGGAGTAAAGACAGTCTATTTAATAAATGGTGCTGGGAAAACTGGATTTGCACGTGCAGAATCATGAAGCAAGACCACTACCTTTCACCTAACACAAAAATCCATTCAACGTGGATTAAAAACTTAAACCTACGACCCAACACCATCCAATTATTAGAGAGCACTGGAGAAACCCTGCAAGATATAGGTACTGGCAAAGACTTCTTGGAAAAAACCCCAGAAGCACAGGCAGTCAAAGCCAAAATTAACTACTGGGATTGCATCAAACTCAGAAATTTCTATACTTCAAAAGAAACAGTCAGCAAAGTGAATAGGAAACCGACAGAACGGGAAAAAAATATTTGCAAAGTATGCAACAGATAAAGGGTTGATAACCAGAATCTACAAAGAAATCAACAAATGCCACAACATCAAAACAGACAACCCACTTAAGAGATGGGCCAAGGACCTCAATAGACATTTTTCCAAAGAGGAAATACAAATGGCCATCAGACACATGAAAAAATGTTCAAGATCACTAGCCATCAGGGAAATGCAAATCAAAACCACAATGAGGTTTCACCTTACCCCGGTGAGAATGGCTCACATTCAGAAATCTACCAACAATAGATGCTGGAGAGGATATGGGGAAAAAGGGACACTAACCCACCTCTAGTGGGAATGCAAACTGGTTAAACCACTATTGAAGTCAGTCTGGAGATTCCTCAGAAACCTGAATATAACCCTACCATTCAAACCAGCCATCCCACTCCTTGGAATTTACCCAAAGGAAGCCAAATTGGCAAACAAAAAAGCCGTCTGCACACTAATGTTTATTGAAGCTCAATTCACAATAGCTGAGACCTGGAACCAACCCAAATGCCCATCAACAGTAGACTAGTTAAAGAAATTATGGGGTGAGCGGCAAGATGGCGGAATAGGAAGGAAGCACATCGATAGTCTGGGGAGAGACAGATTAATAAAAGTGGAGATACTGCAGGTTCAAGGAAGAGTAGGGGAAGAAACAGCAGAGGAAACCCTTCCGGAACTGGAGATTCACAGTGGACATGCGTGGAGAGCGTGGGAGCCCGCAGTTTGGGACACCAGCAACAGATTCAACACACCAGCACTGGAACGCGAGGTGAGCAGAACTTCAATAGCCCAAGAGGAAGCGGAAAAGGGAGTCTAGAGCAAACAAGGCTTGAAACCCTGCGGGGAAAAGTTCACCAGGCTAACTAGAAGAGAGAGAGAGAGAGGGAAAAAAAAAGTGACCCATACGGACACGAGCTTCTCTCTCTCCGCTCACCTCTCAGGGGTGAGCAAGACAAAGAGCAGGCGCCATTTTGGAATACGTCATAAGCAGGGCGACCTCGGGTCGGGCACCGGCCCCGAGCCTAGCAGAAAAACCTGACTCTGGGTGGGAGGGGTGAAATAACCAGATTAGAACCTAATGAATGTGTGGTGCTAATGAACTGAGACTGTGAAAAAAGAGACGGTGGGGGAGAGAACCCACGGAAATCACGAATTCATGTGAGTACTCTCCAGAGACACTACAGTTCAGTAGCCTTGGCAGCCCAGTGGGAGACTACAGGAGAATCTCAGCCCACATAAAGGGCCGCAAAGATTCCTTCTCTGGTCCTTGGGAAAGAGCTTCCGATCTCTGGCTCCTGTGGGTATATCATTCGCCTGCTAACCACCGCCAATTCCATTCAGCTGTGTGGAATTACCTCCCTTTTGAACCAAAAAAAAAAAAAAGTAACAGAGAGAGATTTACCACGCCTAACCTGGGAGTGTCTCCTTTGACACACCCTCAACCCTGAGGAACCCAACAGAGCTCTCAGGCCACACCCATCTCAAGCCTCTAAGGCTCCATCAAAAGCAGACAGTCCACTTAATCTAGAGTCATAGTATAACAAGAAAAAAACACCACAGTGAAGAAACCAATATGCCAAACAAGAAACGCAAAAACCGAGGTAATAAGAACAAGGAAGACACTATGGCATCCCCAAATGAAAAAGACACCCCAATTCAAGATTACAAAGATGATGAGATTGAAGAAATGCAAGAAGCAGATCTCAAAAAATTGATAAGAACACTAAGAAGTACTCAAAAACAAATTCTTGAACTACAGAAATCCTTAATGGACAAGGTAGAAAATCTCTCTCGTGAAAATGAAATATTAAGGAGAAATCAAGCTGAAATGAAACAACTAGTAGAACATGAAACTGTGATAGTGATGAGAAATCATAATGAAGTGAAGAATTCAATAGATCAAATGAAAAACACATTAGAGAGCCTTACAAACAGAATGGGTGAGGCAGAAGAGAGAATATCGGACTTAGAAGACAGAGCACAGGAAACTATACAGTCAAACCAAAGACAAGAAGAGGAAATTAGAAATCTAAAAAATATTGTTGGGAATCTACAGGATACTATTAAAAAACCCAACATTCGAGTTCTAGGAGTTCCTGAAGGCATGGAGAGGGAGAAAGGATTAGAAGGCCTTTTTCGTGAGATAATAGCAGAAAATTTCCCAGTTTTGGAGAAGGACAGAGACATCCTAGTACAGGAAGCTCATAGAACCCCTAGTAAACATGACCAAAAGAGGTCCTCACCACGACACGTTGTAATTAACCTCACCACAGTGAAAAAGAAAGAAAAGATCCTAAAATGCGCAAGAGAGAAACGTCAAATTACACTCAGTGGATCTCCAATTAGACTCACGGCAGACTTCTCATCAGAAACCCTACAAGCTAGAAGGGAATGGCAAGACATAGCCCAGGTACTTAGAGAGAAAAACTGCCAGCCCAGAATATTATATCCTGCCAAGCTCTCATTTGTGAATGAAGGTGAAATAAGGACCTTTCATAACAAACAAAAATTGAAAGAATTTGTTGCCACTCGTCCTGCCCTGCAAAAGATACTTAAAGATGTGTTACACACAGAAACACAGAAACACGGCCATCAACATGAAAGAAGATAAACGAAGGGAACCTCACAGCAAAAGATCACAGGGAATTCAAAGCATACATTTGGATAAAGAAATTATGGGACATGTACTCTATAGAATACTATACAGCAGTCAAAAACAATGAAATCCGGTCATTTGCAATAAGATGGAGGAATCTGGAAAACATCATTCTGCGTGAATTAAGCCAGTCCCAAAGGGACAAATATCATATGTTCTCCCTGATCGGTGACAACTAATTGAGCACCAAAGGGGAAACCTATTGAAGTGAAATGGACACTATGAGAAACAGTAACTTGATCAGCTCTTGTGCTGACTGTTGTTGTACAATGTAATACTTTATCCATTTTAGTAATTTTTTTATTCTAGTACTATTGGTTGAACTCTGTAATTAACAAACAATTATCCTTAGGTGTTTAAATTTAACTGAAAAGTGATCCCTGTGAAATATAAGAGTGGAAATAAGAGAGGGAGGAGATGTACAATTTGGGACATGCTCAATCGGAACTGCCCCAAATGATGGAGTTAGAATTGTGCCAGGGGATTCCAATACAATCCCATCAAGGTGGCATGTACCAAGGCCATCTCACTAGTCCAAGTGATCAATTTCAGTTCACAATTGATCACACTGATAGGTCTAAGAGTCAAAGGGATGACACAAACAAGACTAGTGTCTGCTAATAATAACTGATAGAATCAAAAAGGGAGAGAATGACCCAACATGGGAAGCGAGATACACAGCAGACTCATAGAATGGCAGATGTCCTAAATAGCACTCTGGCCTCAGAATCAGCCCTTAAGGCATTCAGATCTGGCTCAAGAGCCCATGAGAATATTCTAGGCATGGAAAGCCAAGACACTCTGGAAAAAAACAACACCTAAATGAAAGATCTCTGTGAGTGAGATCCCAGTGGAACGAATGGGGCCATCAAAGAAGAAGATACCTTTCTCTGAAGGGAGGAGAGAACCTCCACTTTGACTATGACCCTGTTGGAATAAGATTGAAGTCAGCGAAGCTTAAGGCTTCCATAGCCTTGGCAACTCATGACTAGAGCCTAGGGAGATTACTGATGCCATAAACAAGAGTGGCAAATTGTTAAATCAACTTCAGGAGTCACTGTGTACTTACGTCTCATGTGGGATCTGTCCTTAATGTGTTGTCCAATGTGAAGTAATGCTATAACTAGCACTGAAACAGTATTTTACACTTTGTGTTTCTGTGTGGGTGCAAACTGATGAAATCTTTACTTAGTATATACTGAATCAATCTTCTGTATATAGATAATTAAAAATGAAAAAAAATCTTGGTGTTAAATTGGAAATTGCCTAGAAAATTAATCAATTTTTTTTAAAAAATATATCATATAACATCTCTGTCCTTAATGTGCTATACATTGTGAATTAATACTATAACTAGTACTCCAACAGTATTTTTCACTTTGTGTTGCTATGTGAGGGCAAACTGTTGAAATCTTTACTTAATATATAGTAAACTGATCTTCTGTATATAAAGAGAATTGAAAATGAATCTTGATGTGAAGCAAGGGGAGAGGGAGTGGGAAAGGGGATGGTTGCGGGTGGGGGGGAAGTTATGGGGGGGAAGCCATTGTAATCTATAAGCTGTATTTTGGAAATTTATATTCTTTAAATAAAAGCGTTATAAAAAAAAGAAATTATGGGACATGTACTCTATAGAATACTATACAGCAGTCAAAAACAATGAAACCTGCTCATTTGCAACCAAATGGAGGAATCTGGAAAACATCATGCTGAGTGAACTAAGCCAGTTCCAAAGAGACAAATATCATTTGTTTTCCCTGATTGGTGACGACTATCTGAGCACCAAAGGGGAAACCTGTTGAAGTGAAATGAACTCTATGAGAAACTATGACTGGATAAAATCTTGTCTAGACGGTTGATATACAATGCAAATCTTTTCCCATTTTAGTATTTCTTGATGTTGTTTGCTTTTGTTCTAGTATTATTGGTTGTACTCTGCAATTAACACACAATTATTCCTAGGTGTTTAAATTTCAACTGAAAAGTAATCCCTGTTAATTATGAGAGAGGGAAAAAGAAAGGGAGGATATGTACACATCAGACTCATAGAATGGCAGATATCCTAATAAATCATTCTGGACTTAGAATCAGCCCTTAAGGCATTAGTATCTGGCTCAAGAACCCATGAGAGTATTTTAGGCTTGGAAAGCCAAGACACTCTGAAAAAAAAAAAAAAGAAGAAGAAGATATAAATGAAAGATCTCTGCGAGTAAGATCCCAGTGGAAGGAACAGGGCCACCAAAGAAGGAGGTACCTTTCTCCGAAGGGAGGAGAGAACCTCCACTTTGACTATGACCCTGTCGGAATAAGATCGAAGTCGACGAATCCTAAAGGCTTCCATAGCCTCAGCATCTCATGACTATAGCCTAGGGAGATTACTGACACCATAAACAAGAGTGTCAAATTGTCAAATCAACAACAGTAGTCACTGTGTACTTACGGCCCATGTGGGATCTGTCCTTAGTATGTTGTCCAATATGAAGTAATGCTGTAACTAGTACTGAAACAGTATTTGTACACCTTGTGTCTTGTGTGGGTGCAAACTGATGAAATCTTTACTTAGTATATACTGAATCGATCTTCTGTATATAAAGATAATTGAAAATGATTTAAAAAATTGGAAGTTGCATAAAAAATCAATTTAAAAAAAAATCATGTAGGATCTCTGTCCTTAATGTGCTGTACAATGTGATTTAATGCTATAACTAGTACTCAAAGAGTATATTTCACTATGTGTTGCTATGTGAGGGCAAATGGTTTAAAATCTTTACTTAACACATACTAACCTATCTCCTGTACACAAAGAATTGAAAATGAATCTTGATGTGAATGAAAGGGGAGAGGGAGTGGGTAAGGGGGGAGGGTACCGTGGGGGAGGGAAGGTATGGGTGGGGAAGCTATTGTAATGCACAAGTTATACCTTGGAAATTTATATTCTAAATAAAAGTAAAAAAAGAAATATTGCTTAAAATATAATACAAAAGTCAAAAGGGCTGAAAAGTAGAATAGAAAAATTAAAAGATACAATGGCAATTCTGAGAATATGAGGTAAATGCAATGGGTTGTACATATTTTCCAGAAATAAAAAAATATCTGAATCCTTGACTTTAAAAGTTTTCCTGAATCCCAAATACAATTTTTTGCACAAGTAAATTGTTGACTAAAATTATACAGACACACACATTGAGTGCTAAAAAATAAGAAAATTTGTGATATCAACTTCATTTAATAGAAATTAAAATTAATTGGTTAAAATAAATCTGTCAGACTTAAGACGTATAAGATCATGTAGTATGTTTTCTGTTATTGGAATGTTTCACTTCATACAGTGATCTTCATATCTATTAAGTCAAAAATACATGTTTCTATTTTCATATATGAACATGAAAAATATCTGGCTTTTGAACAATATAAAATGTTTCCTTATCTTTTGCATTAACACATTTGTTTAGTACCAATTATGTATTAATCTTTAAAATTAACAGTAGAATATAAGTTAACTTTCCATTGTTACAAAATGGAAGTTTTAAAAATGCATCTGTGTAACTAAGTATAAAATACAATTACCATTATTGCCAGTGAATTTTTGATTAATTTTATTTATGAGTCCATCCCTGACATTATTGATTTTGTTTACTCCTGTGTATATTTATATTTAGATGATAGACACACACATGAACACAAACAAGTATTTTTCAAAATTGGAGATGAACAAATTTAATTGATGCAGAAATTATTGAAAATCATGCATTGCTTTTTCATATTATTCATTTTCCACAAGCTTTTTTGAAAATCATGTATGCATGCATGTGCACATACAAGATAGTAAAATATACATAAACTAATTTATATAATGCAAATTATATATAAACTGCATATATAAATTACATATATAAATTGATTTATGCAAAATAATTCACATATAAAGTAAACTAAATTATGTGAAATGATCAGTTTTGAATATGTAATTTTATCATCTATAGTTTTTTATCTTTGGCTTTCAAGTGGTTTCTCCTTTATCATCTGTTAAAAATATGTAGATTGGTGCCAGATGTCAGTGTTTATGTTGGTTTTCAAGATTAATATTTAGGTGACAATATCAATTCCAAGTCAAAACACAGGAAGGACCTGTGATATAGGTACAAATTATGGAATACTATTAGTTTTTCAATAGATTTTATTTTAGAGGTTTTCTGGTTCATAGTCATGGTCAAAAGAAAGAAGACAATCTGAAAAAGCCTATAAACAATATGACTAAGAGTATGACATTTTGGAAAAGACTGCATTAAGAAGACAGAATAGGGGCCAGCATTGTGGCATAGTGGGTAAAGCTGTGACCTGCAGAGACCATATGGGCTCTGGTTCAAGACCAGCTGCTCCACTTCTGATCCAGCTTCGTGCTAAAGTGCCTGGAAAAGAGTGGAGGATGGCCCAAGTGCTTGGGCAACTGCACACATGTGGGAAATCTGGAAGAAGCTCCCAAATCCTAGCTTCAGCCTGGTCCAACCCTGGTCATTGAGGCCATGACTGAACAGTAGATGAAAATCTCCCTTCTTCTTTTCTTCTTCTTCTTCTTCTTCTTCTTCTTCTTCTTCTTCTTCTTCTTCTTCTTCTGTATAACTCTGACTTTCAAATAAATAAATGAATGAATAAATCTTTTTTTTCAAAGAAGATATTATAAAAATTAGTGGAAGAGGGAAATAAGATGATGAACACGTAAGAGCGAAGGGAGGCCGGCGCCGCGGCTCAATAGGCTAATCCTCCGCCTTGGCACAGGAACACTGGATTCTGTCTCGGTTGCCCCTCTTCCAGGCCAGCTCTCTGCTGTGGCCCGGGAGTGCAGTGGAGGATGGCCCAGGTGCTTGGGCCCTGCACCCCGTGGGAGACCAGTAGAAGCACATGGCTCCTGCCATCTGATCAGCGCAGCGTGCTGGCCACAGCGCGCTGGCCGCGGCAGCCATTGGAGGGTGAATCAATGGCAAAAAGTAAGACCTTTCTCTCTGTTTCTCTCTCTCACTATATAACTCTGCCTCCCCCCCCCCCCAAAAAAAAAGTGAAGGGAATTATTCAGGCAGTAAAAATAATATTTGTGATACTATATTGATGGATACATGTTAATAAAATTGTGTTGAAACTCAGAATGTGTAACACCAATTGATGATTATAATGAGGCAATACATCAGCAAGTGTAATAAATGTACCCTTGTGGAGGGAAATTTTGATATTGAGTTAGGCCATACGTGTGTTACAAAAAAGGCATATGCGAAATCATTGTGCCTTCTGCACATTGTGGCTATGAATCTGAAACATGTGATATGACTGTCCAATGAAATGTGAGAAGAAGTTATGCGTTTAGCATCCAAGTAGAAGCTTTAAGACTCAGAATTTTGTTCACCTTCTCTCTGTTCACTACATTTGGAAATTGATGACAATAATGACAAGTGCTGCTCAATGATTTGTTTCCAGAACAAAGAGGTCAACATCAAGTGACAATTCTTCCATATTGTTATAATTATGTAAGAAAGCATTAAATGCTTGTATTATATATTATTGGTAATTTGAAATCATTACCTAGCTTAGGCTGAAATGTACTGTTATTCATCTAATATTTTATATTATATATATTATAAATTAGTAGCGTTTTTAGATGACTAGGTCAAATCTATTGATATGAATGATCTCATACCTTAAAGTCTTGATAGAAGCCGGTTTAAATATATTTTGAAACCTCAGCAATCACCTCAAAATTAAAGTGACAGTCATATATATATCTGTGTGTGTGTGCACTCATGCATTTGTGTGCACATGTGGATGTGTATATATATATATATATATATATATATATATAACCTATTTCAAGATTTGTGTGACACTTTTTAAGATAGGGAGAATGTAAAATGAGTTTCAAGCACAAATAATTAGAGAGGAAAATTAACTGTGGAGAGCCCATGTTATTAATGAATCATTTGACATCAAACCACAGAGATAGAGCTTACAATTATTTCTGCATCATTGGTTCACTGCCCTCAGAAATGCTACCTCATAATGCCAGTCACCGAGAGTGATTGCTTTACTTTTCAAATTCAATTCTGTATGTTGCATGTTTTCAGAAAAATGGGTGGAGGGAAGGGTAAAATGGGAGTGGTAGATGTGGTGCAGGAAAACTTATTGAGCATTTACTGTGTACCAGGCACTAATTCAGCCTTTGTACAAATAGACTCATGCTCAACATAAGGAATCTTGTAAAGAACGTAGTATGGGTTTGCTTTGAAATAAGAAAAAAAATTAAATCACAAAATATGAATATTGTCCAAAAGGTACACAGTGAATAAATTAACTAGACTTAAAACACCTTAAATTAGTATTTTAGACATATTACATTATTTTCATAAGGTGTGACATACATAGAGCATTACTTAAGTTATCGGAATTATTTTCCAAGAACAGCCTAAGAAGATATTATGTTTTTAGAATGCCAGAAATACTGATTGAAAAATAAAAGCATAAGTAAATTATGACTCTTTTTTATTATTGCAATACTAATAGGATATCCTATTTGACTTTTCTCCACATTTCTACATGAAGCATATTATTTTAGCAACCTACAGCTCAATATTGTGACTGCCTTATGGTTTGTGTTCTTATCATCTCAAGAATTTTAAAATCCACATAAAAATAACTCTTAAGATAAAAGGGGTTTATCAAGAATTCTAGAGTGAGAGATGTTTGAATGTTGGCATCTGCAAAAGAGATATAGCATATCATCATAAGTCCTGATTGAATTAAACTCAGATTTTTAACAGGTTTTTATTAAATGAGCTTCATGAGAAGCAGGAAATAAATATTCAGTGGCACAAAGATCAGTATTGACAAATAAAAGACTCATTTAGACAACCAGTAATTCATCATACTTTCGGCTACAAAAATTTACTAATTACATTAGTGTTTTATTTTTAAAAAGCCAATAATTATAGTCAGAAACCCCTAAACATAAAGTAATATAAAATGTTGATTACAGGGACATTAAAAATATGGAATGGCATTAAAAATAAGAAAATTGGGAACATTGAAAATTCAGTTTACAAAAGCGACAGGTAATAATTCACTCTTTTCAAAAAATGATTTGAGAATAATGAGTTTATAAGAAAGTGGAAGTAAAATATTTCTTGATTTAGGTCTATGGTCAGTTCTCACATACAGTATCTGTGATCTAGATTAAGTAGGTGGCTCAAAATAACTGCATAAATGAAATTAAGTTCTGATATGGAAACAAGTGCGTGTGACATTCATTGGCCTTTTGTGGCCACAGACTTGTGAGCTCAGGTTACTCATTTAACTACCAGCAGATCAACAGGGATTGAAAATTATGTGTTGACTGTCAGTTAAAAAATCCAATAATAAACTACACTAATGACGTGGAGCCTAAGTGTTTGCATTTTTGCAGCTTTTCAGTATATAACACATTCATCTTGACCATCATTTCTAACTCTCCAGAGCAGTCAAAAAGCAATGGACCTTCAGTTAAAGCCTGGAAGGTCAAGGATGTAGGTCATTTATGGGAG
This sequence comes from Sylvilagus floridanus, assembly GCA_949820135.1. Classification (NCBI taxonomy): domain Eukaryota; kingdom Metazoa; phylum Chordata; class Mammalia; order Lagomorpha; family Leporidae; genus Sylvilagus; species Sylvilagus floridanus. The sequence goes on along the minus strand of OX463238.1, from coordinate 106,534,244 downwards.
ATAATTTATACTTTAAGAGACTGCCGTTCACTGTTAGCAATATCCCCATGAGGATCTTTCATTGTGCTAGGACTGTATAACAGGAAAAGATTTCCAAAGCTATTCTCAGTCTTTTCAACAGAAAAGAAAACTTTCATTCCCTCGGCACCTTATTTATACTTCTATTTCAACTTGTGTAACATTATCTGGAATTGGATAATTTTCATGGGATCTTTTTCATTGTAATGTTACAAATCTCTAATTGGAAAATGAAATTTTTGGTTTGGTTTAATTTGATTTTCATGTTGGTGTCCACATTGTCTATTACAGTATCCAGCACCTGGGAGATGCTAAAAGTATGTCGAAATAACAAAGGTAGAAAGAAAAGAGAGAAGGAGGCATGATGAGATGAAGACTGGAAGAGAAAGAATCAATATTCCAGGATTACTCCCTTCAAAATTCTCTTATAGGTACTTGATAATCAACTGGATGTATTTAGAGTTAATGTTATTGATAAATAGATAAATAGCTTTCAATGAAACCTTGTGTTCTTAATCAATAGCTATGCAAATATCAGTTTTCACAGAAGATTGTAGGATGCTTGGAATTCCATTAAGGTCTCCCTTGTTCCTTGCGTGATCTCACACACTGAAGCCATTAGCAGAAAGCTGAAATAGAACGCAGTCTGCACTTGAACCCAGTTGCTCCTCTATGGGATGTGGTGAAGTCGTAACTGCTGATCCAAGAGCCTGTGGGTGAATATGTCATGAACGTAAAACCAGAGCACATCATATCCACGTTCTTCCTGGATCTCATTCTCATTATTGTTCTTTTGTTAGACAAGGCAAAATATAACTCTCAATGGTTTCTGTTGTAAAAATAGACTAATAGAGCTTAGAGCTAAAATGATAAATGAATAAATCCTGTTTTCTTTGCAAATTTTCTTTTTAATTAGAACAAATCAGGCCATATGCTGCGAAAAAGAGAAATGCTAATAATTATGGAAGAAAAATAAGAAAATCATATTATGCTGTTAAAGGAAATTTTTGTTATTATTATTATTATTATTATTAGATCAAGATCCAGTGAAGACAGTTAAAAAGCTGGAATACATGCTTAAAATATAAATAAGCCTTAGATAAAATTTCTGGTCTAGGAAGTCAGCAGTGAAGTGGTTGTTTCAGCCCTGGTATTAAGGGCATTTTTTAAAATATTATTTAGGTTGTGCATATTTAATATATTTCATATAAACAGATTTAGGAACATAGTGTCACTCTTCCCTCCCCTCTTTCCTGCCCATGTTCAAATTCATCCTCCTGCTCCATCTTGCATTCCCACTCATAATTTTTACAAATTTCTATTTTCAATATACTTAATAATCATATAATTAACCCAACTCTAATAAAAGTTTAATAAATTGTATGAAAACAAAAACAAATAAACAAACCAAAAAAAAAAAAAACCCACATTTACTCAATGGTAGAGACAAGGTCTATAAACAATCATCAAATCTTAAAAAGCATATTATAATCTAATACATTCCTTTTCAGGTATTCTATTAGTTATTACGAATCAAGGAAAAGATGATATCTGTCTTTTTGCGACTGGCTTATTTCACTAAGTATAATGGTTTCCAGTTGCATCCATCTTGTTGCAGAAGACAGAATCTAATATTTTTAACAGCTGAGTAGTACTCCATAGTGTGTGTGTGTGTGTATATATATATATATATATATATATATAATTTGCTTATTCATCAACAGTTGATGGACATCTGTGTTGATTCCATATCTTAGCTACTCCTTACAGAAAAACTTACTCAAAATGGAACAAAATAACATCAAATTATTAGAGAATTTTGGGGAAACTCTGTAAAATATTGGTATAGGCAAAGACTTATTGGAAAAGACCCCAGAAAGACAGGTGATCAAAGCCAAAATTTTCAAGTGGGATTATATCAAGTTGAGAAGCTTCTGTACTTTAAAAGGAACATTCAGCAAAGTGAAGAGGCAACTGACAGAATGGGAAAAAATATTTGCAAACTATACAACTGATAAAGGGTTAACATCCAGAATCTATAAAGAAATCTAGAAATTCAACATCAACAAAACAACCAACCCAGTTAAGAAATGTGCAAAGGACTTGAGCAAGCATTGTTTAGGAGAGGAAATTCAAATGGCCAACAGACACCAGAAAATGCTCAGGATCATTAGCAATCAGAGAAATGCAAATCAAAACCACAATGAGGTTTCACTTCATTCCAGTTAGAATGGATTACACACAGAAATCAACAAATGAAAAATGCTGGCAAGGTTGTGAGGAAAAGGTACGCTGGTCCACTGTTAGTGAGAATGCAAACTGCTTCAGTCATTGTGGAAGACAGTATGGCGGTACCTCAGAAATCTAAATATAGACCTATCATATAATCCAGCCATCTTACTCCTGAAATTTTACCCAAGCCAAAAGCAATCAGCATATGAAAGAGTACCCCCATGTTCATTGCAGCACAGTTTGTAGTATCTAAGATATGAAATCAACCCAGAATACTTCTTCTGTAGTGAACCAGAGAATGAAAATATTTTCTCTTCTCCTCTCTTCCCCCTCTTCTCTCCTTTCCTCTCCTCCCCCTCACCCCTCCTCTCCCTCTCCCTCTACCATCCTCTTCCCTTCCCTCCTCTCCTCTCTCTCTCCCCTCCTCTTCCACTCCTTCTCCTCTCCCTCTCCTTTCTTCTCCCTCCTCTCTTCTCTTCCCCTCTCCTTGCCTCTCTCCTCCTCTCTTCTCCTCCCCTCTCCTTGCCTCTCTCCTCCTCTCTTTTCCTCCTCTCTCTTTCCTCTCCCCTCCTCTCCTCTCCCTCCCCTCCCCCTCCCTCTCCTCTCCTCTCCTCTTCATTTCTCATTCTTTCAAATAAAAATAAAAATCAATGTATATAGATATGCACATATTTATTGAACAATAACACCTAAGGTACTTGATGTATTTGAATCATGACAACATTGGAAAGTTGATGTTATGTCATCTAACTCAGTGCTTCTCAAACCAATTTCGATGAAGTATAATTTTCTCAATTTCTGTTTTTAGAAAGATTGATTTATTTATTAGAAAGGCAGAGTTACTACTCTTTCAAGTGGCTGTGATAGTTTAAAAATGCTCACCCTTAGATAAAGAATACAATGGATATTTGAACCAACTGTTAGTGGATGATTAATATCTTGGCTTGTAGGTTAAAATTGTCATGTAAAGGACTTGTCATCAAACTTGAACCACATGAATTGGGCAGATCATGATAGAAGAAGAGTTAAGCAAGGCAGAAGATTTAAACCTCAAAATCAAAGAATGGAAATGTGTCCTAGGAATCAGCATTTCCTTAACTTTTCTAAGCTTTGATGGATATGAATTAGCTAGCAGAGTGCCAAGCAAAATATATGTAGCTTCAAAGTGCATGCTATTTAGCTTGTACTTCTTTATAGCTCAGTAAATTCTAAAAGTATTCTTTTTCAGACTAAGTAGAACCAAGTACAATAGAAGGCACTAAGCATGACCTTAGTCTGTTGCTGTTAATTTCTCTTACAAAAACAATATCATGAGCAAAAGCACAAATTCATTCTTTTTCATATTTGTAAATTTGAACTGCTAGGAATCCTGAAGCAAACAACCTTAAATGAACAAAGATTATTTTTTCCTATGTTCATGTCATTATTATGAAATAATTTATCAAATTCCAAAATAGAAAGAAAACAAAAAATCCAGTTCTACTGAGAAATCAGAGGTTGGGACATAGTATGTTGTATATCCTAGAGTGTTGACTGTGCACTGAGGGATAAAAGGAATCCAAAGTTAATACCCTATTTAGCCTGTGAATTTCTAGGAAACTTTGCCACTTGACATGCAAATGCCACGACTCTCTTAGCTACATGTGAGTTTCCTAAACTAAATCCTCATCTCTAAAAATGACGATTTTCTGAAAGTTCATTTTTTTGCAATTTAATTAACACCTGGAAATGTAAAAAATCCCTGTCTTGACATCAAATAAAATCTCAAAAACAAACACTTTAAATGTATGAAGGAAATAATTATCAACAGATTAGTTTCTCATCACTTTAAGGTGCAAATCCCTGGCGTATTTAATTTCCCTTTCATCCGTTGCCTTGTTTGCCCTGATTTAATTATGCCTTTGTAAATCTCGAATTTTTGATAGTGAGTTATATCAGTAACTTCTGGATGAAAATTTTATTTTTTATTTGTCTTATTCATGTTTGATATTTTTAAAAAATCCCAAAACTTTACTGAAATACTAAGCGAATTATACCATTCACAAAATTGATATGTCAATGTCTGCTTTACATAGTTCATATTCATCATTTATATAAAACCCCAGTGAAACATAGAAAGCCATATGGTTTAAGTAGCATAGAAATGGTTTTGGACCCTTAATGGCTATTAGTGAGCAGAATAAACTTGTAAAAGTTCTAATGTTTACTTTCCACATGTAAATGAAACTTAACTTGCCAAATAATAGACCACTTAGAGTGAAATAGTCACTAAATATGAACATATATATGTATAATGTTTTTGCAATTAAAAGAAGCAGCAATTTCATCTACTTTCCTCTTACCTAGAAACCTAATATACCATGGCTACATGGAACAAGTTATTTAACGTAACTTTTGCAAGAACAATACATAACTTATTAAGCATTACTGGAAAGCAAAATAAATGAAAAAACATACCCTTTCATTAAAAATAACAGTTTTTCCATAAGTGTATTTGCAAGCTGATGAAAAATTTGAAATATTTGGAGTATTATACATGCATTTGTATGTCTAAAATGTACATGTATGCTCATGATTTAAGTTTCTCACCAAGGAATTATGTTATCTTTCCTTAATGACATATCTCTAAAGATGAATATATGTGGATAGCTTATTAATGTGACATTCTTTTTAGTAACTTGAAGACTGTAGTTTTATAATGAGTAAACTTTTTATAAAGTGTGATAGTCATACTTTAAAATAATTAAACCAGGTCAAACAACATTTTTACATTACCACCAGATTTATCATATTCAGCAAGTATTATCATGACCAACATCTGTGGCTTTAACTCTCTTTTCTGCAAACCTATTAAAACTCTATAACTTTCTTACACAGAGAAGAACTTGAAAAGAAATGCCTAATTTATTTATCATGTAGGGTAAGAAGCTGAACACTGGAAATTTCACTTAAGGACAATGGAATAAAATAACTCGCATCCATACCATTTTATGAATTATTTTGTAATAACATAAGTTACAGTGAACATTTCCTGAAACAGATATAAAGGATCTGCACTGTTGATCTTAAAATTAAATGTAATAAGAATGTATTTAGTACAGTCTCTCAACACTTACTCAAATCATAAATAATCCTCAGGACACACAAGAGAAATTTACGGAAACAGATAAAACTCACCTTATCCACAATACATATCTGTGTTCTTGTTTGAGCATCAAGAATTTCGATCTCAAAGTGAGCAGTCTTTGCATGTTTGACTGCTGGAGTTGGTCTCAGAGGGCCTGCTGAAAGTATGAATTGAGACAAAGAGTGAAAATTTCTCATGTCATTCTTCAGTATGGACCGGGTAACTCCTTGGAGAAATAATTGTCTCTTGCGTTCTGAAGCAAGGGACCTGTGCCTTTTGAACATTGTGCAAACTAACAGGAGAAGCTGTCATGTCAACAGGAGACGTTTGCAGTATGTCCCCTCCTCACCAGTTAAATACTGCTGGCGAAGGCCTCAGAGGTCAAGTGGCATGCCATTCCAAGAGTTCAGTTTTATTTAGCAGGCTTGAAAACAATGATGGATCTTTTTCTATATATAACGCTCTATCATGAATTTCTGCAATGTAGCATGTTACTTTTTCAGCATTTGAATTATTTCTTGCTTTCTCCTTTTATCTCTGCTTCTGCTTCTTAATATGAACATTTTTATCTGAAATTCCAAAGCAGGGGAAAAAAAAACTATTTTATTATCTCTGAATTCTAATACACTGTTCTTTGTGCACACATGTTCTACAAAACACACATTTGCTTTTACACGTATTTAATATTAGCATAATATTACCATACAGTTAAATCAGAAAATCATCCTATTATATTATTATATGATACATTTAAAATGTTCATTAGGGGCCAACGTTGTGATGTAGTGAGGTTAAGCTGTCACCTGTGATGCCAGCATCCCATAGGGGCACTGGTTGCTATCCCAGTTGCTCTACTTCCAACCCAACTACCGCTAATTGCCTGGGAAAAGGTAACAGAAGACAACAAGGTACTTGGATCTTGCTATCTGCATGGGAGACCTGGAAAAAGCTCCTGGCTCCTCACTTAGGCCTGGCCTACCCTTGGTCATTGCAGCAGCCCTCTAAGGAATGAAGATCTCTCTTTCAAATAGATAAATCTTTTTTTGAGTATCAAAATGTTCCATAAGATAAATATTAATGGTATAGGTATGCTTACATATATGTGTATATAATCATTTTCAGCATGCTAAAATAGAAATATGTTTTTATCAATACTAATTCTACCTTTAAAATAGTTTAGCATTTGCACACTACAGAATGGTGTCACTTCATATAGAGAATGAAAATGGGGTAAACTCTGAGGCTGGAATATGTGGAGAAGAATTTGGTAATGTAGGTAAAAAGAAGCAAATAATATTAAGACTTCCATGTATTTTATAATCACTGAAGGAACATTGACTTGATATGGATATACAAATAAGCTCTGAAGGAATAGTAATGTGATCAATAATCTGAAAATGAAGTTTTAGAAAGGGATCCCAAGACCTCCGAGATATGGAAATCTGATGAAGAAACCACTGGAAAAAAACCTAAAATATATTATAACTGATTTAAAATGATATTAAAGGAAAATATCCCATTATGTTGTTTTCAGTAAAAACATGAGAAACATAATGTTAAAATTATAAAGAGGAATCCCTCTGTTATTCACATGGAGCTAAACTTTACCTTTACAAAGAAATAAATTATTGTTTGTTATTTTCTTCTATATTATATACTTGAAGTTCACTTATACTTTGTTCAATCATCATTTTCATATTCCAAACTTTTACTATACTCCATAGTTAGTATTTCTAAAATGAGATATTAGAGGTGTGTGTGTGTGTGTGTGTTTTTATGTGCTCTGTGTGTGTCTGGGTATGTATGAATTTACTCACATATATGTGCATGCCTATTGTCAGATTTTAGCAGCCAGTGGTTCAGGATTCTCGACATGGAATAGTCTTTAACTCCCCCCTTTCTTCCACACCTCTCTCCCAATCCATCAGAAATCCAGAACTCAATCTGTTAATAGCTACAACCCAAGTACTGGGCTGACTTGTGCTACCTTTCCATACATTGACCGCCTGATTCATCGTTGACCAATCTATATATACTCTTTTAATAGCAGCTGGAGTGATCTTTATTCCAACTGCATTTAATCATTATAAGTTATGAACAGGGAATAAAAGGTTAGGATAAAATTGCTCATGCCCAAATATCATTCATATCTTTGGCAAAACGTATTTCATTTCAATTTATTCTTTATTTGATATGCTACTTTTGCTTTATTCAAATAAAAATTTATTTACTTTTATTACAGAAACTGTACTTTATTAAAAAAGTCAGCATAAAGTGCAGCATTCCCATATATTACCTTGCCCCACTAGCAATGCATGAAAGCATGGTACATTTTCTTTGCAATTAAAAAAAGTATTAACAGTTTATTATTAACTTACATCCATACATACTTGAGGGTTCAACCTTTGTGCTGCACAGTTCTGAATTTTGATAATCGCATATTGCAAGGTGTCCAACTTGACAATGTTATACAGTTGGTTTCAGTCACGTAAGAATGCCATTGCTTCACCTACTCATCTGTCTTCATCTTTCTGAGACTCTGGAACTCTCTCATCTTCCTACCATTTTTATAGTTTTGTCTTCCAGGATGACATTAGTCGATTTCAGAAAGTATGTAGTATTTTTAGACTATCTTGTTTCACTTAGCAATATTAATGTTAATCTCCATGATTTCTCAGAGCTTGATGAATGAAACTCCATTGAGAGGATGGGCCATACAATTTTTTCCATTGGCTTACTGAAGGATATATTGGCTACTATATAAACATTCATAGATGATTTTGTTTAACTACAATATCTATAAATATCTATGTTTGTTATGTATGTAAATATCTATGTTTGTTATTCCGGATTGGATGGCAGTTGGTAGTTTAGATTGTTAAGAAACTATCAGACAGTCTTCCAACCTGACTGTGCCCTTTTGCAATCCAACTAGCAAAGAATGAGCATTCCTATTGTTCCACATCCTTGCCACCATTCGGTGTTGTCCATGTTTTAGATTTTAACCATTTAATATAGGTGTGCTTTGCTTTTTCATTTTTTGATATGCAGTTGCTTAAAGATATGTGATGTTGAATATATTTTAACTTGTGTGCTTGTCACTGATCTATTTGCTATTCTTCTGACACCACATTTTCTTTACTAATGTGGCTTTGTAGAAAGTCTATGTGTGGAGATAGGGCAGTCATCCAACTTTGTTCTCCTTTTTCAACATTGTATCAACTATTCTGAGATTCTTGCCTGCTAGTTCAGTTTCTGTCTTGGATACTGCATTTGTTTCTCAAATTGCATTGTGGATTTACTAAATTATAGTTTCACATATTTGACTATCTGTATTCCTGTCATTATATAAGTGCTCCTTGGACCCCTCACAGGAGGGAAGTTCAATTCTGAAGACTTAAATGTTTCCTCAGCTGTTTAGTCAATAAATGGAAGTAGGGATCATCTATAAATGTTTGTAACATTTAATCAATGATTGTCTCACCCACTAGATCATAAGTTCCATGAAGCAAAGGTCAGATCTAATCTTGACTATCACTCTATATTTAAGGTACAGTACAATTCCTGGCATGCCTCAATGGGATTTGTTGAATGAATAAATCATCACATGATTGTATTTTCCTGTCAAGCTAAGACACTTATTATTGACATCATCAAAGGATAGCACATTTGTTTAAGAGCACATTTGATAATGATGAGGGCCTCGTGATAACAAAACATGCTTTTACTTCGTGCAAAATGCCAACCAAGTCAATTTTGGAAGACACTGAACCTCAGGATATGTGGGTGAAGGACGAAAAGAAGACTCTGAAGCCAAATAGTCTTGTCAATGATTATAAGAGAATTTCCTACTAAGTAGAAATGGTGGAGTTTGGGAAGTTAAGGAATGAGTAGACTGTCAAAATATTCATAACTATACCATTCTTATATTTAAAGAAAACAGAAACATTTAGTGAGAAAGAAGTTCTTTGTTCTATCTAGTTATGTGATCTCAAAATTTTCCTTTACTGTCATATTTTATAACATTATGAATTTCATAATATCTATTGAATAATGAACAATTCATAAAAAACAAATGTAAAAAATTATGAAAAATAGAAGCTATTCAATATATGCCTTCAATTTAACTTCTCATTATTTGTCTGAAAGTATGTCTCTCTTCATACTTGGTTCTCTTCATACCATGTATCTCTTCACCTCCTCACCATAAAATGTATTCAAATAACTTAAATATCTAAGCTACTAGTCCACCAGAAAATTACCCATACAAATAGACACAAAATGTTTAACCTAGATAAATTGACTCCTCGAATTATCTTCAAGTTCATTATCCTCTTTTTATCCCCTTTACCCTTGAATTTATATAGTCTTAGTTTTCTTCAGTCGTCCTACTTTTAGTGTTACCAATGAGTTATGAGATGGGCTCTGGGTCATTGTAACAGCAAGAAAAAAGAAAGGAAAACATATGATACTGCTATGATAAAATTTAACTCTGCACCAACAAATTAGGATTATAGATAAAAAATAATTATCAGTAAGAAATAATGATGATTAATCAATTTGTAACATAAATAAATAATATTTATGCTACTAGAAGAGACAGGGTAGCTGCTGTGTAGAAGAAGGAGCTCCAAACTGGAAATTCTGAGACAGAGAATCTTGTTCTAATTCTGCCAATGTGTGCCATATGGTATTGGATAAGTAGACTAACCTCTCTGAATATTTATTGAATTGCTTATGATATGAGTTTTCAACATGAATTCTAATGATCCATTTAACCACGACTTTCAACCAATGTTTAACAGTTTACTTTCTGCTTAACATCAGTGATAATCAAAAGGTAAAAATTAAAACTCTGCATTAATCTTTCCCTGAGGAGGATATAGTATAGTTAATATATATATCTATATCTATCTATATATATATATGAAAATCTGCTATGAAATTATGTGACCTAATCAATAATTAACAAATCAGACTAGAATAAGAAAATCTTTACTTCACCAAGACTGTGTTAAAATTAAATGGATTCCTAAAGCTCGGCTGAGATTTAATCTTTTTAAAATCTTTATTTCTTTCCTAATTTATTTTGGAGACACAGATATAGAGAAAGGAAGAGACAGGCAGAGAAAGATTTTCCATCCACTGCTACATTTCTCCCAACCATTGAAGCGGAGCCAGGCTGAAACTGGGAGCTTGGAACACAATTTGGGTCTCCAACATTGGTGACAGAAACTCAAAAACTTGAGCCATCACCTTCCAATGGAGCACATTAACAGGAACCTGGAATCAGAAGTGGATGAAACACAGGCATTTCAATGTGGGATGTGGTTTTTCCAAGTGGACTCTTAATTCTGAATCAAAAGTCCTCCCCCTCTTTTTAAAGAAAATAGAACAGCCTTGTATTGTGTGCATAAATTTTTGGGTTTCCTGCAAACATTAGAAGGTGTAGAAAAAGAGAGGCGACAGAAGAACTTACTTCACAGTTTAGAGCAGGCCACATCCAAGAGTAATTCAGCAAGTTTGCGGAGTGGCAGGTATAGGGCACAAGCTTTAGATGGCACTTGGGAGGGCCACAGCCCACAGAAGAGTGCCTGGGTTCAGGTCCCTGCTCCACCAGCAACTTCCTGATAATGCAACCCTGAAAGGCAACAAGTAATGGCTCAAGGAGTTGGGTCTCTGCCATTCCTGTAGGAACTTGGACAGAGTTCCCATTCCTGACTTCAGCCAGATGCAGCCTTGGCTGTTCTAGGCATTGGGGGAGTGAAACAACAAATGGAGAAATCTCTGTCACTGGCTCTGTGTGTATGTCTGTGTCTGTGTGTATGTCTGCGTTTCTTACCACTCACTTCCATTCTGTATCTGCTTTTTAAAAATAAATGTATTTTTTAAAAAGGGAAAAATTAATTTAAAACTGTGGAAAATTGAATTAAAACTAGTATATGTTAGTGCAAAATTTTTTGAAATGTGTGCATAATTTTCCCAGGTACACATTTTTCATGAATTACATAAAGCTCCCTCAAATATCTGATTATTTTAATCATATGGCACATGTTATGAATATTTTCTTAGATGTTTCCTTTGACAATTATTCACACTCACTACAAAGTAGTCTTTATCCCAGGCTTATCTGCTGGATTCTCCTTACTGCATGCCTTCTTTTACTAGGGCGGTTGGCGGTGCTGTCTCTTGTGCTATTGAATCATTCCTGGAGAGTTTCCAGATGATTCAGGTCTGTGTTCTGCCACTGCAGTTGCTCTCCACTGTGAGATGCATTTTATTTTGGGAGCTGACGCCACACCTCTCTCTTCTTTTCGTTTCAGAGATTTTTTTCTTCCTTGAATAATGTGGATTACAGAATGCCTCTATCAACAATGAACAGATCTTTAAAATATCCCAGCACCCAAGCTCTAAATATTTAGGTACAAAAAACAAGCATTTCTCCTGTAGTTGTACCTTTGAACAGTTTGGTAAATTCAGAGAGAATCAGTATGCATCAAAATTTAAGTTTTAATTCATGAACTAAGATCTTAGTTTACATTCTTATTATACATAGTTGCTATGTTTCTTTCAGATGAGGGGACTGAGGCCAAGGCACTTCTCTGCTTCATAGATCTTCATAAACACTTAAAACACACCAGAGAGATAAGATTAAGACCATACAAACAAGTAGAGGAAAATAATTCTTCAACTTAATAGCTAAAAAGTCAATAATATGATTTTCATTTAGGTCCATCATGCATATTTCAAAGAATTTAAGTATGAACTGAGATGTTTGAGGTATAATTGCCTACAAGGAGAGAATTTGATTATCTATATATCTATTATCTATCATCTATCATCTGTTTATTTTGGTTTTATCAAAAAGCAAAGAGAGAGAAGAGAGGGAGAGAGGAAGAGACAGAGAGACAGAGAGAGAGAGAACAAGCTAGACCAAAGCAGGAGCCAGGATCTTAACCTGGTTCTGTCCTATGAGTGGCTGGACCAAAGTATTTGAAACTTCACCTTCTTCCTCCTAGGGTTTATGTGGGTAAGAAGTCAGAATCGGCAGCTGGAGTCAGAAACCAAACCCAGGCACTTTCAAACAGGAAACAGGTGTTTTACACACTAGACCAAACACTTGCTCTCATCTTCTGTTATGGTTCTCTGGGATTGTCATACTACTTTCATCTGGAAATATAATATATGGCATAAGATTTTCATGGTTAACCAAAATTTTTAAATGCTGTGTCTATATGAAACAATGTGTACCCGCATACTAGAAGTCAGTGTTCATGTGAGGCTTACTGTGGCCCAGGCAATTCACCCAGCTCTTATGCACTTAACAACTCTTTAAGATAATTACAATTCCAGATGCAGAAACTGAGTCACAGGGAGTTTAAGCAACTGAACCAAAGCAGCACCATCAAAAAGTGACATAAGTGGTCATGTTCAGGTCTCAGTAGTTAGTAACTTCACAGCACTACCTTTCAAGGCCACACACATACATATAGCTGAAATATATAAGGGGTCTTTCAAAAGTTTATGGAAAATTTGTATTCTCTTTTAACTACATTTTCCATGAACTCCTTGAAATATCTTCATATACGCAGGTGTCTATTGTTTATCATTATAGTTAAAAATCATTCAAAACAGAACCATGTCTATGCAATCCAGATGCCATCAATGCAGTAGAATCATAGACACACACATACACACATTTGTAAATGACAAACTTACAGAAACCAGGAGTACCTCACACACAGTATCAGCCATGTGTGAGTGCATGATTGTGTGTGTGTGTGTGTGTGTGTGTGTGTGTGTGTGTGTGTGGTGCATTAGAATTTTAGAGCAATTAGTATTGTCTTGGGGGTATTCACTGTTAATGAACTAGTAAAACATGATGTTTCCTAACAGGCACATAGTCTCTTGCATACCCAGCTTTCATTTACTGTAAATTTACATCATGAGTAACTTCTCCCACCATTTCTATACCCCAAGAACTTTGGGATTTTTATGAGCCATAGCTTCAAGTCAAACCCAGAATTACAACATTTTCTAAAAGACTGACTTGGACATACATGAGGGCATTGTGTTTACTGAAAGAGGAAATTAAACTGCACTCTACTGGACAGCCATTTGCTGTAGTAGTTCGTCTTTTGGTAGTTGTCATTATTATGAAGCTTTTATGTCTGGAACTGTACTGTTTAAAATCTTAAGACTTATTATAGTTAATATATTTTAGCACAGCACAACACCTAGTGCAAAGTATCACAAACATTCAATAAAGTTTAACAAGCAAATTGTAAGTTGCCAATGTATGTATTATGTTTAAAGAGTAAAATAAAAAGATGTGGATAAATTGTAGTATTATGCTCGTAAATGCAGAAAACAACACTATTTGGTCAGAGTGAATGAGGAATCTGAATATCCCTTTGGTTTGTTAGGAAATAAAGCTCCATCTAGAATCCCCAAACTCTGCCCTGTCTCCTGGCATAATAGACTGAAAGTAGAAGAAAGAAGAAGTATCTTACATCAGAAAGATGTAAAATTAAGGTATTCTTTAATCTCTCTTGTCTTAGTGCAATCTCATAAATAGCGAAGAATGATAAGATATTCTTTCCAGTAGAATGAAAACTAATAAAGAATATTACCATCACAAAGGCAACATTTGTTTGTCGTCCTTGTACATTTTCCAGACAAGATTCTTCCACGAATGGAAGGACAGGATATTACATTGTTTGCAAGTGTCTTATCATAAAGTAATTGCTAAGCACAGAGGAAAAATGGTAATATTTCACAGAAGAAACCAGGGAGCCAACATTATAATTACATAATTGGTGTTAATATCAACAGACATATGATAATCTGATATCCCCTCAATATGATTAACTCTATATTATATTGAATCTATTGGATTCCTACAAAATAATTAAGTTCATACTAATCAATAGAGAGTATCAAATAAAAATAAAAAAGACACTTGTTCTAAACTTTTCAAAAGCTGCAATGTATGGGCTGGCACTGTGGTGTAGAAGGTTAAGCCTATGCCTCAAGTGCTGGCATCTCATATGGGTACCAGTTTGATTGCTGGTTGCTCTACTTCCATTCCAGCTCTCTGCTGTGGCCTGGGAGAGCAGCAGAAGATGGCCCAAATGCTTGAGCCCCTTCACCCAAGTGGGAGACCTGAAGAAACTTCTGGCTCTTAGCATCAGTCTGGCCCAGCCCCACTATTGTGTCCATTTGGGCACTGAATTAGCTGATGGAAGACCTCTCTCTGTCTCTCTCCTTCTCTATGAATTTCTGTCTTTAAAATAAATAAATAAATAAATACATCTTTAAAAAAGCTTATGAAGTAAATGGAAAGTAAATGATTATCGAGATTTTGAGACTAAAAATAATGGATAATAGTTAACATTTACTTCATAATTGGATCCACAATTAGATAAAAAGTTTTGTAACGAAAAGATGAATTTGCGATAAAGCAATACTTATTTTTATGTTTATTAAATAGTGGTATTACCTTTAACATAAAATGTATTCCAATATTTTGAAGTGAAATCATACACAAAGAAATTAGAATTCAGACATCATCTCCACAATCCATGACAAATTGTAACATATGAGCAACTGTTAACCATAGTAGTAGCTTTGCTTACTGTCAGTCCCAGAGCAATGAGTTTCACTGCCATGACACTGAATGATATGATGTCTGACGGAACGCCAACTCTGACGTCAACACAGAAAGCACACTCAGCAAAGCACAAAATGGATAATCATGGCAGTTACCATAAAATTCACTTTGTACCAGCTATCTAAATTCAGAAACTCAAGAAAATGCCATGAAAATCATTATAATTTTCCCTTATTTTTGTGTTATTTCTCATAACTCTTTTTGTTCTGTAAATATCAGTGAATCTGCAGAATGGTTTCATGAACCCCTTAAAAGGGGATTGCAGATAGCATCTTGGTCATTTATAAAGTGATAAATATTAAGTGCTTATTATTTAACTCCTGGTTAATAAAAATAAATTTAATGTTTATAAATATGCATATTGCTATCAGTATTAAGCTCTATTCAAGTTTATATATCAAATAATGCTTATACTGTTCACTATTTCTCTGATTAAAATTACTGTTATGTGGGACTGTGCTGTGGTGTAGTGAGTAAAGCCACAGCCTGTAGTGACATCATCTATATGGGCACTGGTTAAAGTCTTGGCTGCTCAACTTTCAATCTAACTCCCTGCTAATGTAACTGGGAAAGCAGCCAAAGATGGCCCAAATCCCTGCAACTATGTGGGAGACCCAGAGGTAGTTTGTGGCCCCTTGGCTTCTGCCTGGCCCAGCCCCAGCCTTTGCAGCCATTTGGGGAGTGAACTCAAATGGAAGCAGATAGAAGCTCTCTTTCTCTTTTATTCTCCCTCTCTAACTCTGCTTTTCAAGTCAAAGAAAAAAAAATCTTTAAAAAATTTACTGTTATAACTTTTTAACCTTAAATGCTCTTAAGCCAATATAAGAATTAATTGAATTAATTAATTGAATTAATTGAAGCTATTAAAGACTAAATGTTGCTGAAAAGAAAATTGTGTGTGTGTGATATTTGAAGATAGTCATATGTCTCACCCTATCTATTGATACAAATACATTTCTACTAGTAAAAATTAAAGAGCACTTCTTACACATTATGTATAATATATCTTCTGCAAAATACAGACAGGAAGAAACCGGAAGGTTTTCAGAAAGGGCTGACCTTCCTGTACCATGTGCATCTGCCCTGTTGTACTTAGGGAAACCCATCTGAAACCTATAAAGAAATGCCTGCAAACAACTTCTGGTATCCTTATCCCATTTCCTCTAGTCTTCCTACTTTCTGTTCTCATTTCAGTGTGTCTTTTGTTCATACCCAATTGTTTTAGCAAAAGCATCAGTGATGTTCATTGGAGCAAACATCCAATTCCCCTCTTCATTTTTTTTTTGTTTGTTTGTTTTACCAGCCCACAGGGTATAACTTTGTTACTCACATTCTAATGAACAGTTTCTTTTTCTGGCCTCTGGATTTCCATGTCCCCTCATTCTTTCTCATATCCGTGGCTTCACCTCCTTGGGATGATTTTCCAGATTTTACCTGCACCCCAAATGCTGCTAAATATTGCTGCCTTTCCCTGGGATGAGTTAAACAAAGAAACAAACAACAACAAAAAAAAATCTCTTGTTTTCTCCAACTACAATCACTGTTTAAATAATGTTATCCTGTGTTACCATTTTCTTTTACTGAATAAGTATTAATTTAGTGCCTATAAAGTTATGGGGCTGCTGTGAGTGGAAGAGACCTGTTGAAGAACAAAGTAACAAGTAGTTTGTCCTCTGTCATATGCCCTCTATTGAATAGAGAATATACAATGCATTGAAAACTATATAATGTATTAGCAGGTGAACATTTATAAAGGATCATTTATTTAATTACTTGAAATGGAGAGAAAGAGAGAGAGAGAGAAAGAGAGAGAAAGATTTTTCCATCCACTGCTTCACTCCTGAAATACTTGTAACAGCTGGGACTAGTCCCAACCGAAGTCAGGAGACTCAAGCTCTATCTGGTCTCCACTGGATCTCCATGTGGGTGGCATGGAGCCAAGTAATTAGACCACCCTTCCATGCCTTTCTAGGCACATTAGCAGGGAGGTGGATCAGAAGCAGGGTAGCTGGAAGTGGAACCGGGGCTTCAATATGGGATGCCAACGTTGCTGGTGGCCAGCTTAGCTCACTGTGCCATAATGCTAGCCCTAGCAAAGATTTTAGGGAGAAAAGTAATTGAGTCCTAGAAAAGATATTGCAATATAAAATAGAGTTGACATGGAAGACATTTGGGGGTGAATGTATTTGTGTAAAAACATGAAGAAAGTAGAGTAGTGAACAATGATTTCTCAGGAGATAATATGAGCTTAAATATGCTTCTTCACAGGAGAAGAAATGCCGTCCACACTCTGGCTGTAAAAGTGCCCACATCATTCCTGTATATTGACACCTCATGTGGAAAACTAATGTAAGGAGCAAGTCAAAATAAAATCTGAAAAATGAAAGAAGGAACTTTCAATACATATTCTCCTCGGTATTCATTTACAATCCAATTGTTAAATGTGACTTTGGTAAATGAAGTTTTTCTAATTTTTCTTCCCAAGATTCATATCTTCACCCTAAACTCTCTTCTTTCTTGAATCCCATAGCCCAGCCATATGTAAATGCTGTTACCTCTACAGGTCAAGAATATCTGGGTTCTGAATATTCTCATATCTGGTGCAAAATCAAATCACTGTAACTCAAGGCACTTCTGTCTTTCATCTGATCATGGCAAAAAAACTCCAAACTGCTCCCTTTTCTTCTATTCTTGCATTTCAAAAGCCACTTTCCCCAGAAAACTAATTGCTCTTACCATCTCCCTGGGGAGTAAACACAAAGATAGCATCAGGCACTACAAGAGTCTGTTCATGCAGGAGCCCTGAACGTCATGTTTCCCCATTATCCTGCCTCATTCTGCTCCACCATGCAGTCTTTACTGCTTCGACAGCACTCTGAGCGTCTCTCCTCTCGGCTTCAGGCTTTTCTTCACCCTTCCTGCAGAACAGTTACGCACATCTTTCAGAGACTGCGTTTTTATCACTTTCTCTGTCCTTGTGTAAAAAATCACTTCAAACAACACATGCTTAGCCACCCCATCTCTGTGGCCATTTTACTACAATTCTGTTTCCTTATCTTCCTGTATCTCTTAGCACACATCATGATTTGACTCAGAACAGGGGAGGATCCTTCAAAAACTAGTGACAAAATCGAGTGGAAAGATAAGTTTATTTTGGTGCAATTGTTTTGAATTCCATGCAGTCTTTTTCTGGGATGTATTTTGCACGAATTTTATGAAAACCCTTGTGTAATCAATGTTTTTACAATATTTTATAAAGTGTGGCATAATCTCCCCACCAGTATATGGTTCTTTGACCACACTTACAATCTTTATTCCTATTTTCCATTTCTTTGCAGTATAAATAACCATATTTTGGGCCTTGAGCAAAACAACTCTTGCTCTTTCTCTTCCCTGAACCCCTCAGACTTCTCTCAAGAAACACATGCTCTCTCTGCCTTTTGTCTTCTGTCCTCATGTGGTTATGACACATTTACAGTTGCATTATCCTCTTGTTTGAATGTGTCCTGTAAATGTCAGGTGCTGGGAGTTTATCCCCCATTAAAGCAATGTTGACAAAAGGGACCTTTGGGAGGTCATTGGTCATGAAGGTTTTGCTCACAGATTAAAAATTATCACAAGAACAACTTTGTTATAAAAATGAGTTTTCAGGGCCAGCGTTGTGACCTAGTGGGTTAAACCACTTCCTATGATGCCAGCATCCCATCCAGGTACAGGTTACAAGTACTCTACTTATGATCCAGCCCCCTGCTAATGTGCATGAGAAAATACCAAGTAGTTGAACCCATGCACCCACGTGGGAGACCCAGGTGAAGCTCCTGGCTCCTGGCATCAACCTGGCCCAGCCCTGGCCATTGCAGCCATTTGGGGTCTGAACAAGTGAATAAAAGATTCTCTCTCTCTCTCTCTCTCTCTCTCTCATTCTCTCTGTCTCCAATAATGCTGATTTTCAAATGCATGGGTAAATCTTAAAAAATAGAAAAAATTAAAATGCATTTTTCTGGTACACCTGCTCTGCTCCATCTCACAATGAGACACACTATACTGTTGCGAGGTAATATGAAGGCCCTCACCACGTGCAGACCAGATACCAGCTAGCACAATGCCTTCGGACATCTCAGCCTCTGGGATTGTGAACCAAATGAACCTCTATTCATTATGAATTTTACAATATCAGAAAACAGATTAATAAGATGCCTCCCATTAAATGGTTAGACACGCCCAAGACACCTTAACACTGTCACCAAGATATAACTATGATTATTTAATTTTTCATCTCAATTAAATGTGAGACCCATAATGGAAAGAAATTTATCTATGTTTGAAATTGATAAATTTCCTTCACTAGAGAGGCAATTTACCTAAGTCAGGAGGTGTTCAAAAAATATCATTACAGGGACTGTTCAAGGTACAGCTGCTCTGTATCGATCCAGCTTCTTACTAACATACCTGGGAAGGCAGTGCAAATGAACCAAGTACTTGGGGCCTTGCCATGCTCGTGGGAGGCTAGAATGCTGTTTCATGCTCCTGGCTTTAACCTGACACAGCCCTGACAGCTGTAGCCATTTGAGGAGAGAACCAGGAGATACAAGCACTCTCTCTCCTTTTTTTGGTCTCTCTTCTTTCTTTTATTCACTCTGCCTTTCAAAAAAAATCAAATAATACTAACACAACTATTAAGAATATTCTGAACTGACCAGTATATATCGAAAAGATTTAAAGATCAATGTCAAATTTAAGCCTATAAATTATTGGTAATTTACAATGGGGGAAGGAAAGATAAATTAATGCCTCTTCCATTACTTAAAACCTTTTTGTAAGGAAAAAGTCTTGGACTTTAAAACTTTTCTATGAAAGCTAAACTTCAAAATAATCTTGAAAAATGAAATTAAAAGACAGGTTTATTTTGGTGCAAGAAAATCTTAAATCCATAGATGCAAAGTGCTTTCAAACACTGCATGGAAAACGATTATTTTCAGAAAACTCTCTTGGCTTTTTTTCAAAAATGATTGCATCAAAATAAACACCTTATATTCCATTTTCCAGATAATATTGAATTTTCTCAAATATATATGAATTCTTACATATATATAATTTGTATATAATGAAATGTCTCCATGGGGAATAATTTAAACTTTATTATTGTTTTCCTTTATCTATCTGTTTTGCTTTATTTTATCATCAAGCAACTAAGGTACCTACTTATTTTTACTAACCAGAAGCAATATTAGCTATTAGTTTCAATTCGATTCATACAGCTCCATCAAGTTTTACTTGATATTTATCCAGTCTTTAACACTTTATCTTTTCATTGCAGGCATTGTTACATTGAGAGTCTGCTTCAAAAAATATATCTCACGGTGTAAATATGGGAGCATAGGTTCCAAAGAGGTTCACGTCGTGGAAAACACAATGTTGAGAGGAATATCAGAAAGACGTGAGATTTTAATAGTTGAGAGGAACATCATAATCAATA
The DNA here is from genome assembly GCA_949820135.1 of Sylvilagus floridanus. NCBI lineage: Eukaryota > Metazoa > Chordata > Mammalia > Lagomorpha > Leporidae > Sylvilagus > Sylvilagus floridanus. The sequence continues at coordinate 106,513,718 of OX463238.1, read as the reverse complement.
TGGACTTCAATAGTGTCTATCAACTGAATGTCACTTACAACCAAAGTCGAATTCCATGATCACAGAAAGAGCATGATTCCAAAGAAAAACCCAGAACAGAGAGAATGTCCAAATGTTGTGCAAATGCAGCCTGAAATTCTTGGTGAATCTTGTGACTATAGATAAACTCTGTTGTGGTGCAAGAATTTATGCAGGAAATATCGCCAAGTATCTTCAATAACAACACAGCCAAACGTCGTGTATTTTCAGCAACAACACAGGCAAACATCTTGCTAAAAGCTTAAGCCATCTTGGCATTCTTTCGCAATCAGCAGATATTAGAAGAAACTATAAACAGATTCCACAAGTCAAAGACAGTTGGATCCAAAAACGACTAAAGAGCAGTTTTTTTTTTTTTTAAACATTCCCATTGGCTTTCTCATGTTCCCTATTCATCCTTTTGAATTTTGTATTTTTTGTCTAAATCATAAATTCAAATAAAATTCAGATAAACAGAACGAAGAATAAAGGGCCTCATGATCTATAAGGGATCCCCATCTGAAAAACTAGGGCTTTTTATAATTGTCAACATATTGTAGCAAGTACTTGTAAATGCTTCTTATAGACGCCTGTTATGTAAAATTATAAGCGGTTCTACATAGCCCACAGACAAGAGTGTTGAACTAAAGATGCTGACACTTGCATTTGTTGCCCTTTTCCAAATTTCTGTAGACAGCTTTATAATTCCAGAAGGTCCCAGGGCACCTGCCTTTACTTCACTTTTGAAATAGTTTGCCTGAGTTAATAGCATTACCTTTAGTATTATGAATACATCTGATATTTTCACACTTTTGTCCTTTCTGAAGCAAGATGATTTATGTAACTGACTTAGAATGAGTCATAAACATGAGTCAGTTGGTTATTTTGGTAGAATATTAAAGGGAATTATGTTACAATAAAGCTCTGGTCTTCCACAGATTAGAACTGGAGACAATCAACCATATTATCCAAAAGTCAAAAGAACAATCAACTAGAAATAAGTGAGTCTGAAAATATTATATTTCAAAAAAAATCAGAGATAGATGCATAGTTTTCTTTAGTAAAACAGCAAGACTAATTTATCCATCCCAAAACAAATGTTTATTGGATAAGCAAACCTTATTATAATTATCATGATACTTTTCAACATTGTTAAATATATGAGGTAACATATACTGAATCGATCTAACATATACTGAATCGATCTTCTTTATATAAAGATAATTGAAAATCAAAAAAAAACTTGGTGTTAAATTAGAAATTGCATAGAAAATTAATTTTTAAAAAAATATCATGCAGGATCTCTGACCTTAATGTGCTGTACATTGTGAATTAATACTATAACTAGTACTCCAACAATATTTTTCACTTTGTGTTGCTATGTGAGGGCAAACTGTTGAAATCTTTACTTAATATATACTAAACTGATCTTCTGTATATGAAGAGAGTTGAAAATGAATCTTGATGTGAATGCAAGGGGAGAGGGAGCGGGAAAGGGGAGGGTTGCGGGTGGGAGGGAAGTTATAGGGGGGGAAGCCATTGTAATCCATAAGCTGTACTTTGGAAATTTATATTCCTTAAATAAAAGCTTTAAAATAAATAAATAAATAGATACATGAGGTAATACTATTGGCTCTGCATTATAAATACTATTTTCTCAATTAGTCTGACAACAATGGATTCATAAACATTTCATATATTGGCGTTCAACTTGGTAGCCATTGTTTAGGGGACAATTAGTCTTTCATCTTGAAAACTAAGATGTTATCCAGAGAAGTTTGACTTCAAACAGCAGAGATGGATGGAACATTTTAATGCATGGCATCAGACTAAATAAAAGTGAGCTTTTTCATTTTCAAATCTATACAAAATAACAGCCCATATTTGACAAAAATTAAAATTCTGTATAGGTGGCAAAGGGACTTATGATTCATTTCATTTTCATTGATTAATAGATTTCTCATTTTTGCCAGGAGAGAGCTGAAAGATTGCAATCTATGTGAGCAATTAATTGGGTATACTTGTTATTTTCCTATCTTACAGGAAGGAACAAATGACATCTAAGTTTAGGTAGGATAAATAGACTTCTGTTATCATCTTGGTAACATTTTCCCTCTATTTTCTTTTCAATTAACATGCAAATGAAAGTAGTCTCCTTAACAGTACTGCAAAAAAGATTTTATGATGAAACAGAAATGGACATAGAAACCTCCGAGTGCAATTTTTACTCTTAAGAATATAAAAGTATTATTCTATTTTACCCTGTTTAATACAGATCAAACAGTAGATCAATAAAATAGTCTTATTCATTTAGAACTGTTGTAATACAGAAATACTGTTACCTTTCATTTAGTACTGATATAGAACACTTTATATAAATAGTGATGTTTTTTTAGCACATAAAAGATAAGAGTTTACTGAATTGATTTCAAAGGTATACTTAAAAAAAACAGTTATTAAGAAGGTTCCATAGTATATCAATTATTTATTACATAACATTTACTGTAGTTAATTCTCTCCAATTAAAACACCTCTTGGGCATACACATATTTTATTGAAAATACCCTTGTTGGTTTCTTTATTAATTTATAATATACCCATACATGTCCTTTATCATAATTTTCACTTTTCTGAAGTTACACGGCTAAACACAGTAGTGAAAAATAATGTAAGTCTTCATGTGGACCTCAAACTTTTACATTTGCAAGTTATTCACAATAAAATGTATTTATAATAATAGGTGGTGCTTGATGTTCTCAAGGAGCAGCACTGTGGGTCCAAGGTTGTGGCACAGGAGAAAAGCCACGCTTTGCCACTCTATCGTTTCATATGCTTGCCAGATTTGTTCTGGCTTTTCCACTTCTGATCCGGATTTCTGATGATGAACCTGAAAAAGCAGAGAAGATGGCCCACGTACTTAGGTCCCTGCCACGTACGCTGGAGACCTGGGTGAAGTTTCTGACTCCAGGCTTCACCCTGGAACAGCCCTGGTTGTTAGGGACATTTGGAGGATGAGACAGCAGATCGAAGATTCCCTGTCTCTCTCTCGCACTTTGAGAATGCATATTTCTTTGTATTCTTTGGACAAAGGAGCGGATCCAATTAAGACTACAAATACAATAGTAGATTTTTGCTTGTTTTAATGTTTTAATTTGATATATAAAACATAGAGATTTAAGGAGTAATATGTGCTGTTTCATTACACATATACATTATGTAATCTCCAATCAGTGTACATGTATTTATCCTTTAGGGAATTAAACTTATTTATTTATAGGGAAACCATCCCAAAATATTCCATTCTATTTTTCTTATAGGGAAATATATGGTAAATTCACATTATCTAATTTTCACCCTAGTGTCAACAGAGTCCAAGAAGTTCTTATTCCTATTTAGCTATAATCTAGTACCTGTCACCAAATACTTCCCAATCCCTCCTCTCTATTTTTTTCTTCAACCTCTGATAACCACAATTATGTTTTTAGTTTCTATGACAGCATCTTTACTTTAGCCTCTGCATATGATTGACCTCATGTGATATTCATTTTTTATGCTTGGCTTATTTTTTCATATTTTAATTTTTAAAAACTTTATTTTTAACACATTCAATGAGCTTTGCAGATACAATTCTAAGAACAGAGTGATATTCCCTTTCTTTCTTCTTCCCTTCCTTCCTCCCTCTCCCTCTCCCTCTCTTTTACTTCCCTTTCTTCCTTTTTATTGCGGTTTTGAGATAACATTTTAAATTTATATTGCAGTAAAAAGGCTAAATACTTTGTTGAATAAGAAGTTGAACAAGTAAAAAGCAGAAGACCATAGTTTAGTGGGAATATTGAAAATGTCCATAAACAATAGTTGAATAGAAAAATGAACATTTCAACTATACACAGTAAATTTTAAAATAATCACAGATTATTCAAATTATAGTAGCATAACATTCTTAATCACTGGTTTGACAAAGGTGAAAATCAGTTTTGTAAAATTATTTACAATAATATGTATACACACAGACATTTCTTACTTTTTTGTCTTTTGTTATCATTTTATTTTGTTTTGTTTTGAATTTTAGCTCCCACATATATGGGATAACAAATGATATTTGTCTTTCTGGGTTCAGTTCATTTCACTCATTATGATGTTCTGCAGATGCATCCAATGTGCTTCAAATGGTAGAATGTGTTTCTTTTTTATAGCTCAGTAATATTCCATTGTGTATCTATATCACATTTTGTTATCCATTCATATGATGATTAATACCTTGGTTGCTTCAAAATTTTGGCTATTGTGAAGAGTGCTACTATGAATATGGTGGTGTAGGTATTTCTTTGATACATTGTTTTCCAGTGTTTGGGGTATATACCCAATTGCAGGATTGTTGGATCATTTGGCAAGTTTATTTCTAGTTTGCTAAGAAATCTACACACTGTTTTCCACATGGCTGCACTAAATTACATTACAATCAGTGTATAAGTTATCCTCTTTGTCCATATCCTCACCAGCATTTGTTATTCTCTGTATTTGGATTTTAGCTATTCAGACATGGGTGAGGTGATGATCACTCATTGTGATTTTCATTTCCCTGATTGCTAGTGATGTTGAAGGTGGATATCAAATATTTGTTGCTCACTTGTATTCCTTATTTTGTGAACTGTCTATAAGTCCTTTGCCCATTTCTCAACTGGAATGTTTGTTGTTACTGTTTTGATTCAGTTTTTTAAGCTGCTAACATATTTGTGATAATAGTCCTTTGTCAAATGGGTGGTTTGAGATGATTCTCTTTCCCATTCTGTTGAATGTCTGTTCACTCTATTGATTACTTCCTTTGCTGTGCAAAAGGTTCTGAGCTTGATAGTCCTATTTACTTAGTTTTTCTTTTATTGCCTGTGCTTTGGGGGTCTTAGCCAAAAGTCGTCCCCTATAGCAATGTCCTGGAGTGTTTCCTCTACATTTTCTTTCAGCAACTTCATAGTCTCAGGTCTTAAAGTTTTTGACACATTTGAATTTATTTTGTAAATGGTGAGAGGTATGGATCTACCTTCATTCTATCCAATTTTGGCAGCACCATTTATTGAAGAGATTATCCATGCTACATTTTACGGTCTGAGTGCTTTTGTTAAAAATCTGTTGACTGTATAATGTGGATTAGTTTCTGGTCATTCTTTTTTTGTCCCATTGATCTAAGTATCAGGTTTTATACAAGAATCATGCTGTTTCAATTACTATAGCTTTATAATATTCTTTGAAGTCAGATATTTTGATGCCTCCAACTTGATTTTTCTTGTTCAGGATCGCTTTGGCTGTTTTGGGTCTTTTGTGATTCCATATGAATTTTAGGATTGTTTTTTCTGGTTTTATAAAGAATTATATTATTATTTTCATACGGATTGCATTGAATCTGTAGATTGATTTAGGTGGTATAGACATTTTAATGATATTGATACTTTCATTCCATGAGCAAGGAAGATCTTTCCAGTTTTTTGTACCCTTTATGATTTCTTTCATCAAATTTTGACAATTTTCATAATGGAATTGTTTCATTTCTTTCATTAAATTTATTCCTAAATAATTGATATTTGATGGCTATTGTGAATGGAATTTCTTTTTCTGTGTGTACATCATTAGTGTAGAAAAAAGTTAGCATTTTTGTATGTTTATTTTGTAACCTGCAACTTTACTGAATTGATTTATCTTGTAGTAGATTTGTTGTGATAAGAGTTCTAGATTAATAATCAGGATAAGGGAGCTTTTGATTTCTTTCATTCCTGATCCATGTTTCTAATATGGCTTCTATAACTGTATTTCAAATACGTGACTAAGTAACTTAATAAAGCTTGTTGATTTGTTTATCAAAAACAAAGTTCCCAAAGCAGTGCATCTATTTACTTAGTCATTTTTCAGTTAATTGTTGTGAAACCAAATGGATATGTTTCAGATACATTTGTAATTATTGGAAATTATGTTTTATTCACAAATAATTTATATTATTTGTTAGAACCAAACCATAAACAAAACTCTCTCACATTAATCACTGATATTGATTTTTGCTGCACATTTACTAGGATAACTGCTGTTAAGCTGCCACCTGCAGTGCCACAATCCTGTAACAGTAGCAGGTTGAGTTCCAGCTACTCTGCTTTCAATCCAGTTCCCTGCCAATGTGGTTGGGAATGCAGCAGAAAGTGACCCAAGAACTTGATCTTATGTCATCCACATGGGAGACCTGAATGGAGATTCAGAATCCTGTCAACACCCTGGCTCAGCCCTGGCCTTTGTAGCCATCTGGGGAGGGAACCTAGAGATAAAATTTCTATCTCTATCTCTCTATCCCCCTCTCTCTTTCTCCTCTTCTTTCTGCCACTCAGCCTTTCAAATAAAAAATATAGGTAAATCTTTTCATAAAAAGAAAGTTGTAGGGACTGGTGACATGGCATAGTGTGTTGCATTTCCAACAGCAATGCCAGTATCCCATATCTAATGCTAATTCCAGTTCGAGTTGCTCCAGTTCCAATCCTGATACCTTCTCTTGCTCCTGCAAAGGCAGTGAAAGATGACCCAAGTACTTGGATCCCTGCCACCACATGGGAGACACAGATGGAATTCCTGGCCATTGCAACCAATTTGGTAACCAATAATGGAAGATGTCTTTCTACATATCACACTCCCCATACAATCACTCTGCCTTGAAAATACATAGAATCTTGAAAAAATACTCTGTTTCAGATGGGCATTTGTAAAAACATGAGAAAATGTTGTGTCACATATATGACAATCTCTGAAGGGTATATTAGGACCATGGCTAGAGAATCTATATCAATGTTCTCAAATGTAAGTGAGCTGGAAAGGAGGAATAATCATCATGCCACTCAAAAGCATGCAGAGGATTTTCAGGTACATAAAAAAGAGGAAAAATTCATAACTAGAAAGAAATGTAGCTTTAGGAACTGAATGAGCACTTGCTATGAGCTTTAGGCTGCCAAAGTCTTAATTTCAGTTTATTACTACCTGATTTTTCTATTTTATTTTATATGGCTTTGTGGTTCATTTGTATCACATAAGCCTGATATAGTAAAGAACAATGGAGGTTATAGCTGGTCAGGCAACACTAGAAGTAAGATGAGTGTCAGTAGATTCAATTGTGGTGATCAAAAATAAAGCTCCGATGTAAATTTAGTTAGGACAATAGGCATGGAGGCAAGGATAGCAAGGGCCAGACTCCAGAATGGGTACAGAAGGCCGAAATTCAGGAAAAGAATATAATATAAAAACTAAAGTCTAAATTGGAAAAGTGAGCCAAGCTTGAGTGTATGGGTCAGGACTTGCTATGTTAGGATATGATGTGAGTGTGCCCCAGGGCTTCCACGTGTGGGAGTTTGACCTCTCCTTGTGAGAAACTAAGTGTGAAAATTGCATCCCACTGTGGTGTTTAGAAGTAGGGCCTCAGGAAGTGCATGGGATTAAATTAAAGCATTAGGACTGAGCCTCTATGGCTGCTTAAGGAGAGAGGAGAAAACACAGGTGTATATGCACTGTGTTTCTTTCCATGTGATGCTCTGTGCCACCTCCAGGCCTGTCAGCATGAAGGCCATCACTAGATAGGCCCGCCAATCCAGCACCTCCAGAACCATGCCCAAATATACTCCCTTTCTTTATAACTCCCCGGGTCTTTGGTATTACGTCATTGTAACAGAAAGCAAATTAACAGGGAAGCTGCTGACCTCTATCTTTGCTGAGCCACTATAAATGCACTGAATACCAAGTTGCTATTGAGAAACTAATGTCGTCTATAAAGCAAACGCACACAACAAACCAGAGGGGCAGGGTCCCTTGAATATTTCTTGCCTGATTAGAATTATTCAAGGAACTTGGAACTATGGATCTAAGTCAAAATTTTCAAGTGACTGAAATAAGTTGGAATAATTGATCCAATTTGAAATTTCCTATTTTACATAAATCAAATTAATAATTCATAAGATCCATAATTTACTGTGTGTAATGTTATGGTTTTTAGCTTAATAAATTTTCTTGCAATACAGTAGAAATATGTTAAGTATTTTCAATATAACTTTTCAAATGTATGATTATCAAAAGATGCATTTTACTTAATACTTGAATTATGAATATGAACACCAACAGCAGCATCAGCACAAAGCAGGTGAACATTTATGCTAAATGAGTAATTTCAATATAAACAAAACATTTTAAGATTTTACTGTGTAATTGACACATAATTATACAGCACCTTTGTTTTGTTTTTCATATCTACACTGAATACTCATTTAATACAAACTTCTTATTTAAATATATATATTATTTGAATATATGTATCATATAATTACAGCAATAGTGAAGTATATGAGAACATTTCCTTATTGAGATATTATCTGTACCAAAAATTTATTTTATATAATATACCAAGAAAAAGTTGCAAAATACATACATCTAAATTTGAAATCATGTTAAGTGTCTGCAAGATCATATTATACCATGTAGACATTTAAGTTATTTACAACCATAAATGATACACTAAGCTGTATGAATTTTATGGATAATTTTCATTGTGTCAGACAATGTACACATAAATATTTTAAATATAGCAGACTTTCATGAACATATTAACTATAAAGCAAATTATATTCCCTAAAATATTACAATATAAAACAAATGCCCATGTAGGGTTTCTTTTACTTATGAAAATTTCAATGTTCCACAGATATCAACTTTGTCTGAAATATGTTTACTTTTTATTTTTTCTTGTTACCCCTACTAATAGCTGTAGCCATTATATTGATCTCTCCCGTAATGTGTTCTACATGTGTACATATTGTATGCCTACATGGAAAATTTATCTGTTTTAATTGGCTTAAACTTGTGTTAGATAATCAAGCAATAGTTCCAACTATATATACTCTTAATATTTATGTAAATGCATTGGAACTTTCAATGATTTCTTAAGTTACTCGACAGCTAAAATTGCTTACCAAGTGTTCACTTGATATTAAGCAATCCAGGAAGCCTGACTTGTTTCTTCATTTAGGCTCTCTTCTCTTCAAGATGGAAAATTGATTCTTTTTTTTTTTTTTGACAGGCAGAGTGGACAGTGAGAGAAGTGAGAGAGAGAGAGAGAGAAAGGTCTACCTTTTGCCGTTGGTTCACCCTCCAATGGCCGGTGCTCTGCTGCTGGCGCACTGCGCTGATCCGATGGCAGGACTCTCCATCAGGATTCACAGTTTGATCTTTAGATCTTATATAAGACAGTTTGGGTACAGTGGTCTTAATACTTGATCTTATGTTGAAAGATAAAGTTTTCCTCATGGGTATTGACTTATCTAGCAGGAAGAATAAAGTCATAACATGCCTGTGACCATAGATTTCTAACTCAGGCCAACAAGATTAGGGATGGAATTGAACACTCCTTTGGCTGAAATTCCCAAAAGCTTCCTCTGTGTTCTACTTTAACAGAGACCAGGAGAAAGAGGAATGAGGCAGCAGGAGTAAAGTAAGGACAGGTGGCAGGCCAATTATGGTTGCTTTACATGGTGATCTGCCATCAGGGAGACCCAGCAAGGACATTCTACTCCCAAATGCACCTGTTTTCCATATGAGGAGTCAGGGCATTGGGCAAGCAGCTGTCGCAGCAGAAACCAGTTCCTGAAGAGCCTAGTCAGCTCTGCCAAGAGCCAGGCCACTGGAAAAGGAACTGCCCTGGGGGCTGAAGGACTCTTGGGTTGAAGGACTCGAAGGCCCTGTTGGCCCTAAGTTGAAAAAGCCCTTCACTCTGCCCAGCTTACAAAGTAACCACCACCATCAAGAGGACAGCCTAGGGTCAATAACAACCAAGGCAGAGCTGTAAATTTGCTTTTAGAGATGGCACCTGTTCGATGAATGAATCTCTCTTTTGTTTTGGACCCCGTGTATTTAATCTGTTTATTAAATTTGCTTGATTCAGACAACAAAATTCTAGATGGTCAAGCACACAAAATCTCAAATAGAGACAGTTTCTGTGATCTAGTGTTGCAGTACCCTCAAGATGCCATATGCTGAAACCCTGACTTGACCATGGGTCCCTACTCCTCCCGTCCTCTGCTTGAAGCTTTCAGCTCTCCAGTCCTCATCCAAAACCCTGACAGCAGCCAGGGTGTCCAAATGCAGAGGGAAGGAATGAGAGATGCCAGGACTAGAAGCAGGGCAGACTAACTCCATCCCACAGCTCCTTACCAGCATGTGCACACTAACAAAATGGAAGCATTCTTTCTCTTTGGAAACCAAGCATATAGACAGGATTCTTGCTTTCCTAATTCCCTCTTTGTCCTCATTTCAGCCATCTTTTCCACCATGTGCAATGTCTCTAATCTTTCCTTTTGTCCTCATAATCATAGTCTTCCTATTTCTGCAATGTATCTTTAACTTATTTCAAAGGTTCTTGCAGGAACAAATGACTGCTATATCCCAAGCCATCATGCAGGAAAAACACAACGCTTCTCTTCTTCAGTCAATCCATTCTTGAGTGTAGACCCTCGCCCTATGTCTTTGCCCAGTATCATAAAGAAACTGGTGCCCATCTCCTTATCTGTCCTCAGAGTCAGGATTGATGGAACAAAGACATAGACATAAGCCTCAGCCATTTCAAGTTTTTGTTGTCCTTGCCTTTCAAGAGGTCAGTTCCCTCTTACAGCCTGTATGGTTCCCTAGCTCATTCCTGCATTGTTCCCCAGGTTTGGAAGCCAGTAGGCCAAAAATGAATAACCAGTATGGAGAAGCTCATCTCTGCCTACTGCCTCACACCCCCACCCCTAGCCCACCTAAGATATACAAAAGCCAGCCTGACTGTCACATGTTCAGTCTGTTAGTATATGGCAGTTAATCGAGCTCTGCAGATTTCTTTTCTCTGAATATATTTGCTCTGGCTGCATGTTCATTTTCTGTCTTATCTCTGTTCTACTCTATTTTCCTAATGCTATAAAAAAACCTGCTAAATGATATCTAATACCAACCATGAAATTACTATTATTTGTCACACAAATCAAAAAGTTGAAGAATTATATTGAGGTGAATTGATGGATAGGTACTAATTGATGTATACTTTCTTCATTTGTATTTCAAAAATTTAAACTGTAATCTTGACTGTAACTCCATTTCTCCACATTTTAGCACAATTCATAGAAAGACATAAAACTAAATAAGGACAGAGGCAGTAGAAATTCAAAACTCATTCAATTAAGTTGGTATCGCAGGGGATTTTTCTGTTAGAATACAATAGGAAAAATAGCGTTTAAGGATGATTCTCTCTCTCTCTCTCACACACAAACACACACACACACACACACACACACACACATATCTCTGCTGGGGAGAAAAACACTTTAATGCATCATAGTAGTGTGAATGACACTTGGCTACATTCTCCTGCCACTCACAAATAATGAGGTTAGAATTTCTGTAGAGTATTTGAAGATAAAAGAAAAGTGCTCTGTAGGGTTTACTTCCAAGTGTGAGATGTGCATGCTTAAAACCTCAGTGATAGATCTTAAAAACATTCTGAAATTTATTTTGAAATAAGAAAATCAATCAATTTAAATTATGATCACTGATTAAAGAGAAACGATCATTACCATGACTGTTATTATTTTAGAGGGAAGAAACATGTCTAAGGATGGAAGTGTGTCTGTAACATGCAGACTTGCTAAGAAATAGTTGCAAAAGTGGGATTATTATTGGAAATGTAGTGAGACTTTCAGGAAAATGAAAGCTCAGACTATGTCAAACAATTGGAAGAATGAAAGAAATCGGCATATTAATTTGTATATTAAAAGAGATTAAAAATACTGTAAAATTAATGCATACTACAGTATACCAGGTGTTATTGAAAACAATCACCATGTTATTCACAGAGTTAGAAAACTTCATGGTACAGATTCAGAAAGCCCTAAGTAAGCACACAGAATAACGTTCATTGGAATAGAAAGCTGGTCCCAAATCAGCAAGTCCAATGTTCCTCATTCTCTTAAACTATCTATTTATAGAACATTTCTAGGACTACAAAAAAACTTCAGTAAGGCTAAGATCACCCACAATATCTTTAGATTTTCAACCAAATGATATTGATTTTAATGTATATTTGTCCAAATCTCAGCATTAACACCATCATAAATAAAAAATCGTTCATTATTTTCATATTTTATAATTCTTATTTTGATCTAACATATTCATGATTTATACAACGCATCTATTAATTTAGACATTTTGATGATACAAAAAGTATGATACTGATCTTTATAATTTTTGCATTATTAAAATACTAGTAAGTGATGATTATTTAAAGAGATACCATCAATAAGCAAATTGTTTGGCTAGGTTCTGGTTAGTCTATTTTCCCTAAAATATTTTTGCTAAATAAAATGAGCAAATGTCTACCAATTATAAGTAAGAAGTGATCTGGCTTTATCCACTTTGTGCTTTTATACCACAGGCTGGTAAAGAAAAGAGGTTTATTGAGCTCATGTTTCTGGTGGCTGGGGAGTCCACACAGCTTTGCCCTTGTGCAAGCTGAGTCAGCGTGGTGGAGAAGAGCGACGAGACTCAGCCACATGCAGAAGGAGGCAAGGGTGTGGGGTGGGCTTTCTTTTCTAAAAGTGTGCTCTCATTAGAACCAATCCAATCACACAAGATCTCGCTCACAGGAATTAATCCCTTCCAGGAGCTGTGTCCCACGACTTAATTATATTCATCAAGCCTCCCCCGCCCCAACCTGTTAAAGATTCCACCATCTCAACACCACCAGACTAGTGACCAAGTTTGTGTCACATGAACCTTCGGAAAACAAATCCAAAGTATAGCAATCTCTATATTTACTAAAATTAACTTATCATTATATAATGCTAATCTACAGGGAGAAGTAGTTGTTGGTTATATTCCCAACAAACTATTGTCCTGGAACATACACTACATGTGTGTTATTCTTGAAAAAAGTAAACATAATATATAATCATCATGCTAGTTATTCATAGGTAACTGTCTAGGTTAGTGAAATAGAACATTTGAACTACTGTGATTTGATACTTTAATCAGGACCATTAATCATATGAAAGGTAGAAAGTATCAGTAAAGCAGCATTTTTAGTTAAGGTAAGTACTTGTTGTAAGGGGTCATAGTAAGGAGCATCAACATAAAAACTTTCTGAGAAAATGTAGGCTACACACTAGATCGCAGTGATTTCTATAGATTAACGTCAAATAAAATGCAGCTCTGAAGGCTCTGGATTAAAAAATAAAAACAACAGCATGAGTCAAGCATTTAAAGTAGTGGCTCAACAGGCTAATCCTCCGCCTTGCGGCGCCGGCACACCTGGTTCTAGTCCCGGTCGGAGCACCGGATTCTGTCCCGGTTGCCCCTCTTCCAGGCCAGTCCTCTGCTGTGGCCCGGGAGTGCAGTGGAGGATGGCCCAGGTGCTTGGGCCCTGCACCCCTTGGGGAGACCAGGAAAAGCACCTGGCTCCTGGCTCCTGCCATCGGACGAGCGCGGTGCGCCGGCCGCAGCGCGCCATCCGCGGCGGCCATTGGAGGGTGAACCAACTGCAAAAGGAAGACCTTTCTCTCTGTCTCTCTCTCTCTCACTGTCCACTCTGCCTGTCAAAAAAAAAAAAATACTCTATCCCATGTTAGATCACATGGGTTCAAATTCTGGTCCAGGTTCTGACTCCAAATTGCTTTCAGTGCAGACTGTGGGGAAGCCTCGCAGGTGAATCACTTCAACCCCTTGTTTGTGGGAGATATGGATTGCATTTCTACATTCTGGTTTGAGCCGCTGGCCAGCATCAGCAGTTGTAGGCCTGTTGGAATGAATTAGTGGATGGGCGTCTATCCCTTCTGTCTATCTCCCTCACAAATCATATCCATCAGCTATTAAGAACCATTAGTATGGGTTAGTAGAAATAACAAAGGGGAAAAATATAGTTGTCCACATGTCAATAACACAGGTTTCAGATAAAATTCAAATTTAGTGACAATAAACTTTCATATCATCCTTTTAGAAAATTTAATGGACATGACTGTGGTACCAATGGAATATTATAAGAAAGCTTTATAAATTAAGGTATAGCAATTCAATGGTAGCCAGATATATCCACTCTAAATTCATGTAGTAACTATAACTTTTATCAGAAATGACAAATGTGACTTTTTTAGTCCTATGTACTCATCAAAAAAAAGTCCAATAATTCACCTGCAACTGAGCTTGCTGGTTATAAGAGGACAATTACTTGAAAATAAGTATCTGCCTTTAATTTCTAAAGGAAATTTTGGAGATGGCGCTATGATGTAGCGGGTAAAGCCACTGCCTGCATTGCTAGCATCCCATATGGGTGCCGGTTTGAGTCCTGGCTGCTCCACTTCTGATCCAGCTCTCTGCTATGGCCTGTGAAGCCAGTAGAAAATAGCCTAAGTCCTTGGACCCCTTGCACCTGTATGGGAAACCCAGAAGAAGCTCCCGGCTCCTGGCTTCGGAGCGACACAACTCTGGCCTTTGTGGCCATTTGTGAAGTGAACTAGCAGGTGGAAGACCTCTATTTTTCTTTCTCTGCCTCTGTGTACCTCTGCCTTTAAAATAAGTAAATACATTTTTAAAAAAAGAAAAAAAAAAGAAAACATCATTTCATCATTTTAATCATGATGGAAGGGGTATTTAATTAAATTCCACTCTAATATTGGTATCACCTTATATAAAAGAGTCAAATACTCAAAAATGTTTACTTAGAAATAATTACTTTCAAAACAGTTTATGATTTTTAAAGATATAATAAATTTTTAAAGATATACTAAATAAGCACATTTCTTGAAAAAATTATATAAGGAAAAGATTTATGAGAGCTGACTCACATAAGACTGCCTGCATTGTATTCTAACCCCCAGCATGCAGCCTCCTAGGAGCAGCGATGATGTCTCATGCTACTGATTCCTATCATCTACAGTGGAGACCTGCAATGATCCTGACTCCTGGCTTCAGCCTCAGCCCGGCTCTCCTCACTGACGGCATATGGGATAATGAACTAGCGGATGTGGATCTTTTTTATATATCAGTTTGTCTCTATTTCCTTGTCTCTCAAGTAAATTATTAAGAAAAAAAAGATTATTTAGAAGTATTGAGTGATCCGAACCTGTAAGAGCTGTTAGGATGCAATTCATATAATTAAAGTTCTATGACATGTGAGTCACCCTTTAGATGTACATGATGTATATTATCCAATCCAACCTGCACTGCAATGCAATATTTATCTGGGTTTTGAGAGGTTATGGACACAAAATTAGTGAGTAGAAAGTCTGTAAAATTTCCAACTCCAGATTCTTTGTATAATATGTACATTCCTTGAAATCTCCAAATTTATTTATATCTGTTATCAAGCTACACATTATAAAGAAATATTTTGCAAGTGGCAGTCTTCTGATGCAGTAGCTTAAGCTGCCTCTTATAACACCTGCATTCCCTATCAGAGGACTGCTTGGAGTCCCTGCTCCTCTACTTCTAATCCAGCTTCCTGAGAATGTACCCAGAAAGGCAGCAAGTGATCATTCAAGTACCTGGATTCCTGCCACCCACATGTGAGACTGGGATGTTGTTCCTGGCTCCTTGCTTCAGCCTGGCCCAGATCTGGTTATTGCAGCCACTTGAGAAGAGAACTACTACATAGACAATCTCTCTCTCTCTCTCTCTCTCTCTCTCTCTCTCTCTCTCTCTCTCTCTCTCTCTCCCCCCTCTGTCATTTGCTTTTCAGATAAATTCATAGTATTCAATAAAATTGTTTATATGGGCACTTCCTTATAGAGAAGTATTTCAGAAGGGGAGTAGGGATTTATGAAATAAACTTTCACAGATGTCTATGCTTGCCTTCTCTAATACAACAAATTTGAAACAACATTGGCTTTTCCAGAATATCCCGATTAGATGCTCATGTATGTAGTATGTTGCATAACAGTAGGAAATGCCCCCCTCCACCCAAGGAGAAAGACTATTTTATTTTCCCAGCCTACATAAGACATGTGTCTAGAATGTGAACCTCAAGAGATCCAATGCAGAATTTAGCACAGGTTTTAACTTGAAAATGAAGTGACTGCAGTAGCATGTGCTATAAAATATCTCTTTAATAGTCAATAAAACTGGCAAGAGTCATTGCTTACTACCTGATAGCTAGTAGGCTTTCAAATTGTAGAATTCATTTGTCACACTCCACTTAGCTTATCTATAACTTTCCAGCAAGAAATGCCATCTTCAAGCAGTTATTTTAATGGGTGAAGGATCAAATGCTAAAATAAGAGGTAATAGAAGGGAAAGTAAAAGGCAATTATATCCTGTCTCTTCAGGCAGAAATGGAGATGCCCTGGAGGAGGGAATCTGTTTTATTAAATGCCTTTATTTAAGATAATACATAAAAACACAGGAAATAAATAAATAACATTCCAGTAAATGTAGACCTGGTTCAGATGTACCTATGGATTAAGCCTTTGTGGTGGGAGAGAATATTTATTATAGCTAATCTAAACCTGTATGCAGAGAAAACACTGATCATCAAGATTCACTGAAGCAAATCTCCATTTATATAGAAATGTTGAGACTCACTTACTACTTAATTGTACCAAAAAAAAAATTTGCTAAAATTTTCACTCACACCTTAAATCCTACTAACATTTATCTTATTTATTAGAAATAGTTGCTGTAATATTTAAGTACCTCGAGATTCTATACACTTCTTAGAGCAATTTTGTCACTCACAGGATGTACCATGGGGTAAAAATAAATTGTAGTCCAGAGCACAACAAGGTTGAGAAAAGAAATTCTTAACCAGCAACAGTATGCTTTGTTCTAAGGTCCAGTTAAGAACACTTTGAGTGGCAGTAATGTGACAAAGTTATCTCCTAATGATGAAAAAAATATCACTTTGAAAAGGGTCGATACCATACTAATGTAGGCAGTGGCAGTGACTGAGGGAATTTTTTTCTGTCATTTTGAGACACTGCCCAGAACAAAGATGGGTGAATTACTCAAAATAGATTACTTGTGCATGACAGGAAAAATTTAGTATGCTCCTCACTTTGAATTTAGACTTTTAATTATTTAAGTGTATATTACATATCCAAATAGTTGCTTCAAACTAAACACATTCATTGTATTTATCTCATTTTATCATTGTATTTATCTCATTTATTTTTCAAAGCTCTTACTCATGTTTATTTCCACCAATTCCACTATGTGGGGAAAGCTTTTTGCTTCGTGTTCCTTTGAGTAAGGACTTCTGGGCCTACTTAACAGGACACTTTCAGTGTCTAAAATTCCCTCAACATGACAAAACCCATTTCACTCACAGTTACCTAAGGACAAATATTTATTTCCAAAGACCTGATTAGCCATGTATCTTTTTTGAGGACTCTGATCATGGGACTCTTATCTCTTGGCCTACTCGGCCCTAACAAGGAAAGCAAGGAACTGTACTAATGAATGAATGAAAGTGACTCATAGAAGATTCCTTAGATTTTTTCATAGAGAACAAAAGACACAAAAAGGTATCTCAGTGCAAGGATGTGTGTGTAGAATTAGAAACTGACAGCCTTAAAAACTTAGAACACTGAAGCTAGTCTCCTGCCCACGGTTACCAAAGAGAACATCCAGGTGCTAGATGTGTTGTTTTTACTGACCTGACTAAACTGAGTCCCACGTCCCTTGTCTTTAATTTTATAAAGAATTTATCTCACTAGCCCATGAGTCTAATGAAAAGTCAAAGTACAGGCAAAATTATTTTGCGTCTTTCAGAAATCACCACTATCACAAACTAGCAATGCCGCTTTCCTCTCACATTTTCTAATTATCATCTGAAATCTGTTTTTCTGCTAGATAGAAAGGCAAAGTTCATGAAACATTTTTTCCATAAATTTTTGTTCTAAGATTTCTGTACTAGGTTGGTGGATTTCAAATTCACACATGGAGCTCTGCTTACTGACTATAAATGAAATAATTTCTTAAAAATTAAGATAAAAAAGAGATATCAAATTTTCTTTATATTTCTCACTTGTATCTTTAATAACAGCTTAAAATTATTGTTTAATATTTGTTGAGCACCTCAAAATCAGACTTTATTAATTTCAGTGAGGTATATGTTTTTGGCTAATGTATGTCATGTATCTTCCTTTAAAACCCATCTATAATCTGCTATATGATATGATTCACTCCTCTGCATGCTCAAAACACTCAATGAAGAAAATATACCTATAATTCAAGGAACCTTAAAGATGACATATAATCAAAGAAATAAAGATTTAGAGCTTCTCTCCACATAATTCAACGGCAAACTACACATTTAATATTAAACTTAAGTTCTTAGATATTCGTATCATGAAGAGATCTTGTTTCAAAGTAACCTGAGGGAAAATATGTTCCATGTAATTTTGCATGTCACATCTGACTTTATGATAATATTCATCAAACTATACATTCTAATATATTGCCAAACAAATAAATTACACAATTTTAATTATAATTACATTCAGCCATACAATTTAATTTGAACTTATTCGAAGTTAGTAAATATTTTATCACTGAATCATTGAAGTATGTACATGTTTGGGGAGTTTCATTAATGTATCATGGTTTAATCAGAGGAACTGAACTTGTAGGACACATATACATGGATATAACTTGGGTTCTATTACAATTATTTGACTTGGCACAGTTGTGGGAGATGTTCAGGTATTCACTATAGGATTGCTAGACCCTGGAGTCCAAGGCAGATGGTAAACAAGAGAGAATGCGCATAAAGTGTGGGAGAACAAAGACAAGAAGGATCCCATAAGGACAGGCTGAACCAGATTTCTGGTTTGCTTCCTCTGATAGTCATGCTAGGTGTGTCCTGTTGGAGAAGCTGATAACATTTCTTATGGAGCAAAATATTGAACCCAAAGGATTAAGGAAATAAAGGAGGAACCAAGCAGGTCGTGGGACTCTTACAGGTCTGGCAATTGCCTAGTGCGAAGATGGTGACTTGGTCTGTAAGTGAGATCATGTGTGAACTACAAAAAGCTGCTGCTTCATTTCAGTCCTCCAAATCCTTCATAAAAACTTCCTGTGCAGCCCACTTGAATGCAAACATCCAAGAGTCATGCAATCTCTGAAATGAAGATCAGCACAGCAAATTTGATATTACAAAGCTAGCACAACCAATAAAAATCTATGATCCTACATCTAGCTATCTCAATTTCAATCCCAAAGTCATCTATGTTTTAATATCAGCAATCGTCTACTTGATTTACAAGTTGGAACTTATGCATTAAGACTTTTGTGGTTATTTTATGTGGCATGCAAAGATAATTTCTTTTCTATTCTGAAACTACTGAATGTAATTTCACTAACATTTATTAGGTCAAGATGGGTTACACAATTCTAGATAAGCATGAAAACAATGATGATCATTATTTTCATTGACTGGAGAGAAGAATAAAGAAAAAAGATCTCTTTTCTGGTACAAAGAATAAATTTAAATAAAAGAATCTGAGATACTAAGCATAATGTAGCAGAAATTGTAATATTCATATCTCTAATGATCTATAAAATAAATTCTAAAATTGTAGTACTTTTAAATCCATAATATTCTATGATTCATTTATGCCATATTAATTACTTAACTTTTTTTCAAAAATAGAAAATTACATTGCTCATATAATTTTCATTTCTAGATGATTACATGAATATCATAGATTTCTTGGTTTAAAACTGTGTCACAAAGCAGAT
This sequence comes from Sylvilagus floridanus, assembly GCA_949820135.1. NCBI lineage: Eukaryota > Metazoa > Chordata > Mammalia > Lagomorpha > Leporidae > Sylvilagus > Sylvilagus floridanus. Next base: position 106,493,936 of record OX463238.1, on the reverse strand, counting down.
ACCTATTATCTGAGTAATTACTACATTTGAAAAGTATTTGATAGATATACTCATAAATTCCTACTGGAGTAGAAACTTTTAGAGCTCCCATTTTTGTATGCCTATATCAGAAAAAAGAATCAATCAAGGTTAATGTTCATAAATTCTTTACAATTGAAGAAACTTTTGCTTATCAAAAGCAAAAACAAAAGATTCTATTAGAATTCTAGTACTTTTGGCAACTGAATCAGAATGAAACCTAATGAAACATCTGTATTGAAAACAATCAAAATTCTTTTCAGGTGTAAATAAAACTAAGATGAATTAATATCACTATTTGTGTATTTCGACTGAAATCTCCAGTGTTAACCCCTATTGCAAATTCCTCAGTGTATAACTGGTAATGCTCAAAGAAGATCTAATATGAGATCAGAAAGCAAACTTAGCTTCTGGCTGGGTAATTGGCAGCTTCAATTGATTCTATTTTTGCAGTGTCACCTCTTCTCTGGCCTCTGCTATTGAGAGATTTCCTGTCAACACCTACCCTCAGTTCACGGCTTTGAGCTCTGGATTCATCAAGGTAAAGATGTCCTTGGTGACCCCAACTAGAGATATCCGCAAAATGTTGCTGCCATTCTTCTTGGGACAAAAAGCCAAGCAATGCCCTGGACTCTCAGTCAGTTATAGAAATTCTCATTAGGATCTCACAGATGTCATGAAATGGCACCTGTAAATTATCCAGTATATACCTGGAATAGAGCATGAATTCTTAAAGTATATTTTTATTATTTTCCAGGATAATTTAAGAAACAAAGTATATTAGAATTTCTGTATCTCTGTGTTAGCTACTTCATTTAGCAGTTCAATAATGTGAAAATCAATATACTATAGTCATCATATTTTAAATATGATGAAATTTTCCTAACTATATTTCAAGGAAAATATAAATAAATATATTTTAAATATATAAATAAATAAAAATATTTCAGTGAAATTGTTTGATGAAATATACATTCTAATTGAGCATGTATTTATTATAAATACCCATTTAAGATGTAATTGACTATTTACATGAATATTGATTATTTAGACAATTTTGTTTATGCACAAGATTATTTCCAACTGCTTACAAGATAATTTGAAATATTACTTGTTTATATAGTAAATATTACAAATTTCTCATATATCACTTAATTAGAGAAGTATGTACTCTAAAGTGAAAACAACCCCCTAATTGATAAAACAGAGTGAAGAGATACTAATCCAGTGGAATAATAAAGCACCATGATGATAGTAATAATAAAATATCAGAGTAATTAATACCTAGCAAATTCAATGTGCTGAGGACTTTTCTAAATCTTTTTCATTTATTAAGGTATTTGTCATTTCAAGAAGAAAAAAAAAATGAGGGGCCAGCACTGTGGACTTGTAGGTGCAGCCTCTACGTGCGGCGCTGGCATCCCATATGGGCACCAGTCTGTGAACTGTCCAGGTGGTTCCTATTTCAATACAACTCTCTGTTATGACCTAGAAAAGTAGTAGAAAACAGCTCAAGAGCTTCGGCCCCTGCAGCAGCAAGAAAGACACAGAAGTTCCTGGCTTCTGACTTACGATTGGCCAAGCTCCAGCCATTGTTGCCATATGAGAAGTGAACCAGAGGATGGAAGACCTTTCTCTTTCTCTCTATCCCTCCTACTGCCTGTAACTCTGTGTCTCAAACAAATAAATAAAAAAATCAGCTGAAATCTAACTCCAGGCAATAGAACTCTAAATTTTGTGAATTGAACTACTGCACCCTATTCAACTTGCTCTGATATGTCCACAACAGCCAGTTATTCAAATTGCAAGAAAACATATTTGGGTACCATTAAGAATAGGAAGATCAAAAGACCCAGGGTCAGCAGTCATTTTTCCATGAAAAGTTGCATCTTCTGGGTGTCATCCAACACATGATTTAAAAATATTGTCAGAAAATTAAGCTGTTCAGAGAATTCTAGCAGGATTGCCACAGAGAATAGATGCTAGAACAACTTTTGGAACACCGAGGGAATAAAGGTCACAGTGCCATTGCTACAAGTGAGTTATTGACAGGTCTCCCCCTCAAACTGCGGAGAGTCTCCAAGATAGGGGCACGCTCACTGATGTGCCCTGCTGGCAACTGTCTATCACTGGATGACTGCCAAGAGCTACTAGGAGTAGCTGCGAGATTCATCCCTTAACTTGCCCCATGTCTGCTCCCAATAATGTCTAAGTCTCTTTCCAGTGACCCTTACAGAACACCCATAACCCGGAACTAGATGGTAAAAGGACATCGTGAGAAATGATTCCAGACATCACTATTGCTGAGCAGGAGAGAACACAGAAGAGGGAATGAAAAATGCCTAGTTGAAGATAATATCAGGACCTGGCATAAAGTCAACCCTGTGTCTTATTCAAGGTTCTTCATAAAAGTAAAACCAATAGGCCACACATGGATGCATACAAAGAGGATTGGCATACAAATGAGCATTGGGCTCATATGATGATGGAGGCAAATTCAAAATCTGCAGGCTATGCCTGCAGGAAGGAAACCCTCATTACAATTGATGCTGCAGTTCAAGTCCTACGGTTTTCTACTGACAACATTGCCTTCTGCTTAGGGGAGATGTCATTCTACCACTAAGACTTCAACTGATTGTTGGGTATCCATACCATGGAAGGAAATTTGCTTTACACAAAGACTAAAAACGTAACTTTACAGATGCATCCAGATTAATGTTTGACCAAATATAAAGGCACTGTGACCATGTAAGTTAATATATGAAGTCAATATCCACACCCCTATAAATGATTTTAAAGGAAATAATGTAAGCATTAATGTATTAAATGGAATTGATTAAATTGATACAGTGTGCATGTATGTGTTTATGTTTATTGGCCTTTGTCTCACGTTTTCATCTGGTCAGATTCTCATCCTATGTGTTCCTGCATAAATACAGTGCAGCTTGAAATTATACAACAAGATAGCGTCAATCTTTTTTACAGGTAGAATAATCTTTTTCATATTAATAACATTCAAATTATCTTCATAATTTTATCTACTTTGTACTTAGTTTTATATACAAGCAGATCAGAAGTTTCTCTGTAGGTAAATTTTTATGGCATAATGTGACAGAAAAGGAGATGATATGTAACAGAATTTATGTATTGCCAACTTCTGATCAATTTTAGTTCTTATAATATGGTCACATGATGATTTGGAAGTTCATGTTAAGTAGAGTTGGAATTTAATACTTATGATTTTAAAGGTGTTCATTTTCACATGAAAACGACTAACACATCTTGATTATTAATCAAGATTTATTCAGTCTTCATAGAATGCTTTAAGGAAAGAGGCTATGGATACGTGCATCAATCACCAATCAACTAAAATATAAACAGTATTCTTTTTACTAGTTTTATAATAATTTAGGAATGGAAAAACTGAATGGGTTTTAAGAGAAAAAAAGAACTTCACAACAATATTGTAAAAGCATCTAAGAAGCATATATATAAATTATGGTTAAATAACTTTTGTGACTGTATTCCTTCCAGGCATAAAAAATTATGGCATTACTATTCATTAACTACCATTAATGGAAACACTAGGATGTACCATCCTTTTTTGAACATCAGCGATCTCCTAACTTGCTAAATTGTAGATGGGAATACAATGACAATACCATATTAAAAAACACAGATTTGAAAGTGTTCTCCGTGTGTAGTGTGCCATTTATTTATTTATTTAAAAGGCAGCTATAGACAGAGAGAGGGAGAGACAAAGGGAAAGGACTTCTATCTGCGGGTTCACTCCCCAGATGGCTGCAATGGCTGCAGCTGGGCAGGTCTGAAGCCAGGAGCCAGGAGCCAGGAGCTTCTTCTGGGTCTCGCACGCGAGGGCAAGTGCTCAGGAGGTTGGCCATCTTCTACTGCTTTCCCAGGCCATTATCAAAAAGCTGGAGTAGAAGAGGAGAAGCCGGAACACAAACCAGCGCCCATATGGAATGCCAGCACTGCAGGCAGAGGCTCCGCCTTCTACTCCCCAGCGCTGGTCCCCTGTGTACCTAATTATTTAATTGATGTCGTCATCACTTCAGGAATCCATCAACATCCAAGTTTTTTATTTCTATTCTTTAAGCCAAAAACAAACAACCAAGCAAGCAAAAAGGTGGAAAAGGCAGGAAGGAAATTTGTATAACCCCCAGTCACTGCTATTACACATTTTCTTCATTCTGACGGGATTGTGAACACCTAATTTACAGTTTCCATGATTTCAGCTTCTATCAAAGTGATATTGTCCATAAGTGTCCACATCTAAGTAGCTGTTCTATGTAAATAGACTTTGGAGTAGCTTATCTCTCCTTCTTGTGACAATAGGAAGTCAAGTTTGACTCATGTATAAAGTCATATGATATTTAGAATGTTCACAATGTAGAAAAATACATTTCAGTCACTACAAATGAAGACCATTGGATAATAGATATCTACATTCATGTACTATTATTCTTTATTATACCTAAAGAAACTGAAAATGTAGTTTAGATAAGATATAATTAAAGAACATACAATAATTTTCATACCACTTCTTGGCCTTTTGGCTAAGATCAAGTGTAAAATAATAGCACAAGATAAGGATAAACTGGGTCGTGTTTATCAGTGAAGCATTCCACAGGAAATGGCCTGATATTGTACCTGCTTCCAATTTCCTACCTTAACTCTTATGTTCTTAAACTACAGTTAAATAAAAATATGTTTTCACGAACATATTCACCAAATTTTTCTGGTTATGTTTGTTCCCCCCCTTCCCACCTTGCTGTAGTTTTGATGTAGTTTGAACACCTCTCGGGGGTCCACTTGTGATTGAAACTCAGTCTGCAGGGTGGTGGTATTGGCAGTGGAATTTAAAAAAAAAAATGGAAACTAATGGGTCCTTAGAGGCATTGTCCTCTGAAAGGATTGGGTAGTTCTCTCTAGAAAATTGTAATTAAATGAGCAAGTTTGGCTCCTTTCCTTCCTGGCTTATCCTGTGATTTGCAACACAGGTCCACCATCTGCCATTTCTCATTAAATTCTCACCAGAACCATACCAATGCAAATGCCAAGTTCTTGAAGCTCCAAAACTCTGAGATAAATAAACTTCTTTTCATCATTAGTAGCCTGCATCAAATATTTCATTACAGTAATGAAAAGCCACTACTCATTCCCATGCACGCCTGCCTCCTGTCTTCCTATGTATCCTAAGAGACTGTGTCCTTAGGATTGTGTTTTTCTCAGACAGGTGGTTGATGGCTGGGTTGAGCAGTAGACTATGAGCATAGAAGACAGGAGAGGCTGCATCCCAGAAGAGGGCTGCCTGTTTCTTGGTCCTGATTATTCCCTGCTGGACTCCAGATTCTTCCCATGGTCACTCTTCTATGTGTGTCTCAGCATCTGTTGATTTGTGACTGAATTGAGGATATCGCAACATCAGCCCTATTAGCTTGTTGTACCAAATGAAATTTTTTTGAGGAGGATTATTCTATGCATTGTAGGTTGTTAGCCATGTGCCTGAATTTTCACCGTATTATATGATAGTGACAAACACAAATATATTTAGTCATTTACAAATGTCCTTAAGATATAAAAAAAATCATGTGACTCCTAAAAGGGTTCTCTTTATTAATATGTTTTTAACTCCTGTATTGGATGCTGTTTCCTGGTTGAAGCTCAAGACATACTATTACCATTTTCACCTTTCCTACTTCTGAATAGAATTCTCAACTCCTTTAAGATTAATCCATCTTAATCTCTCCAAAATTGTTTTTTACATAATTTCTTATTTTAAAATTTTTGAGTGGATATACTCTAATGCCTAAGTTTAATATAATATTAAAATGTTGTTACTCAATAGAAAATAAAAGAAATAAAAATACTTTGGTTTTTATTTTTTATCAATGAGATGTTATACCATTTCCAGGCTGTAAGGATTGATTTCGTTAATATATTTTACTGAGTATCATTTCAAATCTCTGCCGAACAATTATGGAAGCTGGATAAAAATGTTGAATTAACTTACAATGTGAAAAACTGCAAGTTATTTTCCTTGGTGTACTTAACATTTTATGATGTTAGAACTTATATATTTAATAGTCTGCTGGCATTGTTTTCCCAGCATGAATCATAATAGTGAGTTTTCTCTTGAATAGTTACCTAAAAACTATAAAATTTTCCAAGAGAATGGTTAATAAGTAACCTGTAATTCCATTACCAACACGCAGGTCTAGAGAGCTAAATTTACATGTGTCTAGATTTTAATAAGCAAGGCAAATTAAAGTTCTTTAAGAAAAAAACGTGGATTTTAATAGTCAACACTGTTCATATCCAGATGATGAAAACTACTGTGACTCAATATTTTTTCAGAAAATAAAAAGCACTGAAAGTAGGTGGAAATTATTATCTTTTAACTTTTGAGTTGGAAGCACATTGTCTCATTTTTGGTAATTTTGTTACTGTATAAAATCTTTAAATTAAGTGATACTTGAAAATGGTTTTCATGGAGAAGAGCATCAGTTTGTGAAAGCTAAAGAACATAAACAAATATCACAGACATGGAATACTCATATCTCCCATGGAATACTCATATCTCCCATATCATTCTAAAATAAATCAGACACTACTGGTGTAAAACAGATGTGACTAGACAGCTACAGTGAACTTATTTTTGATGAATGTACTAAGAGTATATATTGGAGAAGGGGAAGTATTTTCAACAAATGGTGCTGGGAGAATTACCTATCTGCACGCAGTAGAATGAAACTAGACTTTTTATCACCATATAAAATTCAACTCGAAATCGATTATAGACTTAAATATAAGAAGTGATACTATGAAACTAGTTTCATAGGGGAAATGAGTCAAGATATTTAAATGAATGAGAATGTTTAGGATGATACCCTAAAAGCAAAATAGTAAAATGAAATTGTAGCAAAATAAAAGTTTCTGCATGGCAAAGTAAAAAACTGAAGTAACAACCTATAGAATGGGAGAAAGTATTTACAAATTATACCTTTGACAATAGCTTAATAATCAGAACATAAACATAACTCAGGTCAGTAGCACAGAAACAAATATCATGATTGTAAAACAAATGGATTCGGCAAGACAGTTTGAAAAAAAGACATGAATATCCAACAAAAATGCATAACTTCATGGATCTACAAAGGAATACAAATCAGAACCACAATGAATTGCTTATTACCAAAAAGACAAAAGACAACAAGTACTATTGAGAATGCGTTGGAAAGAAAATACCTGCATACACTTAGTAGAAATGAACATTCACACAGTCTTTGTGGAAAATGGAATAGAAGTTCCTCAAAAATTGAAAATAGAACTACCATGTGATCCACACATCCAACCCATTGGTATATAACCAAAATAAATAAAATCTGCATGTCAGAGAAACATCTGCATCATAGTGTTTATTGCTGCTCTATTCACAATGTCAAGAAATGTAAAAAGCATAACTGTTCCTTGACTAATGAGAGTATAAAGGATATAGACCATATACACAACGGAGTGCTACTCAGTAGTTAAAATAAGGAAGAAACATTTTTCATTTGCAACAATATGAATTAAACAAAAGGACATTTTATGGCATGAAATATGTCAGATAAGGCAAGACAAGAATCAAATAATTTCACCCATGTGTGGGATCTAGAAAAGTTGATAACATGGATGTTGATTACCTGAGACTAGGGACTGTAAGGGGTAAGGAATAATGAGGAAAGGCTGATTAACACTAAGTTAGAATTACAAAAAATAAAGACGTTCTTATGATTTATTGCAGACTGGGATAACGATAGGTAATGATTATGTATTTTTAAAAAGCTAGACTTAGGACTTTGAATGTTTTCATCATAAAGGTATGACAAACATTTAAAGAGATAGATATATTTACCCTTAGTTGAACCGCACTGCATCCCATAAATATGTATAATAACTGTAATTTTATTTATTTTAATTAGTTGAGAAGAAGAGAGAGATTTAAAAAAAAAAGATAAAAAAGCAGCTCCTTTCTGCTCGCACACTTCACAAATACCTGCATCAGACTCTGGGCTGGGAGCCAAAGTCAGGAGGCAGGAACTCAGTCCATGTCTCTTACGTGGTATGAGACACCCCACTCTCAGTGTCATCATGTGCTGCCTCACAGAGGGCACATTAACAAGAACTGGAATCATGAGATGCACATGACTTTTAACCCAGGGTCCGTGACTTGGGATGCAGCATCCTGAGTGGAATTAGAAACACCATGCCAGACTCTTGCCCCAATATGTACAGGTTTTATGCATTAACTAAAATAAAAATTAAACATATATATTACACTAAACTGTAATAAGAAAAAGGATGTTTTTATTATGCAATTATTCGCTGAACTTTTTTCTGCTTTTTTATTTATTTAACATGCAGAGTTACAGAGAAAAAGGGAGAGACAGAGAGAGAGGGAGATCTCCCATGTGCTGGTTAATTTTCCAGAGAACCAGGAGCCTGGAACGCTATACCAGGGTTTGAAGGACTTAGGGAATCTTCCGTTGCTTTTCCAGGAGCATTACATGGGACCTGGCTAGGAAGTGGAGCAACGGGACTCACACCAGCACTCTCATGGGGATGCCAGCAAGGCATGCAGAGGCTTAACGCGCTGTACCACTCAAGTGGGGCGTCCCTTTCTGCATTCTAAAAGTCAGTGTAGTTTCGAAGAATGGCATAACATTATATTAGCTCAATTACAACTTGAAGTTCTTACAAAATAATCCTAAAGAGTCAAGAAATATTTGTACACATAAGCAAAGGATGATATTTTATTGGAAACTCAGAATTCACTGAGGGTTGAATGGACAGGGAAGAAGCGGAGTTACTGTAATGCACTAAGTACTAGAGCTGCAGGAGGGGTCAGTACAGGCATGCCACAGCTCCTACTAGAAAATCTGTGCTGAGACAGGAAAGGGGCAAAGCAGGTAAAACACGTGGGTAAAAATTGTGAAAACATTGGTCCCTTCTCTGTGCTTTCCATCACCTACAGCTGCCTCCTTCTGTCCCAACTTCCAGGAAGCAGCCTGGTCAAGGAACCCAGGTTAGGGGATCGTTGGGGTACAGAGTCTAAGGCACAGAGCAAGGGAAAGCTGCAGAAAATGGGAGTTGGAGACAAATAGAACTTATTCAGCAGAGCGTCCTGACTGACTTCTGTTGCACCTACAGATTTATCTTCCTGGATTTTGTGTTTTTGACTTAATCAGTTTAATGACAGTGTAGAAAGAACAGGCTTAAAAAATAATGGCTCAGACCAGCAAGCAGAATCATATGCGTCCCTTCTCTAAAATGTATTTTTAGCTATAGAAAATGCCCTTTACTTTTTTTAATATTTATTTTACTTATTTGAAAGATAGAGTTACAGAGAGAGGTAGAGACAGAGAGAGAAGTCTGGTTAACTCCCCAGATGAGCACAACAGCTGGAGCTGTGCCGATCTGAAGCAGGAACCAGGAGCTTCTTCCCGGTCCCCTACGTGCAAGCAGGGGCCCAAGGACTTGGGCCATCTTCCACTGCTTTCCCAGGCCATAACAGAGAGCTAGATTGGAAGAGGAGCAGCCGGGACTAGAATTGGCACCCATATGGGATGCCAGCACTTCCGGACAGGGCTTTAACCCACTGTGCCATAGCGCCAGCCCAGAAAATGTCCTTCATAATCACATAAGCAGACATAGTTAACAAAGATTCATCAGTCTCTGTCTCTACCTCTCACTGTCTGTAACTCTATCTCTCAAACAAATAAATAAAATATTTAAAAAAGAAAAAGAACCTTTCTCTGTAACTCTGTCTTTCAAATAAATAAAATAAATCTTAAAAAAATAAAAAGAGAGAGAGAAAGAGAGAAAGACTTTCCAACCTTGGTTTCATTCCTCAAATGGCCCAAATATCCAAGGTTGGCCAGGCTGAAACCAAGAGCCAAGAGCTTTATTCAGGTCTCCTACATGGGTGCAGGAAACCAAGCACTCGAGTCATCTTCCCCAGCAGTAAAGAGTTGGATTGCATGTGGGGTAGCCAGGACTTGAATGGACGCCCATATAGGACGCCAGCATGTTGGGCTTCAACTTAACTGGCTGCACCAAAAAGAAGGCATAGTTATTCAAGAACCAATGATTTTCTGTGGTCTGGACAATGGTATTATTACAGGGGCTCTGTAGGGCCATCTGAATCCATGTTAGGGCTAGTGTCAGGATACTTATAGGGAAGACGCTTGCAAATCAACACTCAGGGAGGAAAAAGCAAAGGAAGCTAGACAGGGACAGGCTCAACAGCCTTGGCCAATACACTCAGAAGCTCTGGATTTGACAAATCATGTGTAAACTGGCCTTGACTGAATAGAATTGGCAAACACTCACAGGTTCACCCCAACTCCACTCCTTCTCCCTCCTTCAACCTCCATCAATCCTTAGTTAGAAATCACCCTAAAAACACCAGATCTTATGTGGCTGCATGTTTTCATGTGTCCATTAATCTGTCTTCTTTCTAAGCTTTACATACACACACACACACACATATATATATAATAGCAAGGACTCATTATCTCTCAGAGTCAATGATATTTTTGTACAAAATCATATATATGATAGATATGTGTGTGTTAGTGTGTACACACACATAACATTTAATCAGACAATTTCAAATCATTGTTAAATTCTTGACTCACTCAAATAACATTGTCAACTGTAAAACTGCAAAAATTCCTCTTTAGTTTGTACTTTCATAAACTCTAATATCAGAAAAATTTTACGTTTACATTAGCTTTATTTAAAATGCCTGGTGGGTTTGCAGTAAATTTGTGATTTTCTGACAAGGCTTCTCTTGATGATTACAGCAGTTGAAAATGAAGCATAAGGCCATTTTGATCATTACACTTAAATCTGATGTAACGGCCGGCGCCGTGGCTCAACAGGCTAATCCTCCACCTTGCGGTGCTGGCACACCAGATTCTGTCCCAGTTGCCCCTCTTTCAGGCCAGCTCTTTGCTGTGGCCAGGGAGTGCAGTGGAGGATGGCCCAGGTGCTTGGGCCCTGCACCCCATGGGAGACCAGGAGAAGCACCTGGCACCTGGTTCCTGCCATCGGATCAGTGCGGTGTGCCAGCCACAGCGCGCCAGCCGCGGTGGCCATTGGAGGATGAACCAGTGGCAAAGGAAGACCTTTCTCTCTGTCTCTCTCTCTCTCTCTCATTGTCCACTCTGCCTGTCAAAAAAAAAAATCTGATGTAAAACAATATAGTTTTTCACTGAAAAAAAAAAAAAAGAAACAAAAACCTTCCATCTTCCTGCCTGTAGCAAGTTAATACACAGTACAATTAGGACAGAGAATTGAAATCTGAAGCTCAAACAAAAGGCTCTATTGTTATGGAGTTTAAAGGTGAGTTTGTACAAATATCAAAAACTAATTAAGCAGAACAGGTGATATTTAACAACTTTGAAACTTCAAAAAAGGAACATTGATTTTTGTCTCATTGGATTAAATTACATTTTCATATTGATTGACACAGAGAGCTTCTGTTACTTTTCTTCCAGACTGGGTAAATACACTACCTACTATTTATTCATGAAACTCTCTTTCTGAAAATTTCAGAGAATGTTATTCCAGCATTTTATTATTAAGCAAATATTGTGACAGCTGATGATATTTTGGGAGAAAAATAGAAATATACCTCAAATCACATCCATCCTGTAATTTAGACCTGGAAAATAAGGCATCTCAATGCTGGAATGTATTCATAGGTCCATTCTCTATGTTCAGTGTGGATTAAGATCAATAAAATCAATAAAGCTTAATTAAAATTTTGGTCATTAATATTTTTGGCAGTTTCAAAATGAAAGTGTTAAGCTAAGTACTGCTAGAAGTTCAATAAAGATATAATTTCATTTCATCTCCAAAGTTATATATTAGTAAGAATGATAATGCATAAGTACGACAAAATCATTAAACAATGAGAAAATTAAGATATGTTTCTTAAAAGAAAAGAATAAAGAAAATTACAAATATAGAATTATAATTTTGGAGCCACAGATGCCAGCTCTAAATTATGTGTTTTTCTTTAAAGGTTTATTTATTTATTTTAAAGGCAGAGTGCAGCAGTCCAAGGGCACTGACTGTCTTTTGCTGATATCCCAGGCACATTAGCAGAGAGCTGGATTGGAAGTGGAGCAGCAGGGTCTCAAACCCGTGGCCACGTGTGATGTTGCCAATTGCAGATGTTGGCTTAACAACTTGCCACAACAGCATCCTCTAAATGGTTTGTTTTACTTTGCATTGTATTTTAGAAACTGAATAATGTGGTAACATATCTGGAAGCAGGATGGAGGTCCACCGAAATAAGAAAAAGTTAAAACTGAAAAAACGAAAAAAATTTCATGGGCAGATCTAGGCTCTTATTGTGCTGTTAGAAAAACAAGTAACAGCTGAAAACATCATGGAATTGCTTGCACAGTACAGAGGATTTATAGGCCCTCTATGAGATGACACTAGATATGCGATGGAACACAGTCATAACAAAATAAAATGAAGCAAAGGAATCTAGTGAAAAAATCAAAAATATTTTATTGATTATTTTATTATTATTATATTTTGCTGATTCTTTCATTCCACAAATAAAAACTTCAAATGCTTTCCATCTTACATGGGAATTTAGGACACTTAATGTTACCTAAGAGGCCATTAATTATTTTACCCTTGACTACCTGCCTAATCTCATTCCCTGCTGTTCTGCACAATGGTTCATTCTGCTCCAGCCACACCGCAGTTGTCATCTCCGGATAATCCAAGTACACTCACATTTCTAGCCCATACAATGGCCATAATCTGTGTTCCAGATAGCCACAAGCCTTGCTAATCATTTCCTTTAGTCTCCTACTTGAATACCTTCCTGGATAAACCCTACATTAAACACCCTTGTCTATTGTGATCTCTGTCGCTTTATGTTTTTTCACAGTGATAAATTGTTTTTGCTATATAATGTTTATTTGCTGTGTATAGCCATTGTCTGTATTCCCCATAAATTGTTGGACCCCCAATTGCTGGGATGCCAACTTGTTCGGGTGGACGCCCAAAGACCCAGACTCCAGACAAGCTGATGAAAAAGCACGAGGATTTTATTGAGCGTTTGCGCAAATGGGCCCTCCACCTCAGGTGGTGAGGAGCCTTGAACAGCAGTTGCACTCCGGTTTTATAGGCAAGAATTAGCATATGCAAAACACAGGCATAAAATGCAGGCATAAAGCACTGGCGGAGAATACAGAGGTGTTACAGGATTGGTTGGTTCAGAAGAACACTTAGCATATTGGAGAATGCTGGCGAATGGTGCTGGTGGAGAATGCTGGAATAAAATGCAGAGGTGGCACTGGATTGGCCAGTCGCAGTGACATCATAAGTGCGCGCCTAAAGACTTTCTGAAGGGGAGGGGTAGCTCTGCTCTAGGCGGGGATTGTTTTTCCTTCCCAGAGAATGTTCTGCCTGCTAATCTCTGAGGAATATCTTGCTTTTTAAGAAACCTCTGGTATTTGCTCTTGCCTGAGACAAGGCCTAATTTCTTGTCCCCCTGTAAGGGTCCTCAAAATAAGTCTGTATTCTTATGAGGGCACAGGGCCTGTTTTGCTTACCCCTATATTCTAGATTTTGATGAAATTTTATAGATTTTTATCTCCTTAACTGCATATAGAATCTGTTTTATAAATTTATTCATTGGAGAGACTGAAAGTGAGAATCAGAGAGAGAAGAGAGTGAGAGAGAATACAAGAGAGCTCCTATCTACTGGTTTGCTGGTTTATTTCCCAAATGCCCACAACAATAAGGGCTAGGTTCATATGTGGTTAGCAGGAAACCAATTCCTTGAGCTAGCACTGCTGTCTCTTACGGTTTGCACAAACAGGAAGCTGGAGTCAGGAGTCAGAGCCAGGAATTGTTTAAATGAGTTCTCTTTGCTCCTCCTTTTCCTTTCACAATAAATAGATACATACTTTTTAAATGTAAATTTATGATGGTGCAAAAATTTGGAATGCATGTATGTAGAGGTCTAAAAATAGTTAATAGTAAATGAGCAGTATAAAATTATGTATGGATTTCTTTGCACCAAAATGAACATATCAACTTTTGTTTTTCCAGAACCTTTTGAAGAAACTGTGTGTAGATAAACTGCATGTCAAAGGCATTATTTCTCCCTGGAAAACTTTTTTCAAGAACTGCACAACAAATGATTCAAGGAGAAAATGTTACAATTGTATTTCCAAGTTTCTGCAAAAACTTTATTTTTCTGTGTAAACAAATCTAGTCCTAATATCTTACCAACTTTAGGAGAGCAAAATGTCTCCTAAACCTCAAAGTCACTTCGGAAATTATGTTTTCTTTTTAAGGACGCCAATGTGAAATTCAAGAATGAAATGAGGCACATGAAGAAAGGAAACACAAATTCATTGGTTTAACTGATCAAATAAAAAACAAAAGAATCTTTTTGTCTTAGTCTATTAATTCTTAAATGCTAAAGTGTTTTAGACAATATGTAGAAAGAGGTTAAATCCATGTCTGAAATTGAAGCAATCTTTTGATATGGGAATTTCTCTGTTCACATTCTTTCTGCATAGTAAGTCCTATTGCTTTGCTTTGAAAACACATTGAATGAGAGAACTCAATACATGGATGAGTGTGCTCACTAGGGAAGGAATATATTTTAACCAAGAATATTAAATTTGAGGAAGCTATTATATTCTTGTGACAAACTAAAACAGAAATGAGCATCTTGAGTTACATTAAATTAAATGAAAACAGAAATGTAGCCGGATAGTTCACGTTCAATTTGTCTAGTATTATAATAGAATACGATTAAAAGTACTGGTGGCCAAATTTTCTATTGACAATTTCCCACTGAGATTATGTGTCATAAAAATTCAAAAGATACTAAAGGGTAATCTAAGAGTGTAACATTTCATAGAATGTGTTCAATGGAGTATCTGTATAACATATCACTCTTTTATATACTTATTTTTAGATAAACTCTATGTTTTGTTTTTGTTTTTGTTTTTTTTATTTTTTAAGACAGAGTTACAGAGAGAGAGAGAGAGAGGTCTTCCATCTGCTGCTTCACTCCCTAGATGGCCGCATCAGCCAGAGCTGTGCCGATCCGAAACCAGGAGCTTCCTCCAGGTCTCCCGCATGGGTGCAGGAGCCCCAAAACTTGGGCCATCCTCTACCACTTTCCCAGGCCATAGCAGAGAGCTGGATGAGAAGAGGAGCAGCCGGCCTAGAACAGGCATCCATATAGGATGCTCGTGCTTCAGGCCAGGGAGTTAACCCACTGCGCCACAGCACCGGCCCCAAACTCTATGTTTAAGATGACAGCAGGGAAGGGTTATTCTATAGATTGGGCAAACAATGCTCACATCAGAGTGGCTTCAAAAATGAATATGTATAATTATATATGTATACATGTATACATATATAATTATACATATATAATTACATATATACATATATAATTATACATATATAATTATATATATTATAATATATTATATATATAATTATACATATATAATTACCAATTCTATATACTCAAAATGGTTACCCTGGGTGGAGAGATTTCTGTCCCAACTTAATAAAACAAAACTCAGCACTTTCTAATCAAAGATGTTGGCAGAAGTGTCACATTATGCAAATCTGGTGGGTTAGAACTGGTCAGGAGACCTCACATAAATTTAAGGGGATAGAAAAGTATACTCATATTTCACCACTTATTTGAAATAAAGGGAAAATATCTTTGGTGACTACCACAGCCAGAGGACCCATTTCTCTGAGTAAAATGTTGAATAATCTTTTTCTTTTATTTTGGATTAACAAGTTCCTTAAACATGAGAAAAACTGATACCCATGATGCAAGTTCTAGCATGAAAGTATTAGGCTTGCGCCCTGGCTCACTAGGCTAATTTTCCAACTGTGGCGCCGGCACCCCAGGTTCTAGTCCTGGTTGGCGCCCGGTTCTGTTCTGGGTGCTTCTCTTCCAGGCCAGCTCTCTGCTGTGGCCTGGGAGTGCAGTGGAGGATGGCCCAAGTGCTTGGGCGCCTGTACCCGCATGGGAGACCAGGAGAAGCACCTGGCTCCTGGCTTCTGATTGGCATAGCGAACAGCTGTAGTGGCCACTTTGGGGGTGAACCAATGGCAAAAGGAAGACCTTTCTCTCTGTCTCTCTCTCTCATTGTATAACTCTGCCTGTCAAAGAGAAAGAGAGAGAGAGAGAGAGAGAGAGAGAGAGAGAGAGAGAATAGTATTCTTCTAAAAAAAAAAAAAAGTATTTATGTGAGAAGCAAAGAAACAGACAGACAACTTCCATCTCATGATTCACTGCCCAAGTACCTAGCACAACAGGGCCTGTGCCAAGTTAAAGTCAGAAGCCAGGAATTCAATCCAGGTTTCCCATGAGGGTGACAAGGAGTCAACTTCTTGAGTCATCATCACAGCCTTTGAGGGTACACATTAGCAGGAAACTGGAATTAATAATGGAGCTGTGACTCGAACCTAGATATTCAAATATGAGATGCAGAGACCTAATGCCCACCCCAGCATGGTGATCTTAAGGATCATAGCACTCTGAAGATCTCATTACATTCACTTTGAGACTTTTATCTGCATGTTTGCAATTTTCCCAGTATTGGAAAGTAGAAAGAAAATGTATTTTTTCATTTCTTTCAGACTTGAATATTAACAGACCTACCAAATAACTTAGGCTTAATAATAAGCAGTGTCCTTTATTAAGTTTGTGTAATTTGTAACATAATATTGTGAATCTGTTAATAAATAAGTAAAAAATGTGGGACAAGTCTAATGCCAACCAGAATGAGTCTTTTCTAAATCTGCAGTTGTTTGGAATGACTGGGAGAAGGAACTATGCTATGAAACAGCTTTATGTAAATCACCAGAGGGGATTATAAAACTTTGTGACTTGAGGCATTTCTCTCAGTAAAGGAGACATCATATCATAGTGATTTTTTGATTGAGCCATTTGACAGGCTAGATGGCAGGTCACAGCTGAAAAGACAGCTGGTGTTAGGCATTATCCATCACTCACATGCCAAAATCCACTGTGAGCTCCACGTTGCAATGTTCAAGCCCATGATGATCAGGTGCTGCATGTAACACTGTATCAGAAATAGAACAGGGTGTTTTCAAGGAGCAAAACAGAGTGCCTCAACATCACATATGGGGTATTTCAGGTTTGGTTGTCAGAACCAAGTTTCCCTCAATGGCTTGATTAATGCTGACAATCAGTTGAATAATTCAGATATTATTTAATATGAATGAGAACAGAATATTGAGGAATCTGATTTAATTGACATAATTAGCATAAAGACTCTTAATTTTCCACCCTGGTTTATTCCTTTATGTGAGAAATTATAACTCAGTGATTACTGATTTCTGAACCATGAAGATGAATACACATATATTGAAAAAGAGAAAGGAAAACATTGGGCTGTGATATTATATTATATATATATTTTACATATTATATATATTACATATTATTTTGGCTTTTGATATTTAATTTTCTAAAATATGTATCATTTTTATCCTGTATATTTTGCTTGATAATTTTAATTTACTAAATTTGCTAATTAATTTACTCTCATTTTTTCCTAAAATAGGGCAGAAAAATGCAAAGTATTTTAAGAAAAAAAACACTATAAGAGTTGCTAGATTCTGTCACAATAAGTAGAATAAAATTGGATTCAATAAAACGTGCATTGTAGTTTACAAAGCAGATTCCAAACAATAAAAAAGTGTACTGTCCATTGTTTCCTCTGTTGGTTATCCAGACTCCTGTTTTCAAACATAAGCAAAGGGAGTAACAATGAGCTGTTTTATAACTTGAGTTTTAAAGTAAGTAAATAAAGCAAATTGCTTTACATTATTGTCATTCATTCTCAAAACCAAAACAAATAAAATCCTATTATATGTCAGATAGGGAGATTACTGAGAAAAATACATGATGTTTTAGTGAAGAATAAGCTATTCATTTTATAGTTCATGTTTCTTCATATTTTAATCAATGTGCACTATAACTATATGACATCAATTCCATCTTTTGTTTTTATATAAATGTGCTTATAGTCAATATGCTTGTATTTTAATTATTGTGCAAATATTACCGTTTCACATGTGTAAAGAAAGAATTCACTAAAATGTGCTGAGTAGACAATTAATTGAAAATATATGTAGCTATGAAGACAAGTCAATATATTATAATTAGCAAGAAGATGGTAGCATTAATTTCCTCTCCCAAGCAATTACTTGTACACACTAAAAACATGAGCTTGAATTATAGTTACTTTGGCAGTCCAATAGAAAAATTAATCAGTTATATTTTTACTTATAATTCAGGGATATTTTAAAATAATGTATAATAATGGAAATTATTCTTTGATTTTATCTGTCTTTGTGTTCCTTTTTTTTTTTTTCCTGAACTTTCACTAGTTTACAATTAGCTTGTATCATTTACCTGTGCGTGTAGACAATACTACTTTCTGACAATATTGCCAGAAAATCAGTCTTGGCATATGAGGAATAAATGTCAAAGTTAATTTGAGCTGAAATGTGCTCAGCCTTCATTAATGACATTCTGCCAAATTTGAGTGTGATATGATTTCCTCCAGGCAAGCTGCACATTGGAGAGGAGCTTGGGACTCCTCAGAGATATCTTTCCATCTCACTGGATTCCATTCCTGCTACTGCTAGAAACTTTAATATCTTTTATCTGCTCTTCATTGACTTAAATGGTCTGGATTCCCACCAACGGAGAGTGAGACATTTTAGGAATAAATGTAACTAGAAAACAAATATTATTTCCCTTAAATATTACAGCTCTTTGTTTTGAGTGTTATTTCTCTTGTGTAGCGGTTGTTGATGTCTTCTTAGTTTTATAGCATTCATATATTCCTGCTGTACTATCATACTCAAATGGCATTAGATAAGTCTTGGTACTATCACAATGAACTAAAGATAGGAATGAGGATTTAAGAGTGGAATGATGACTGCAGAGGCAAACTTTGCCAGGAGGCTGTCCGTGCTGTGAAGATTCCATTAGCTGGTTCCTAAGAAACATGCCTTTCAGGGATCACAACCTTGACCAAGAAAACTTCCACTGTATTATAAGAAGAAGGGAACTTCACATCTTTCTTAGGGCCATTGCAGGAAGTGATTAATTACCTCAGTGTTTTTCTTTCCCTGCATGCAGATAACATCCAGTGTCAGGATATAATGCACCTTCCTAATCAATAACCAAGCCTGACAGTGAGAGAGAGACAGAGAGAAAGGTCTTCCTTTTTCTGTTGGTTCACCTGCCAAGTGGCCACTACGGCAGGTGTGTTGCGCCAATCCAATCCGAAGCCAGGAGCCAGGTGCTTCTTCCTGGTCTCCCATGTGGGTGCAGGGCCCAAGGACTTGGGCCATCCTCCACTGCATTCCTGGGACACAGAAGAGAGCTGTACTGGAAAGGGAGCAACCAAAACAGAAGCTGGTGCCCCGACTGGGACCAGAACCCGGGTGCTGGAGCCACAGATGCAGAATTAGCCTAGTGAGTCGCAGCGCTGGCCTTGCTCCTGGCTTTGACCTGGCCTAAGTCACAGCAGTTGTGGCCATCTTAGGGGTGGAAGTGAACCAGCACATAGAAGATATCTCCCTCTCTCCCTCTCTCCCTCCCTCCCCCGACTCTCAAATAAATAAATAAATCCATAAAAATGTTGGAAATAGACACTAGTTAATATTTTCTTACAAATCTTAAGGAGTACTCCTTTTCCTAGTAAAATGAGATTCAGAAAACTATATATGTTATATAATTTTAAATCATAAGTCAAATGGACATACATTGAGCAGTAATTCGATAATGGAAGATGGATCCTATTTTTACAATTAGATTTCTCATCATGGGAATATTTAGAGTTAATAAGAGCACTAAAATGTTATTTAAAAAATCATTTTCCACATTCCATTGAGAGTATCCAAGAGACTTGAACATTGAATGGTTTACTGCCTCATCTTATGCAGGTATAGCATTTATACTCAAATTCATGTCACCTATCTCGGTACCTGAAAAATTATATACACTCACTTACATATAATACAGACAGGAAAAAGAAAATAATGAAGGTAAGACTGTTTACAATGACCTACTTTTCTTTATATCCACAGCAAAACCCTCCACTAAATGAAGAATTCAACAGAAGTAAGTAGAAACATCACAGTTCCCCAAGAGTACAGACAATAACTATAAACAATGATCCAATTTCAATACATCAATTTTGCTCAGATACATGACTTTTTTTGTTCTCTGTATACTAGTTACCACGAATACAAGAAAATGTATAATATTAGTCTCTCGGAGATTTTCTTATTTCACTAAGCACAGTGGACTACAGTTGCATCCATTTTGTTGCCAAACACACGATTTCATTCTATTTTTTTTTATTGCTAAGCAGTATTCCATTGTGTATACTTACCACAATTGATTTATCCTGCCATCAGGATGATGTCCATAAGTTGATGGACATCTGCATTGATTCCATAACTTAGCTATGATGAGTTGACCTGCAATAAACCTGGGGGTGCAGGTAACTCAGATGCTGATTTCATTCACTTGGGTAGATTATCAGGAGTCAGATGGCTGGATCATAGAGTGGATCAGTTTTCAGATTCCTGAGAACTCTCCATACTGTCTACCTTAATGGTTGTACTAGCTCACATTCCCATGAACACTGCATTAGGGTACCACTTTCCTTCACCAAAATTTACTAATTTTTTTTTGAGTTTTGGGTGATAGCCATTCTAACTGTGGTGAAGTGAAAATTCACGTGGTTTTTATTTGCATTTTCCTGGTAGCTAGTTATCCTGAGCATTTTTTCATGTGTCTGTTGGCCATTTTTATTTCATCCTTTGAAAAAATGCCTGTTGATATCCTTAGCCTACTTCTTAACTTGATTGTTTTGTAATTGTTGAGTTTCTTGAGCTCCTTTTATATTCTGGATATTAATCCTTTATCAGATGCATCATTTGCAAGTATTTTCTCCCATTTTTTCTGTTGTCTTTCTACTTTGTTGAGTGCTTCTTTGTTATGCAGAACCTTCTTAGCATGATGTAATTCCATTTGTCTACTTTTGCCTTTATTGAGTGTGCTACTGGGGTCTTATCCCAGAGATCACTGTCTATGCCAATCTCTTGCCATAGTTCCTTTATGTTTCCTCCAGTAATTTGGTGGTTTCAAGTCTTAGATTTAGATTCCTGAGCCATTGACAGGGTGGGAATGACAGTTGATATTGGTATAGGGTATAGTGTAGGGCTCTGGTTTCATAATTCTGCAGGCAGAGATCCAATTTTCCCAACGTCATTTGTAGAAGAGAATGCCATTTCTCTAGGTAATGATTTCTGCTCATTTGTCAATAACTAGTTGGTTCTAGATGTGTGTAGATTAATTTCTGGTATGTCTGGTCAGTTCCATTGGTTCAAGTGTCTATTTTTATGCCTGGACTAAGCTGTTTTAAGTTCACTGTAATAAGACTTAAAATCAGGTATCATGATGCCTCTAGCTTTGTTATTACTATTTTGGGTGGCTTTAGCTATTCAGGGTCTCCAATAATTCCATATGAATTTTAGGGTCATATTTTTCCAGATCTGAGAATAATGTCTTTCTTATTTTGATTGGGATCACATTGACTCTGAAATTTGTTTTGGGTCGTAAGCACATGGAATTCAATTCATGAACATGGAAAAATTTTCCATTTTTTGGTATCTTTTTCTATTTCTTCTCAATGTTTGGTAATTTTCATTGTAGAGATATTTCATATCCTTGTTTAAGAAAAATAAGAGAAGAAAGTGGGAGGGTGGGAATGTGAAAGGAGGGAGGGTAGGGTGAGAAGTATCATTAAGCTCTTAAAACTATATATATGAAAGTTGTTCCCTTTTTATAAATAAACAAAATTTTAAAAATAATGTTTAGAATGAGAGAGAATAAAATTAATTAAAATGAGAGAAAAATTAGCTACTGCTAATTATTCTTATGTTGTTTTCTACCTTCTTTGAGGAGATGCCATGATAAGCTCAATATAGACTTGTAGGTGGAGTTACAATGGCTTCACAGCTCTGATATTTAACATGGGGGAAATGACTTTATAAAATAAATATGGGGGGTGTTACACAATTCTTAATGAGAAGGGAAAGTGGGGAAAGATGGAGAATAAAAGTATGTGACCTTAACATTATACACTTGATAAGTAAAAGTAAAATACATTCTAAGAGTAATTTAAAAGGATTATGGAAAAATGAAATTGAAAAACATTCATTTTGAAATTCATGCATAGATTTTCATAATAGGTATTTTCTGTTGGCTCTTTGAAGATTCCTCATATATTTGAGGTGACACATAAATTTATTTGGGAATAATGTTTAAAATTCTATTCGATTGGAGATAGAACAAAAAGTAATTATAAAGGTAGTTTATAGGATAAAATGCATTAAGGCTTGAAATCATAAGACATATGTCAGGGGAGCCAGTGTTTCAGTGTTTTTGTAGCGTTGAGTGCTTTGTTGCATTGGAAAATCAAATTGAATTCATGTTTCCTCCAAAGTCACTTACACAAATATTAACATTACTAGGTCTTTGTCACTCAAAAATACTCTTCAATTTTACTTACTTGTGTGAAGATTAGATACTTTTCCAAACTTTAAAAATATTAAACTTCTAAACTCTTTATAATCAGTCAGTTAATTTCTGAGGCTATCCATCTTTCTCAACATCTTTCCCAAACAGTTGTTAGCAGGGAGCAGTAGTACCAAAATTTCTTTTCCTAAATCTGTCAAGCAAGCAAGTACATGTTTCTACCTCCAAAAATATGGCATAAGACAGTTCGAAAGAACATTGTGTCGCTGTATAACATAGATTTCTATGTTAGATTCCTAGCTACCTGCCGCCTAAGTACTAAGCTATTCAAACATATCTCAGTTCTGAGCAAAACTAACATGTTTATCTTATCTCAATTTCTGCATTAGTCAGGATATCCTAGGCCAGGCTGCTGTAAGAGAGAAACTCTCTGTTCCTAATGGCTTAACTGAATGAAATGTATTACTCATCCACAACACTGTCCAAACAAGGGTCAGATATCCCCCGCCACTCACATACCCCATGCAGCATTCAGAGAATTTATAAAACTGTGGTCATCACTCCCTTTTGGTATTGTGAATCAGACACATGGGTGTACTATATATTAGACAATTATTAACACTAGTATCAATGGCTCTTTTAGCACATTTCTAATTGGCTCAAGAATGAGATGCATATAAAATGAAGCTATTCAGTAGAGTTCTATTGGATATATTTTATTGCTGAGTAGGTTAGGGAGTGCTTAATTTTTGTTCTGGTATTTTTCAACCAATAATTACTAAGAATAATCAGTTTTTTAAATATAACAATTGAAGTAAAACATTGAGAGTTTGTGTCAAGGCTATGGGAATTTATGAGCGAGCAAAGAAATATAAAACACTTAAAATTTTCAAAAATAATGAACCATTAGATGGTTACTGATGGATCTTTAAAGTATTGCATTATGGTTCAATTTAAGTTAATAATAATGGGAAAATACAAAACAATTGCAGAACTAGTAGAATTCCCAATTTGTTGACAATGAAAGAGATCAAATAAGAAAATAAGAAAGTAGGTAACGAAGACACAAATAAATTATATGTACATGTAATTATTTTTTTTTACCCCAGTGAGCACCTGTAACAGGTGAAGGCATAGTTGAAAGACTCCCTCCCTATAATTTTTGACATAATTTTGAGAATCAGTGTTACTCATTTTGAAATATTAATGATTTCATTAAGGTAGTCCTATAGTCTTGTTGCTATGATTTCTGATTTTCCTGCTAATTTCTTAGGTTATAAAATAATTTTATGGGTTTCTCTATTAAGTATACTTCAGTTTATTCAAAATTAAGTCATTCATTCTAACTTTATTGATGAATTGTAGATAATGTCTATTCAGATGACATTTAAAATGAATATATCTGGTAAAAAAAACTAGCAATTCAGAAATCTATGAGTTTACTCAAATTAAATTTTTATTCCTTTATTTCTAATATCTTTTATAATAACTCCCTTAATGAAGCCTTAAAAATTTACTAAGATTAAAAACAGTGCAGACAATTCATATCTTTTTGAAGATAATCAAGCACTTTCAACAATCTATGGGCTAAAATCTGAATTCCTAATCTGTAGCCTTTCCGTCTTTAGATCTATCTAATGGACAGGTTTGATATATGTCACTGACACTCTGAAACTTATCAGAGTAAAAAAGGGCAAGGCACCTTCCCTATCAAATTAATGGTTTGTACTACTCTGACACTGAAGTGAGGTGTCTTGCGACATATTCCTTGTGTTTTCTCAGCCATCTGGGAATTGACTGAGCAGACAGAAACCTGTCACGAAGTGTTAGTGAAGGAATAATGTTCAAGAAACTCTTAAGAAGAAAAAACATTTTATATAAATGTATCACTTCCCCACTAAGAGTATTTGCCTTTATTATTGAGAAGCAACTAACAGCTTAAAAATAATGAAGCATATTATGTTACAGACAGAAAGTAAGAAAATTAAATGGAATGAATTTCTCATCTGGATTAGTTTATGGTATGAATTCCTCTGATAAGGAACGAAAGTTGGTTAAATGATTTATTAAATCATAGCTAATTCTATTAGATGCCTTGAATATTACCAAATTGTATCACCTATTTTTTCAGTTAGGATTCTGATACCTTCATAAACCATACTTTGTTTCATAACTCAGATGTCTTGTTTACTATTTAAATCCATAGATTACTAGCAATAAGCAGTTCCTCATATAAGGGACTTGAAAGACATTGCTCCATTTCAACAAATATAAAATATAATGCCCTAAAAAATCAATGACTCTTCTTGGATCCCTGAGAGATGGGGAACGTTTGGGATGGAGGTGCAAATGGCTACCTCAATACAGGGAACCGGAGTTAATGGGACAGTGACACATGGGCAAACATTGTCAGAGGAGTCAGAGCCTGGGTAGGTAAACCTGAACTACAACTGACAAATTGCTGAAAAGTCAGTGCAGATAATTTTGAGAGTTAAAAATTCTAAGAGGATCCAGTTTGAAGGAGACTGCCCACAGCACTGTAAGATCTTCTAGGAACTCAACCAGGTTACCATGATAAAAGCAGAGAAAAATCACCTCATGCTTCTAGTAGAGGGATGGGAGAAAGGATCCTTTTGAAAAACAGCATACCACGCAGTTCTTCCCATGGAGACATGTACACGGGAGAAACTACTTAACTCCACCAATGTGATGAGATATTATCAAAGCCTGACAGACCTGGGGTGGAAAGAAATCGCCTGGATCAATCATCTCTGGCCTTCCAAATGGGAGAGGGGAAAGACTCTCAATGATGGCCCCACTGTATGCATTCTGTCTATGTAAGGTAGAGGAGACTGAGAAACATTTGTGAAGTTCATAGTCCAGAGACCTAAGCTCTTTCAAACACTGAGATATAATTGTAGTCCTGTAAGAGGCATTCTTCACTCACACCTTTGAACTCTATGACTAAAGGCCCCAAAGGCAGTCCCTTTTACATGGAGTCTCATGTCCAGTTATCAGAAAAACACAAAAAATTACCAAAAATCAAATAAATAAATAAATACATAAATAAACAAGTGCCAATTTGAGGCTACAGCGTAGATGTTTTGAACAATTACTATTGATACAGTAAGGACTCTAATAATTACAAGTGGCAGCCTGTAAGAACAGCCTGCAAGAACTGATGAGCAGTGCAAACAGGGAGATGTAAGTCCTAAGAAAGAATCAAAAATAATAAGTGCTGGAGATAAAAAAAATCTGTAAATGAAATGAAAAATAACTTGGATGAATTTCCTACTATCCAGGACACAGCTGAGGAAACCATCCCTGAGCTTTAGGGAATGTCAATAGGAACTCCAAAAGCAAAGGCGAAAAGAAAAAAGGCTGAAAATAGAAAGAACAGAAATCAAGGTCTATAGAAATACAATGGGTACAACTTACACATGATGGGAACACTAGAAGAGAAACAAACGGAAGAACAGCACAAAGATTTCAAACAATACTTACAGAATCTCTCCAAATTAATATCACACAACAAAACATAAATTCAGGAAGCTCAGAGAATAGGAAATAGAAAACATAAAAATAAACAAATAAACTACAAATATGCCTCTTTTAATAAGTTCCCTTCATTAAGATTTGTTTTCTTAAGAATGCTTATTTTATTTTTTGTCAAACCCTTGAAAGGTAGACTAATACATATCATATGAAAAAGGGGGATTTATCAAACAGACTGTTTACTTTTAATGATGTAATAAATTACCCATAACTATATTGTAGAATATTCAGAAAAAATAAGGAAAAAGGTAGCCTACTTCAAAGTATTCCACCACTGTGCCTTAATCATATCTTACTGCGTAGATTGGTTAGATGTCTAGATTTACCTACCTCACTGTAATATCACTTGCTTTATATTTCCTAGGTAATTTTTTATGTTCAGATACTTATGAGTCTGCAGACATTCTAGCCTTATTTGTGTTGACATGACTGGAGCTACATAAATACCTGGTGACATGCTCACAAATTTTAAAACAAATAGCATGAAATGAAATAGATGGGAAAGTAGAAGGTATAGATCTCTTTTGCTCTATAAATATATTTAATTTAACTAGCACTGCCCAAAGCAGGAGAGTGTAATTGCCAGTGCCGTTTTTCCTTTTATCATAAACAACAAAAGTCAACACTAACTACCAAAATCAAAATAAATGTTAGTCTTTATGGTTGGAATTTGTTGACTCATTTGTCTATTTCATAGAAAAAGCAGTGGTACATAGGTTGAGAGATGTGAATTCTATCAGGATGACTTCTATATCTTGATCTTGTTTCTTTCCATGCACTGGCTCTTTTCTACTGTGATTTTGTCTTCATATTGATAGACAAGTGTGCAGTGAATATGAGATATCAACAGATGGATCATAAGGATGGTAGAAATGTAACTGTTATGATCTTATTTAATCAAAATTGAACGGGTTAATTAACCAAGATCTACTTCAAAATAATACTGAAACAAGATTTTAGTTCATTCAGCTTGTTTTCAGCTCTGAAAAAGTTTTGGGAAAAAAAAAAGAATGGAATATCAATACTGAATTAGCTTGGATAAGGTGCAGGAAACCTATGTCCTGATATATGATGAAGAAATGAAATCATACAAGAAGATGCTACCTCCCATTTGACACAGTAAGAGAATGGGGAAAGACAGTGTCTCCACAGAACAGAAACTGGACTTGCTAGAAAAAGGGCTGTTATATCTGGGCTGTTATGTTGTTGCTGAAACACAAGTTGTTGGACAATTAGCAGACGTAGTTGGCTATCAAGAATGAAGGAAAAACACTGACAGACTCACAGAAGTTGTGCACTTCAAAATCACATGGAACAAATCAAGAAAGGAAAGAGAGACAGGTCAGGGGGTGAAAAGAGATAGAAAGGTGTGAACCAGAATTTGTTCTCACAAATTATAATAATTTATGCTTTGAGATAGTAAAGAGATAGAGAGAGCAAGCTCAACCAGAACTCTGCTTCATAAGTATTAATAATTTATATTCCAAAATAGTAAATATTGCCAACAATTCATTAAACTTGTAAAATATGAAATAGTGCTATTTGCTGGGAAAGACACATTTTGCTTCTTTCATGTTTGAGATATATTTCTAAATGTATCATTTCTTTAAATGATACCAAAGTCAAAATAATTTCAATACCTGCATTTAATTTGTAGTTTCTAAATCTGTTTGGAAATACTAATTAACTAGACTCTCTACAGAAATTTCAGGAAACGGAAGATGACAGCCTTTCTCTTTTACAGGTCATTGACACAGAGTCAGAGAGCTTAAATGCTTTGTTATATATATACATATACACATATATATATATATATAAATGCATTCATGTGTAGAAGAAGCAGTGAGGGTGAGGATAGACAGTCTGCCTGTTTCTCTAACCTTCCAGCTAAATCACAACTCCTTAAGTAGAAAAGCCAGTGATCCATAACCTCTATTTCTTTCCATTTAATTATCTGGAACCAGATTGGACTCTGAGACTAATTGCCTCCTGACTTTATTTTTACAAAGCCCATATTTAAAAAGGTTTTACAAAAATATAAATCAAGTACAAGAACCTTCTGATTTTTTATTTGGGATAAATTTATGTAATTAAAAGAAATATAGTTTAGGCAATAAGTAATACCAATTACCACTTGGAAAATGTCTGAATGTCTTGAAATTTATCTCACCAATAAAGGAGAGCATCAAAGAAAAGCATTCTTTGAATGGAAAATGATAGGCACAGAAAAGGAGCATAAAAGCCACTTATGCAAAAGTAAATTTTGAATGAACTCTCTGTAAAACTACAACTATGGGAGACGGCTGGTAAATCAGACTAACATTAAATAAGTGCAACAAATACATGTGCCAAGATTGCAGTTGAAGGACTCAATTTACAGAACTACATTCTAACTATATGGTGCAATAGAATGGCATCTTTTGAACTAGGAGCTCCAGAGGAAGCAGCGACAGACAGCTGCTTGGCTCATTAGGATCTGTAAGACATGTGAGTCTTGGATTCAGGATTGGTGGATTGATCCTTCACTCAAAACTCACTGCCATATTTAAAAAGGAGACAAAAGACTCTTATTTTCTATTTTCTGATCATGAAGACATTTTTATTCATATTTAGCTGATAGTCTTACTCTATAAAATGTATGTTTATGAAAATGTCCACAAAGATGCAGTGATTATAAATGTCTAATATGATTTCATCGACAGCATTGACTACATATAAGATGGTAGGCATTATAGATGAAAGTATAGAGAGTTAAAGTTTAATTTTATCTGGTTTTGACGTAAGCACTATTTTTACTTCAGCAAGTTTCTGGAAGTATTGATTTTGAAGTAAAAAACAAGCAAGCAAACCAAAAAAAAAAAAAAACTATATTCAAATCTAGGATCCATTATCCATTACAGCAAGGTAGTCATCTTGGGAAAGTCAGCAACCTCTCTGATCTGACAAAAATATATTTTTAAGACTGTCATGAAAATTGAGTAAAGAAAAATATGTATACAAATATCATAAATCATCACATATAGTTTGGCTCCATTGGTTGTAGTTTTAGTTATCACAACTTTTTAAATCAAATTTTCACATTCCCACAAAAAATCAAAACATATAGAAATACTATAAAAAATTCCTCCTAAGTGTAGTTACATATAAACTCTATTATAAAATATACTGTGTGTAATATCCGGTATCCTGTTCGAAACAAAAACATAGGCATATAACATCTTATTAATTATTTCCTTCTTGAAAGGAGAAAAATAAAGGCACCCCAAAAACAAGTTCTGGAGCAAAACCGTGCTTTGGATTTCAACAATGTGTATCTCAATTCTATGATTAATCCCTATCTATTCACATCTCTTCATTTTTTACTATATTTACTATTTACTTATTTGTACAAAGGCAGAGAGATATTCCATCTGCTGGTTCACTTCCTAAATGTCTGCAAAAGCCAGCACTGCTGTGCTCTGGGCATGGTGCCAGGATCCCCCAACCTCAAATGCTTCCATCTACTGCTTTCCAATTTACTACCCATTGTCATTGTAATGAGGATAACAATATTGTAATGTAGAGTTTGGAACAGTTTCTGTCACATGGCATGTTCCTAAAAATGTTGAGATGTGTACTAAAGTGATAATAATGCCTGCAACTTTCCAGGATTCCTGTTAGAATGTAGTATCAGTCATGTTCCTAAACACTGAAAACTTCAGAAAGCAAACCTTGGCACAGTACAGCATAGAACAGAGCACACTTTCTGGAAACAGAGAGTCTGAGTTGAGATATCAGCTTGTTGCTTACCAGCTGCTTCATTTTAAAAATGTTTTACATTCTGTGCACCCAGATTTCTCGTTTTTTGAGGAACAATGGTATTAATCATAACTAACAATATGTTTACCATAGTGATATCAAAAAATGGAAGGCACTAACAATATTTGGCCCATAATAAATTCTCAAAAAATGGTAGACAGTATTTAAAAAAAAGTGAGTCTGTCTTCCAAGAAACAAAATTGTCACATAATAGCTTAACAAAGGCTCTAGGGAGTGGGCCATAAGTGTAGCAGGTTAAACGCTGCTGTTGATACCCACATCCCATATTGAAGTTTCTGAGATCAAGTCCTGATTCCACCTTCAATCCAGCTTTCTGCTGTTGGACTTGGGAGGTAAAAACTTGGGAGGGAAAAAAAAAAAACTTAAAGAAACGAAATAGAACCCTGTTTTCTATTGCTTCCTGAATCAAACTTAAAGTTCAGCAACACACGTAAATATTCTTCATAACCTTCCTAGAATGTAACTTCCCACACTGAGAGCTCTTCTTTTGAGTATACTCCATCTAATATTGTTTACTACAATTAAAAAGGTCTTCCTGGCGCCCTGGCTCACTAGGCTAATCCTCCACCTGTGGCGCCAGCACCCTGGGGGTTCTAGTCCAGGTCCGGGCGCTGGGTTTTGTCCTGGTTGCTCTTTTTCCAGTCCAGCTCTCTGCTGTGTCCTGGGAAGGCAGTGGAGGATGGCCCAAGTGCTTAGACCCTGCACCTGCGTGGGAGACCAGGAAGGAAGCACCTGGCTCCTGGCTTCGGATTGGCTCAGGGAGCCTGCAGCAACACACCGGCCTTAGTGGCCACTTGGCGGGTGAACCAATGGAAAAAGGAAGACCTTTTTCTCTGTCTCTCTCTCTGTGTCACTGTCTAACTCTGCCTGTAAAAAAAATAAATAAATAAAATAAAAAGAAAAAAGAAAAAAGAAAGGTTAAACATAACTCAGTCATTGCTACCCCTAACTCCATATTAAAGGTCAAATTTGCAGACTGTCTGATTAATGAGAGATCCTAAACTATACACATACCATTCAGGAGTTTGCTGTTTCTCTAATCACGTGTGTTTTTTACATGAATCTGCCCAGTTTCCATCCTTTGATCCCTGCCTATGTCAATGAATCCTCCATCAAAGTTTATTATAGTTTAGTTAATCTTTTGTTTACTAATTTACATGCATATATCTGCTCCCCAAGGAGATTTTAGGCTTCAGAGCCTGGAGAACAGATTTTTAATGACTATGTAATTCTTATAACTGAGGTTAAACCTAGATGCCAAATGGCTATGCTACTGATATTCTTGCAGCTCACAATGTCTCATCTACAGGTTTCTCAAAGAAATATCCTATAATCTCCTTTCTCTGATAGGAGAGAGCAGACTGAAATCAAACACTCTAACACAAGGGTCTAACAGTGGACGTTATACCAATTATGAATAAAATGACCCTGGCTTTGATTTTATAGTAACATTTTAATAGATAATAAGTTTATTGAGAAAGTGATCATCATAAAATAATACTATAGAGATATTCAAGATATTTATATTTAATTATTTTAATATAAAAGTCATTTTGGAAACATTTATGAAAGAAAAAAAATCACAGGATTGTATTTAGTCGGAAATTTTCATTTTCCACCTGAAATGATTCCAGGGTTTATATGCATTATACAGTGAGAGACATGTGTAAATGTATCTAATACTGGGGGAAAGAAGATTTGCCATGTGTGAACGTCTAAGCCACTCTGCCCAGGTGGACACCTACATCTGGGAATTGAACTTAATTCCCTGTGTCTCTCTAGACAGAGGCAAGGTTTGCGCAACACTCTACTAGCCAGCACCTGCCTTTTGTAGCCAATTTATTATCTCCCTCATCATCCCCTTCTTACACTAATTAACATAAAATCATTTTTTTGATATCAAAAATCAATAAAATGATTTACAATAATACAATGATGAAATGTATTAATATTTCAAGAGCACTTGCATTTCTTTATTTTATTATTAATTTTTATTTGCTTACTTTTATTTGTGGTAGAGGGATACATAATGAAAATAACTAATTAAAAATAGAGAAAAAGGTTTCAACCATTTGGTCTCTACCCAAATGCATTGGGTGAGGAACTGAATTCAGGTCTCCCAAGTTGGCGACAGGAACCCAGATATGTATTCTATTACCTGCGGCCCATGGTGCGCTCTGTCAAGAAGCTGGATTTAGAGAGCTGAGACTAGAACTTAGACCACAAATTTCGATAAGGCATGTGGGTATCATACATGGCATCTTAACATCCGCACCAAATGCCTGGCCAAGCAGTAACTGCATTTAAAAGAAAGCTTCATATGAGAAAGTTAATAATTAGTACAGCATTCAGATCTGACAACACAATTGGGAACATTTTAACCTTGATTTTACACCACATCTCAAGTTTCCTTGTCAGACCTTCTCTGCCCATGCACCCGTGTAGAACGCTGTTTTGATCTATCTGTGAATTATATTCCTAAAACGTTTCCAAGTCCAATTAGAACACTGTTATGTTATAAACATTTGCAAAAATAATGCTTTTGATATTTTTAAAATATTAAAAATTCAATATAAATTAAGTTGTATAATTCTTCTCAATCCTAGTAATGAAAGAAATCCCAAATCAAATTAATATCATTTCATATTGAAGGCTAGAACCAAGTGATGACATTTGCAATCTGTCCAATTTAATAGATGAGGCAATTGACTAGATGTCATTTAATATTTTACTAAGGAATTGTAATATAAAATGATACAAAAGGTCAACATCAGTCTGTGGTTAATCTTTTCCTTTCATTGATGTAGTAATGAGAAGTAGGAAATATTATTTTTCAAACAGAGGATTTTTTTGAGCAAAACAACTAGTCAATAAATGACAAAGAAAAAATTATTGTTCCTGAAGGAAGTTTGAAGTCCTCTAAAGTGACATCGTTCCAAATCTACCAAGGTAAATACCAACGTGAACAAAGTTACTTATTTGTGGTTGTCATATAAACTGATACTTATAGATTACTAGGACATAATCTTGCCCAGATTAATTCAAACGTCTAGCATCTGCTGTTTTGGGAACTTTTTGTTGTTTTTTTAAAGTAGATAATGTTTTCATAAACTGTAAGAAATTCAGCCAAGATGGATTAAGCAAGATGTATCTCTTTAATAAAATGAAAATTAATGAGGAATTAATATTTCAAATTCTCCTCCAAATAATATAAATGAGTACAGCTCATCAGAACTAGGACAGGATTTCAAACTGTGCTATTAAACCTAATGGTGTGATCAATATATAGAAAATATTTATTCTTGAATAATTATTTCTGAAACTTATTGGGATTGTGGTATGACATATCAGTGCCTATATTGGTAAGAATTGAGATGTTCTAAATGTTCATAGCCGTCACTTAAGAAGCAAACTTTTAATTTCTAAGGCAATTAACAGCATCACCTCATTCACTCTCCACATATTAATTGATCTATTACCATTAGCCGTTCTACCTACAAAGCATAAGTTATTAAAAGAGACAAATAGGGAAATGTTTTGGTAAAATTTCATTTAGTTATGTATGTATTATTTATTTATTCATTCACACATTTACTTATTCTCCTTTAATTTAAAAATTATTGAATAGCTTTGCTTCCAGATCCTATTGGTGTTGCTGGATACATAGACAAAGTTATTCTAATCACAGAACTAACGTTCCAGTGGTGGGGGAGGGCAGACAGCAAGCACAGTAATAAAATACTAGAAGGCCATAGTTTTTACTAGTCAAAATAGAGAAGCTCATTGCAGCACAGTGGGTTAAGTCCCAGCTTGTGACGTAGGCACCCCATATCAGAAACTGAGGCCTAGCGAGGCCTAGTTCCTCCACTTCCCATATAGTTTCCCACCGATGCATCTGGAAGGCTCTGAATTATGCCCAAGTCCTTGGGCATCTGCCACCTATGGGAGAGACCTGGATGCCGTATCATGTTCCTGACTTGGAAGTATCCAACTCCAGCTGTTACACCCATTTGGAGAGTTGGAGAGTGAAGCAGCTAATGGAAGATGTGTTTCTCCCCATCCCTCTCTCTGCTTTCTCTCTCTCTTTCTCTCTCTCTCTTTTTCTCTCTCTCTCTCCCCCTCTTCTGTCAAATGAATAGAGTAGTAAAGGAAAGTAGAAAGAAGACTGGCAGCTCTCAAAATGTAGCATGTCAAGGTAAAAAACTCCCTGAGAAGTAGATCTTTACTGAAAATTGAAGGTGAGCAAGCAAGTGACATACGCCTAAGACATAACATCCCAGGGAGGAGGTGCAGAACGTATAGGAATTCTGAGAATCACAGACTGTGGTGAGTTCAGCTGTAACCCACATATGCATTCACTGCCTGCTTTTATTCCAAGTGCCATGGAAAGTTAGTGGAAGAGCCCACAAAACAGGTCTAGGAGTGGTACACACTGGGAATTATTGTTAGCCTGTCAAGGTCAAGGTAGCACCTGAGATCTTGTAAACAAAATTCAATTAACAAGATAGTAAAAAGGAGGAGGTACTAAGAACCAGGGTATCCCAGCAGAATGGAGATGTACTTGCAAAGAAAATTTAAGAATAAGTGACCCATGGGGTAGGAAGAAGAGTGAAAAGTGTGACCTTAGGAGGGAAGATGATGTTTCAGACAAAGAGGAGAGTGGCAAATGCTTCCTCAGTGAGGAGAAAGGAGACTCGAGTCTAGTGGCTGGACATAGAGAATGCAGGTCATCAGTGATTCTAACGAAGCTGTTTCAGCGAGTGCCATGCCCAACTCAAAAAGGTTCAAAGGGTGAGAGAATTTATATAAAATTCAGATAAGCTATATAAAAAATTACTGAGAAGTTTTCTTTTATACTAAGAAAACCTTACCTTCAAATAGAATTGAACACTTACTTTAATTTCAATCTAAGTGTGATTATAAATGATATTCTACATTATTATAGCAATGCCATATGATAAAACTATTTGGTGATAGAAGCCGGGATGATGATAATCGTGGTGGATTGAATACCTACATGATTGAAATAAAATGTTAAGTTCCTGCTAGTAAACATGACTATCAACTTTTTCTTTATTTAGCTATGGATATAGATCTCTGGAAGTCTGTGCATCACTCTTCCATAAACTCCGTATTCAAGAGCTGAAGGCTGAAACCAGGGCAAATTTTTGTTTCCCTAAGAGAATATTGGTATCATGGATGTCAAAGCAAAAATAAGGAAAAATCAAAGTTGTAACAAAAACCAATGATTTCAAAAAAATAAAAAAATAACATGAGAATCATTGGAACATTTTAAAGTTTTATTTATTTGAAATGCAAAGCCAGAGAGAGAGAGAGGCAGAGAGAGAGAAGGCGCTTCCATCCATTTGTTCACTCTGCAGTGGATCAGAATGGACATGGTTGCTCCAGGTGGACGCCAGCAGTCTGGAAGTCCATCTTGGACTTCAGTGTGGGTGGTGTAGGCTGAATCACTTGGGTACCTGGACCACCGTTTATATCTTACCCAGCTGCCTTAACAAAAGCTGAATCAGAAGCAGAAGAGCAAGGTCTCCAACCAGCCCCCTTAACATGGGAAACCAGCATCTCCAACAGTGTCTTAACCTGCTGTGTCACAAAGCCATCTCCTTGGAACTTCATTCGGTGTGTGTGTGTTTGTGTGTGTGTGTGTGTTTTCTTCACTTATACAATAGGAACAGATTTCATGTATTTCATATACACAGTTTTAATGGGAATTGGAACAGGTCCTCAAGTGGATGAGTCAGCGTCAGCTGGAGTATAGTTGTAGGAGGGAACACAGTAGAGTGTGGGCAAAGCTGCAGGGTAGTGATAGTTTGTAGAAATTCTCGTCTGGTTTATTAACTCATCACTATGAAAAAAATAGCAAGGAGAGTAGACCCTGGAGAGGAAGTGTTGGAGATTTCAACTGAAAGGAAAATAAAATATATCCTTTTAGGATAGTGAAACAATAGAAGGGATAAAGGAGTATGGGATGTCAAGAAGAATGAAATTAAATGGAGAAAAATGTGCAGGTGTCTAGGTTTTACTTAGGCTGACTTAAGCTGCCTGGAAGAATAAGCAGAGTGGTGTCAGCACCATGGCTTAGCAGATAAAGCCACCACCTGCGGTGCCAGCATCCCATGTGGGTGCTGGTGTGACTCCAGGCTGCTCCACTTCCTATTCTGCTCCATGTTGATGGCTTGGGAAAGCGGTGGGATTTCGGCCAATTCTTTGAGCCCATGTACCTGCATGAGAGTCTCAGGGGAATATCCTGGCTCCTGAGTTCTGGGTGTTGTGGTCATTTGGGGGTGAACCAGCTGATGGAAGATCTCTCTCTGCTTCTGCGTCTCTGTAACTCTGGCTTTCAAATAAATAAAAAAATCTTAGAAAAAAAGAAAGAAAAAGCAGAGTATTGAAGGAATTGAATTTAATTTGGGGTATGTATTTTCAGTCAACTGATTCTGTCAGTTCTTCAGGAAGCAGTCTTTAGGTGCCAGTGTTATGGTATGGTAGGTAAAACTGCAGCGTGAGATGCCAACATCCTAAATGAGCACCGGTTTGCGTCCCAGCTGCTCTACTTCTGATTTAACTCCCTGGAGTGGCCTGGGAAAAGTGGCTAAAGATGGCTCAAGTACTTTGGACACGGCCAGCCATGTGGGAGACTCAGATGAAGCTCCTGGTTCCTGGCTTGAGCCTGGCCCAGCCCAGGCCATTGCAGGCATCTGGAGATGGAACCAGTATTGGGAAGATTTCTTTGTCTCTGTCTCCTTTGTCTCTTCGTCACTCTGACCTTCAAATAAATAAAGAAGTCTTTTTTTTTGTAAGTTAGTCTTAAACACCTATAACATGATAATAATACACACAAGTAATATTGTTCTAAACAGCTTGATAAAGTCTCTGCCCTTACAAAGAATGTAAACTCTTGA
Organism: Sylvilagus floridanus; assembly: GCA_949820135.1. Lineage (NCBI taxonomy): Eukaryota > Metazoa > Chordata > Mammalia > Lagomorpha > Leporidae > Sylvilagus > Sylvilagus floridanus. Next base: position 106,456,937 of record OX463238.1, on the reverse strand, counting down.
GGAAGCAAACAAAGAGTCAAGTAGCAAATGAAAAGTGTGATGAAAAATATATTATAGCAAAACACCTCTTGTAGAAGATTCTAAGGGAACTGTGTGCCATTTCATACATCGTTCTGTTGGTAAAGGAACACACTTCAGTTCATCATTTTCATTTTCTGTACATTTTTGTACTAGATGTTTAAGCTAGCCATGCATAATAGTTGACACCATTACTTTGAAATTTTATCAACATATATGATAAATCAGGGATTTAATGTCTATACAATCATTTGTATACACAAATAACTATTTCCATTCACTTTATTTTTGCTCTTTATATATTTACATTCCTATTCCAAATTCTATTATTGAGATTCCAGAGATGAGTAGGGCAAAATTTCTGTTTATGTGAAATTTACTAAGTAATAGATATACTTGTGATTTATTTCCTATAAAAGTATTTATTGCTAAAATTTTATATCTTCTCTTACAGCTTGTTATAATTTGAGTTATGCAATGCTTCGTAATTTATCGACCGACAGATATTCGGGCTACTGTCCCCCAAAAAATTCAAAAGAAGTGGCAGGGATTTGACTCAGCAGTTAAGAAGCTACCAGTGACTCCTGCAACCCACAGCAGCTGGACGTTAGAGTCCCACCTCCACTTCCAATTCCAGCTTCCCGCTAATGCACCATCCAGGAGATGCAGATTCGCTCCTACTTACAGGAGAGACTCAAACTGTTTTCCTGACTCTTAATGCAGGCATTTGAAAAGTGAACCAACAGAGGGAAGATTCATTTTCTCTCTCGCTCTCTCTCTCTCTCTCTCTCTCCCCATCTCTCCCTTTCAAATAAAATGAAAATAAGTGCATAAATGGCTGAAGAAATAATAAATAAAATATATAAATAAAAAACCTCCCTGTTTCTGACTACATCCCAAGTGCCTAGAACATTTGTTAAAATCATGTTTTTAATGAATATATATTGAATGGTCGAGGAAAGAATGTATGAAATGGTTGGCGCTATTGCATAGTGGGTAAAGCTGCTGCCTGCAGTACGGCATCCCATATGGGCACCTATTCAAGTCCTGGCTGCTCCACTTCTGATCCAGCTCTCTGCTATGGCCTAGGAAAGCAGTAGAAGATGGCCCAAGTCCTTGAGCCCCTGCACCCACATGGGAGACCCGGAAGAAAGCTCCTGACTCCTGGCTTCAGATCAGCATAGCTGTTGTGGCTAATTGGGGAGTAACCAGTGGATTGAAGATCTCTCTCTCTCTCTCTCTCCTTCTCTCTCTCTCTGCCTCTCCTTCTCTCTGTGTAACTATGATTTTCAAATAAATAAATAAATCTTTTTTTTAAAAAAAGGATGTATGGCCGGCACCTAGGCTCAATGGGCTAATCCTCCGCCTGCAGCGCCAGAACCCCAGGTTCTAGTCCCGGTCTGGGCACTGGATTCTTTCCCGGTTGCCCTTCTTCCAGTCCAGCTCTCTGCTGTGGCCCGGGAGTGCAGTGGAGGATGGCCCAAGTGCTTGAGCCCTGCACCTGCATGGGAGACCAGGAGGAAGCACCTGGCTCCTGGCTTTGTATCAGCAAGTTGCGCCGGCCGCAGCGGCCATTGTGGCCATTATGGGATGAACCAATGGAAAAGGAAGACCTTTCTCTCTGTCTATCTCACTGTCCACTCTGCCTGTCACAAAAAAAAAAAAAAAGATGTATGCAGCTACGAATATTTGATGTTTTTGAGAACAAAATTGGCAAAGGGGCCTCTGCTTCTCAGTAAAAAAGCACAATGTACTTCATAAGAGAAAAGCTGACAAGAACACTGAAGGGAGGTTATACTCAATGTCTTCTGGAACGTTTGTTTTAGCTGCAGAGCTACTATGTAGAAAGTGGCTGTCTTTAGAGATATGAATTTATTTGTGAGTTTGTGATAAAAATGTGTTTGGGTGTCTACTGACTGTGTCTACACACATGTATACTCTTTCTGTGTAAGTTCTACACATGTACTCATTTCTCAGTTTAGTTCATGTAAGAATTTAAATAGAATTTCACAGAATCAGAGCCACTAGCTTTTGACATTACGTCATTGCTAATATTACCTTTGTTTCCATGACTATACTCAGTGCAGGTCCATCTAATTTTATAAGCATGTTTCTCTTAGATTTCTTTTCTATATGCTGCTTTTTCTCAGAATAATCCACTTATATTCTAACTACTGAATGCTAAAACATCTGTGTGGTTTTCTGGAACTGTAAACTAAATAGTCTTTCTTTTTGCAGTTTATGATGTCTTGCTGTCATTCTAAAAGGAATTGTGCTGCTGTACCTCCTTTTAATACTCCGAAATCCACAGTAGTAATTTGTTTTTTTTTCTCTGTATGTATATTTGTAGAGAGAAAATGCAATCTATCAGGGCTTAAAGTGAATTGGTAAATCAAGATATTCTTCCTTGGCATTCATGTGCTTAAGAATGTTTCATAGCAGACATTGTGAAACTGCTAAGAAAAATAATAAAGAACTGAATCTTAAGGTCACAGGGATAGTCAAATACTACAAAATTTCCCAAATCTAGAGAAATGAACTCCTTTTTAACAATTTAATAAAAGGGCCATAACATGATGTATACTAATGAGTTATGACGATTGAAACCTGAGGGGAAAAACACAGCATTAACTGCCACATAAGGTGATATCACTATACATATACATACATATATGCATAATAATATCATAAAGATGTAAGATAAGTCTGTCTATATGTCCTGGGTTTCATAGGATTTCAATTATATTGCCAGGCATGAATTTAGACTTTGCATCACTATAAAAACATCCTTGCAACAAGAACCTAACAAAGCATAAAATAATGAAAAGAATAACATCAGAATATAATCCAGATGTTGATGGATAAGAATTATTTATTTTATCAACTTAACATTTTAATATTTTTTTGACAGGCAGAGTGGTCAGTGAGAGAGAGAGACAGAGAGAAAGGTCTTCCTTTTGCAGTTGGTTCACCCTCCAATGGCTGCCGTGGCCGGCGCACTGCGCCCAGCGCACTGCGCTGATCTGATGCCACGAGCCAGGTGCTTCTCCTGGTCTCCCATGGGGTACAGGGCCCAAGCACTTGGGCCATCCTCCATTGCACTCCCTGACCACAGCAGAGAGCTGGCCTGGAAGAGGGGCAACCAGGACAGAATCCGGCACCCCGACCGGGACTAGAACCCGGTGTGCTGGTGCTGCAGGAGGAGGATTAGCCTATTGAACTGCAGCACCTGCCACATTTTAATATTTTTGCCTGAATTTATAATTTAAATTTTATCTGTATCAACAGTTGTGCTTTATATATTTGGAGGCATTGTCTGTAGTTACTTCCTAAAGTACAGTTTTCTCTGAGGAAGTCATTTCTTCACCAACAAATAAAATGGTTCATGGAGGATTCAAACCTTGATTTAATATAAGGACATACAGTTTCTTTCTTAAATGTTTTTCTTATTTATTTGATTTGATTTGATTTGAAAGTCAGAGAGCGAGAGGGGATACAGAAAGAGGGAGAGAGAGAGGAAGTAGGCAACAAAGAAAGGGAGAGGGAATGGGAGGAAGGAAGGGAGGAAAGAAGGAAGACAGGAAAGATCTCCCATTTTCTGGTTAACTCGTCAAATGCCCACAGCATGCAGTTTGGGCCAATCCCAGTCCAAGGGCGAGGAAACACATTCTGGTCTCCTACATGCGTGTTAGATATCCAAACACTTCAGCCATCATCTGCTGCATAGTATGGTGTGCAATAGTGGAACCTGGATCAGAAGCACTGGAAGTAGGACTCAAACCAAGCACTCTGATGAGTGCTGTGTGGGTATTCCAAGCAGCAGCTTAACGGCTCCATGACATGCCTGCTTAAGTTCTTTATTTTAAAAGCAGAAATTTGCAAACATAATCATTAGTAAATATAATTACTAAATAAATAAAAGAAAATTAAATGTCCATGTAAGAAGGAACCAGAAAATTAAGGAATAAAAAGGAATAAAGAAGAAAGGGTAGCAAAAATATAGAAATGAGAAATGATAAGTTAGGAAAAGGATAAAATTTATGAAGATAGAAATGAAGGAATCAAAAAAGATAATACCTAAAAGAGGACCATCAAAGCATTTTAGTATTGTTAAAGAAATGCTCTTTTCTCTGTAATGCATTTGACCTTCCGACTACACAGGTTTCTTCACATCTATGCCACTTGTACCAAATTGCTGTAGCAGAAGGGAAAAACCTAAGAGAAAAATTACTTTCTGAGGCCAAAAATTGGTCTATGGTCCATTCTGAACCCCTATCATACTGCTTTGCCATAGGGCTCCTACCAGTTTCTTTTAATCACTTTGAATAGTGAGTCTTTCTCAACTACAAAAAAACAAAGCTTTTGCAACATTTCTTGAAATACTTCAGAATTATTTTCTACTACCCATCATTCTCCTATCCCAGATGCCAGAAAACTTGCTTATTAAAAATATATAAATGTTGAAGTTGTTGAAATGTTCTCTAGACGGCAAAATAATTAAAGGCAAATAGTAAATAAATCTTTAAACCTTCTAACCCATTTTGAATCTGTCTCACCAGCTTCCACAGACTTGTTTGAAAGATGCTTATAACCATTGTGAAAAATTACGAGTAAATAATGGGCAAAGAACAATATGATGAGATCTTGGATTGAGTTGCTTGGCTTTCCTTAGTATTTTGGAGACCTGGGAAATGGAGAACAAATTAATGCACTTTAGCTCCTTGTAGAAAAATGAATTTCATTGATTATTATCAGTCATGACGGTTTTATGCACTGGATTATCAAATACATAAAATATGTGAAATTCTTTACAATGAATTAGTTATAATTAAAGGAAAATGACTAAATATTATACTGCTATTTGGAGTCACTACATTTGTAAATGAATATGCCAAGTTTCAGCTTTCACAACCCTTCTCATTCCAGTTAATAGCTTTCCTATTGTCATTAGAAAGCCACACCTTTTAAAATTATTATTATCAATTAACCAGGAAAATTTCCATTGGAAAACACATTTACTAGAAGCAGAAGTAGTTGGCATTTTGTTCTGGTGCCAATATGCTAAAGTGCTGGAGTAAGGTTGACACCTAGTGGAAGAAACGAAACACTAGTCAAAGAAAAGATTATCTGGCTAAAGATCATAGCAATATAACAGCTCTCACCAGTCCATAGGTGCTGTTAATCGTGGAAAAATATTGTAATAAGAATTTAGGAGATAAGGAGGGAAGTATAATGATACTATTTGAATTGTATCTACGAAATACATCAATATTTTCTCCTTGCATTAATATCATGTTAACATGAGAATTTATGAGAATTGCATTGTAGAAATTATCATGCATTTGCTATGACCCTGAGAATGCAATGTGTTAATAAATTCCTTCAAAGATATAAAAATGGAAAAATTAAAAGTAGAATTTCAAAAAAAACTTAAAAGCAGTATCACTGATATACTTGGACATAATAGAATGTTTGTCTTCTTTCAGATGTATATCTGCATATGTGTATGCGATATAAGTAAGGATGTGAGCATTATGATTATGCATTGAAATCATAAAAGCTCAATTTGACATGTAGTCTGTAATTTTCAACTAATAAATAAGAACATAAAATTTCTATTTTGTTCTTGACATTTTCCTGTTTTTGTCAAGGAATGAATTATTTTTAAGATATTCAAAATTGATTAAGTCCAATTACAGAAGACCATTGAAAAATATCTTCTAACCCCAGCTAAATACTTAAACTTCCTCATCTACTTCTCAAGACTATTCTGTGAATAATAAAGATGCTTCTTCAAGTCTGAAAATAAGTATGCAACTATGATGCCAGCCCTTTAGGTGTAAGAAATGGTTTATTCATCTATATTCCCACTAAGTAGAACTTGGAAGACATTCAGGAAATTGTTGTTACACATTTAAATGTACGTGTGGTTAGAAATCTCTGCTCTAAGAGGTTTTGTAACATATCTGCATTCACAATAGTTGTACATTGCAAGCATGCTTGAATTACGGAGTGTTACCTAGATTGATATGATATGTTACCTAGATTGATATGATATACAGAGTATAGACATAATACTGTGTATTTCCATACTCTCACAAATATTAGCTTTCTGAATATTTCTGCTTTTAACGGAATCTTATGAATGTTACAAAATTATATGTTGAAATGACATGATTGTAGTTCTTATATAGCAAAAAAAATGTCCTTCGGAATGTTGTTAAGACTGTATTTTTTATTGTTTTGCTTTTTTAAAAGATTATACTTAAAAATTGGAAATTCATATTCCTCAATCTAATTGCACAATGCCATCTACTGGTCATTAGTCCTAATGCTTGCTCTTTCTCTGTGCTTGACATTGTTCTCTCTGATGGGCAAAGACTCATATTCCTAGTGAGAAAGAAAAGGAACTCTAGCATCAAATTATAATGGAAGCAAAGTCTAGCCATGGATCTTTTGAGTTACTACCCTGTGATAAGTAATGTGTTATTGTTGTGTCTGTCTGAATTTCCTCACAATGTTTAGGTCATGGCTCCAGAGGTAAGATACATGCTGGATTTGGCAGAAACTAATTGGTGAATGGATACAATCATGTGCAGTCCAATGACACTGCAGTCAGCAGCAGACAACACGTTCAATGGTGATCATGAAAGATTATGTCATCTAGTGGCAAAGTAGCCATCTATGTTGAAGTACAATCTAGAATGGTCACACAATGGCAAAATTAATTAAGGTTGTATTTACCAGGAAGAGGACTGTTTGCTAAGCAATACATGCATGCATTAAATAATTATGTTCTTGCAAAGTTTGTTTTCAAAGTTACTTTTTGTATAAAACCGTCCCTGAATGAGCCAGGCAGTTAAGTAATCTTACCACACATCTATTAAGACATTTATCAGATTATATCATAACCCATGTGTTTCACTATTCTCGAATTTGTATCCTACCTGGACATCAGCTCTAGTATCATTTCTCCAACCACCTACTCAATAATGATGTGCTGTCTCAGGTGTATATTCAATTTAATTTCTGAAATGTAATAATTAGATGTCCCTTGGCCGGCGCCGTGGCTCAATAAGCTAATCCTCCGCCTTGTGGAGCCGGCACACCAGGTTCTAGTCCCGGTCGGGGTGCCGGATTCTTTCCTGGTTGACCCTCTTCCAGGCCAGCTCTCTGCTGTGGCCAGGGAGTGCAGTGGAGAATGGCCCAAGTGCTTGGGCCCTGCACCCCATGGGAGACCAGGAGAAGCACCTGACTTCTGCCATCGGATCAGCATGGTGTGCCGGCTGCAGTGTGCCGGCCGCGGCTGCCATTGGAGGGTGAACCAACTGCAAAAGGAAGACCTTTCTCTCTGTCTCTCTCTCACTGTCCACTTTGCCTATCAAAAAAAAAATAATAATTAGACGTTCCTCTTTAAAAATATGCTTAATTTATACCTTATCCATTTAATAAATTATCCTTATATTTATCTATCTGCTAACTGGTTCTCTCTTTTCCTTATGCCCCAATCCTACTTCTCCTTTAGTTGCCATTGGTCTATCACTGAATCTTCCTGTTTTTTCTTCTCCATCTCTAAACTCACATTACTCCAAGTCATCAGCAACTCTGGACTAGAATTCTGTAGCACCTCCTAACCCTTCTCCCTCTCTATAACCTGTCTGCATCTAGTCCATATAATGCATCCACATGCAGAAGACCCTTTAACTAATAACTCATAAGGCTAATAGGAATATTGGACTATTCACTTGAATAATATCTACATGTCTGATCCTAGTATGCAAGGTAAACGTGAACTGGCACACCCTCTGTTCTAAATGCTTGTAAGCCATCAGTCTTTCCTTCACTCAACACGATCCAAATGAAATGTTTTCTTTAATTATGCCTTGAATAGGTGAAAATGATTTCCACTTGGGGTTTGATTGAACATGATACTCCTTTAGTTTGAAATATTTTCCTCAAATATTAACAAATCATTGTACACCACGCTATCTTATCTGGTCCTCGATCTATCATATTCAGTTATTACTCACTTAGATATTTTCATATCCCTAGTCTTACAATGTAACTTCTTATGTTGAAGAGCATTAAAAGTCTGATAGACCATCAAAGCCTAGCATTAGCTACTATTAAGTGCTAATAAAGATGAACTGACTTCTGCTCTGCTCTGCTAAATCAGGGAGAGGATTTCAAATGATAACAAATGGTATTGAGAAACATATTTTTGAAGCAGCAAATTGGGAATATTTTCACTTATAAAAAGTTATAAACAGTTATAAAAATAAAATAAAATAAATAAAATTTAAAAATAAAAAGTTATAAAATAAAACATTAATAGTAGGTTATAATCACAAACAAGTTTGAAGACACTGCTTTGCCTCACACAACTTGAAAAACAAAATCTGTCTACCTGAATTTTAACACCAAACCAGTATCTATATTCCTGCTCTGCAGTTTCCAATTCTTAATGTTGAAAAACAAATATAATCTTGTTTACAGAAAGCTATCATCCCACAGATTATTCATTTGTTTTCCTATAATTCCTAATTTAAGTCAGGCACCTTTCATTCCCCACATCTGGGGCCAGTATCACCTTTCTGATTGCACACCTTTCATTTTCAGTGTGGGTTTCCCATCTGTTTTCTGACTCTACATTGAGAAATCTAATTCACATATTTACCAGACTATTTTACCCAGTGAGCTTTGAATGCGTTTATATCTCTCAAGGCTAAAGATTTCATCCTGATCCATAGTCAAGTAGCCCATACAGCAGGTCTTGTCTTTCCAGGTGCCTGTGTGAAAATAACAGACTTGCTGCTGTTAATAATTCTCTAGTTTAATAAAGAACCTCACAGGGAAGGTAAAGCTGGAGGGAGAAACAGCACGCTATTATGGGTAAAGCTTGAGTTCTGGCATAAACAATGGAATCTGAATTCCAGATTGTAAATTAGTAGTTTTGGTACCTTAGGAAAATACTCAAATTCTGTAAACCTCAAATTCTTCATTGGTATAATGTGACTACAAATACTTTATATTTTGATGTTGCTTTAAGATCAAATGAAAATAAACATACATAAACTGTGCCATAGAAATTTGCATTTTAGTGTACTACTGCAATTAGCCAATAATGAATAAATGCCACAAAATTAACTAAATTTCCCTGATGTTGATCTTATTTTTATTAGAACATATGTTAAAAATATTAAAAATATGATTAAAGATCTTTGAGGATCATTTCCCTTATTTTAATTGCTATTAGAGAAAACAGTAAATTTTACTGTTAACAGATTCTATGCTTATCATATTTCTATAACTTAATCAACTCTTGACATAGGCAGAAACCACAATAATATGTTTTGTAAAAATGAAGAAACAAAGGTTTAGAAGCATGAATATGTTATGCAGTCACATGTCAAAGTAGAACCTGACCTTGCCATAACTCATCTGATTACATTCTAACAGAGCATATAATCTTTCTGTTTTTAAATCTATAACCTTATTTAAATAAGATATGTATTAAGCGATTATTCATGCAACCATTGTTCTATGTAATTTCAATGTATGTACACTAATTCGTTTATCCTCACAAAACCTAACTTAATGAAGTAACTAGTTTTAGTATCCCCATTTTAAAAAGCAAAGCTCTCTAAAGGTCAAGAAACTTGCCAAAGGTCATAGAGCCAATAGAAAAAAACATGGGATCTGAGTCACATAGTTCAACTGTAGAACTAGAACTTTAAAGTATTATGTTCTACAGTTTATCATAAGCTCATGGAAACTTTATTTCCCATGCTGGCAGTATTTGAAATTAAAAATTAAATAATAGAACCAAAATCAAAACATTGAATCACTGCAGTCTTCAACAATGAAAGCAAAGCAATGATAATTTAAAATAAGCTTTCTTAAATTGTGTGTGCAAACTATGAGTTTATGATTACGGTCCCCATTTGAGAATTGCCAATTTGCAGAGCTGTAGTATGCTTAACTACAAGATTATATTTAAAAGGAGCAACATATTATCTGCATTTACACAGTAGCAATTATGAACTACAATAGTGCACAGTAATTCAAATGCAACTGCAGGGTTATCTCATGATTGCAAAGCCACTAACTCAGGTCTTAAGTCCCACATTGCATAAGAAAACAGAGAGTATCTTACTTGCGTTGTCCCTTAGAAAAGAAAAGATGGAAATGCTTCTAACTAAGACCATTCTTTTTGAATCAAACCATTTACCTTTGGGGTTTGAATTATGCAATTCTGAAAAGTGTCCCCTGAGTACCAAACTGGTAGGAAAGAAACTGTGACATAAAACTGACAGTCAGAAGCTTTGTTTCATAATACTCATCATTCCTGGGGCCAGCGCTGTGGTGCAGCTTTTAAAGCCTCTCCCTGTGGTGCTGGCATCACATAAGGGTGAACTACTAAAAGATAAATAGGGAGTAAACAGAAAAAAAATCCTTCAGTAAAGAGATTATATTTTCAAATTTTGAAGAAAAAAAGGGTAAAGGTTATTTTAGGAATTCAGGTAGGAAGTCTCAGTTATTATCCCATGTAGGTGCCCGTTCTAGTCCCAGCAGCTCCACTTCCAATACAGCTCTCTGCTATGGTCTGATAAAGCAGCAGAAGATGGCCCGAGTCCTTGGGCCCCTGCACACACATGGGAAACCCAGAAGTTCCTGGATCCTGGATCCAGATTGATTCAGCTCAGGCCATTGCGACATCTGGAGAGTGAGGCAGCAATGGAAGACTTTCTCTTGCTCTCTCTCTCTCTCTCTCTCTCTGCCTCTCAGTAACTTTTCCTTTCAAACAAATAAATGATCTTTTTTTAAAAAAAACTCCATGACTATTGAGAGTAAGCATCCCCAAAAGACAGTTAAGACATATGTGTAAAATACAGTTATTAATTACTTCAATGCTTATTCTCAGTTTTGAGAATTCTTCAGTGCCTTATAAGAAAAATTTGACAACACTCATAAGAATCCATTAGATTATTACACTTGCTTTCTTTTTTCATAAGATTTATTTTATTTATTTGAGAGGTAGAGTTACAGAAAGAGGATGACAAAGAGAGAGAGAAAGATGACAAAAAGAGAGAGAGAGAAGTATTTTATCTGGTGGTTCACTCCCTTAATGGCTGCAATGGCTAGGGTTGGGCCAGACTGAAGCCAGGAGCCAGATATTTCTTCTGGATCTCCACAAGGGTACAGGGGCCTAAGCATTTAGGCCATGTTCCACTGCTTTCCCAATTGCATTAGCAGGGCACTTGGATCGGAAGTAGAACAGCCAGGACTCGAACCAGCACCCACATGGCACCCATTTGTGTTGAAAGAGGCAGCTTCTACGCACTATGCCACAATGCCACCTCCTCTCCATTTTCTAGAAAGAGATACTATTATTTAAAAATAGTCAAATTCAAAGTAATAGACAAAAGTTCCACACTGATGTCTCTTGGCTTGAAGGTCATACACTTTTCAACTCAGAAGAGGCTCTGATATTTCTAACAAAGACATACATCTGGTGACCAAAAGTGAATGAGATAGCAGTGTAAATGTAATTTTCTCAGAAATTCATTGTTTTATTGAATACAAATTCAATAAAGTCTCAGTTATTATCCCATGGATTTGTATTTTTTTATTTTTTATTTATTTATTTTTATTTTTGACAGGCAGAGTGGACAGTGAGAGAGAGAGACTGAGAGAAAGGTCTTCCTTTGCCGTTGGTTCACCCTCCAATGGCCGCTGCGGACGGCGCACCACGCTCATCCGATGGCAGGAGCCAGGTGCCAGGTGCTTCTCCTGGTCTCCCATGGGGTGCAGGGCCCAAGCACTTGGGCCATCCTCCACTGCACTCCCGAGCCACAGCAGAGAGCTGGCCTGGAAGAGGGGCAACTGGAACAGAATCCAGCGCCCCAACTGGGACTAGAACCCCGTGTGCTGGCGCTGCAAGGCGGAGGATTAGCCTGTTGAGCCACGGCGCCGGCTAAGATTTGTATTAAGTGAAATCCATGATACCATATATGGGGGGAAAATGACTCCACTAAGAGACTATTGAAACTCAAAAGAGAGTTTGGTGAAGTTGCCTGGAAAAGTTACAGTATATAAAACTAGCACACAAAATCTTTGTATACACAAAAAATTCAATGATTAAGAAAGAACTTGCAATTATAAAAAACAAACAATTATTCTTAGGTGTTTAAATTTTAACTGAAAAGTGATCCCTGTGAAATATAAGAGTGGGAATAAGAGAGGGAGGAGATGTACAATTTGGGACATGCTCAATCGGAACTGCCCCAAATGATGGAGTTAGAAACAGGCCAGGGAATTCCAATACAATCCCATCAAGGTGGCATGTACCAAGGCCATCTCACTAGTCCAAGTGATCAATTTCAGTTCACAATTGATCACACTGATAGGTCTAAGAGTCAAAGGGATGACACAAACAAGACTAGTGTCTGCTAATACTAACTGATAGAATCAAAAAGGGAGAGAATGATCCAACATGGGAAGCGAGATACACAGCAGACTCATAGAATGGCAGATGTCCTAAATAGCACTCTGGCCTCAGAATCAGCCCTTAAAGCATTCAGATCTGGCTCAAGAGCCCTTGAGAATATTCTAGGCATGGAAAGCCAAGACACTCTGGAAAAAAAAGAAGACCTAAATGAAAGATCTCTGTGAGTGAGATCCCAGTGGAACGAATGGGGCCATCAAAGAAGGAGGTACCTTTCTCTGAAGGGAGGAGAGAACCTCCACTTTGACTATGACCCTGTCAGAATAAGATTGAAGTTGGCAAACCCTAAAGGCTTCCATAGCCTTGGCAACTCATGACTAGAGCCTAGGGAGATTCCTGACGCCATAAACAAGAGTGTCAAATTGTTAAATCAACTTCAGGAGTCACTGTGTACTTACGTCTCATGTGGGATCTGTCCTTAATGTGTTTTCCAATGTGAAGTAATGCTATAACTAGCACTGAAACATTATTTTACACTTTGTGTTTCTGTGTGGGTGCAAACTGATGAAATCTTTACTTAGTATATACTGAATCAATCTTCTGTATATAGATAATTAAAAATGAAAAAAAATTCTTGGTGTTAAATTGGAAATTGCCTAGAAAATTAATCAATTTTTTTTAAAAAAATATATCATGTAGGATCTCTGTCCTTAACGTGCTATACATTGTGAATTAATACTATAACTAGTACTCCAACAGTATTTTTCACTTTGTGTTGCTATGTGAGGGCAAACTTTTGAAATCTTTACTTAATATATAGTAAACTGATCTTCTGTATATAAAGAGAATTGAAAATGAATCTTGATGTGAAGCAAGGGGAGAGGGAGTGGGAAAGGGGAGGGTTGCGGTTGGGGGGGAAGTTATGGGGGGAAAGCCATTGTAATCTATAAGCTGTATTTTGGAAATTTATATTCTTTAAATAAAAGCGTTATAAAAAAAAAGAACTTGCAAGATAACTGCCAATAGATAAAAAAAAGTAATAACTTGCAATTAATTTAACCAAGGATGTTAAAGATCTCTGCAGTGAAAATTATAAAATATTAAGGAATAAAACAGAAGATACACAAAAAATGGAAAAAACCTTCCATGTTAATGTATTGGAAGAATTAATAACATCAAAGTGACCATATCAACCAAAGAAATTTACAGATTCAATGAGATTTCAATAAAAGTACCAAGGAAATTCTTCTTAGATATAGAAAACATGATTCTGACGTTAATATGGAAACATAAGTCATCCTAAATAGCTGAAGTGATCTTAAACAAGAACAAATCTGGAGACATCACATACCAGATTTCATGGTGTAACTAGAAAGCAGTTAAATTATGCCTGTTTTAAGGTTTTCTACTGTATTTTTATAGATATATTAAATTCTTTATTTCTAATATTTCACTTTGATTTTTCTTCAATATCTCTATATCTCAGCAGAATTTTTCAATCATGATGTGCGTGGATTTCTTTAACTCATATGTTTGCTCCTCTGTGTTCTTGAATAACCTTATGATACAGCTTTTGAAGTAATTTTCAGGCATTTCATCAACCTCTTTATCTTCCCCTTATAATATTACAGTGTTCTTGTGTTCCTTTTTGAGAGTTGTGTTGTATACCTTGTTCATATTTCTAGCATTTATGTTATTGTTAGACATTTGTGGAAAGACTTGACAGTTTTCTCCTCTGATGGGAGCTTTTATCTTTGACAAATGCATCTGTGGCTTACTGGAGTATCTACTCCTTCAGGCGAAATCGAGAGGAGTATGCGTGGTAGGGCCAGGGAGCTCTGACTTCTGTTCACATCCGGGGCAACTCCAGGGTGACACCAAAATTGGGAATGGTTGATCTCATCTATGGTCAGCAGGGGGAGTATGATCCTGTCAGCTGGCATGATCACAGCATCAGCAACCTTGTTGCAAAGGTGAACCAACTAGCCAGGGTGAGCCCACTGTGGTTAAGTACCTTACCCACACAAGCACACAAATGACCCAAAAGATCTTGCACTCCTCAGTGTGAGTGTGGCACTGTGGGCCTCTGGAGCCTGGCACAGCTCTTGCCCAAAGACCCAACCCTGTGTTATTGCATGTACAATTGCACAGCATCAGAATTCCCATAGTCACAGGTAACAAGGGATCCATTCTTAGCCCAACTATCTTCCCTTATAAACGGAAAGGGCTGTGGTGTTCCCAGAGACAGATACCTAGCCAACTGAAACTGATAAGTGTTCCACCTTGGTAAGTTGAGTTTGGGTACCTTAATAAAGTAAAGGGGAGTACATTATAGACCTAACCTGGTACCCTACCCCACCAACCCTTTGAGATAGACTCAAAGTCAATGGGGACTGCAGATTTACTCCTCCAATTAAAATACTCTGATTATATGCATGGCATAGCAGCCTCTGCTTTCCTAATTAAGACAGTGTTTCCTCCCTGCTAGCTGCCCAGTGTCTTGCTCCAATACGATGTTGGATGTTGTCCCCTTCAGCCACTGGCTGGAGAGTGGCTAGCTCATATGGGGCTGGATCAGGCCAAACCAGGAGCCAATAATTCCATCTGAGTCTCCCATTGGAGTGGCATTTGTCCAAGCACTTAGGACAATCTTCATTGTCCCATCAGGTACATTAGCAAGGAACTGAATCAGAAGAACAGCCAGGACTCAAACTGGAGTTTGCATATAGGATGCTGGCATTGCAAGTGATAGCTTACTTAGCACAGTACACCACAAGAGCAGCCCCAGAGAAAAACTTTACAAATAACAGTAGAGTGTGTTTTTCCAAAGAAAATTTTATGAATCTCAAAACATTTATAACTAGGGAGCTCTGGTCAGCTGTGTGAGCAGGGACTTTTCTCAGGTCAGATATAAAAGTTAAGAAATCTGCTTCAAGAAGGCACTGATCTTATTTAGGTATGGTGTGATGAGCCATGCTTGTCATTGGCTGAAACTTTGCTTTTTGAGATTGAAAATCAGCTGTTTGTTACACTCCCACCTTAAATTTAAGTTTGTTTACATACTAAGTTAAATTGCAATTTGCTACGTAAGGAAACAAAGCACAGAGACAGCCTCAGGATAATGGTCTCCTGCTTCCTTAGCAGCCATAGTAATGTCTGGATTCACTACTGATACAATCCAGAGTATTTCTGCACTAGCTTCAGTTGATTGATTTTTCTCCTGATTATAGATCTCTGTTTTGTTTTGTTTTTGGTCATTTTGATAGGATCTTCTAAATAATATCCTGGTAGATTGATTATTGAGTTCTATTATTGAAATCAGAAAAGACCCCCTAAAATTCACACTGAAATGTGGCCCCTTAAAGTTCCCTAAAAATGCTGTCCGGGGTGCCACATGCGCTACTGGAATTTGGGGTGCCTTACGATTTCACCACGGACTTATTACTAAATCCCCGATATTAATAAGCCCGAGAGGGTTCTTGCTTAATATTTAGAGAAGAATTCTAAATACTGGCACAGATAAATGAGGCAGCATGGAATGTTTTAAGCTTTTATTTAGTGAGAAAGATGCATAGAAGGGTGAGAGCTTATTTGGGGGAGTGCGGGGCATGAGTACGGCCATGGTGCAGCCAGGCCAGGCCCGGGGGCTCCGCATGCGCGGGCGCCCCCGCCCAAGCTGTGTGGGATGGAGCCACGTGGAGCCGAGCCCGTGAACCAACCCGAGCCAGGGCCCGAGGAGCCAGCCGGCAGGTGTCCCGGGGATAGCAGTGCAGGGAGGGGCCCAGCTTGCGCGCACGTGGCCCCCGGACTGGGTGGCGCAAGGAGGGGCAAAGAAGATGGCGCCCAGAGGAAGTAAGATGGGCGGGACTCAAGCTAATTGGCTACGCAACATCAGGGGCGGTAACAAGACTAGTATAGACATATGGCTAGTCCTATAGAAATCCCCCCGTAAAGTGACCTTTAAAATGATTGGTTGGTTCTTAGCCCTGCCCCAATGACTCTGCAGTTTTGTGCTATAAAAGGTTCGATTTCGCATGGAATAAATGAGTCCTCGCTAGACTTGGCTCCCCGCTGCGTCTGATTGTCTCCGGGATCGGGAGGCTGGGGAACGGGCGAGCGGCGCACTCACCTTTCCTCGGACCCAGTCCATCCTTTTACGGGTGGACTCAGACCCTGCAGGGGAGAGAGGTGAATAGGGGTTCATACCAAGCACCAGGAACCAGCCACATGGATGAGCATCTAGGCCAGGAAGCCTAGAGCACATGGCCCGAAGGCCATGCACCCTGGAGGCGCAGGGCTACAGCAAGCTCTGTCCTGGCAAGAGGCCAGGGAAGAAGAGCAGGGCCTGAGCACACTGTGCCCCATGCTTTTAACCCACTCCAAAGGGGAGTGGTTAATTAACCTGATTGGCTGGTGGGCACCCCGTTGTGTCCAGGTAGGGGAATGAGGCCACACAGGGGCGTGGCAAAGGCATCAGGTAGGAGTATGGGGTCACACAGGGGCGTGGTCTTCCAGTTCACAAATCTGACCAATTTTAACCTGTATGCCTGCTACTTCATTATCACACTCAATTGAAATATTTCTGGTTCTGTCCCCCTAAGATTTGTTATTGGGGTAACTTTTAGGCTGTAACCAAATAGTCCTCAAAACTTGAAGCAAAATACCTGTGAGAATTCTAAACAATGTCTATCAATTATGAAGATTTTTACTCTGATGGCAAAAGGAACTCTCCTTGTCCTGCTGAACTGTGGGTATTGTTTTATCTACTCCTCTGGAGTTAGGTTATTTCACTTTAAGAAGTAATGTGCAATTGTGGTGATTGATAGCTGTGTCATATTGGTTTTAGGATTTCACTTGTGTCACCTCCTTGGTGCTTTTTTCAATGAAAACAATTTTTGTTTGGATTTGGTACAGAATATTTATACATTTAAAACATCATGGGAAGAATGAAATAAAATATTTTATTTCCCATATGTGTGTTTCTAAGTTAAGAAGAAAACTGTCTAGTTGAAATTGGATGTCAAGAATTTCAAATATTTCTGACATGTACATCTAATATTAATGGAGTACCCAAAGTCAAGAAGCACATCTAATCAAACTCATCTGTTACTTTGTCTGAAAATTCATCTTATTGCTTAACTAGAATATCTTTCATAGTTTTTCCTCACACCAAGAAAAGACAATCTTAACGAAATCTCCAAATTCTATAAAGCAATGTGCTCTCTGGTGTGCAATTTTAATTCTAAGTAAAAGGATTCTTTCAAAGAAAGGTAATTAAAGCTTGCTTTTCAAAAAACCTAAGCTTGAATGTTGAGGGGGAAAAGAATCCACAAGTTAATTTCCTTGTCTCTTTTGTCTTTGTTTCTATTCAATATTCTTTTTTTTCTCATTTACTTTTGTTTCTTTGTTCTCATCTTGTAATTCTCTATAATACTTTACATTTGTTTTGTTCTTTTAAAATTGCATCTTTTCTGTGTTCTTAATTTGCTTTACTTTATCCAGTCTTTGCAGATCCTCATCCTAAATCTAATTGTTGGATTTCATCATAAAAATCAATAAGTTTTATCAGAACTAATGCACTGAATTAAATACTAGCTTCAAAAAGTAAGAATCACACTGAACTACTTTACTGATAAAATTAAAAACATCACAGGAAATACACTCACTTTTATTTCTTCTTGTCTAAGCGAATGAACTACTGTTGAAGTGCAACTTTAATTACTAGCGTTTCCAAACCTATAAGAAATTTTCAATTTACCATAAGTAGTAAAAGAATCTGTACTGAAATAAGCAAGCCAATAATGGTATTCTAAAAGTATTTCAACTGCTCCTTATTTTTTTCACTTTTCCTGTGCACCAAAGCTACATGTATTGAAAACTTGGACCCTAATAAAATTATATTGACATGTGGTTGAGCTTTAAGAGGTCGGGCCTACTGGAAAATGCTTAGGTCCTGAGGGTACCACCAGTGGAAGTGACTAAAGTGGCTTTCATAGGAACATATTAATTCTCACAAGAGCAGGTTGTTATATAGTGAGGCCACTTCCAATGCTTGGTCCCTTTATCCTGTAGCCATTCCACTTTCCATTTCTCTAACATGTGCTAATGCAGCCAGCACTGGAGGTGGTGGGATTTTTATCCAATATAAGCTGTTTGAGGTATTGACCCAGAAGAATCAGGAATCATATTGAGCTCTTTCCCTTATAAAGTACCCAGTGTATTGTTACGGCAACCAAAAGCAGGATAAGAAGGGTAAGGCAGGCCATGAGCGTATTTTAGTCAAGACAGGTAAAAATCTCATGTAATTCACTCTATTGAAAGATTAGGCAATTAATCCTTTTTACCTCCAGACCACATATGGCAAATCCAAGGAACACAACATGACTTATAACAAGTAATTCTTTAAACCAGGGAGAGGAAATTGCCTTTGTATAACTAGAACATCCGTTGTACTGGCCCGTTTTTCTTCTGGATATACTTGACTTAATAGTCTGAATATCTTTATTTGCATTTAATGCACTAAATAATGATTCTTTATGTCACATATGTAATCTCATTGAATGATGATCGCAGTCAATTGTACAGTGGTCCCATAAACAACGTCATGGGTATAACCATGCCATGTGAAGGACTATGGAATGCATCTATGTCTTAAAAATCCCCATTGCCATCCTTACAATCTTACAGTTTTGAATGGCAATACAGAGTTTGTTTTCTGTCTGCTTGATATAGAAGGACTCTACCATCAAGTTGCTGTATGACCTTGGGAAAGTTTCTTATGTTTTCTGATATTCAGTCTTCTCATAACAAAAATGTTCATAATTATATTCCTTACCCAATGATGAGTCTTTTCTACAAATGATTGCTGTAAAAAATAAATGACATTGTTTCAATAATAACATAGAGTAGTGCATGCTGCACAGTAAAGACCATAAAAACTTTTAATATTTTAATTGTTAATTTTATTCTTATTCCTACAGTGGCATTTCCACTTTATTCTGGTATGAAGCTAGTTATAATAACACACTTTATAATCTAGCCAAATAAAAACAGGGGACATTTTATTTCCATTCACTAGAGAGTCTATCCAAAGTTTATGAGGACATAACACTTAACTAAGGTAGAATGAGTAAAATAAGAAAATATAAAATCATATATAATATAATACCATATGTAATAGCTAATCTCCAGATGAGTCCTAGGTTTTGTGTGTTCTTATGAGTTGCTAACCAATAAGTTAATATACATAAGCAGATATTTTTCATGACCACTCTAAATTTGAAGAAAGGTAATCGTTACCAAACATTTAGCACATCAGTGAACACATACTATGCTTGAACGGACACCTTATTTCTCTTATTCCCTGTCTTTTTATGTTTGAATAGATAAATGATGATTAAAGACACACACTTTCCATTTAGTCTCGCCTCTGTGATGGCATAGGAGCACTGGCAATCTTTGTTTACTTGAAAAATAAACAACCACTCCAAAGTAAAGAGATAAGTAAACAAGGTTTGAATATGGAAGGTCATACACCAGAAGAAGGCTGAAATATGAAGAATATAGATGTTTTAATTGTACTTATCTATGAAATACAATGCGATAATTTATCCAATGTGAAATGATCAGTCAACACATTCACATTTTTAAGACTCTATCCCTTCTTTGTGTAACACATATTTGAATTCCTGTTTTCTGATTCTCTATAAAATCAGTAACATTTTTGAGTCTATCTTCTGCACTGTACAACAAACACTAGAGCACGTCCCCCCTTACACTTATTTTGATACCTATTATCTGGTCTCCATCTCCCTTCCACCTATCTTTCCTACACTCTCATGATCAGCATTCCACTCCATATCTATGGATCTATGGAATCTAGTACTTCTAGTTGCTACATATGAATGAAAACTTGCAATATTTGTCTTTGTGTGCCTGGCTTATTTCACTTAATATAATGCCCTCTATTTCCATACACAATGCTGCAAATTACTCTATTTCATTCATTTTTTGCTTAATTACACTGCATTCTGGATATATATTACATTCTTTATACATTCATCCATCAGTGGACACTTAAAATGTTTCCATGTCATGACTATAGTGAACAGCACTGCCAAAAATCATGGGATTGAGCATGTCTCTTTGATAGAGATTTCATTTATTTTTGCTAAACATCCAGTATTAGGATAGCTATATCATAATGTATAGTAGTTCAATCATTTTTTGGTTTTCTTGAAGGGACTTCATATTGTTTTCTATAGTTACTATACTGATTCATATTCCTATCAATGGTGAATAAATTCTTCTTTCCTACATGTTTTCAGCATTTTCAGCATTTCAATTTTAACTTGAGCCATTACCTGTTCTGCACATTATTTCTTAAATCAGTTTCTACTTTTTATTTTTTTTTTATTTTTTTTTTTTACAGGCAGAGTGGACAGTGAGAGAGAGAGACAGAGAGAAAGGTCTTCCTTTGCCGTTGGTTCACCCTCCAATGGCTGCCGCGGCCGGCGCACTGAGGCCGGCGCACCGCGCTCGTCTGATGGCAGGAGCCAGGAGCCAGGTGCTTTTCCTGGTCTCCCCATGGGGTGCAGGGCCCAAGCACCTGGGCCATCCTCCACTGCACTCCCGGGCCACAGCAGAGGGCTGGCCTGGAAGAGGGGCAACCGGGACAGAATCCGGCACCCCGACCGGGACTAGAACCCGGTGTGCCGGCGCCGCAAGGCGGAGGATTAGCCTGTTGAGCCACGGCGCCGGCGCAGTTTCTACTTTTTAAAACATTTTATTAATACATGCTATAAATACCAAGAAATGCATATAAGTATACAGATCAGTGAGTTTTTGGTCATCCGATAACATTGAGAATCAATATCCAAGGTAATAAAGCATTACTAGCTCTGCAAGAGTTCTCATTATTTCCACATTTTTAAAGTGTGAAGTATAAATATACTGTCATTCATGTGGTGTGATTTAGTGAAGCTGTATTTAGAACTATATACCAAACGACTTGACACACAATTTTTATCCTCTATATATTAACTACCTCAAAAAAGAGAAGACTTTATTTTTTTTTTCTTTTTGGTTCTGACTTATTTAATTTAGCATGATGATTTCCAGGTGCATCCATTTTCTTGCAAATGTCAGCATTTCATATTTTTTATTGGTTGACTGTAATTCTATCATGTATATATGCCACATTTTCTTTATTTGGTCATCAATTGATTGACATCTATGTTGATTCAACATCTTCACTATTGTGAACTGAGATCCTAGAAACCAGGGGTTGGATGTAATTTTTGTATGATTATTTCCTTTCCTTTGAATATTTTCCAAGGATATGGATAGCTTAGCAGCATGGTAGATCTATTTTTAGTTTTCTGAAGACTTTCTATACTGTTTTCCATAATGGTTACACCAGTTCACAGTCTCAGCAACAGT
Source organism: Sylvilagus floridanus (assembly GCA_949820135.1). Taxonomy (NCBI): domain Eukaryota; kingdom Metazoa; phylum Chordata; class Mammalia; order Lagomorpha; family Leporidae; genus Sylvilagus; species Sylvilagus floridanus. The sequence continues at coordinate 106,435,030 of OX463238.1, read as the reverse complement.
GTATTAGGCTACCTTTTTTCCTACATCCTCATAAACGTGTTATTTTTGGATTTGTAGATGATAACCTCTCTAAAGAGGGTGAGGTAAAACCTCATTTTTATGAAAGCAAATGATACTGAGAATATTTCTTTTTTTATATAAAGCTTTTATTTAAAGAATATAAATTTCCAAAATACAGCTTATGGATTACAATGGCTTCCCCCCCCAACTTCCCTCCCACCCGCTACCCTCCCCTTTCCCGCTCCCTCTCCCCTTGCTTCACATCAAGATTCATTTTCAATTCTCTTTATATACAGAAGATCAGTTTAGTACATATTACGTAAAGATTTCAACAGTTTGCCCTCACATAGCAACACAAAGTGAAAAATACTGTTGGAGTACTAGTTATAGTATTAATTCACAATGTACAGCACATTAAGGACAGAGATCCTACATGATATATTTTTTAAATTGATTAATTTTCTATGCAATTTCTAATTTAACACCAAGTTTTTTTTTTTCATTTTTAATTATCTTTATATACAGACGATTGATTCAGTATATACTAAGCAAAGATTTCATCAGTTTGCACCCACACAGAAACACAGAGTGTAAAATACTACTTTCCCAGGCCATAGTAGAGAGATGGATCTGAAGTGGAGCAGCCAGATCTCAAACTGGCACCTATATGGGATGCCATCACTGGAGACACTTTCTTTACCTATCACCACAGCACCAGCCGCTACCCAAACTTTTTTCACAGGACTAGAAATAGCTGTCCTAAAATTCATGTGGAAGAACAAAAGCCACAAATAACCAAAGTAATCTTAAACTAAAAAAGCTACAGACATCACAATCATAGATATCAGTACTATAGGCCTGTTATAATCAAATCAGCCTGGTACTGGCATAATAATAAACTTGTAGAAAAATAGAACAGAGTAGAAACCCCAAGAATTAACCCATGCATGTATAATCAACTAATCTTTGACAAATGAACTAAAATCACTCTTGGAGGGAGGACAGCCTTTTCAACTAATGGTGTTAAGAAAATTGAATTTCCCCATGCAGAAGTTTGAAATAAGACCCTTACATTACACCATATAAAAGTCAATTCACAACGGATCCAGAGGAAAGCCTAGGGGAAATGTTGCAATACATTGGCCTAGGCAAATATGTCCTAGAGAAGTCCCAGAAGCACAGGCAATAAACATATACAAATGAGAATACATCAAGCTAAAAAAGCTTCTGCATAACAAAGAAAACTAATAACATAGTGAAGAGTCAACTGACAGGACTGGGGAAAACATTTACAAACTATGCATCTGATAAGGGATTTATATCCAGAATATATAAGGAACACAAGAAACTCAACAGCAAACAAAAATTCAGTCAGGAAATGGGCAAAGCACATGAACAGGCATTTTTCAAAGGACAAAATATAAATGACCAACAGACACATGAAATATTCTCAGTGTAAAATACTGTTTCATGTATTGCCTTGACCGAATTAAAGTATGTTCTTTCTATATAAAAAATGCTAGGGCTTTTTATTATGTAAGTATGCTGAATTTTATCAATTTTTTTCTCATTTTCTCTGTATGTACTGAAATAATGACATCATTTTTATCATTCATTTTGGCAATGTGATGTGTCATAATTTTTGATTTGCATATGTTGAATCATTCCTGCATGCCTGAGATAAATCCCATTTGGTCTGGGTGGATAAAAATTTTGATGTGTTGTTGGATTCAATTTCCTGGTATTTTGTTGAAGAATTCTTTTTTTATATATAAAGCATTTATTTAAAGAATATAAATTTCCAAAGTACAGCTTATGGATTACAATGGCTTCCCCCCCGCCATAACTTCCCTCCCATCCGCTACCCTCCCCTTTCCCGCTCCCTCTCCCCTTGCATTCACATCAAGATTCATTTTCAATTCTCTTTATATACAGAAGATCAGTTTAGTACATATTACGTAAAGAGTTCAACAGTTTGCCCTCACATAAAGACACAAAGTGAAAAATACTGTTGGAGTACTAGTTATAGTATTAATTCACAATGTACAGCACATTAAGGACAGAAATCCTACATGATTTTTTTAAAAAAATGATTAATTATCTATGCAATTTCCAATTGATGAATTCTATATCTATTTTCATGAGGGATATTGTTCTCTTTTTTTTTTATCATTCTCTTACTTTGGAAATAAGGCAATAAAAAGAATTTTTCTATTGTTTTGAATAGTTTTAGAAAAATTCAGATTAAGTATTCATTAAGATTTTGGTAGAATTTAGCTTGGAAGTCATCCAGTCCTGGACTTTTGTTTTTCGGAGGGTTCTTTATTACTAATTCAATCTCAGCCTAGTTATTGATCTATTCCAGTTTTCAGATTTATTTGGTCTATTGCTTACGTAGCCATATTATTGTATTTTTGTTGAATTTTTATATAATTGATCTACTCATTGATGAATGGAAACACAAAAATGGGAACAAATGAATTTAGGTGAAACTCTTTCAATGGGAATCAGATGTTGAAAAATATTTTCTATCACTCAAAAATTAAATTTTCTCATGTTTGCATCTAATGGCAATACCATTTTTCCATAGTAATTATAACCTATGTCATCTCTGGGAAATATATTGGCTATTTCCTTTTATTTCATAAACTTTCAATATCACTTTACTTTTTATAGGAATTATATAGATCAGTGATGGTCAGGAGTCTTTTCTTCCTTTTATATGACTATAAACTGAATTAATATATAAAATGATTTTTATGAAAATTGCTTAAACATTATTTGAAATTCTGTAAAGCTGTATTTAATTTTATTATAAATAAGTGTAGCTTTGTTCATGATATAAAATTTAGTTGGAGAAAAAGCGATAAAAGGGTAGATTTTAATTTGAACCCATATCTTATCTAGTTGATGAAAACACAACTAATGTCCTTTTTCCCCTTATTTTTTCACATGACTGCAAGGTTGTTTTTAAACATCTTGTCACAAAACCAGATTTTTAAACTTTAGAGATTCACTTTCAATCAAGATTAACTATAGTTGAAAAATGATTTCCCTGTCACTGTGTAGAGAAATTCACTTACATTAGAGGATAAAAAGTATACAGAGCTGTAGTTACAAAGACCTGAGGAGGTTAGCATGGAACACTTCCTGGAAAAATAATGATAAATTTTCAACAGAAGTAAAATTCACAATGGTTTCAAGACATTTTAAATGTCATAAAAGTAGTGTGTGAAATAAAAGTTGAATATGAAAGTGAAAACTGTAAGTTTTGTTCTATATCAAAAGCTGAACCATAAAGTGAACCAGACAGTAGATAAATAGACAACATAGACAGTTCAGAACAATACATTCTAAAAGCACAGATAACTTTGTTGAAAATATTTAGAGACAAATTGTAGATATTTGAAATCCATGAAGTATTGTTAGCTAAGTCAATAAAATGCCAACAGTATTTAAAGCACAGTACTAATAACAATAAATCTTGTTATTTCATACCCTCTATAAAATTTGTACTGTGTAGCATTAAGATGAGTCTTATGGATTTGTATAGGTTAAATGTTATATTTAATGCAGGGAGCAAATTTATGCCCCATCCTTTCACTTATGCCCTGAAGAGGGTGTACATATGTAGTCTCATCAATCACAAATGTGCCATAAGTAAGACAAATTAAAGGACTTGGCTATTGCTTAAATGAACATCAAGAAGAAGGTGTTGGACTAGTAGAACAGGCCTATAGTGTCTGAAATAAGTGAGATACGTGATTATATTGAGTCAGCAATTTTGTTGAACTTTCTAGTTTTGGGTTCTTAAGAAAATTATTAACTGACACCAAATGAAATGCATTGCAGTATAAGAGAAATTATTGTAACTACTAATCCAGATTCTGATCTTAAACACTAATTAGTTTTCTTTGACACTAATATTCTCCATAAGCTTTGGGACATTACAAAACTTCTCTGATTATGGTTTTCTCAATAATAAAATAAGAGAGGTGAAATAATATGTGAGAAAAGAAAGAAAGTAAATTAGCTTAGAAATAAGGAGGTCTGGTCATAGGTGCAGTTCTCTACTCACTAGCTAAGTAGCACTCGATAAGATTTTATTATTATCTTATGTGGTTTCTTGTTAATTAGAAAACAACTTAATAAGAACCGAGCCATTCAGAATTATTTATAAATTCTAAGATCCTTATATTAATTCAAAAAATGAAGACATAAAATTGAGCAAGACTGCATAAAAACAGAATATAAAGATATGCAAGAAAAACAAGGGAATAAAATGAAAATGCATATTTCTTAACATTCAGATATATAAAGATCAAAATCAAGTACAAATCAATCAAAAGATCAAAATCAAGTACAATTTGTTCATTCATTTAAAATAATTTATTCCCTCATTAATGCATGCATGCATTTAGTGTATATTGCCACACATCTTTAGGTGATAATAAGATACACACCAGATACAAAGCTATATGAGTTACTAAACATGTTTTTAAAGATACTCTAGTACAATTAAGAGATATAGACAAATAAATGTGAGTGTTATGATGCAGCTGTGCAGATAAAGACTTAGAACCACAAATCAAATGTGAAATTGTACTCTGGAAGATTTGACAGAAATATTCACAGGATAGAGACTTTAGATGCATATTTAATAGTATTAATCCAAAAAATATTCATATATAAAAATCCACCATAATAGTATCTTAAAGCAGCAACTTGTAATTACTGACAATGAATAATAGCAAGTATTAAGATTTTGAATCTATAATTTGGCCAGTAGTCATCAGGGAGGCACAAGTGCACTCTATCTGACCTTATTTGATATAGCTGGGCTGGATACTCAAAGACATACCTCAGTAAAGGCTCACTCACAAGAATTAAAAACTTTTGCTTACGGTTGGTTGGGTGCTCAGCTGTGAATGAAAGCTCAGAGTGTCATATTTTACATCTCCATTAACTTTTTCATAGATTCATAGATTCTTGTATTGTGGTTGCTAAGTTCTGAGAGTGAACATCTAAAAACTGATAGGCATAAGGTGCAGCATTTGGTGTAGTGGCTAAAATACCACTTGGGATACCAGAATGCCATAATGGAGTGCCTGGGTTCAACTCCTGGCTCTGATCCTCATTCTAGCTTCCTGCTAATGTGCATCTTGGAAGCTTGCATGTGACGGTTCAAGAACCTGGGCCCCTGCCATCCTTGTGGGAGACTCTGGGTTCAGGAATCACAGTGTGGCTGGATCCAACCCCAGCATTTTGGGCACTTGGAGAGTGAATCAGTTGATAAGAGTTCTATCTCTTTTTGTCAGATTTTCTTTGCCCTTCAAAACAATGAATCAATACATACTTTTTAAAAAGTGACCAGATTGCTAGAGTATTGCCTTAAAATCTGAGCATGGAAATTGCCTAATTCTCTTTAGCTGTAGTCATAGGCTTGTGCATATGTAACTGGAAGTAGATAAACTCAGCTCTCTAGAGGAGGAATATTACATCTCATTATAAGACCAGCTTGTGGAATGTGAGAGCTAGTTTATGGTGATTCTGCAAAACACAGTGTGCCACAGAAGGCTACCAGTTTCAGTGCTGTTGTTATTTTTGTTTGTTTTCCATATAGAAAAGGATACAGAAGAAATCTCACACATCATGGGAAAAGGCAGAGTAACCATACGTGAGAAAATATTTGCAAAAAAAGAGTCATCTGTATGCATTCTTGAAATGGTCAGCTGTAATAGTTTTCCCATAACACTTCATACAAAAAATGTAAAGGAAAATAGGACAATTGCATACAAAAAGTTTGATTTGGGGGAACTATTACACTCTTTTGTAGTAAATGCATCTTTTATGGACTTTAACTTATTTTACAAAGAGTTATACTAAGGAGAAAATGTTATTTTATATTAAAACCTCAAAGGTAAATTTGAGGAGAAAAGAAACCTATATTTAGAGTATTCCATTGCCATTAGGGATTTACAATAAAATAGGAAGCAAAATCATTAATAGTAGGTAATTTTGAAGCCCTAGTGGGTAAAGTCACTGCTTGGAATGCCAACATTCTGTAACAGAGTACTTGAGATTGATTCCTGCCTCTGTTTTCCATTCAGCCTCCAACAAAAGCCTGGGGGCAACAGATGAAGGCCCAAGTAGTTGGTCTCCTGTTGCCCACGTGGGAGTCCTTGATGGAGTTCCTGGCTGCTGACTTCAGCCTGACCCAGAGCCAGCAGCTATAGGTGTTTCTGTGTGGGTGCAAACTGATGAAATCTTTACATAGTATATATTGAATCGATCTTCTATATATAAAGATAATTGCAAATGATTAAAAAATCTTGGTGTCTTATTCATTTTTAATAATAAATCAATATAGAAGAAGTTAAGGATATCCACTCTTGCCATTTTTATTTAACATAGGACTAGAAGTCCTAGTCAGAGCAAGTAGGCCAGGGAAACAACTAAAATACAATCAAAGTAGAAAGGAAAAAGTTAAATAATCAGTTTGCAAAGACCATGGTTTTATATAAAGAAAATCCTAAAGACCACAAACAATTGGCAGCATTAAATGAATATGGTAAAGTTACAGAAAAAAAATCTGTGTACCGAAATAGGTAACATATTTATACACTATCGAGGAATAATATAAACCAGCTATTTTCAATAGCTACATGAAAAAGTAAAATATTTGGGAATAAATTTAATCAAGGAGGCCATTTGTATGCTGGGAACTATAAAACATTCATGAATGAAATTGAAGACAAACACAAAAATGTAAATCAACTCCATGCTAATGTATTCGAAGAATAAATAAGGTTAAAATGCTCATATTGCTTGGAGTGCAAATTAAATGCTCTTCAGCATTGTTTTTTCTATATCTGAGAAGAATGTCCTTGGTATTTTGATTGGTATTGCATTGAATTTGTAAATTGCTTTCAGTTTTGGCACGAAAACAGATGGTTATACCAATGGAACAGAATGGAACAACCAGAAGTCAATCCATGCATTTACAACCAACTTATCTTTGACAAATGTGCTAAAAGCAATCATTGGAGCAAGAACAGTCTCTTCAACAAGTGCTTCCTGCAGAAAACGGTATGCAACAATATGAAACTGTATCTATACCTTTCACCTTACACAAAAATCCATTCAAAATGGATCAAAGACCTAAATCTATTGTCCAATTCCATAAAATTACTAGAAAACTTTGGGAAAACTCTGCAAGAAATTGGTATAAACAGAGTTCTTTGGAAATACCCCAAATGTCCAGGCAATCAAAGTGAAAATTGACAAATGGGATTATATCAAATCGAGAAGCTTCTGCACTGCAAAAGAAACACTCAGCAAAGTTTAGAGGCAACCCACAGAATGCGAGAAATATTTACAAACTATGCAATTGATAAAGCATTGATATCCAGAATCTATAAAGAACTCAAGAAATTCACCAAAAGTAAAACAAGCAACCCAGTAAAGAAATGGGCAAAGGACTTAAACAGACAGTATTCAAAAGAGGAAATGCAAATGGGCAACAGACATATGAAAAAATGCTCAGGATTGCTAGACATCAGAATGCAAATTGAAACCACAATGAGGATTTACCACACCCCAGTTAGAATGGCTTTCATACAGAAATAAACGAACAACAAATGCTGGTGAGCATGTGGAGAAAAAGGTACACTAATCCAATATTGGTGGGAATGTAAACTGGTATAGCCACTGTGGAAGACATTATGGAGATACCTCAGACATCTGAATATAGAATATGATCCAACCATCCCACTCTTAGAAATTTACCCAAGGGAAATGAAATCAGCATTTGGAAGAGTGATCTGTACCCCCATGTTCATTCCAGCTCAATTCACAATATCTAAATATGGAATCAACCCAAATATTTGTCAAATGAACATGGATAAAGAAGTTATGAGACATGTACACCATGCAATATTACACAGTAATAAAAAAGTGAAATCCTGTCATTTGTAGCAAAACGGATGCAATTGGAAAACATTATATTTAGTGAAATAAGTCAGTCCCAAAAGGACAAATACTAACTAATCTCTCTGATCTGTGGTAACTAATAGAACACCAAAAAATGATAATATATAGAGGTAAAATTGACACTTTGAGATGCAATGACTTTGACAAAAGACCTTGTCTCAACTATTGAGTAATACTTTTTATTTTTTCATACTGTTTATTGAACAATGTAGTTAGTACAGAGTTAATCTTATGTGTATAAATTAATTGAAAATAGATCTTATTAAAAAATAGGAATGGGGGCCGGCACCCCAGCTCAATAGGCTAATCCTCCGCCTTGCGGCGCCGGCACACCGGGTTCTAGTCCCGGTCAGGGCACTGGATTCTGTCCTGGTTGCCCCTCTTCCAGTCCAGATCTCTGCTGTGGCCCAGGAGTGCAGTGGAGGATGGCCCAAGTGCTTGGGCCCTGCACCCCATGGGAGACCAGGAGAAGCACCTGGCTCCTGGCTTCGGATCACCGCGGTGCACCAGCCACAATGCGCCAGCCGCAGCTGCCATTGGAGGGTGAACCAACAGCAAAGGAAGACCTTTCTCTCTGTCTCTCTCTCACTGTCCACTCTGCCTGTCAAAAAAAAAAAATAGGAATGGGAATAGAGAAGGAGGAGGAAGTTTTTGGGAGGCAAGTAGGGTGGAAAGGATCACTATGCTCCTAAACTTGCATATATGAAAGGCATGGAGTTTGTAGATCTTAAATAAAATTTCTGAGAAAAAATTTAAAAACTAAAAATATATTTTAAAAGTACAATCATTATATGGAAGTATGAATTTTCTCAAAAATTTGGAAATACAACTACTACATGTTTCAGTAATTCCACTACAGAATATACAAGCATATGCAAAATTTAAAATTGGGCCAATGCCTTGGTTCAATAGACTAACCCCCTGCCTGCGGCACTGGCACACTGGGTTCTAGTCCCAGTCGGGGCGCCGGAATCTGTCCCGGTTGCCCTTCTTCCAGGCCAGCTCTCTCCTGCTGCCAGAGAGTGCAGTGGAGGATGCCCCAAGTATTTGGGCCCTGCATCCGCATGGGAGACCAGGAGAAGCACCTGGCTCCTGGCTTCAGATCAGCGCAATGCGCAGGTCACCGTACGCCAGCCACAGTGGCCATTGGAGGGTGAACCAACGGCAAAAGGAAGACCTTTCTCTCTGTCTCTCTGTCTCTCACCATCCACTCTGCCTGTCAAAAAAAAGTTTAAAATTGGTATTCTGAAGAGATACCTACACAACTATTGCAGCATTACTAATCAGTCCAGGTGTCCATTGATGATGAATGGACAAAGAAAATATGATATATGCAAGTATACAGAAGGGGATATAATTCATTTACCATTCACTTTTTTTTATTTTAAGAGTTGTTTATTTGAGAAACAGTGTTACAGGCAGAGAGAGGGAGAGACAGAGACAGATGTCTTTCATCCTGTGTTTCCCCAAATGGCCTTAACTGCAAGAACGGGGCCAATCAGAAGCCAAGAGATAGGAGCCAGGAGTTTCTTTCAGGTTTCCCAGGTAGATAAAGGGGCCCAAGTACCTTGGCCATCTTCCAGTGAATTCCCAGGCCAGTAGAAGGAAGGTGGATCAGAAGTGGTGCAGCCCAGACTAGAGCCGGTGCCACGTGGGATGGCAGTGCCACAGGCAGAGGCTTAACCTACTATCTCACAACCCAGGCCCCTATCATTAACCATTAAAAAGAAGAAAATTTGCAGTTTTTAAAACTTTGGAATGCATCAAATATCGAAACAGAAAATCTAAAACTATAAAACTAGAATAGTCCATGCATAAACTCTTCCTAATCTCATAGGTACGATTTCTCGGATGATAGCATCAGTATGAAAAATGAAATGCACATTGATAAATTGGATATCAAAGTTAAAACTTTCTGTGCTTCGATGTCATCATTATAAAAATGCAAAGAAAGACTTCTTTGTGATCCCCCAAATATTCTCAACATGATAAATAGATTGCTCCTTTTAAATGCAATTTTGAATATGTAGCTTATTCACATCTCTACAGCACGATCTTTCATTCAGCAGAATAAAAACTGAACTCTTTTCAATAATAAACTGAATTAATTTCAATAATTTATAATACCCTGTCTGAACTGGCCCCTTACTATCTCCTCCTTATTTCTAAGTCATTTCAGTCTGACGTGGCTAGTTAGGGTTCCTACATGCGCCAGGCATTTGGCCATCTTTGGTACGTGGCAGTGCTCTTTTCTCTGCCTGGAATGTTCCATCTCAGGTCCCATGTTCATGTTGCTCCTCCTTATACCTCCTGCTTATGTTTTCTCCATCTCAAAATCTGCCCTGATTGAATGTATATCTTGTCTATTTTTCCTTATATGCTATTTTGCTTTGTTTTCCTATATATATTTTCATGTTTTAATATATCATATAATTTACTTATTAATTTTTTTGACAAGCAGAGTTAGACTGAGGGAGAGACAGAGAGAAAAGTCTTCCTTCTGTTGGTTCACCTCCCCCTAATGGCCGCTACGGCCGTCGTGCTACACCAATCTGAAGCCAGGAGCCAGGTGCTTCTCGTGGTCTCACCTGCGGTCCAGAGCCCAAGGACTTGGGCCATCCTCCACTGCCTTCCCGGGCCAGAGCAGAGAGCTGGCCTGGAAGAGGAGCAACCGGGACAGAATCAGGCTCCCCAGCCGGGACTAGAACCAGGGTTTCCGGCGCTGCAGGTGGAGGATTAGACTAGTGAGCCACGGCGCCGGCCTACTTATTAATTTTATTGCATATTTTCCAAGTAGATTAAGACCTCCATTATAATATAAACATGTATCTATTTATTCTATGCTATTTCCTCAAACTCTCAACAGTGTTGGTTTTACGTGGTGTTTCACATCTTCCTTACCTTTCAGGAGTCATAAGCATTGTGTCTTGACCTTCCAACCCCAAACCACAAGAAAGTGGAAGTTCAGGGATTTCAGAGCTCACACTCAATCTTGAGTGAAGAGAGGATTTGTACTGACCTGTCAAATGTTTCTTTCCATATTTGACTATAGTAAAATATTTGATATGATATTGGCTCCGCAGTATATAGAGGTTTTTTGTATAATTCTGGCATTTCAATAGTTTTTCCTCAGTCATTCCAGATATCTAGAAACAAGTTTACATATCACAAATTGTTTTTGTTAGTAGATCTATATTTGTTTACTGATTTTTAATTATTTTAGATTAGATCAATATTACACTTGGTGACATGTACAATTGAAAAATATAGAGAAAACTGGATCAATTTAATTAAAGTAAAATATTATTTTTCTTCAATTTTCAGAAGAAAAAATGATATTTGAGACATTTATCTTCCTCTTGCAAAAGCTGCTTTATCCAATTGGAGCATTGGAAGTATTACAGCGTTACAGTTCTGCCCTCTAGTGGACATAAGTGAAAAAATTTCAAACCACATCCTAAGTTAATCTCTTGAAATTAATTTTTTTCTGTTGAACATATTTTATTTATATGTATTTTATTTTATATCTAGTATACTATATCAATGGAAATATAAATGTTATCTGATTTTTAAAATAAATGATTATCTGAAGGTTGTAGTCTATTACTCTGCTATCCACTCCATCAGTCTAACACTTAAATACTTAAGAGCCATTCTGACTGTCAAGCACTGACTGGCATGAATCACTTCTGTTTTTTTGCTAGTAACATTGCCATCAATAGAGAACTTTCTCCATGCTGCAACATTGACTTACCTACCAGTATCTCATCTTTTCGCAGATTAGCCATTTGAAAGATGATAAATATCACACCGTAATTTAATGGTTTAATATAAACTGTTTCACAAAGGAGGCATTTTTATTTTAACAATCATTCCATAAGTGGGTTGGTTTAAATAAAATTAAGACTCGGGGCTGGCTGTGTGGCATAGTGGGTAAGGCCACCTCCCATGATGCCAGCATTCCAGATGGGCTCTGTTCCAGTCCTGACTATTTCACTTTTAATCCAGTTCCCTGTTAATGGCCTTGGAAAGCAACAGAAGTTGGCCCAAGTGCCTTGGCCACTGATGCACATCATCAACTATATATAACTCAATAGCACAAGTTTTTTCCTACTATACTAAGAATATTACCTTTCCTAAATATCTTTAAAAATATTAATAAAATAAAATATATCAATAGAATATATTCTTTCTGATTTTACATAATATTATTTCATGTACACATTTATTCACATACATATACAGAGAGAGTTGTATTAACATAAGGAATTATATTTGGTTTAACTATTATTGATAGTTTTGATTCTATTTCAGACAGATTTATTAGTATTGTCAACATGTAACCATGTTCTCTTTGGGATAAAATATTTCTTACTGATGATTTGAGATTTGCTGTGATTTAATTTTTTGAAGTCTTGTATATTCTGCCTAATAAATAGGTTTTGTAATTTCATTTTTGGCCACTAGAGTGTGGCTATTTTATACACTTGAAATCTTTCTATACTTTAAAATATTTTGGCCGGCGCCGTGGCTCAACAGGCTAATCCTCCGCCTTGCGGCGCCGGCACACCGGGTTCTAGTCCCGATCGGAGCACCGGATTCTGTTCCGGTTGCCCCTCTTCCAGGCCAGCCCTCTGCTGTGGCCCGGGAGTGCAGTGGAGGATGGCCCAGGTGCTTGGGCCCTGCACCCCATGGGGAGACCAGGAAAAGCACCTGGCTCCTGGCTCCTGCCATCGGACGAGCGCGGTGCGCCGGCCACAGCGCGCCAACCGCGGCGGCCATTGGAGGGTGAACCAACGGCAAAAGGAAGACCTTTCTCTCTGTCTCTCTCTCACTGTCCACTCTGCCTGTAAAAATATATATATATATATTTTAAGTGAAAATTTATAATGTTTAAAAATTGCATTTATGTAATATAACAAATATAAATATATATGAAATACTGTGTATTCTGATAGTCCCTGAAATTGTGAGTAAAAACTAAGAAATGTCATGGGTAAAGAAATGAATTTAATTCTTAAATAAATCTATCATAAACAAAAATCATAAATCAAGCCATTGTTTGGTCAATGACCATTTTTACCGTATTCAAAAAGTAAATGCAAGTTAAAACTAATAAAAATAATAAATGGTTGTATAAACAAACTATAAACCCGCAGTTAATTTTGAAAGATAGTAACAAAAAGGTAGAAAATAATTAAATCTTACAGTCACTTTTATTGAAATTTAGAATTGAAAAAATAAACTATTTTCAATACTATTTAAATTTAGAATGTAATATATTTTTAACATTTCCTAGATACTAGAATCTGACATTTTTAGTAAAATAGTTAAGTTATATTCAAAAAATAACAAAATAATAACTCCTCAGGGTATATCATGCTCAATATGATTAGAAGTCTCAACTTTTATTTCCCAGGTTTTTCTTTAGTCACATTTGTTTCCTGTCTAAACTTTCACTGAAGATTTTGACCATGCTGTTTGTGTCCTATTCTCTACCCAGATAGGAGCTTTATGTGGTAGAAGCTTACTGCAGTAAAAAGCTCAAGGGTACTTCAAAGTGTTTGTGGAAAATTAAATTAGAAGATGTTTATTTCAATGCAATAGATATTTTGTGGACAATAGAATCTCCCATATGGGCCCTAGTTCTAGTGTCGCCTGCTTAACTTCCAAACCAGTTCTTTGGCAATGGTCTAGGGAAGCAACGGAAGGTGGTCCAAGTGCATGAGCCCCTGCATCCATGTGGGAGAGTGAGAAGAAGCTCCTGGCTACTGGCTTCAGCCTTGCACAGCCCTGGCTGTTGCAGCCATTTGGGGAGTGAAGCAGCCTATGGAAGATTTCTCTCTGTCCCTCTCTTTCTGTAAATCTGACTTTCAAAGACAAACCTTAAAAAAATTGAAATCCACACTTTGCTGCTTTCATACTATGCATTTCCATGAATTTCTTGATGTCATCACTATATTACATAAGGAATGAGACTGAAAAACAAGTAAAAAGACCATGTATGAGACCGCTGCAATAATATTATGCTTGTTCTTTTTCCAGGAAACAAGAAAGTGAAATATTTGAAAGTGATTTGCTTAGTAAATAGCAAAAGTAAGAAAAAAATCTTTAATATCTTTAGTATCTTTATTAAGAAACTAGATATTTGAATATGAAAACTTAAGAAAAGAAGGTATTGCTTGGATGCAATAGAGTGTTTCCAACAGGTAGTTAAAAATATAGACCTAGCGCTCAAGAAAGGGATCCTGTTCAGAGAAACTCATCTGGGGTTACTCTGCATATAGGTAGAAATGAAAGCACAATAATTAAATCAGATTGTCCAGACACAATCCACTTAACAAGGGAGGGAAGAAGAAAACTTCCCTAGGGAGTAACCCCAATTGAAAGCATCATCAAATGCCCCCTTCCATCCCTGTGGATGTTTCATTTGGCCAAAAGTAGTTATAGAGACAAATGAATTTGGGAGCACCATTCCAGGGTGCAGAAATCAGGAGGTGTATATATGATATATGATATATATGTATATATATATATATATATATGATATAACAGCTTACTGCAAAAAGCACAAAAGGAAATAGAAATCACCATTGTAGAATTCATTGCTGATAATATGTAGTTGTTATTTATAATTTATAATTTTATTTATAATTCTCTTCTTTTGTGACCTAGTCTATATTTCCTTAGTTTTCAGGTTCTCCTTGTCTAGAGATCCCAAATTTCATTATCAAAACCCCTGAATTTTGCATGGTTCTGACTGTTTCTAAATGCTCTAATTTCCTCTTAAGTTACTTTATTGGAAAAGGAAGGTATGAAGGAAAGTTCAGACAATGCTCTGAAATTCAGAAATGTCCTTTCTTTGCCCTATTGTGTAGTAACAACCAGAATTACCCTTGCAGATGATAATCAAGCATTCCAATAAACATAGTGAGTTTCTGTGTAACAAAGAACCTCACATGGCTAGGTAGCTGTTTCAATTTCTAATTCAACAGAATTATATCTGTTGTTTCTCATGGAGACATTCCTTTCCTGGGAACCAAGATCTTCCAATGAGAAAAATACTAAATTAAGTGTGGAACACAGAAATTCTGTGGGTGGGTTTTTATGTGTAATGATACAAGTATTTCCTCTTACTTTTAGATATGATTCAGATTATCAGACTCTTGTATTCTGAGTATTGAACAAATAATGTCATATATTGGTTGCTGATTACAAGTATATTTTATCTTTTATGATTAAAATCTATAATTTCCTGGGATTATTTATCAAGAGCTTGTTTAACTCTAGTACATTCCTTTGGTACATAAGCAATTCCATAATTCTGTTAGGCTAGATTTTCCTTCATGATGAAGCATGAAGCATACCTATAAAGTACCCTGATGTTTGCATGAAAATGGGCATTCCTTGTGAAATCAACATCTTGATCAAAAGCAATGTTTTGCAGAATATTATGATGGTAAGGAATTTAATACTTCTGTGGAAGCTATGGCTTAGCAAATCCATCATGGACAGGCAAGGTAAATGTTTTGGTTATATCTATCTATGCAAGTGAGGACAATTCTTCGATAGCTCTATTGCACTTGTAGAATAATCTCAATATAATCAATTTTTGCCTAGATGATCATCTTCCCAGATGGTAAATAATGCAAATCAGAGGTTCTCCATAGGTGTCTGCTATAGTTAGATGTGATATTGAACTACACTGATAATCAGTTCTGCCTTCGTAAAAGGAAATTCAAGTCACTGTGCTCATGAGTAAATTACATGGCTATCATTGTGGCCACTTTGTTCCTGGACCTATCTATTAAGAAACTAAGGGGGCCTGAACTGCGGCTCACTAGGCTAATCTTCCACCTGTGGTGCTGGCACCCCAGGTCCTAGTCCCGGTTGGGGCGCCAGCTCAGTCCTGGGTGCTCCTCTTCCAGTCCAGCTCTCTGCTTGGCCCGGGAGTACAGTGGAGGATGGCCCAAGTGGTTGGGCCCTGCACTCTCATGGGAGACCAGGAGGAAGCACCTGGCTCCTGGCTTCGAATCGGCTCAGCTCCAGCCATAGCGGCCATTTGGGGGGTGAACCAACGGAAGGAAGACCTTTCTCTCTGTCTCTCTCTCTTACTGTCTAACTCTGCCTGTTTAAAAAAAGAAGAAGAAAGAAACTAAGGGGTTGGCTGGGTAGAGGTTGCATCTCATCCGCAGAATCGTTATTTTTTTCACCTATATTCTTCATTGCCTCAAATTTATTTTGGTGAGTATTCACATGTGAGACAAGTATGTTCATATTTTATGCTTTTTCTGAAATTTTGCCTAGATACCTTAACCCACATCATCCTACTGCTAAATCTGATTGACCCAATAAAAATGCTCAGATTTACAATTTTCTGTTTTCCTCATACTAGAGCTCTGATCTAACTTCAACTGACAATAGAAATTTTTATTCTTCAAATCAGGTTTCACTATTATTTTTACAGCAATTAGTGCTAAGAACAGTAGAAATTGTAATAATGATAGTAACAATAATAGTTGTAATTCTAGCAGTTCTGAAGTATGTTTTGTTCATTAGACAATGTTCTGAGTGTTTTGCATATATGAATTCACTGAGACATTTCATCACTTGAGCGTACTTAATAAGGCTGTTGAGTCACAAAGATGCCAAGTAACTTCCCAAATATCAGAAAGCTGGTACAAAGTTAATGGCTCCACAGCGTATGAATATTATAAGATTTTGGAGGTAGATTTGAATGAGGCAGAAAGGAAAATGCGTATTCCATCCTCAGCTTCACTCCTCAAATGGTTACAATGGCCGGAGCTGGGCCAGGCTGAAACCAGGAGGCCTGAACTCCATCCTGGTCTCCCTGGTGATTGTGAGGGCCAGGCACTCTGATTATCTTCTGCTGTCTTCTCTGGTGCATTAGCAGGAAGCTGGATAAGAAGTGCAGCAGCCAGGACTGAACCAGTGCCCATATGAGATGACAGCACTGCAGACTGCGCCTTAACCAGGCTTTCCAAAATGCTAGGTCCCTGAGAAATACTAATGTGCATCTAAATAGAAATGTTGAGAATCAGGAGAGGGAGAAGAGCAGATATCTTTTGACTAACCTGTGAGAAATTCTACCAAAAAACATTGGATAGATGATGGCATGGAAATGAAAGAGTGGTCAGGCAGCTCACAGGAAAATCGGGAGAGTGACCTTGGGTTAATTCAGCACTGAGAAATTTGCCAGTGGAAATTGTTATTCCAGCAATGAATCAAGAAATGTATTTTCATGAAAAAAATTATTTTAAAAAGAAGAGTGTACTAAAATTGTGACTCAATCCAATTGTACTATCTGAATGAACATTATCTCACTGATGCAACTCTATATGTCTTTACTTAATAGTGTGTTTGTTCTGAGTTATAACCATTAACTCTTACTTACAAGAGACATATCAATAGCTAGCACCCAAAGTCAATTGCCAAAAACAGTGTCAAAAGCAAATTTATGAAAACTATTCCCAAGTCACGGGAGAAGGTCAGTAAACAGTTGGAAAGTAAAGTAGCAACTGAAAGGGAAGCAACTCTAAAATAGTACTTTTCTATTTTACAAAGATATTTGAGAGAGGAATACAGAATGCAATTCATTTATTAATGAATATTCAATATGGAAAGTAAGGTTTATGTAGGTACCCCTATTCTTAATTAAAACATGTTTTAACATATAAAAATTATGCATATGTGTAGGGTAGCCTGTGATGTTTGAATACCTATATCCATTGTATGCACATTATTATCAATGGAGAAAGACAAATGCAGTGGGCTTAACGGGTGTGGTATTAACTTAAGGAGCCAATTCCTAGGGAAAAGAAATGAAAATGTAAAAGCTAAGTATTTTTTCTTACTGAAAATCACAAAGACATATTTGGCCAGTTATTATTATAAGACAAATGATGGACCGGTGCCGTGGCTCATTAGGCTAATCCTCCGCCTGTGGCGCCAGCACCCTGGGTTCTAGTCCTGGTTGGGGCACCAGTTCTATCCTCGTTGCTCCTCTTCCAGTCCAGCTCTCTGCTGTGGCCCAGGAGGACAGTGGAAGATGGCCCAAGTGCTTGGGCCCTGCACTCTCATGGGAGACCAGGAGGAAGCACCTGGCTCCTGGTTTAGGATTGGTGCACCGCACCGGCTGTATCGGCCATTGGAGGGTGAACCAACAGAAGGAAGACCTTTCTCTCTGTGTATCTCTCTCTCTCATTGTCTAACTCCGCCTGTCAACAACAACAACAACAACAGTGTCAAAAGCCTCGAGATGCTATGGATGCTCTCATTATGAATACTAAAAACCTTTCAAATGTACTCTATTAATCGAGAGAATTTAGTAAGAATCTTTTTATACTGAATCTAAATTTTTTCATCAAAGTTGTATAATTCTATTAAATATTCCTAGTTTATTGTAAACATAGTAAACACCTAGTTTATTGTAAACATAGTAAAGTTTCATGTATACAAACATAGCCTTTTATATCTGTTATATTCTGTCTTGCTTTGATTATACAGAAGTTACAATAATTATTCCTTTGATATAAATGCAAACACATTTGCACAAACACAATCTTAAGAAAAAAGCAAAGTTATATAAGGTACAAATATGTGTTTACACTTCTGTATTATAATGTTTAATTTTAAAGTCATATAAGTAGTACTTAATATGGCTACGGAGATAGATGAACAGAAAATCTTAATCTTAGAAGCATAAAAATTTGTGTATGTTTGAAATAGTACTGCAAAGTAGTGTCGTTAAAAAGGGTAAAATTTATACAAGGAATGTGCTAAATTTCAAAATCTCCAAGACAATGACCAGGAAAAGAAATGAACTAGATATTTACCAACACCAATGAAAAATGAATACAATATGAAATGAAATGTATAAGATGCTTAAGAAAAAAAATAATATCAAGGGCCTTTAAAAATACATATTTAATTGAAAGTCAGAGTGATGGATAGGGATACACAGATAGAGAAAAAATAGTAAACTTCCATCTGCTGCTTCTCTCTCAAAATGATCTTAACAGCCAGTGCTGAACCAGACTGAAGAAACAAACTCAGAATTCCACCCAACTTACCTACATGGGTTGGCAGGGACCCAAACATTTGGTCCATTATCTCTGCCTTCCAGGGTGCACATTAGGAAAAAACCGAAATCAGAACTGGAGGTCTGACTCTGATACAGAACGTGGGCTTCCCAAGTGGTGTCTTAACCATTGTGCCAAATGACTGTGTCAGAGTTCTTTTAAATGATACTATGGAAGCTGAAGAATCCTCTCAAAGAAATATAGAGTAGAAGAGTGAATACCAGAGGCTAGAAGGTGGGGTATGTGTGTCCGTGTGTGTCTCTGTGTGTGTGTGTGTGTGGTGGGGGGAATAATGGGTACAGAAATGCAATTAAATAGGAGGAATTATATCTAGGTCAGTAGCATAATCTGGTAAATGTAACCTAGAGTAATTTATTACATATTAAATATTTCAAAATAACTGAAATCAAGTCTGAGATTTCCTAGCACAGAAACAGTGTTAAATGTTTGAGAAAATGTAGAAGTTAATTATACCCTAATTTGATCATTACACATTATTTTCCATGTATCAAATTATATTATACATATCTTCAAATACTAGGTGTCAATCAAGAATTTTTTAAACGAGTATTTTCTGAGGTGAAGGTGCTGAATTTAGAGTGTGGTGAACCGTCCATCATTAGAATCACCTGTGAAATGATAAAATAATTGTTATGCTTAAAGTCAATTGCAGACCTGTTGAATCTGAATCTTCAATGAATAGACTATTCTATAAATTTAAGGTTGCAAACATTTGGAAAAAAGTTTACATCAAAATGAGGAGGAAAATATACACTCAATTATCTTCTCCCTAAATAAAAAAAAATGAAATATTTTTAGAAAGAAAATTCGAGGCCGGCGCCCTGACTCACTTGGGTAATCCTCTTCCTGAGGCGCCAGTACCAGGGTTCTAGTCCTGGTTGGGTCACCTGATTCTGTCCCGTGGTGGCCATTTAGGGGGTGAACCAATGGAAGGAGAACCTTTCTCTCTGTCTCTCTCTCTTACTGTCTAACTTTGTCAAAAAAAAAGCAAATTTGAGCATCAGAACTAGACAGCATAATTTCTGCTTTCTACTTAAATTCTAAAATGTACTATAGATATCATTCCAAATATAATAGTACATCTCAAATCAAATTTCAGTCATTCATCTAATATTTTACATTTTCAAATACATATGAAACAGTCTGTTGTAAAATGGAGATTTAAGTTAAAGAACTTCTTGCCTGCAGGATTTACAATCTATCTGAAAGATTATATAGTTATTTATATTACTAGATTAGTATGTGATACAGCATAATAAAGGCTGATAAATCAAACTAAAGCATCCTGAATTGTAACGGCATGCAATTGGGAATGCTTTCTTTTTTTGATTTTTTTTTAATTTATTGAAAACATTCATACCTATCTGGTATATCATAGTATGATACTATGATGTAGGTATACAACATGGGATGATTAAATCAGGTTAACATACACTTCCTTTGCATGATTATATTTTGAGATGAGAACATTTGAAATTTACCGTCATAATGATTTTGAAGTATATAATTTATTTATTTTCTCTTTTGTAAAGCTTTATTTATTTGAAAGTGAGTTCACTCCACCATATGGCCACAAAGGGAAGCACTGGGCAGTCTGAGCCAGGACCAGGAGCTTCATCTGGATCATCCATCTGATTAGCAGGCCCCAACCATTTGGGCCATCTTCTGCTGCTGTTCCTACGTCATTATCAGGGAGCTGGATCTGAAGTGGAGAAGCTGGGATGCGAACCAGCACACATACGTAACAGTGCTGCAGGCAGCAGCTTTACCCACTGCACCACAATGCCAACTCCTATATAATTTATTTATACTAAATATAATCACAAATTTCAAAACTTAATTGATGCTTGCACATTTCTGATGAAAGAAAAACACACAGAATAATCAGAATAATTTTGACCTAATTATTTTTTTCTGATAAAAAGTCATAATGTGGGCCGGCTCCGTGGGTCACTTGGTTAATCTTCTGCCTGCAGAGCCGGAATCCCACATGGATGCTGGGTTATAGTCCTGGTTGCTCTTCTTCCAGTCCAGCTGTCTGCTGTGGCCTGGGAAGGCAGTGGAGCATAGCCCAAGCGCTTGGGCTCCTGCACCCGCATGAGTGACAAGGAGGAAGCACCTGGCTTCTGGCTTCGGATCGGTGTAGCTCTGACAGTTGCAGCCTCTTTGGGGATGAACCATCAGAAGGAAGACCTTTCTCTCTGTCTCTCTCTCTCACTGTCTATAACTCTACCTGTCAAATAAATAAAATAAGAAAAGTTATAGTGTATCTCAGTCATTTCATTCCTTCTCTCTTGGAATATATTTACTCTCTGTTTTTAATATGATTTTTGCCCTCATTCCTAGGATTGAAGTAGTTGATAGAAATGTCCAATATTTGACCTCTGGCTTAGTGGAAAATTACATTCCCACCTTAGACTGAATCAGTCAAATCCAGGTACAGCAGTGAAGGCCCTGTCACAAAATATGTAAAATGCACCAGTAATTCAAAAAGTGGATTGACTTCTGCAAATTACAAAGAATGAAAATCATAGAAAGCGTAAAACCCATTTTCAAGAAGAAAACAAGAAGCTAATTGAGGCATGAAGACCAAATGACTTTGGTGTGTGCCATCATTAAAGGTAATACACAGGGATGAACAACCACTTACTTCAAATTATTGCAGTGGCCAGTTGATGCTATTCTCTTAACTTGTGGTTTCATCGTGAAGTTTTTTCACCTTTAAAACAATCTCAAGTCAATAACCACATCAACAGATAATAACAGTCAGAAAGTACGGGAAGAACATTCCTGGGAGAAGGTTGCTTAATTGAGGCATTCTGCCATTAAATTCCTATTACTGTGCAATGGGGCTTTACAAATCACCCAGAGGAAAATGAGACACTTCAGGGCAGTGAAACTGTTCACTTTCAGAGTCTTATTAATATTAGCAAAATAACTTTGCAAATAAATAATTAGTAGGATGCCTAGAAGAAAAAAATTAGATTTATTCACTAGATAACACACAAATTTTGAGATTCACATGCAGGAGTCAGCATTGTGGCAAAGCAGATAAAGCTGCCTCCTGCAATGCCAGCATCCCATATGGGCACTGGTTCCAGTCATGGCTGCTGAATTCCAATCCAGCTCCCTGCTAATGACCTGGGATAACCAGAGGAAAATGGCCCAAGTGTTTTGACCACTGATACCAATGTTAAGACCCGGATTAAGTTCTTGGCTCCTGGCTTTGGGCTTGGTCTAATACTGGGCTAATACAATAAATCTTTAAAAAATTGAATTGCCATATCAATCTATTTTTAAATATTTATTTATTTCAGAGTTTTAGAGAAGGATAAATATGGAGAGAGAGAGAGAGAGAGTCTTCCATCTGCTGGTTCATTCCCAAATTGCTGCAATGGCCGAAGCTTGGCCAGTTCGAAGTTAGGAACCAGGAGCTTCTTCTGTGTCTTCCACGTGTGTCCAGGGGCCCAAGGTCTTGATCTGTCCTCCTTTGCTTTCCCAGACACATTAGCAGGGAGGTGGATAGAGAGTGGAGCAGCCAGGACTCAGAACTGCTGATATGGGGATTCTGGCATTGCAGATGGTGGCTTAATCCATTATACTACAATGGGGCTCACAATGGCAACTAAAATTTCAATCTGTTTGAGTCTGGTTTAACAACTGATAGAGTAATGTGATTAGAAAAAACAGCAACATGTACAACAATAACAGGTTTTCAAATGTGCCTTTAAGCTTTTTAGTTTTGTATATTTCCTTTCCACAATTTTGAAGCAGTGAGAGGCAGAAAACATGCCTCCTCCGACACATCTACTTCCTATCTCCTGAATCCTAAGGGCACCTGACATGGCCAGAGGGGCTTTAGAAACGTGATTACCTTAAAGATACTGAGATGTGGAAAACAGAAATTGATTCAATACCAGAGGCTCTGGAAGGAAGGCAGTACTGACTTCCAGAGACAGAAGACAATAAATTTGGGTTGTGTTAGGATACTGAGTTTGTAGTTAATGATTACACCAAGAATTGAAAGCAAATATAGATTCTGATAAGCGCAATATGTATGTGCCTATGCATGTCTTTGTGTGTATTTGTGTGTGTGTGTGTGTGTGTGTGTGTGGGTGGGTGTGGGTGCACCTACATATATGAATATCTTTAAAATCCAAGACACTACTGCAGTGAGACTGTCTTTTGCCCATTAAGTTTGTACAAATAATAGGTTCTACTCAATTTTGTGTAGGTTTTTGTTTTCATATTTTAATTACATTATGACACTTTTTCCCACACTTTGCTTCTAGGGTGATATGATGCACATAGAGAATGGAACAGTCAGATGTGGGCAGCTCATGTCTGTCTATTAAAGAGCAAGAAGGAATCTCTCCTTTGCAGTCCTCTCCTTCCTGGCTTCGTAGGAGCAACCAATTTCAATTCCAAGTCACTTTATCACATAACCTAGTAAATGCTCCAAGGCGTAGGTCTGGAAAATAAACTTAATCACAGAGAAAGAGTTTCCAGATGAAAGGAAGAGCCTGAGCCATGACCTGAATGCTTAAGAATGCGGAATTAAGAAGTTGTGGATTTCGGTTTCCCTACATGTTCTCACCCATTCTCTTTAAGGACCGCACTGGCTGTCCGTGTTTTGATATCATGCTTCTTTTTTTCATTGATTAACTGTGACCTTTTGTCACCTTTTCTATGTTCACTAGTGCTACCTCTACATTAGTTGGTTCTTCAACTCTAAGTCCTTTCTTGGGTTACACATAATTCTCTTCCCTTTGCCAACCTTATTAAAAGATTCACTATATTCCTTATTTATGCTTTCTTATACACTGTTTCTTGTCATTTACTATAAAACAATCGTGAAAAGATAACTAAACTTTCTAATGGCCAAATAGAAGCACACTTTTTTCCCCTTTTCTTGTTAAGCATTTCTCTCTATCTGATACAGATAACCATGGTTTTATTCTAAAATCTTTGTATTTTTCAAAAACTCCCTGTGTAGTTTTACAATTATTTCTTATCTCCCTTTCCAGATTATTTCCTATTTTTCCTTCAACATCAAATTAAATACTCGTATTTTTCTCAAGCTTATTTTCTTGAAACTTTTTTAGTCTTTGTACTGCTAACCTGAGGAAATTTGAGTCTCTACATGTTCATGTATCTCCATCTCCTTTCAATAGCCTACATTAATTTTTCTGATTCTTATCTGACAATCCCCTCAAGATGTGAAGCATATGATGAAAGTGAATTGTATTAAACTGAAAAAATATTCTTTTACTTTTTTCCCTCATTTTGATTGGATTTCTACCTAACTACTTCATTATCCTAAAGGAATCATCTAAGATTTTCATGTCCCTCACATCTCAACAGTTCAATTAATTCAAAAAGAGATCATTTAATATCAATTCTTTCTTCTTAATCTGTTCTTTCAACCCTGATGTTCAGGAATTCTAGAATTCTTTCTTCCAATTCTAGCTCTTTGAATTTTTTTGGCACTGACTTCATCACCCTGTCTATCCAGAACACAAGCCAATTTTCCCACTTGATTTCAATTCCTAACTTCCTTATCTGCATCCTTTACAACATTCAGACTAGCAATTACCATGTTTGTTTGCTAGTATATATGATCTGATCATATATTTTTAAGAAAATAAATGACTGGGGCTAGCACTGTGGCATAGTGGATAAAGCTGCTACCTGTAGTGCAGGCATCTCATATGGATGCCAGTTTGAGTCCCAGCTGCTCCACTTCTGATCCAACTCCCTACGATGGCCTGGGAAAGCAGTGGAAATTGCCCCAAGTCCTTGTGACCCTGCACCCATGTGGGAGAAATATCATATGTTCTCCCTGATCAATGACAACTAAACAAGCATCTAAAAGGAAACTCATTGAAGTGAAATGGACACTATGAGAGACAATGACGTGATCAGCCCTTGTCTAGACTGTTGAGGAACAACGTACTATTTTATTAATTTTAAATTAACAGAAAAGTGATCTCTGTTAAATATAAGAATGGGAATAAGAGATGGAGGAGATATACAGGATGCACACGCTCACTCAGACTTACCTCCAATGATGGAACTAGAAATGTGCCAGGGGATTCCAACTCAGTCTTATCAAGGAGGTATGTACCAATGCCAGCTCACTTGGTAAAGTGATAAGTATAAGTACATAACTAATCAAAAAGATAGGGTAAGTGTCAAAGGGATTTCACAAATAAGACCAGTGTCACAAATAATGAAGGATAGAATTAAAAGGCAGAGAATGATCCTGCGGGGGAAGCAGGACACACAGCAGACTCATAGAATGGCAAACGCCCAAAACAGCACTCCGGCCTCAGAATCAACCCTTGGGACATTCGGATCTGGCTAAAAGACCCATGAAAGTCTCACAGGCATGGAAAGCCAAGACACGGTGGCAAAAACAACCTAAATGAAAGATCTTGGTGAACAAGACCTCAGCAGAAGGAATGGGCCATCAAGGAGGGAGGCGCCTTTCTCTGAAGGGAGGAAGGAACCTCCACTGTGATATGGCCTTGACTAAACAAGTTCAGAGTTGGTGAACTCAAGGGGCTTCCATAGCCTCGGCAGCTCATGGCAAGAGCCTCGGGTGATTACTGACATCATGAACAAGTGTGTCAATTGTTAACAACGGGAGTCACTGGGCATATGCTCCCCACAGAGGATCTCTGTCCTTAATGTGTTTTACTATGAGAGTTAAAGGTAACACTAGTAGTCGAACAATACCCTATACCTTGTATGGTTGTGTGAGTGCAGTCTGTTGAAATCTTTGCTTAGTATATACTAAGTTGATCTTCTGTATATAAAGAT
The DNA here is from genome assembly GCA_949820135.1 of Sylvilagus floridanus. Lineage (NCBI taxonomy): Eukaryota > Metazoa > Chordata > Mammalia > Lagomorpha > Leporidae > Sylvilagus > Sylvilagus floridanus. The sequence continues at coordinate 106,409,090 of OX463238.1, read as the reverse complement.
AATTGAAAATGAAACTCGATGAAGGGTGGGATGGGAGAGGGAGTGGGAGATGGGAGGGCTGCAGGAGGGAGGGATATTGGGGGGGCACAACAATGCAAAAGTTGCACTTTGTAAATTCACATTTATTAAATAAAAATAAAAAGGTGTAAGGTAGGGGTCTCGTTTAATATTTCGGCATGCAGAGATGAGATCCAGTTTTCCAAGCATCATTTGTTGAAGAGACTGTTCTTGAGGGACTGATTTTAGCTCCTTTGTCAAAGACAAGTTGGTTGTAGATACATGGATTGATTTCTGAAAATTCTATTCTGTTCTGTTTGTCTACATATCTGTTTATTTTCCAGCATCAGACTGTCTTGTATATAACTTCTTTGTAGTATATCTTGAAACCCGGTATTGTGGTGCCTCTGGTTTTGTTTTTGTTGTAAAAGAGTGCTTTAGCTGTTCGGGGTCTCATATTTCCACATGAATTTTAACATCAATGGGATCGCACTGAATTTGTAAATTTCTTTCAGTATTACGAACATTTTGATGATATTCATTATTCTAATCAATGAACATGGAAGATTTTTTCATGTTTGGTGTCTTCTACTATTTCTTTCTTTAATGTGTTGTAATTTTCATTATATAGATCTTTGACCTCCATGATTAAATCTATTCCATGTAATGTAATTTTTTGTAGCTATTGTGGATGGGATTAATCCTAAAACAATCTTTCTAATCCATGACATTGTCTGTGTATGCAATCATTGTTTATTTTTTGCATGATAATTCAATGTAATGCTCTTTAACAAATTCTTCTATGAATTTCAGTAGTCTCTCGGTGGAGTCATTTGATTCCTCCATGAATAGAATCTGCAAATAGAGATAGTTTGACTTCTCCTTTTCCAATTTTTACCTCTTTGATTTCTTTCTCTTCCCTAGTGGCTCTGAGTAAAACTTCCAGGACAATATCAAATAGAATGGTGAAAGTGGGTATCCTTGTCTGGTTCTTTGCTCATTTCAATAGTATGCTGGCCATGAGTTTGTATTAATTGCCTTTTTGAGGAATGTTTCTTCTATACTTAATTTGCTTAAGATTTTCTTCATGAAAGGGTGTTGTATCCTATCAAATGCTTCCTCTGCATCTATTAAAATAATGTTACAGTTTTATTCTTCAGTTTGTTAATATGATGAATCATGTTTTTTCATTTGTGAAGGTTGAACAATCCTTGCATGGCAGGGATAAATCCCACTTGGTCAAGTAAATGATCTTTCTCATGCATTGTTGTATTCAATTAGCTAGTATTTTTGGAGGATATCTGCATCTATGTTCATCAGTAGTATTGATCTATAGAACCTTTTCTCTATTGTAACTTTTTCTGGTTTAGGAATTAAGGTGATGCTGGTTTCATAGAGGAAACTTGGGGGGACTCCTTTCCTTTCAATTGTTTTGAATAGCTTGAGATAAATTTGAATTAGTTTTTCTTTAAAAATCTGGTAGAATTTATCAGGGAAGCTATCTAGTCTTAGACTTTTATTTGTTGTGAGGATCTTTATTACTGATTCAGGCAATATTGGTTATTAGTTTGTTTATGTTTTCTGTTTCTTTATAACACAGTCTTGGTAGCTTGTATGTGTCATGAAATCAATCTATTTCTAGATTTACCATTTTGTGGGCATATATGTTTTGGTAGAAATTCCTGATGATTCTTTTTATTTCGGTTACATCTGCTGTTGCATTTCTTTTTTATCTCTGATTATATTTAATTTGATCTTCTCCCTCTTTTTTTGCTTAATTGAGCCACATTTGTATCAATTTTTTCTCAAAAAAATCTTTTCATTTCACTGTACTGTGATTTTCTTTTGCTTTCAATTTTCTTTGTTCTCTATTTTTAAATTATTTATTCTCTCCTAATAATTTAGAGTATCATTTGTTGTTTTTCTAATCATTGAGATACATTTATAGCTTATTTATTTGGTACCTTTCCAGTTTCTTCATGTAGGCATCAATTGCTATAAATTTCTCACTTAACACTGCTTTTGCAGTATCCCATAAGTTTTGATATTTTTGCATTATTGTCCTCATTTTAGATTTTTTTGATCTCTCTGATTTCTTATATGCCCCATTGTTTATTCAGGAGTATGTTTTTTAACCTCCATGTGTTCTCATATGTTTTAGAGATTCTTGAATTGCTAATTTCCAACTTCACTCCATTCTGGTCACAAAATATGCATGGTGTGATATCAATTTTTTTTTAAATTTTTTGACTTGCTTTATGGTCTATGGTCTACATATATGGTCCATTCTAGAAAAAGTTCCATGCATTGATGAGAAGATTGTTTATTCTGCAACTGTGCAGTGAAAAGTTCTGTACATATCAGTTAGGTGCATTTGATCCATAGTGTTAACTAGCTCTGTTCTCTCTTTGTTGGTTTTCTGTCTAGTTTATATGTCCATTGATGAAAGTGGGGTGTTGAAATGCCCCATTACTATTGTATTGGTGTCTATATCTTCCTTTAGATCCATTAACTTTTTTTAAATAGACACCCTGGTATTGGATGTATACGTACTTCTTATAGTCATATCTTCTTGTTGATTTGACCTGTTAATCATTACATAGTGCTCTTCTTTGTCTCTTTTAACAGTTTCTGTGTTAAAGTATATTTTGTCTGATATTAGGATGGCCACAACTGTTCATTTTTAAAAGATTTTATTTATATATTTGAGATTAACAGTTACAGACAGAGAGGTAGAGACAGAGAAAAAGTCTTCCATCCACTGGTTCACTCGCCAAATGGATGTAATGGCTGGAGCTGGGATAATCTGAAGTCTGGAGCCCAGAGCTTCTTCCAGGTCTACCGCATGGATAGAGGGTCCCAAGCACTTGGGCTGTATTCTACTGATTTCTCAGTCCATAGCAGAGAGCTTGATCTGCAGTGGAGCAGCTGGAACATGAACTGGCATACTTACGGGATGCCTGCACAACAGTTGGAAGCTTAGCTTATTACACCAGAGTGCTGGTACCTGGATCTTGTTTCTTAATGCACTCAGGCAAACTGTATTTTTAATTGAGAATTTAGGCCATTTACATTCAAGGTTACAATTGATAAGTAATAGCTTGGTGCTGCCATTGTTCCATAACTATTCCTATTGTTTGCTTTGGATTTCCTTTTTACTTATCCAGGGAATTTTTCTACTATCACATTTTTTTATAATGAGGATTATCTTTCTGAGTTTCTGTGTTTAGCACATCCTCAAGCATCTTTTGTAAGGCTGTTTGTTATTGAAGATCTTTTTTCACCTTTGTTCATAAATGAAAACCTTGCAGGATACAGTAGTCTAGATTGAAAGTTTTGTTTTGTTTTGTTTTTTTTCTCTTAAGACTTAGACTCCATTCTCTCCTAGCCTGTTGGGTTTCTCATGAGAAGTCAGCTGTTAGTATAACTGGAGATTATCTGAAAGTAATTGGGCATTTCTCTCAGGCACATTTTAGAATCTTTTCTTGTGCTTTGCTGTTGATTGTTTGACTACAGTGTGTCATGGTGAAGATCTTTTTCAGTCATGTCTATAAGGAGCTCCATGTGCCTTGTGTACTGGGATGTCCCTTCCTTTCTCCAAATTAGGTAAGTTCTCTATAAGCATTTCACTAAATAGACTTTCTAATCCATTCCTTTTCCATAACACCAGGATCTCCTAATACCCATAAACAGTGTTTAATTTTTCTAATTTCATCTACTTTTTTTGTCTGACTAAAACATATCCAAAGATCTGTTTTCTAGTTCAGATATTCTTTCTTCTTTCTCACCAAACATGTTGTTAAGGTTTTCTATTGTATTTTTATTGACATATTGAATTCTTCATTTCTAATATTTCATTTTTGTTTCTTTTCATTATTTTAATTTTATTGGAAAATGTCATGCATGGATTTCTACAACTCGTGATTTTTGCTTCTCATTGCTTCTTAGTAATACTATGATTAATCTTTTGAAGTCTGTTTCCAGCATTTCATCAGTCTCTTCGCCTTCACATTCTAATATTGAAGTGGTGGTTTGTTCCCTTGAGGAGGGAGTAATGTTGTTTTCCTTATTATTTTTTTAATATATATTTATTTATTCAATAGACAGAGTTGCAGAGAGGCAGAGGCATAAAAGAGAGAGAGAGAGAGAAAGAGAGAGAGAGGTATTTCATCTGCTGGTTCACTCCCTAGATGGCTGCAACTGCTGGAGCTGTGTCAATCTGAATCCAGGAGCCAGGAGCTCCCTCTGGTTCTCCCACACAGGTGCAGGGGCCCAAGGGCTTCAGCCATATTCTACTGCTTTATTAGACCATAGCAGAGAGATGGATCAGAAGAGGAACAGCCCAGTCTCAAACCACCCATATGAGATGCCAGCACAGAGGCTGCAGTTTTATTTGCTATGACACAGCATGGCCCCAAGTTTTCCTTATTCTTGTTTCTTTAATTTGTGCATTTATTTTTAGGCATTTGTGGAAATCCTTGATACTTTTTTCCTCTGGTATCTTTTATCTTTGAACTATGCCTCTTGAGATTAGTGGAATGTTCTGCTCTTTGAATGCATACCCAGAGATATGTGCTGGATGTGTCCAGGGAGTTCTAGTCAGTGCTCCAGGGTGGGGTATCGAAGATAACACTCAATCTGGGCATTGTAAAACTCCTCTTATTAACAGGACGGATGGTATGATCACCAATATTGGTGTATCACACCATCACCTCCTCTTCCAACATGATCAATTCTCAGGCATTAGCCCACAGTGGGTACTATACTCATTCACTCTCCTGCATGAGCTGCACAAAACACGTGTGCAGACCTCACTGTGAGCTGGGATCCCACTGCAGTGACCCATCCCAGCCATTCAGGGAGCTGTTACAATGTGAAGACACATACAATGATTCCCCAGAGATACAGCTACACCCTGTCCCCTCTCACATAGTCAGAGTTTCACAGTCTCGGCACACAAAGCTGCAACAGTCACTGGGTACAGAGGATCCCTTCCACTCCGTTAGCCTTCCCCATTCGTGTACAGGCAGAAATATTCTGATTGTGGGTGCTCTGCCTAAGCATTTTGAGCTTGGGGTCCTATGAGATGTTGAGAGCTGGGGCACCTCACAGTCATATATGATTACCTAGGCCCCTGTCATTCCTTCCAGCTAGACTCAAAGTCAGTGGGAATATGTATTTTTCCTTCTGGTAAAATCCCTGGTGCACAAGAGCCACCTGCTACAGCCCCTATTCATTTCACAAGGGCACATTCTCCAGAAGTCACCAAGTGCACACAGAAGCCTCTGAAGATATTACTGATGTCAGAATGGCTTCTTCTCCCCACCAATTGCCATGTACAGGCAAACAAGTGGCTGCTGCCATTACTGCTGTTAACATGGTGTCTAGGATAATGCATATTCTTTTGCTATTGTAAATTGGAGTGCAAATATTGTGACTTCCGAAGGACCTAACTTCCAAGAATTATGGAAGCTTTAAAAAAGACAGTGTTACTGGCCGGCGCCATGGCTCACTTGGTTAATCCTCTGCTGTGGTGCCCGCATCCCTTATCAGCACTGGGTTCTAGTCCCGGTTCTTCCTCTTCCAGTCCAGCTCTCTTCTATGGAACAGGAGGGCAGTGGAGGATGGTCCAAGTACTTGGGCACCTGCACCCACGTGGGAGACCCAGAAGCTCCTGGCTCCTTGCTTCGGATCAGCACAGCTCCGACCGTTGCGGCCAGTTAGGGAGTGGACCAGTGGATGGAAGACCTCTCTCTCTCTCTCTCTGTGCCTCTCCTCTCTCTGTGTAACTCTGACTTGCAAATAAATAAAAATAAATCTTTAAAAATGAAGTCCTATATGTAAAACAGTCAGTGATATGATCCAATTTAAGTCCAATAATTCTTTGTCTCTCTGTTTTCTATTTCTGAGATCTGTTGTGAGCAGTAATATGGTATTGATGTCCCAATTAAGGCTGATTTTAATCACTTCATTTGTCTATATTGGAAATATAATTTAACTATTTTCCCTAACTCTATATAACTGTTGCACTAATTATGTCCAGAAAATGCAAGCCTAATATCTTCACTGATCTATGTTACTAGTAATAAAATCACATTATAGAAAATCTTTCAAAAGCCGGGTTGCTTCATGCATAAACAACTACTTTTATTTATTGCTGTTTTATGCAGTTAGCTTTATTATCATGGTGATATTTCCCCACAGGATACCAAGTATAAAAATCACAGAGAAAAAAATTATTTTGGAGCAAACATTTTTAAGGAAATTCATTGAATAAGAATATTGTTGAAATAGATGTGATGAAATAAATGATTATTATGAAATGACAGTAATGAAAAAGGTAAATTATATTACAAATCCATGCTTACAATCTTGGAGCAACAATGATAATCACCATTTGATGTTTTTCTTCCAGCTTTTGATGAAGAACCATAGCATGCACATCATATATGGCCTCGGGTAATTAAAAAGACAATAATGTATAGCAATAATTAAAACATCATAAAGTACAGGCTTCCAAATAAACAAATGCTGATATTTTATTAGGGACTTCTGTAAGGAGCCAAAAGATTTTTGGATCATTATCACAACAAATGCCAGCCCAGGTTGAGTCAAAATGGAAATGAGATTATGAATCTCTGTAGGGTGTTCAGTGTACCATTGCCCATTGCAGACTCAAATATTAAAGAAGTATAAATAGAAACTGATGAGTCTCACTTATTACTGGAAGTAATTTCAAGCTCTTTGCAAAAATAAGTTAAAATTTCATTTGAGGAAGTTATCAGGCAGAAGAGCATAGTTAAAACTCATCAGTCTGTTCAATCACAGGACCTGTAATAGATTCTGTGATTTGCTGTATGAAAGCCCTTGCTTAATTTAAATGCTTTCAGATAGTTTCAATGGCTCTAATGAGGATAAAACCCCATCTTGTATAAATTATATCTTTCATATATATTTCCTAGGCCATTGCAATTTTGGAGTTCAAATGACCAACTTGGGCTTTTCATATAGTAAGAAACAGATGCAATGACTAGGGGAAGTAGCTGTTCACATGTAATTATTATTGCACAGGTAAATGGGATTCCTTATCATTGTTTAGTAAAAACAAACCAGTAGGAAATTGGTTTACGTAATAGGCTGAATGGACAAAGCTATTTGTTAAATGATTCTGTTACAACTAATCTGGTAATGAGAAGCATATAATAGAAAAGTGATCAAATGCCAGGACTATTTTCCTTGTAAGGAAAAATGTCATGGTCAGACATCATCATTGCCTTCACTAGCAAATGACAAATTCGATATCAGTAGATTTTTTAAATATCATAGGAAATAGCTCATGTAAAATTCAAAGTTAAATTGCTCATTGAATTGTCAATTACAATGAAAATAATGTCTGGTTTTCTTCCTTAATTAGCAAAATGTTTATAGCAATAATCAACTGTGGTGATATTTGAATGTTTTTTGCATATTTTAATCTGAAATTTCAATTTTTATATGTTACCAGTTGTATGTTAGCCATCTTGGTATATGTCTGTGTGAATGTCAAATAAGGACTTACAACTCCCTTTAAAAGGATGTGTCTTTCTATTTCTGTAGAAGAGTGAGAATTCAACATTCATTATTTTTCATAGCTTAATGAGAAGAGAGACAAAAATTGATATACATTTTAGGTAATTGAACAGAATGAGAAAGAAACTTACAAAGGGAAAATGAATCCATTCTAGTAATTTTGCATTTAGGCATATCGTTGATAACTACTCTCAGCACTCTTTCTGATAGAGGATATTGTACTGCATTAAATTTTCTCACTTCTTCCAATGTTAGTGATAGCTTAAGTCTTAGATTCCTTCCTGTTCTAAATCACTACATAAAATTACCAGGCATTGACTTGGCTTTGCTTTTCTCTCTGAAGCCATTTGCTTCAATTCAGATTTACCACAACTGGCACTGGAAAACCATCTTTTCTCTATAATTTTAGTTCTCTATGATGTTCTTTCAAAAATGTAGCCTTATGAAAGAATAAGGTCTTTTAGGCATACAGTTTCTCATATTAATTTTGAAAACTAATGAGTTTATAACAGTTAATTACAACTTAAATGCAAAAAGTAAATAAAGTCCTCCTTTTGAAATAATTCAAAGGATTCTTACCTTTTCCCCCTGTTTCTTTTCTCTCTCTCTTAATGCAAGTGGACCACATAGTTGACTATTTATTTATTCATTCATTCATTCTGTAGAACATTATTTTAATTTAGATTAATCATAAGATATTTACAATTTATATTTTAAGAACTTACAGTTATTAAACTTATAGACCAAATTCACTTTTTCAAAGGAGACTTGTGTCCAGCTCTCTGCTATGGCCTAGGTAAGCACTAGAAGATGATTCAAGTCCTTGGGCCCCTGCATCCACGTGGGAAACCTGGAAGAAGCTCCTCGCTCCTGGCTTTGGATTGGCGCATCTCTGGTCGTTCCGGCCATCTGGGGAGTGAACTAGCAGATGGAGGACTCTCTCTATCTCTACCTCTCCCTGTACGTACCTCTGTCTTTCAGATAAATAAAATAAATCTTAAAAAAAAGATACTTGTGGTTTTGGAAACAATATTATGAATTAAAAAGATGTTCATAAATATCACTGTTTTTTTTTTTGGACAGGCAGAGTTAGACAGTGAGAGAGAGAGACAGAGAAAGGTTTTCCTTCTATTGCTTCACCCCCCAAATGGCCGCTACAGCCAGAACTACCGAAGCCAGGAGCCAGGTGCTTCTTCCTGGTCTCCCATGCAGGTGCAGGGCCCAAGCACTTGGGCCATCCTCCACTGCATTCCTGGCCACAGCAAAGAGCTGCACTGGAAGAGGAGCAACTGGGACAGAATCTGGCACCCAAACCAGGACTAGAAACCAGGGTACTGGCGTCACAGGTGGAGGATTAGCCTAGTGAGCCACAGTGCAGGCCATATCACTGGTTTTTAAATAGGAAAATAATTTATAACATAACTACTACAATGATGTGTTTATTAACTGACCTCATGACCTTAATGTTGATCATGTTTCCTAATGATTCTAATCAATTATTGCGACCAAATATTGAAAAAGTTGAAATTCAGATCTTTCTGTGGTTCATCCAGAATCTCCCTGGATGAATACATTACTATGAGACCTAAGCCCACAGGGAAATTGGATGACAGAAAAGAGGCCTTTATATTGATCAGGGTATTCAAATTGTACTGGAGCAAGAGGGTTCTGTTGAGCATGCCCCAATGACCATCACTGGTTAGTCATTGGCCCCAGTCCTCCTGGACTTCAGGACAATGTTTTTTTCCAAGTGGTCTCCTTTACATATGTGGCAGTGTCCTGGAGGTGAATGTCTTCTACGGGGACATTCACTTCTGATGTGAGCCTATTTCAACAATAGAAAATAGACCAGTGTTCCCTCCTCCTCTCTTTGGCCTCTCAAAGGGGTGCTTCACATAGCTTCCAACATCTCATAATGTATCCTCTTATTCTTATCTATCACCTGCTCTGTTATAATAACCTATTGCCTGTTCTTGGAGAGTCTTGCACTTTACCCACTCCTTTCTAATAATAACAGATATGTCTTTTTCACTACTAGGTCAAGACATCCATTTTCACCCACAACTGTGGTACCATCAAAGACAGCAGCCCCTGTAAAAGTCACACCTAAGAATCCTGTCCATTTTCCCCATAAAAAAAATACCCTCTCCATTGGAGTATAAATAAGTTTAGAGCCTATCTTTAAAGGCCTCCTCAAACAGGGAATATTAAACTTGTTTTTCAGCCCCTACAATTCACTCATTATGGGCATCAAAAAAGGGCCAGATAAATGGAAAATGGACCAAGATCTGAGGCTTAGAAATAGGCAGTGGCACTGCACCACCCAATCGTCTCCAATCTCCAATCCTTATACCTTCCTGAGCCAGATCCCCAAAACTGCCAGCTTAATTTCCATACTAGACCTTAACAATGCCTTTTTCTGCACATGTCTAGATCCAGAAAGTCAGCCCCATTTTGCTTTGAATATTCACTCACTGGGGTTTGCCAGCTAACGTGGACAGTATTTGTAAACAACTCTTACCTGCTTGGATAGGTCCTGTGTGGAGGACCTGAAGGACAAACCTCTTAAGGAGTAGAGAGATGGCCTGAAATGCAGATTATTTGCTAGTTTCCCCCCTGAATCTACAATTGTGTTTATTTGACTAGTGGAACATGTTTTTTTGTTATCCAAGAAAAAGCACAATTGGTCCATGAGGAAATAAACTATTCGGGGCTCATCCTCACCTGGGGAGCAGAAACTGTCCCAGAGAGAATATAATACATGTAGCAGATTCCTGTTTCTACAAACTTTTTTTAAAAAAAATTATGTATTTATTTGAAAGGCAGAGTTAGAGAGACTGACAGAGAGAGAGAGAGAGAGAATGTGAGATTTCTCATCTACTAGTTCACTACTCAAATCCTCAAATGGTTGCAATGGCCGGAGCTGGGCCTAAGTGAGGCTTGTTCTGGGTCTTCCACATGGGTGCAGGGGCTGAAGCAGTTGGACCATCATCCACTGCTTTCCCAGGCACATTAGCAGGGAGCTACATTGGAAGTAGTGCAGCTAGGACTTGAACCGGTACCCATATGTGATGTTGGCACTGCAGATGGTGGTTTTACCTACTACACCGCAGCATCAGCCCTACCTACAATCTTAATACAGCTGCAGCTAACTGATTATGGATCCCTAGGTAAAGGAAAACAGCAAAGCTCCGATAGCAGGCTCTGTATCAGGCTCTCAAGAGCAAGACAGAGCAGGGCCCTGTTAAACCCAGTTAAAGACTTTCATGATTGTAATCTCTGCATTAGGGTTGTTAAATCCAGTCCTCCCAAACTGATAGGCAGACATAAATACTAACTGCTGCATAACATGATGTCTGTGTCATGCTCTAAAATGTTTTTGAGGGATCAAACTGGACAGATACAAAACCATGCTCTCTATTTCTTAAGTAAGACCAGACAATTCTAATAGACTACAAGCTGTCCTTGAGAGCTGGTCATGATAGAGTTTGCAGTCTATCCTTTCAGATACACGGACCAGTCCTCTGGGCCATGCATGACATTCATTCCCCAGGCCACCTCTGATCTCCACAGGACAGATAGCAAAAGAATGCCCCAACCAGCTCTAGACTGACATATCACCTTAAAAAATATAGAAGTTGGGCTTTCATCTATGTTACCCCATAGATTATAGGTTACGTCTCTTGAGGACGAATGTTAATGTAGCTAGGTAGACAGGAACCTCTGTGTGTGTGAGGGGGTAAGAAAAATGGAAAAACATGTTACCTTCTAAATCATAAAAATATATAGAAGATGTAAGTCTTCCATTCCAGTTAGGAATATATTACAATACATGTTAATGGATAATGCTGAGATTTAAAAGGATAGATGTTATTAATTGAATGCAGTTCAAATATTTGAATAGATTAAACAGGAGCTTCTTGGGGGGGGCAGGAAATGTGTAAGTTATTGTTCCTCAGTAGTTATGGCTTGAAATGTTTTCTTAGTATATCTGAAAATTACAAGAAGATTTATATGAGGGATTTCCCAAGAACCATGCTGTTTAGAGTACTTAAAATACTCACAATATTCCTCAATAAATAATTTTAAATAACCATTGAACAGAATGTAATCGGTTTGCCCAAAAAGCTACTTATAAGGCTACGAGAAGAAAAAACAGATGATTATATCCCCTTTTGTAAGATTTACTCTTCAAACAAAGGAGTTTGTATGGAAAAGCATTCTGTGGGCCAGCCCCGTGGCTCACTTGGTTAATCCTCCGCCTGCAGTGCTGGCATCCCATATGGGCACCAGGTTCTAGTCCCGGTAGCTCCTCTGCCAGTCTAGCTCTCCGCTGTGGCCTGGGAAGGCAGTGGAGAATGGCCCAAGTCCTTGGGCCCTGTACCTGCATGGGAGACCAGGATGAAGCACCTGGCTCCTGGCTTCGGATCGTCGTAGCTCCGGCGGTAGTGTCCATTAGTGGGGTGAACCAATGGAAGGAAGACCTTTCTCTCTGTCTCTCTCTCACTGTCTAACTCTGTCAATTAAATAAAAAAAAGAAAAACATTATGTAATATGCATCAATTTGGACTAATTTATGTTTTATGTGGACTAATTTATGTTTTTGTTTACAAATAACTAAAATGATCTTGCTAACATCATGAATATCAGTGATTCCATAGAAAACTCAGATTGAAATTATATGATTAAAATTACTTTTAGTTGCAAAGAACTATTAATATTTCAATATGTATTGTATCAGCAAATATAACTTAGAATGCCTATAATCTATCAGTTTATACAATTTCACAAAACCCCTTTCAAAGGAATAGAGAAACCTTGAATACTCACAAGATGGCAGCAGTGTAACATTAATGCTGATCATGCTGTCAGTCAAAAAAGAAAAAAAAATGTGAGCTCCAAATAGTGAAAATATCTTCAAATAGTAAACATGAGATCATGAGATCCAGGCCTAAATTAGAAAATGATTTCAAAAGTAGATGAATTTGGTTTAAATACAAAATATTAAGCTAAGACTAAGCAGCTTACATGCAAAGATTCTTTCTTGTAACATTTATTTTCTGCTGATTTTGTTTTTCATGAATGTAATACCAAAGAATAACTCTGATCTTTTATCCTCTCATGAAAGCTTGTTGAGAGTAAAATCCTAAATTTATTTTTACAAATTTATGTTCCCACTTCCAGTTGCAATAAATTCGACATCAAACAAAAACAAACAAGCAAACAGTATACTGTGTTTCCAAATCAATGGAAAGTAAGAATGTGTTAAATCATGATGTAGCATCATTAGTGCCACAAAGAAACATACAAGCATAAAAATCATGGTTCCTTGGCCTTAGGTTTGTTATCTAAATTTTCTGAGCCCTCGTTTCTACATCTGTCTGATGGGGCTCTTTTGAACAGGATCTATCCTTCAGGAGAGGATTGAGAAACAAATGAGTCATGGTTTTCATCATGATGGCTGCCATTACCATTGATGAACATTTATAGCACATGCTCAGATTGAGGATCCATTTTCCCAGCAATGATCATTCTATTCTGATGTGCTGTTGTGGCAATGTTTACTGCTTGTTCCCCTGGCACAACTTCACCATTTGTGGGGTTGCCATTTCTTCCTTTCATTTCTGTATTCCACCTGAGTTATTGGTCAATATTGATTCCAATGTCTCTGTTATTATCACAAAGTGCCTTCTCATACTGACTTTTAGTCAATTCTTTACTATTTATCTTTATTATTCTTGTCATTCCTATTAGACATTTTCTATTCTGGTAACAATACTGTTTTCTTTTCTTTTTTCATTTTAACATTCATATAATCTAAACAGTTTCTGAGAAAAAAATAAGTTTTAATTGCTGCTTTTTAATCAAATTTTCTAATTCACATATATGTACAGATTGCTGACAAATATTAAAGCAATAATCTTTGTACTTAGATCCTGTTAGATTTACTCATGAAATCACTAAGGTGTTATGTAGTACTGAGATTAGCTATACTATTTTTCATCTAGTTGGATAAAATCCCAAATATTATAGATTATCACTTACTAATATGTTGCATAACTATAAAATGTTCTATATAAAATTATTCAGGTCGAGGAAATATCATAAAATGAACATATCTGTGTAATGACTGTTAAAGGCAAGAGACAATATTGCCTCACAAGCATGCCTTATGCTTCATTCAATCATTATCCTTCCTTATCCCCCAAAGTAACCACTGTTGATTTCTAAAACTCTTGAAAACTTTGGCCTGTTTTTGAACTTTATGTAAATGAAATGTCTAAACTTTTAACTTACACTCTGTTCAGCCCACATTATACTGATGAAATTCATCATGATTTTTCTGTACATATAGTCCATACTTATTCATTGATATGTAATGAATGTGGTATTAAATGAAAGACTATAATATATACATTCATTTTACAATGACGAAAATATGGATCATTTCAAGTCTGAACCTACTATGAAAATTACTTATATGACAAACTCTTAAAATTACTTTTTTGAATGTCTGTATTGTTTATACTTATCAGTTAAATTGTTAAGTCATTGGGTTCTTCATATATTCAACTTTGTTAGGAAATATGAGTTTACCAATATTGTAACAGCAACTTGAATTCTAAATAATCAAATTGCTTCATAGATTATCTGTAGTCTAATTTTAAACATACTAATCATATAGTCTTATCTCACTATAAGATTCTTAGAATATTTTATTATAATTTTTCTTTAATTCCCAAATCTGGACATTTCTATAAAATCATCTCTCACATAATATAACTAGTACTTTGTCATAATCGTTAAAAAAACAGATCTAAGATTCCTTTTGTCAATCCATCCTTAAATTTTTTACGCAACCCAGAGTTTCAAATGTAGTACTAACATGCAATGCCTCATCTTTTTGACATGTTTGCTATCAGCTAGGATTTGCTACTCAATTTTTTAAGGAAAGGTGCACAAGAATACAACTCACATTTCTTAAGTTTGTCAGTCAATGATATTTGGCAGATGCAGGAACTATAAATCACATAAAGACAAAGAACAGCACAATCACACAGTTATCTCAAATTCCTTCCCATTAATGACCATGCCACACAGTCTCAAACACTAGCCCTTGTATTCACAGGCAATGACATGACTGAGAAAGAACTTGTAAGATCAGTCCTATTTACAAACAAATTTAAATGCCTTGGTATAAATTTGTGATTTGTGTTTTCTTTTTTGTTTTTTGGTTTTTTTGGGGGAAAGACAATGTTAACAGAGAAAGATATAGAGAAAGAGGTCTTCCATCCACTGGTTCATTCCTCAAATGTCTATAACAGCTGGACCTGAGCCGATGTGAAGTCAGGAGCCAGGAGCTTCTTCCAGGTTTCACAAGTGAGTGCAGGAGCCCAAGGACTTTGGCCATCCTCTGCTTCTTTCCCAGGTGCATTAGAGGAAGCTGGATTGGAAGAGGAGCAGCAGGGGACTCAAACCAGTGCCCCTATGTGGTGCTTGCACTGTAGGCCAAGGCTTTATCTCACTTCTCCACAGTGCCAGCCCTGCCTGGATATAAATTTAACCAAGGAGTGGAGTGAAAGATCTCTACAGGGCATATTATATAACAATAAAGAAAGAAATAGAACACACAAAAATTTAAAATTCCTCCATATTTTTGGATTAGAATTATTATCATCACAATTACCATACTTTCAAAAGTAATTTACAGATTCAGTGTGATCTCAATCAATACAAGGACATTCTTCTCAGATCTAGACAAAACGATGTTAAAATTCATATGAAAAACATGTAGATATTCTCACATTCAGAACTGATGGGATTGTTAGACCTGAATTACCATTTATTTTTCATTTTTATAAGTAAAATTACAAAAGACTCCTCATTATGTTATAGTAGGAGAAAATAAAGTTACAACCTCTTTAATATTGCATGTATCTTTTTCTCCAATCATGTGGCTTTCAAATGCATCCCTAGATGAACTAGTGTTTCTTTTCAGTCCTGTGATACTCCAAAGTGAAAATACAGGAATTACAAAGGAGGACTTACATGTTTCTTGGTGATGTCAGAGGGTCTGTCTGAAACTATTCTTACTCTTAGCTTTTAGTAGTATAACACTTTTGTAGTGTGCTATGAACGCAGGATCTAGTCCTCTTTCAGCCAATCTAGAATCCTCTGCCATAAGAACTTTCAGAACAGACCTTGAAACAATAAAATAGTTAAGAATGTGCTCAAATAATGTGTGAAATGAATTGTGTGCCTGATGATAATTCAGAATAAAGAGCAAGAAAATAGGGGGAAAGAAAATGAAGTCCATAAAAGGAAGTGAAGTGTAAAGTCCCATCAGAAAGGATGTTGAATTTCATGTTGTGTAGGAGATCCTTTTTAAGTATCATTAGAATATTACCAAAGCTGTTTTTTATTCTAGAAATACCATCTGTGTTGTTCAAATACTGTTTGGTCTGATGCAATAATATAATATCTCCAGTGACTGAAATTTGTTTTTGATCATTAAAAAGTTTGTATTTTTTCCTGTGGATTCTGATATTTTGAATGTGCTATTATATTTCAATGATTTTTAATATTTTTCTTTATTTTAGAAAATACTACATTGGCAAAGGTGCAGTGGTTAAATGCATCATGGGACATCCACATCTCATATTGCTCATATTGGAGTGTCCCAGTTCTGACTGCATTTCCAATTCCAAGATCCTGATAATGTGCACCCTTTGAGGCAACAGATGATGGATCAAGTGTTTGGATACCCAATACTCACATAGGAGACTCAGATTGAATTTCTGGCTCCTGGCTTCATCCAATCTTAGTCTTGGCTGTTAGGGAGCAAGGGGAGTGAATCAGCAATTGGGAGATCCCTGTCTTTCTATGTCTCTGTCTTTCAAATAAGTAAAATTAGTTAAAAAGAACCTGACAAATTGTCTTCCAATTACATTGTAACATTTTAATACAAACAAGTCATGTATGAAATTCCAATCATTCCACAGCCTTACCAACACTTGATGCAAACACTTTTATTCATTTTAGTATATATGTGATAATAGTTAATTGTGATTTTATTTCATTTTTCTAATGACTAATAATACTGATCATGTTTTCATGTGCTATTTTAAATCTGGATTTGCTATATAGATGATTTTATTATTTATAATACAAATAGACTTCCTGGCTCTTAAACAGGATAGTTTAATTTCTTTTCCTTGGTTAACTACAATGACCAGAACACAGAATATAATACAGAAAAATCATAATGTATTTCCTTGCCTTGTGTCTAGTCTTAGGTAGAAAACTTTTACCTTTCCTAATAAAGTATGATGTTAATGATTAATTTTTATTCCGTGAAAATAATTACTTCAATTCCAGGTTTACTAAGATATTTTGCCCTTGTTTTAGCTTAACTTTTTTTTTCTTATTAGAATTAAATGTTGGATCAATTCCATGTCCAGAGATCTCATGTTATGTTCTGCTTTGTTTTTAACCTAATCATGTAGTAAGTTTTCTGGATTTATATTTAAATAGTATTCTAAGCTTGAATTCATGGGATATTAAGCACTGAGTAAAAATATGCAATGGATTTTGTTGGTTATGCTTCTGAAGTCAACATGAAAACAAAATTAATGACCACTGAGCCATTGTTTCTGGGGAAAATGCAGTTAGCATCCAGTGACTAGAACATTAAGTAATAAGAACATAACCTTGCTTTGTGTGTGTTTTTGTGTAATGTCATTTTATTTAATATACATGCTCAATTTATTAAGTTAAAATTATGGTCACTAGTACTATAGCTCTTACGTTAATAAAGCTTATCTAACATAAACACATTTTTCCATTACACCTCTCTTGAAATTAAAAAAAAAGCACTTTAGGTAATTTTACAAAGCAAAGTCATCTATAGAAAACCACAGAAATAGACAGATAAATTGAGAAAAATACAGGTGCACTAAATTAAAGAGTAAAATCATCTAGATGTTTCTTTCTCCCTTATTTCCATGAAAGTATTTTTCTACTCAAAACCTTATTACCTATCAATTTATGTTTAGATTTACCTTCCACCTGAAATGTGCTTTAGGTACTTTGTAATCATTTATCAAAGAAACTGTAGAAGACATTTATTTAGCCTACTAATTTTAATGTAGGTTAGAATGCCCAAAATCCACATTGGAGTGCCTGGCTTAAATACTTGCCTGTTTTCCTGGCTCCAACTTCCTGCAATGCAGACCCTTGGAAACAACAGTGATGGTCAAGCAATGGGATTCCTGCCACCCATATGGGAAATACAGAATGATTTCCCAGCTCCCAACTTTGAACTGATCCAACCCCTGCCAGTGCAGGTATCTAGGGAGTGAAGCAGCAGAAAGAAGATTGGCTTCTCTGTCTCTCAAATAAATAAATAAATAGATACACAAAAATAAGTAAGGAAAGCCTTCTATTCTGCTACTACTTTATCATAAGCCAAATGCCACTGTAAATATAAATCCATTTATGTGCTCTGTAGTCTTTCTCATTGTTGTATTGCATATCATTTCAACAGTACTTCACTTTAAAATCATCCCAGTGGTGAATATTCTAGTATAGTGATTAAGATGCTGGCTAAGATTCCCATGACCCACATGGGCATACCTGGATTCAAATCCTGGCTCAGAATCCTAATTCTAGCTTTTTGGTAATGCAGATTCTTGGAGGCAGCAGGTTATGGCTCATGTACTTTAATCTCTGCAACCCTTAATGTACACCTGGATTGAGTTTCAAGCTCCTGGCTTATCTCTGCCAAGCCACTGTCATTGCAAACATTTTGAGAGGGAATAGGAGCATTCTCTCTCTCTCTCTCTCTCTCTCTCTCTCTCTCTCTCTCTCTCTCTTCCTATGTGTCCTAACAGATGTAGAAATTAAAACAGGCAAAACTAAAGTAATTTGACATTGACAGAGGTATAGCTCAAACCCTTATGCTCTGGCTCCAAGCAGCACACACTTTAATGTACAGTCCCTTCCTGAACTTCAACTTATTTCAGTGGCAACAAAGACCCTGTTGTTACATTGCAGCACAATTGACAGTGTGAAGCATTTGAAATTGGCAAACTTTTTATCCTTTTTACTATTCAACTATTGTTTACAGAGATAATACTTAATTAGGAATTGATCTTAATTCCTAGTAAAGAAGAAAATAATTAACTACTCGCATCATGTTGTTGTTGTTAACCACTCAAATCATGATACACTTTTATACCATGCCAATTTTTGAAGTTCATGACGCTGTAACCTAAATATTGTTTGTAATAAAAAATTAACCTTAGGTTACAAAAATAATAGCTTTTCTGGTGTAAAAATGGACTATTTGGCATCATTATTTCTTATTCAAATCCACATATTTTAGCCAAATTCAATTTTTGTTCCTGAAATTTTCAGATACGTGCTTCATTTGTACATTCCTCTTGAACTTGCTAATTGGATTTAAAATGTGTATTTTTACACTGCATCATGTGTCTAAGTCAGCGCTTAATCACATACTCTGTGATAAACACAAAGCATCCATATAATATAAAATATAACACTATTGCCAAATTTTCTCTTAATTCTAATTTACACGAATCACATACAAACAGAAAGCAGTGACACTAAACTAATAGTAAAAGTTTCTCATAAGTTTGGGAAACAAAATGGAAACAAAGAAAGTGTTCTGATGTAGTGTACTATAAGATTTTGGTCCTAGTCACAGTTTTTCAAATTAGAATAATGATTTAAAGTCCCTAGTATTGGATTTAAATGAAATGCCTCAACTAAACATTCTCTAGGATCACTTAGTCGTGGAAACAATTAAAATTTGGTATTATACATTTCTGTTGACTTTTATCTCCACATTTTGTTTTATAGAATGGCAATATACATTTTTCTGTCCTAGACGAAAATGGAAAGAATAATAAAACACCTTTTATGGCTATGTGAGATTTTTAAGCACAAAGTAAATATCCAGCTACTATGTAAAACAAAACAGCATCTCCCTCTTTTAACGAAAATCCAACCATGAATGTCCTTTGCTCTGTAATTTGCATCATCATTAGAACCTCCATCATATCATGCCTGAGAAATCATATCAAATTCATTTGTCAAAACAAATTCATTTGTCATGTTTTGATTTACCAAGTAATTAAAGGCATCTATATAATAGGCTTATAAAGGCGCCTATTCACTTCATGAGGGTGGAGCCCTCAGCACCCAAACAATTCCCAAAGGCCAAACCCTGGAACACAGTTGCAGAAGTACAATCAGGGATTAATTTGAACGTGAATTTTGTTGTTGTTGTTGAAAGGCAGAGGGTCTGAGAGAGAGGGAGACGGGGAGAGACAGTGCTATTCCACCCACTGATTCATTCTTAATGACCACTGCTGCCACGAGCCTGGAACTGCATCCTGCTCTCTTACATGGTGACAGGGGACCAACCACTTGGACTGTCTCTCATTGTTATCCAAGATGCATTAGCAGGCAGATGGATTGGAAGCAGAGCAACTCAGACTAGAACCAGTGCTCTGATATGGGATGCTCTCATTGCAAGCAGTAGTTTAAACCACTGCTTTACATCAGTGGACTTCTGAGGGGATGTCATCATTCAAAACATAGAAGTACCATTTCATGGCCTGCACTGTGGCTCAGTGGGTTAACACCGTGAGGAAGTGTCTGCATCCCATGTGGGTGCCGGTTCTAGTACCGGCTGCCCCACTTCAAATCTAGCTCTCTGCTGTGGCCTGGGAAAGCAGTAGAAGATGGCCCAAGTCCTTGGGCTCCTGCACCCACATGGAAGACCCAGAAGAAGCTCCTGGCTCCTGGCTTTGGATCGGCACAGCTCAGGCCATTGTGGCCAATTGGGGAGTGAACCATCAGATGGAAGACCTCTCTCTCTCTCTCTCTCTCTCTCTCTCTCTCTCTGCCTCTCCTCTCTCTGTGTAACTCTGACTTGCAAATAAATAAATAAATAAATCTTTTTTTTAAAAAAAGAAGTACCATTTCTACAGCAGTTTTATCAACTCCCATATTTTCTTATGCTTAAATATTGTTGTATGTTGCAATAATCCTGACTATATCTGTCTTCCAAACAATTCTGAAAATGTAACCCAATACTACTTTCACAAATATAATTATTTTCTTAAATCTATGATCTGACTTTGTTGTCCTTCTTTAGATATCCTGTAATCTCGGATGCATTACACAAAATGTATATTTTAAAAAAAAAATTAAATGCAAGCTAAATAAATATAAATTGCAAGATATTTGCTCCAGTAATGAACTAAATGCACAAATTTATGATATTTTACATTAGCTTATAATGCAGTTTGTATCCAATCTTGCTAAGCATGCCAGACTTGGAAACTATCTTAAGCCCAGTTGGAATTGAATTTGAGATAATTGCCTTATGGTCACTTTCACAGTTATTAGTCTAGTGGGTTTTTAACAATCTAGAAACTTCATAAAATCCACTTACTATAAAAAGTATATTGGCTTTAGAATAAAAGGACAAGTAACAAAAATTGTTCTTTTATTCCAAAAACACCCTAGATTACCTTTCCTTAATCAAAACTCAAGGTGATGATATATCCTAAATGAGAACTATTTTCTTCAACGTATGCAAAATATTTGAACTTGAAGTTATGTTAAAAGTGCCAAATGAGGCATTTATTATCTTAATGAGGCACTAGTGCTCCATGATCTGAATGTTTATAGGTATAAATAATTTAAATGTTGCATTTGTGGGTGATGGAGATTTTAGAGATAAATATGTACATTCAGATTATACACACTCTAAAGAGTTATGCTTTGTCATATCAATATATTTTGCTTATAAAATCAGGCCATAGCATCTTCTTGAAATACCACTCATGCAAAGAAATAGCATACAATATCCGAGCGGGGCAGCTATTTGACAAAGCAGTTAAGATGTCTCACTTGATAGATCAGCATCTCACATTAGAGTGTTTTTGTTTGAGTTCAAGGAAGTAGGGAGATCTCTATCTATCTACCTGCCTTTCAAATAAGTAAAGAGAAGTAAATTAAATCCTAACATGCAATTCCTATTTTAAATGTGTAAAGTCATAGCTTCATAATGAAAAATCATATATGAATAAATATTTGTTGGGTCCTTTTTATGTCCAGGTTAACGAACTAGAGAAATTTGGGTATTGACAATGTGTTAGCAACAGCTGACACAGAAATATAATATCTTTATCAAATTCACTGATAAATGGAAGCTTCATAGCTGTCTCATCATCTCTAAATTTTTATAAAAACATTGAAAAACACATTAATAATTCCTAATGCTTTTACAAAGATGTGTATTTTCTGAAATATATTTTAAGCTAGCCTCTCTTTTGTTTTATTTTTAAGTATTTTGCATATATTCACAGGGAATAATTTGTCTGTTTTCTATGTGAATGATTAAATAATTGTATTGGATTTAGGTTATGTTTCCTTGATTACATTTTACACAAAACAGAGCTGGTTACTATATGCTTACAAGTTTTATAATAGTAAACTCCCAAAGATTCTATCAGTGTTGGACAATTATAGACACAGAAACTCTGGCTTTTTATTCAGCCATCTTAGAAATAGAATATCATATATGACCATAGCACACACGGGTATATTGTCATAATTGTTGCATTCATTTAACAGAAATTTATTTTGTTTCTTGATTTTCTCCCTTCATGATAAAAGAGGGAGAAATTGCAAGATGGATATAAGATGGATAAAAGAAGGAAAGATTACAGGATGAAATACATCAGTTAACAAACAATTTCTTTGTGAACAGGATATTTTATGCAACAAATACTCTTGGAATTATAGAGTAGCAAGTGACACAAAGTAGTTTGAACCAGAGCTGACTTAGTGAAGATGAATCTCAAGACACTGTTAATTCAGAGGATTCTTTCTCTTCTCTTTAGTTTTACAGGTGCAAGTTTCAAGGTTGAAAGAGCACAGTAAAGTAAAACGTACTTTGTTAAGTCCCAAAGGGTTGTTCAGAACTTTAAGTATTACCAGACCATGATAGCTGAACTTTATATGACAAAGAATTATTTTTAATGGGAAGGAATAAATTATCACTTGTGGCCCTTTGTTTTTAGGTATTTATGAATTACTCAGCACTTGGTCAGCTCTAGAGTGTTTTCAATCTTAGTTTTTCCATCATTTTGACATTACAGCAACAAAGTGTTTCTTGTATTTAAACAATACAGACACACAAAATGTAGATGCACAATTAAATCATCACCATGTGTTTAAAGCTGAAACACAATTATTTTCATTTGAATTAAGCTCTTCACTCGGTAAATATATGGGTACTTAAAGAAGTTCAATGGAAATAGAATAAAAATGTTTAGTTTGGTACCAAAAAGAAAAAAAAAATGATGTTCCTACATTGTTGCTTTTTGTTTTTTGGTTTTTGGTTTTTGTTTCTTTTTATTTATTTTTTCTTTTCTTTTTTGGACAGGCAGAGTTAGACACAGAAAGAAAGGTCTTCCGTTGGTTCACCCCTCAAATGGCTGCTACGGCCGGCATGCTGCAAGATTCCGAAACCAGGAGCCAGGTGCTTCCTCCTGGTCTCCCATGCAGGTGCAGGGCCCAAGGACTGAGGCCATCCTCCACTGCCTTCCTGGGGCCACAGCAGAGAGCTGGACAGGCAGAGGAGCAACCGGGACAGAATCCAGCGTCCCGACCAGGACTAGAACCCGGGGTGGGGGTGCTGCAGGTGGAGGATTAGCCTATTGAACCGCAGCACCGGCCTGCATTGTTGCTTTCTGATGTATTTTCCATGAACTTCTGGAATACATCTGATATATACAAATTTATCCTTTTTAAAAATTTTTATTTAAGGAATACAAACTTTGGGGCCGTTGCTGTGATGTAGCTGGTACAACCGCCTGCAGTGCCTACATCCTGTATGGTCTCCAGTTTGAGTCTTGGCTGCTCCAGTTCTGATCCAGCTCTCTGATTTGGCCTGGGAAATCAGTAGAAGAGGGCCCAAGTTCTTGGGTCCCTGCACCCACGTGAGAGACCCAGAGGAAGCTCTCTTGGCTCCTGGATTCAGATCCGTCCATTTCCCACCACTGCAGCCATCTGGGGAGTGAACAGCAGATGGAAGACCTCTCTCTCTGCCTCTGCCTCTCTGTAACTCTGCCTTTCAAATAAATAAATAAATCTTTTTTGAAAAGGAATAAAAACTTCATGCACTTCATACATACAAGTTTAGGAACACAGTGATTCCTTCCACCCTAACTCTTCCTGTCCATACTCTCATCCTTCTTCCTCCTCCATCTCGCATCCCCACTCTCATTTCTTTAAAATATATGTATTCAGTTAACTTTATATTCATAAGATTAGTCCTACACTAAGCAGAAAGTTCAACAAATTGTATGAAGAAAAATATGAAAAAATAAACAAAAAACATTGTTCTGCAACAGTCAAGACAAGGGCTGTTCAAAATCATCACATCACGAAGTATCAATTTCACTCCTATAGATTACCTTTTAGATACTCTATTAGTTACCACACATCAGAGAGAATATATGACATTTGTCTTTTTGGGACTGGCTTTTCTCCCTAAATTTCCAGTTGTATCCATTTTGTCACAAATGACAGAATTGCATTTTATTTTACCACTGTGTAGTATTACATGATGTGTATATATACCATAATTTCTTCATCCAGTCTTCAGTTGGTGGACACCTGGATTGATTTCATATCTTAACTATTGTAAATTGAGCCTCAATGAACATGGGGGTACATTTAACTCTTTCATATTCTGATTTAATTTCCTTTAGGTAAATTCCCAGGAGCAGAATGGCTGGGTCATTTGAGAAGTCTATATTCAGCTTTCAGAGGTATCTCCATACTGCCTTCCACAGTGGCTGTAACAGTTGATATTCCCAACAACAATGGATTAAGGTCTCCTTTTCCCCACATACTGAGCAGCATTTGTTGTTTGCTGCTTTCTGTGAGAGAACCATTCTAACCAGGGTGAGATAAAACCTCAATGTGGTTTTGATTTGCATTTCTCTGATGGCTAGTGTTTTTGAGAAAACATTATGCATTATAGTTTCTGAATGTTTTGCCATTTGAAAAGCATCATCTTTTCTAAAATATTGCCATGTAGGAAATTCTAGGATCACTTCTTCTCCTCAAACTTGTATATGTATTTATACATCCTTTACTACTTTTTGTACTATATTCTGTTACCATCTGTCACTTGATCCTTTGTAGAAAATAACTTTTTATCTAAAAGTTGTGTGTCTAATTCACAAAATTTCTAAGCTATATATAATGGTAACTATTATTTTCTACAAAAAGAATTTTAAAATAATTCAGTGAAAAATAACCTAGCTTTCTGAATTTATTACAAGTTTGAAATCAGCTAAATACTTCATTTGTTTAAAAAAATCATTCATTTTAAAGGCAAAGAGAGAGAGAAAGATCCCTGCCACAACTGAGCAAGGCACCTAACATGTACTGCAGGTGTCCCAAGCTGTAAATTCAACTGCTGTGCCACAATACCCGCCCCATTTGATTCTTTTGAGGGCAAGCATTTGGTACAGCAGGCAGCAGGGAAGATGCAACATTGGACATCCATATTCTAAATTAAAGGGCCTGGATTTGAACCCTTGCTCTGACCCCTATTCCACATTCTTGCTAAAGTACACTCTGAGAAGCAACACGTGTGGCCCAAGTACTTAAGTCTTGCCACTCATATCAGAAGCCATACTGAGATCCTGGCTCTCAGTTTTGGTCTGGGGCAGCCCCAGCTGTTACTGCCATTTGATGAGTAGCCTAGAAAATGAATCTCTTTCTCTCCCTTTCTCTCTCTCTCTCCCTTTCAAATAAAATAAAACAAAAACAAATAAATGTACTATCTTAGTCCTTCTGTGAATAATCTTTACCTCCCCCCAAAACAACCTAACTAATGGTACAATTGATTTTATTAATGTGCTCCTATTAATGTTACAAAATGATGATTTTTATGGACCATAGTTAGAGCATTAACATTTTCAAGGGAAATAAAGAAATGCAAACTTATTTGAGAGATAAAATATAAACTAATCAGTTAATCTTTAGCAATGTAGAATAAAATTTACAATGATGATGCAAACACTCTTCTCTTAGGTCCTGCCTGAGTGCCAGGCATCACGTTCCAGGTATTGGTAAAGCCCCGAGACAGCACAGCAGTCATATAACAAAGCATCTGATTTCAGGGCCTAACAACAGATTGGAAGGAGACAGACAGCACATTAATAACAATGACAATAACAACAAATATGATCAGATAAAATAACTGAGACTGACTCGAAGATCTCTCTTCTTCAAGAGCAACTTTATTATATTTAGACATAGGCAAAATATGATTTCTAACACCATTGGAATGAAATGAAAATTTGCTGAATGGATAATAAATAATCTTTTAAAATGAAAATAAAATCTTGTGTTTTATGGGTGACACAATGATGCTCATATGATGAGTCTTCCCTTTTTATTTTTTCTGGATGTATTTCATATATTTTGAACAATAACAGCCCCATCAATTACTGTAGTTCAAAGAAAGAAGAGCTACTATAATTCCTTCCTTGGTGATATCACTGCACTTTGCTCTGTTTGCCCATAGCCTAGCAGCTTCCAAAGGAACGCACTATTGCTCAATAAATTCCTACGATTTTATAGTGCAGTAGAACTTTGGAGAATAACTCAATATTATTACAGCATTAGTTTCTGCACACCTAGTCTTTATGATATGTAAACAACATTATAGGGGGATGATGATGATAGCTGGCTTAAATTCTATGATCAATAATGATCCCATGGGCTAAATTTTGAGAATTTATCTAAAACATATAAAATCAAATGAAATTATTCTCTAAAATATAACTGCAATAAAAACCTTAATCCTACTTTTGTAATATAGCATCTACATAAATACATTTTATAATAGATTACATAAACAATAAGTTTAAAGGTCAAAATTCAAAAATAACAATTTTCCTATGATTAGCCCCAGGAATACCACAGAATACACCCAAGAATACAATAAATGTTGATTTTACTCATTGATTCAACATCATGTCTTGCACTGTCTTACTCGATCTTGAATGTCTTTCCCTTGGACCTGGAGGTTTACTGTCTGCAGGCTGGGGTCTGGGAGACTGTGACTTTACCCAGCAATACTGCTACCATCCAGACAGGGCAACATGGGCCTGGCATTCACCACCTGCCTGAACACAGAATGGGGCCAACTGGCACTTGGACAATATAGGCATTTCAAAGCTCATTAGGAAAAGAGCTGGCAAGCAGCAGCAATCTTCCCTGATAAAAATCCCTTGATCTTTTTAGAGGAAATGTCTTTGAATTGCATGTAGGAGTTCAAACGGACCACAAACCACCATAGTATATAAAATCTCTATACAATCTTAGTACTGCTTAAATGTAGCATTTTCATTACTTCTAATTTAGTTAATTACACTTTACTTACCTTAATTCTCATGGCAGTTTTCATTGGATAGAGCAGTTAATTGCTTTGTTCCTAAGAGGCATTATTGTGAGCTGTTCAACTACTAGTGTCCTTAATTTTAGAATGGTTACTTTCAATTTTACGTGGGGTAGGTCTCGGAGTCTGTGATTCAGTCATCTAAGAGGCTGCAACATGAATGATCTAATCCAGTTGTGACATTTTTAATGTCAGTTACTTATAGTAACTACTTATAGCAGTGTCCAGGCATACAGAAAGAAGGAGTGGCTAAACTACAGGAGACCTGATTTGGACACCTGGCTCCAACACTTCCAGTCTTAGCAGGCACTAAAATCAGCAACTGTCTCCCCTCCCACTGCTAATAAGGAAGTGTTTTGTTGGTGCTCAGCATACAGACATCTACAAATGCATTCTAAGAGAGGGGAAGATAACTTCAAAGTCAAAGAGAAGATGTTTTTTGCAGGAAGTCCAACAGGTGCCCTCTCCTATTCCCCAATAGGGGGGCAAAAAGTATATTTGTGGTTGTATTAATTCTAACGTAAGTTTGTTGGATACTTAATTGTGTGGGTGTTTGAGATTTCTTAAAATTTATTTTGAAAGCCGGAATTACAGAGAAAGGTAGATAGAGAGAGATCTTCCATCCACTAGTTCACTCCCCAAATGGTTATAACAGCTAGGACTGAGCCAGACCAGAGCCAAGAACCGTGAGCTTCATCCAGGTCTCCCTTGAGGATAGCAGGGGTCTAAAAACTTGGGCCATCTTCTGCTGCTTCCCTAGGTCATTAGCATGGAGCTAAAGCAGAAGTGGAGCCACCAGGACTGGGACTGGTGCCCTTTTGGGATACCAATTTCTAAGGCTGTTGTTTTACCTGCTACACTACACAACAACAGCCCCTGAATACTGAATTTGATATTCACTTCTATGACAAACTTAACTACCAATCACCTTTCCTTGCACAGTAGCTATCACCTTTTCACCTTTTCTTATTAATCTCTAATTAATATGGAAGCTTTACTCCAGGATTAAAGCAGTTAGACACCTATGTCTCCTTCCAGTCTTATCTATCACCACTTCCATACGTCAACCCTTGAAGCCACAGGACCTACTCTGTTTTCTCAGTAGAGAAAGCTTCATTATTTTTTCTGACCCTGTTGCTGTTTGTTTCACAACTCTAACCTATCTTCTGCCTTGGATTATTTGTGTCTAAAACATCTCTTTCCTACTAGACTATAAACTCTAAAAGCCAAATACAACCTCTTTTCCTTTTTCCTAAAAATCAATAAACCTGATTAATTAGCAGATTTTTCATAACCCTTTTCAAATGTATTTAATGGATCATTTTGCTATACACTTTGTCTCAGCTATGGACTAACTCCTAATGCTGACATCTGGCAATAGAATCATTTCTGAAATGTGTGTAATCCCCATATGGTTCTCATCTTTTGGAAGCAGCATTTTCTTTTTGTAGAGCACTGGAATCATTAAGTATCAACATTTTCATTTTATTTATGTGAAAGGTAAATAGAGAGAGACAGAGACACAGAGAGAGCTCTTATCTGCTGGTTCACTCCCCAAAGGCCTGCAGCAGCCAGGAATGTTTCAATCAAATTCAGGGGCCGGCACTGTGGCATAGTGGGTAAAGCTGCTGTCTGCAGTGATGGCATCCCATATGGGTGCTGGTTCAAGTCCCAGCTGTTCCACTTCCAATCCTGCTCTCTGGTGTGGCCTGGAAAAGCAGTAGAAGGTTGCCCAAGTCCTTGGGCCCCTGCACCCGTATGGGAGACATGGAAGAAGCTCCCAGCTCCAGCCATTGTAGCCATCTGGGGAGTGAACCAGCAGATGGAAGACATCTGTCTCTCTCTCTCTGTCTGTCTTTGCCTCTCTGGAACTTTGCCTTTCAAATAAATAAGGAAATCTTTAAAACACAATCAAATGCAGGAACTAGGAAACAATCCAGGTCTCCCACATGGGTGGTGAGGACTCAGCTACTTTAGTTCTCATGCATTGCCTCCAAGATGTGCATTAACAGGAGCTGGAATCAGGAGCAAAACTAGGTCTTGAATCCAGGCACTCTAAGATGGGATGCAGACATCCCAAGAGGTGAATAAACCATTATGCCAAATGCCAAACATTGCTTATCTTACACGTTTAGAATTTTTAAAAAATGTATCATTTATAACAGTGTTACAATTCATCACCGGCCTAACCAATAGAATTTGTGGTAATCATGTAGTCTGAGATTACTTGAAATTATTACTTATATTCATAGGCCTATATTAGCTCATGCTATAAAATATATCAACACATTCGGAGACCATCTCAAAGAGAACTATTCTGCCCTATATGCATGTGGATGTGTATATTTTTGTATACAGTGGCTATTATTTTCTCTATTAAAGTTTAAATACACATACATGATTGTTAGTATTATTAAATTGCATAATACTCTCCTTTTAGTTAAGAAACAATCCATTACCACACTTCTGTTATCTTATTATTATGTTTAACCCAGTGTCACCTGGCTGTCAAAAGAACCTCCTTAGCATTGGGAAAACCAAACTTTCATAAACACTAGTATCATGAATTTGTTTTACTGCTTCTTGATACTGGAAACAATATTGCCTTTCAAAAATTATATTCATGTATGCATCAGTCTGCCATAAGTTAAGCATGTGTTACAACTCCCATCCTAAATACATCTGTTCTGCCACTAGTTGCTTCCTTTCAACCTCCTCCATCATTGCTGGATTTGACTCTAGTACACTAAGTTACTTCAGCACCATTACTCTGCATGGTCCTGGGTGAACGAAACAGGGACTGATATGCCCTGCCTTGCAAGGTGAAAATTGTTACTGATTTAACCCAGTGACTTTATCAAAAGTGATGATATCTGCAGCTCCCCAATACTTCTTTCATGGTTAAACTTGCTGGTTCTGGTAGCAATTGTTAAGGAAGTATTCAATACAAAGGTTGTTTTAACACCAGATTTTGAGCTATTAGACAGTTATTTCATCTCTTCTCTCTCTCTCTCTCTCTCTCTCTCTCTCACACACACACACACACACAGAGAGAGAGAGAGAGAGAGAGAGAGAGAGAGAGACTCAGCTCCTGGCTAGTGAAAGTACATGCATTGACTTATGCTGGTAGACCACACGTTCTATCACACAAAACCACTGCTCCACTTCTATTTCCATAAATTATTGTGTCTGCTCAGTATTCGTTCATGATAAATTCTCTTTCACATCCTCTGTGTAGACAAATTAAATGTTTGCTTTCAAATACATTTTTGCCATATTCTTTGTTAGGTTCATATTGCAGGTGACACCTGGAAGACAGAATTTACAAGATCTTGATAAGTTGGATTCCACCAGTGGGAAATATTGGCAAGAGAC
Source organism: Sylvilagus floridanus (assembly GCA_949820135.1). Taxonomy (NCBI): domain Eukaryota; kingdom Metazoa; phylum Chordata; class Mammalia; order Lagomorpha; family Leporidae; genus Sylvilagus; species Sylvilagus floridanus. The sequence goes on along the minus strand of OX463238.1, from coordinate 106,378,624 downwards.
TATGAAGTAGGCATAAGAGAGAAGTGTTTCATGCTCTGTCTGCTTTGGGTGGCATCATCCTAAATTTCAGCTGTTGGAAAATTCCTACTCTTGTAGTTCCAGATCTCCAAGCAGACCCTATTTTGATTCTAATATCTACCAGATTGGAGCAATATGGAGAGACACAGGTAACACCTTCTCCACCTAAAGAGTGGCAGGAATCTGTTCTATTGTTCATCTGTAATCTCCCTCAGCACTGTCAGTTCTCTTTTTTATATACAGAAGATCAGTTTAGTATATGTTACGTAAAGATTTCAACAGTTTGCCCTCACATAGCAACACAAAGTGAAAAATACTGTTGGAGTACTAGTTATACTATTAATTCACAATGTACAGCACATTAAGGACAGAGATCCTACATGATTGTTTTTTAATTGATTAATTTTCTATGAAATTTCCAATATAACACCAAGGTTTTTTTTTTTTTCATTTTCAATTATCTTTATATACAGAAGATCGATTCAGTATATACTATGTAAAGATTTCATCAGTTTGCACCCACACAGAAACACAAAGTGTAAAAATACTGTTTCAGGACTAGTTAGAGCATTACTTCACATTGGACAACACATTAAGGACAGATCCCTCATGAGACATAAGTACACAGTGACTCCTGATGTTGACTTAACAAATTGACACTCTTGTTTATGGCGTCAGTAATCTCCCTAGGCTCTAGTCATGAGTTGCCAAGGCTATGGAAGCCTTTAGGGTTCGCTAACTTCGATCTTATTCCGACAGGGACATAGTCAAAGTGGAGGTTCTCTCCTCCCATCAGAGAAAGGTACCTCCTTCTTTGATGGCCCTGTCCTTTCTACTGAGATCTCACTCACAGAGATCTTTCATTTGGTCCTCTTCTTTTTTTTTTTTTTCCCCAAAGTGTCTTGGCTTTCCATGCCTAAAATATTCTCATGTGCTCTTGAGCCATATCTGAATGCCTTAAGGGCTGATTCTGAGGCCAGAGTGCTATTTAGGACATCTGTCATTCTATGAGTCTGCTGTGTACCTCGCTTCCCATGTTGGATTGTTCTTTCTCTTTTTGATTCTGTTAGTATTAGCAGACACTAGTCTTGATTGTGTGATCCCCTTGACTCTTAGGACTATCAGTGTCATTAATTGTGTACTGAAATTGATCACTTGGACTAATGAGATAGCATTGGTACATGCCACCTTGATAGGATTGATTTGGAATACCCTGGCACGTTTCTAACTCCACCATTTGGGGCAAGTCCGATTGAGCATGTCCAAAATTGTACATCTCCTCCCTCTCTTATTCCCATTCTTATATTTAACAGGGATCACTTTTCAGTTAAAATTTAAACACCTAAGAATAATTGTTTGTTAATTACAGAGTTCAACCACTAGTACTAGAACAAAAAAAAATACTAAAATGTATAAAGTATTACATTGTACATCAACAGTCAGCACAATAGCTGATCAAGTCACTGTTTCTCATAGTATCCATTTCACTTCAACAGGTTTCCCCGTTGGTGCTCAGTTAGTTGTCGCCAATCGGGGAGAACATATGATATTTGTCCCTTTGGGACTGGCTTAATTCACTCAGCATGATGTTTTCCAGATTCCTCCATCTTGTTGCAGATGACCGGATTTCATTGTTTTTGAGTGCTGTGTAGAATTCTGTAGAGTACATGGGAAACCTATCAGAAATGGATAGATTCCTGGACACATGCAGCCTACCTAAACTGAACCAGGAAGACATAGAAAACCTAAACAGACCCATAACTGAGACAGAAATTGAAACAGTAATAAAGGCCCTCCCAACAAAGAAAAGCCCAGGACCAGATGGATTCGCTGCTGAATTCTACCAGACATTTAAAGAAGAACTAACTCCAATTCTTCTCAAACTATTCAGAACAATAGAAAAAGAGGGAATCCTCCCAAATTCTTTCTATGAAGCCAAAATCCCCTTAATTCCTAAGCCGGAAAAAGATGCAGCATTGAAAGAAAATTGTAGACCAATATCCCTGATGAACATAGATGCAAAAATACTCAATAAAATTCTGGCCAATAGAATGCAACAACACATCAGAAAGATCATCCACCCAAAGTGGGAATTATCCCTGGTATGCAGGGATGGTTCAATGTTTGCAAAACAATCAACGTGATACACCACATTATCAGAATGCAGAAAAAAACCATATTATTATCTAAATAGACACAGGAAAGCATTTAATAAGATACAACACCCTTTCATGATCAAAACCCTAAGCAAATTGGGTATAGAAGGAACATTCCTCAATACAGTCAAAGCAATTTATGAAAAACCAACGGCCAGTATCCTATTGAATGGGGAAAAGTTGGAAGCATTTCTACTGAGATCTGGTACCAGACAGGGATGCCCACTCTCACCACTGCTATTCAATATAGTGCTGGAAGTCTTAGCCAGAGCCATTAGGCAAGAAAAAGAAATCAAAGGGATAGAGATTGGGAAGGAAGAACTCAAACTATCCCTCTTTTAAGATGAGATGATTCTTTATTAAGGGGACCCAAAGAACTCTACTAAGAGACTATTGGAACTCATAGAAGAGTTTGGCAAAGTAGCAGGATATAAAATCAATGCACAAAAATCAACAGCTTTTGTATACACAGGCAATGCCACGGCTGAGGAAGAACTTCTAAGATCAATCCCATTCACAATAGCTACAAAAACAATCAAATACCTTGGAATAAACTTAACCAAGGACGTTAAAGATCTCTACAATGAAAATTACAAAACCTTAAAGAAAGAAATAATAGAGGATACCAAAAAATGGAAAACTCTTCCATGCTCATGGATTGGAAGAATCAATATCATCAAAATGTCCATCCTCCCAAAAGCAATTTATACATTCAATGCAATACCACTCAGAATACCAAAGGCATTCTTCTCAGATCTGGAAAAAATGATGCTGAAATTCAGATGGAGACACAGGAGACCTCGGATAGCTAAAGCAATCATATACAACAAAAACAAAGCCCGAGGCATCACAACACCAGATTTAAGGACATACTACAGGGCAGTAGTTATCAAAACAGCATGGTACTGGTACAGAAACAGATGGATAGACCAATGGAACAGAATAGAAACACCAGAAATCAATCCAAACATCTACAACGAACTCATATTTGATCAAGGATCTAAAACCGATCCCTGGAATAAGGACAGTCTATTCAATAAGTGGTGCTGGGAAAACTGGATTTCCATGTGCAGAAGCATAAAGCAAGATCCCTACCTTTCACGTTAAACAAAAAATTCACTCAACATGCATTAAAGACTTAAATCTACGAGCTGACACCATCAAATTATTAGAGAGCATTGGTGAAACCCTGCAAGATATAGGTACTGGCAAAGACTTCTTGGAAAATACCCCCAGAAGCACAGGCAGTCAAAGCCAAAATTAACTACTGGGATTGCATATAATTGAGAATTTTCTGTACTGCAAAAGACACAGTCAGGAAAGTGAATAGGCAACGGACAGAATGGGAAAAAATATTTGCAAAGTATGCAATAGATAAAGGGTTGATAACCAGAATCTACAAAGAGATCAAGAAACTCCACAACAACAAAACAAACAACCCACTTAAGAAATGGGCCAAGGACCTCAATAGACATTTTTCCAAAGAAGAAATCCAAATGGGCAACAGACACATGAAAAAATATTCAAGATCACTAGCAATCAGGGAAATGCAAATCAAAACCACAATGAGGTTTCACCTCACCCCAGTTAGAAATCTACCAACAACAGATGCTGGCGAAGATGTGGGAAAAAATGGACACTAATCCACTGTTGGTGGGAATGCAAACTGGTTAAGCCACTATGGAAATCAGTTTAGAGATTCCTCAGAAACCTGAATATAACCCTACCATTCAACCCAGCCATCCCACTCCTTGAGATTTACTCAAAGGGACTTAAATTGGCAACCAAAAAAGCTGTCTGCACATTAATGTTTATTGCAGCTCAATTCACAATAGCTAAGCACTGTCAGTTCTAATACTCAGCTTGCTCATCATCTGTCTACCAGTTCCTTCTGTTAACTTCTCTATTTGAAATACCTGAAGTGATCTGCATTTCCTGAATTGATTCCAACTGAAACGTACTACACAGTGCACTGAAATATTTCACCATCAGTTTCCTATGTTAGAGGTTTTCCTGATTGAGTTGTAGCGTTTGCCTATTTGTGAGATAAAAATACCTTCATCACAGTTAATTTTAAGCTACTAAGTTAATGGCATAGAACCTGGACTTGGAGAAAGATGAGCACAGTAAATTCTTGAGTGCCAGTCTGACACTCGGTTGTCACACAGTACTCCCTAGGAACATTTTCATTTATCAGCCATGTTCTTGGATCTTCCAGACATTTCTAAGTTTCAAGAACTGAAATATTGGCATACTTTTAATCTAATAGGTTGCTGCCCTCAAGGTAAACCAAATAACAAATAGCTGCTTGACTACGAGTGATAGTGTATCTATTTTAAACAACAGTTTTGTCCAAATGTCAGATTGACGAGCACTACATTAAAACTGCTTCATTTTATTTCTTTGCCTTTAACAAAAGTATATTATTGCAAAGACCATATGACTAAATTTTCTGACTTTCAAATTTGATTAAAGAAAATTAGGGAAAGGAATATGCACATTAAAATCATACTATTTTATCAACATTTTGTACCATATTTTAAATAGCTTTACTGACCATTTTTGTAAATACATATTATATAATTAATATTTGCATGCATCATAAATTATTTACTAACTTTGAGATTTGAATAATTATCAACAATATCTGCCCAGTAGATAAAATTTCAGTTGATTATTTTTCTTGCACCAGGAAAACATGCTAAACAATTTTCATTCATAATCTCAATTCCTTTTAAGCATCTTAGGAAGAAAATATCTCTACTTATTTTATTTTGTAAATGATAAAATAAGCACATATAGGCTTTTAAAAATACCAAATCTATAAAATCATACACTTTAATGGGAATACTCTTATTTTCCTAATTTCTTCCTGAAAATCATTTTCGTAACAACTGTGTCTAATGCCACTGCCCCGTCATGTATCATCACTACATTTTATTTTGCTTTCCTGCTTCTAGTTATTGATAATGAAGAATAGCAGTCAGTGTATCTCCTCATATAAAGGAAAAATTTTACCATAAACAAATATGAATTTCCAAAATACAAACTTTCATGTCACCACTTATATTGAATATAAGCCCTTTGCTTTCTGTTGCTACATTTCTAAAATTAAATTTCTTTACGAACAGATCTTGTGATGTATCTCAAGTATCATGGAAAGTAAACTGTCCTCAATTTGTTTTCTCCATCCCTTAATTCTTTCTGAATGAATTCAATTACCTGTTACATCTATCATTAACGTCCTAACCTCTTTACAAGCAAAACAATGCAAAGTCAGTTTTTCTTTGGGTACCAGTCACTCCTTAAAGAGCAGTCTGTTTTCAAACCATGAAAAGCCCTTAACTATTGGAGTGTGACTCTTCCACCTGGAGCTGCTGGCAAAGGTTGGCACCAAGGTGTGCTGTGACATCCTTGTCGCTTTCTGTTCCAAATTGGGAATGAGGCACGGAGATTTCCTCTCTGGGAACAAAGGGACACTTTTGTTGAATGACTTCCAGATGGAGAGCAGCCAGCAGGTGTGTTCAGATGGTATTTTTGACTTGCACAGCAGGTTACAGTGCATTTCTTTCAAGGAGTCATTCGATGTCATTAAAATGTTCATCCGCTTTTATCTCACTTAATAATAAGCAAAGTGCCATGAGTTTCTTATTGATTTTTGCTTCCATCAATGTTATAAGCATGACTAGAGAATATGAAAATGAAAGGATGAATTATGGACCATTTATTACCTAGCCATATTCAGAATTAATTCTAATGCTTGCATAATTTGGATTTTATGGCTTAACAAATACTTAAAACAACAACTACTTCTTTAGGTCACAGTTTTGCAATTTGGATATTGGAGCTAGAAATCCTTCAGCACTCATCCAGATTTAGCTGATCTCTGATTCTGGGACAGGATAGGCAGGGAATAAGATAGGAAATAAAAGACCTGGAAGGTTTCCAGTTTCTGACTGAAGTCTTGCATGTAACCTCCACACCTTTAGATGGCATTGTCCCATGATGCATCTGAACCTTCTACTTAAGGAAGAGGACTCCATGGACACGGGTACACTGAGCTCCATGTGAAGATACCGTGAAAACTTCCCTGAGGACGTCTGGAGCAATGAACTCTCCATAAACTCCACCCTATTTGCATATTCAATTAGGGCATCATCCATTACCCAATAGGGAGCCCCCAAACTGAGCAAAGCCCCCCCCACCAGGAGTATCTCTTCACAAGGCTTTCCCACACTCACTTTCACTCTCTAAGTGAATCCTGCTCCCATTTTTGTGTTATTTTCTGAATTATTATCTTTTTTTAAAGATCCATTTATTTATTTGAGAGGCACAGTTACAGAGAGAGATAGGGGGAGTCAGAGAGAAAGGTCTTCCATCTATCTGTTGGTTCATTCCCCAAATGGCAGCAATAGCTGAAGCTGGGACAATCTAAAGCCAGGAGCTAGGAGCCTCTTCCAGGTCTCCCACATAGGTGCAGAGGCCCAAGAATTTGGGCCATCTTTCACTGCTTTCCCAGGCTATTAGCAGAGAACTTGATCAGAAGTGAAGCAACTAGGACCGAAAGCAGCACCCATCTGGGATTCCAGTGCTGCAAGTGAAGGCTTAACCTACTAAGCGACAGCATCTGCCACTAATTATTTTTTTTTATCTTAAACAGGAGCAAGAGCTTGGAATAAAACAACTGCGAATGCACTCTCACAATTTCCACTGAGAATGACTCCTGCATTTGTCCTGAGTGCCAGTACAGTAGGGACCTGATTTAATGTAGAGAGAGGGACACCAGGTCTTCTCCACCTGGCTTTTCTCCTCCAGTATACTCCTCAGTCACCTGAATGTTATGGTTCTTGGGGTTCCAGGGCATCAGTCTGCAAGTGAAAAAGGCTGGATCAGGAAGAAGGACTGACTGTGCACATTTGTGCAATGAACCACAAGATACTTTTAAAGTTATAAATAATCAAATTCCATTAGTCTTACCATCAGCTCAAGCCTTATTTTGTGATATATTGAAGAAGAAATCTGAGTCTTCTTTTATTTTTTTAAAGATTTATATATTTATTTGACAGTCTGAGTGACACAGAGAGAAGAGAGGCAGAGTGAGAGAGAGAGAGTGATCTTCCATCCACTGGTTCACTCCCCAGTTGGCAGCAATGGCTGGAGCTGCACCGATCTGAAGCCAGGAGCCAGGAGCTTCTTCCAGTCTCCCACATGGGTGCTGGGCTCAAGAACTTGGGCCATCTTCTACTGCTTTCCCATGCCATAGCAGAGAGCAAGATCAGAAGTGGAGCAGCCAGGACTTGAACTGGCACCCATACGGGATACCAACACTTCAGATTTTAGCTTTATCCACTACACCACAGCACTGGCCCCCGTATTACACTACTTTTAATTCACTGTAGTAGAGGAAACAAGTATTAACATGAGTTCGTGTTGTGTTACATCCAGGTTGTTTAGAGAATGAATTAAGCCTAAAGCCAAAGATATTATCATTATTATTATTATTATTATTACTTACTTACTTACTTACTAAAAGGGAGGATGGAAGTCTTAAATATGTAATTAAAAATTAGTAATAAATAAGTAAGAACTTTCATAACTCTGAAACAATAGCGGCAAACCTAAAGGAGCCCTGTAGAATTTAGGCAAAGAAAAGACACTGTAAGTGCTGTAAGTGACAAAAGAACCAGTGTGAGATGACATTTGGAAGACACATTTGTTAACTTATTAGAGGGGGAAAAAGTTAATTAAGAAGTTAAGGTGGTGGGACCAGCACTGTAGCATAGTGGGAAAGCTGCAGCCTTATCTTTGTTATTTGGGTCAGCTCAGCTCTGGCCATTGGGACCATTTGGGGAGTGAACCAGTGGATGGAACATCTCTCTCCCTGCCTCTATCTCCCTGTAACACTGTCTTCCAAATAAATAAATAAATCTTGGGGGAAAAAAGTCTTCATCCCAAACCTCTCCACTGCTCTATTTAAAAAATTTGAAGTGAGATAATTGGCTACCTGACTGTTAATTATACAATTTCTTTTTCAGAATGCTACATCAAAATAATAAAATAATAATGAAATATACACGCAGATTTAAGAATTTTAAAAAAAAAAATACAAGTTAAACTTCAGAAAGTTTTACTTTTATAGAATTAAAAAGTATTTTTTCCTTATTGTAAAAGTAATACAACTGGCCAGTGCCGCGGCTCAATAGGCTAATCCTCTGCCTGTGGCGCCTGCACACCGGGGTTCTAGTCCCAATTGAGGCACCGGATTCTGTCCCGGTTGCTCATCTTCCAGTCCAGCTCTCTGCTGTGGCCCAGGAGTGAAGTGGAGGATGGCCCAGGTCCTTGGGCCCTGCACCCACATGGGAGACTAGGAGAAGCACCTGGCTCCTGGCTTCCGATCAGCGTGGTGCATGGGCCGCAGCACGCTGGCCACAGCGGCCATTGAGGGGTGAACCAACGGAAAAGGAAGACCTTTCTCTCTTACTGTCCAATCTGCCTGTCAAAAAAATAAAAAAGTAATACTTCTGGTGTTCTGTTGCATAGAAGAGTGGCAATAGTTAACGATAACATATTGAATTATTTCTAATTAGCTAGAAGATTTTTGAGTATTCACATTACAAAGAAATCTTGAATATATGAAGTAATGGATGGTAATTATCCTAATGTATCAAAATATTACATTGTCCCCCTTAAATATGTATAATTATTGTGTGTCAATAAAAACAAATAATCTAACAAAAAAGGAAAGTAATTATGCTGAAAGAATTATTTAACTGTTTAAAATTTTAAAGTATGTTCCATTAGAATTTGTATCTTTCAACTGTTAGTTTCCATGGAGTTTAGACTACTAAAATAATGCTGGGTGATTAATCAAGGGTAAATATGAATACTGAAAGGTATATAAGAACCATTGGGGAATTTGATTTACTATCAGGCAAGGAACTAAAATAGCTGAGGCTTAAGTCCTTGTTTCATCAAGAAGAAAATTTTTTTTACATTCAAAGAATACTATTTTTCTAGATAAAGGTCGCAAATCCCAAGAAATGTTAAATTGGGGACTACATTGGTATTCCTATTTGTATATATTTGGTATAATTGCTTTCAGAAGCAATTCACAAGACTGTGAAAGATATGTACTTTGTTTTTTTCTGTTTTACGTCATTAATAGTGTTACAGTTTTTTCATGGTAAAATCTAAATAAATTTTTTTGAATTAAAAAGGAATTTTTTTAATAATCAGAGAAACAGGAAAATAAAGTTCTGAGTCATAGTCATATCTGTAATTACAATGAAAAAGCTAAAGATATCTATAGTCCAGCTAGTGGTAAACATTTATTTATAAGGTGAAATAACAATGGCAAAGAAGACAAAGAAAATGGAAATGCAAAATTACTCTGCAATAAGTAAAAAAATAAATATAGAACCATGAAACTAGTTCTGTCAAGGGACTTCGATGGAAAAATTAAAGAAAACAGAAGAAGTCTTCCAGAGATTTATAAATACCAGTGTCAGCAAATCCCAATTATCTCATCAAAGCTGATTATTTGGAAAGTTCTGTGGACAAGCTTCCTGCTCAGAAAGCTGCAAAGTTCCCTACATGTGGAAGTATTTGTGAAGTGGGTTTTGATTGTAAGACAAACGGCAGCTTTTTCTGTGATTCCTGAAGCTAACAAGATAGACAAGAGGAGGAAGGCTTTTAGGGTTGGTGACAAAGCTCACAATGAACACTTTCCATCAGATTTTAAGACCCTGGGTAGTTCTTATTAGTTTAAATAGTTGATCTTTAAACACTAACCTTTAGAAATATCAGCTCTACCCTTCATGCATATGTGCAAAATACACAAGGAAACAGTCCTCTTATGTCATAATGTTAAAGATATGCTCAAGTTTGGAATTTACAGATTCAGGACTCTTTTTAATGAGTATCATCACGATTGGGTTGTGAGTGATCAAAACACAGGGTGAGACAATAAACAGCTTATGTAGTTTTTTAACTGTAGGGACAAAAGTTCAGTACCTGAAAGTTATTGAAGGCAGATATTTGATATTAATCTTATTATAGTTTTTTTTGCCATCATATGTACAGCATAAAACATAGACAGTAAATTTTCCATCACTGTTTTTTTTTTCTGTTTGTAAACATTTATTTATGTATATGAAAGGCAGAGAAGCAGAGGTGGGGGGGTGGCTTCCTTCTGCTAATTCACTCCCCAGATGGCCACAATGCCCAGAGTTGGGCTCAACTGAAACCAGGAGCCAAGAGCTTCTTCCAAGTCTTCCATGTGGGTGCAGGGGCCCAAGGACTTGGGCCATCTTCCACTGCTTAACCAGGCCATTGCAGAGAGCTGGATCAGAAGAGGAGCAGCCCAAATGGAATGCTGGCACTACAGGTGGAGGCTTTACCCGCTATGCCACAGTGCCACCCCTCCTCCTTATCAATCAACACATTTATCATCCAGTATCTGAAAGGTTGGATTATGATGTGCTTGCTGTATGTTTTTCATAATTTTGAAGTATTGAGATATATCTTTTATTTTTGAAGTTTTGAAAAATATATTTTAAAAATGTATTCATCAAATCTCCAGGGCTCCATAGACTTAATTAGCAAACACAGTGTGATTAAATTGTTTGAGAAATAATCTGGTTATTTTCCAAATTTGGAAACCAGCAACATCAAGTTCTTTTGCTTGCTAAATATTTAGATATGAGTAACCTCATTATGTCAGGGAGAACCTTCAATAGTATCTAACACAAAAAAGATAGACCATAGTTGTATTAGTCTGCTTTCGCCTAAAATACCCTAAAGGAGCTTTTTGGGGAACAAGAAGTGTGTTTTGGAGGCTACCTTTCAGGATAGGGTGGTGTCTAGTTGGAAGTGCATCATGGCAGCTGCAGAAGAGCGATCATGTGTTGAGCCTGGAATCAACACTTTTGTGAGAACAACCCTCCAAGATGCCCCCAGTGACTGAATTACCTCTCACCGAGTCAATCTTTGAAATATTGTAATGAGATCAAGTTTCTAGCTTTAATCCATCAACCATGTATATTATGACCTCAGCCTTCTGCATGTGGAGATCCAGTTTTCACAATACTATTTGTTGAGATTTCCTTACTCCAGGGATAGATTTTAATTCCTTTGTCAAAGATCAGTTGGTTGTAGAAGCATGGACTGACTTCTGGAGTTTCTATTCTGTTCCATTGATTTACCCATCTGTTTTCGTGCCAGTACCAGGATGTTTTGCACATAACTGATATTTAGCACATATTGAAATCTGGCATTGGGATGCCTCCAGCTTTGATTTGTGTGTGTGTGTGTGTTTAAGATTGCTTTAGCTATCCGGGGTCTCCCGTGTTTCCTGTTTCTATATAAATCTCAGCATTGTTTTTTCTATATCTGCAAAGAATGTCATTAGAATTTTGATTGATATCACAATGAATCTGTTAATGGCTTTTGGTAATATGGACGTTTTGATTATATATTCTCAAAATCTTCTTTTATTTCTTTCTTTAATGTTTTGTAATTCCCATCATAGAGATCTTTGATGTCCTTGGTTAAATTTATTCCATGGTATTTAATTTTTTTGTAGCTACTGTGAATGGGATTGATCTTAGAAGTCCTTTCTCAACCATGGTGTTGTCTGGTATAAAAAGGCTATTGATAGGCCAGCGCCGTGGCTCAATAGGCTAATCCTCTGCCTGTGGCGCCAGCACCCCAGGTTCTAGTCCCTGTTGGGGTACCGGTTCTGTCCCAGTTGCTCATCTTCCTGTCCAGCTCTCTGCTGTGGCCCAGGGGTACAGTGGAGAATGGCCCAAGTCCTTGGGCCCTGCACCCGCATGGGAGACCAGGAGAAGCACCTGGCTCCTGGCTTCGGATCAGCTCAGTGTGCCAGCCGCAGCGGCCATTGAGAGGTGAACCAACAGAAAAGGAAGACCTTTCTCTCTCTCTCTCTCTCTCTCTCTCTCTCACTCACTGTCCACTCTGCTTGTCAAAAGAAAAAAAAGGCTATTGATTTTTGTGTGGTTTTGCTAATCCCATCACATTAGATACTTCAAGCAAATATCCATGAGATAATTACAGAAAAAAAAAAGAAACATTTTGGGTCTCCTAATATTTTTATTTCAGTTTGGTGGTGTTTATTTCAGCTGTGGGATTTGTGACTGATGCCTTCCCAGTGTTAAGTGCTCTGCACAATTTCCAGCAGCCTCATCCTAGGATTTATCTGGTTTTCTACATATGCTCTGCCTCTCCACCTTTAGTGCTTCATGCATTGTGTTGTCTTTTGCATACAACTTCTTATCCTCCTTTCTTTATCTGGAAAGTTTTTATTTAACCATTAAGATCCAGCTCAAGTGGTGGAATCATCCTCAGCTATCTGTTATATTTCTACAGCACAACATTGTTAATAAAGTTCAGCAATTTAAAATATAATTTATAATATAATTATCTGTTTTAAAAATCATGATCCATGACTGAAATTTGTATTCAATAAAGACATCAATACACTTTTCTTTTCTTTTCTTTTCTTTTTTTTTGACAGGCAGAGTTAGAAAGTAAGAGAGATACAGAGAGAAAGGTCTTCCTTCCGTTGTTTCACCTCCCAAATGGCTGCTACAGCTGGCGCGCTGTGTGGATTCGAAGCCAGGAGCCAGGTGCTTCCTCCTGGTCTCCCATGCAGGTGCCGGGCCAAGCACTTGGGCCATCCTCCACTGCACTCCTGGCTCACAGCAGAGAGCTGGACTGGAAGAGGAGCAACTGGGACAGAATCCAGTGCCCCAACCGGGACTAGAACCCGGTGTGCAGGCACTGCAGGCAGAGGATTAGCCATGTGAACCACAGCACCGGCCAACAATATACTTTGATTTCTACCTGAGAATATTATAAGAATGGTGCATAGGGAAAAACAAATATGTTCTCTAATAATGAATAATTGAATATGGTAATGAATGTATTAAAGAATAACTCAATGAATGCTACTTGAAAAGATGAATGCATGCATAAATAAATCAATGCAGAAAAGAGGAGTCTGTTAGTTTTGTCCATTTTAAGTTGATATTGTCTTTTGTCACTTCTTTTTTGACAGGCAGAGTTAGACAGTGAGAAAGAGAGAGAGACAGAGAGAAAGATCTTCTTTCCGTTGGTTCACCCTCCAAATGGCCACTAAGGCTACTGCGTACTGCGCCGATCAGAAGCCAGGATCCAGGTGCTTATCCTGGTCTCCCATGCAGGTGCAGGGCCCAAGGACTTGGGCCATCCTCCACTGCCTTCCCAGGGCCACAGCAGAGAGCTGGCCTGAAAGAGGAGTAACTGGAACAGTACCGGCGCCCCAACCGGGACTAGAACCCGGGGTGCCGGTGCCGCACTGTGCCTATCAAAAAAAGCATTTATATAATTGCCAAAAGGTTGTGATTTTAGCTGTACCCACTGTTATAATGCTTCTAGAAATAAACAAAAAAAAATTTAATACATCTTATCTTATTAAAATGGTTTCCTGCAGGTCTATTCTTTTGGATAAATGTATGTGATTAATATATAGATCATTCTTTAAAAAGCAAATTTAAGTGGAGTATTAGACAAATAAATGTTTCATTTTATTATGAAAGTAAAATGTATTGGGCAGTGCTTGGTATTTCATTCCACTTCAATGTAAATCTGCTCACGTATGAGCCTGGCTTGTTGATTGAGTTGTTTCATTAACAGTATGAAATGAGACATGTGAAACACTTGGGAAACCAGCAAGATTTAGAAGCAAAGAGCACATTCAAAGAGATGATTTGAAGGTTACATAGTAAAAGTTCAATTTCTTCAACTAATTAGGGCTGTTGGGACTATTATCGTGTTTAGTTTCTAGGTCAAATTAAGTTTAGTGGCTTATTCTCTAACAATGAAAAATAAAATTAATAAATATTTCACAATCTTCATCCCTTGGTAATCTGTTATCATTTATTAATTCATCTCTCCTTACCTTTTATTTTTCTTATATTTTTGGCAAACAGAAAAGCAGATGGTTAAAAAAATAAAGCCACTTGCACTATTAAGTTTGCATATTTTGAATTTCCATTTATAATGAGCCTGTTTAATAAAGGTTAATATGACATATCACTTAAAGACTGGTTGTACTATTATTGTTAACATCTAATTAAATTACTTGCCTTAAATTCATTACCTTTCAAAAGTCCTTTAGCTTGGTTTATATAATTTTACATCTAGAGTCGACACTCCAAAGTAATCTTAAGGCAAACACCTATGTATAAACACCCTTGAGTTAAGATAAATACTTTCAGAACTCTTGACTCTGCCCCAAAGCCCATGATGGATCTCAACCTTTTCTCCACCTAACAAAGGTAATCACGAAATATCTTTCACCACTTAAACATGCATTTGATACAATGTAGATTGAATTTTTTTGAAACTTTATAAAATGGAATCACATAGTGTATGCCCTGCTTCTTTTGTCAACATTGGTTATTTTAAAAGCTGCCCATGGTTTTATTTCTAGCTGGTTTACATTTCATCTTCATTGTCCAGTAGTACTCAGCCATATGGATACATTCTTTTTAAAATCTTTTAAAAATATGTATGTACTTATTTGAAAGGCAGAGTTACAGAGAGAGAGGAAGAGACAGAGAGAGAGAAAAATATCCTCTGTACACTGGGTCACTTCCAGAAAAGCGGCAATGGCCGGAGCTGGGCCAGACTGAAGCTGGGTACCAGGAGCTTTATCCGTGTCACCCAAGTGGGTGCAGGGGCCCAAGCCTTTATGTCATCTTTCTTTGCTTTCCTAGGTGCATTAGCAGGGAGCTGAATCAAAAGAGCAGCCAAGACGGCAACTGACACCCATATGGGATGCCAGTGTCACACGTGGAGGCTTTGCTCACTAACCACAATACCAGCTCCTAAATTGTTTCTTAAAAGCTTTGTCTTTGATGAGCATTTTTGCTATATCTCTATTTGCATTGCAGTGAGTCACCTTGATAAAACACACGTACCTGTAAGGCATTTTCCTTGAAAAGAAAACAGCAATTAAAAGGGCATTTACATTTTTAACATTTATAATTCAAAGCCAAACTGTTTCCAAGTTAATTATACAGTTTGTCCAACCACCAGCAATGGTGCATGGTTTTGGTGCTCTCTAGCTCATCAATTTTTAGCACTGTAAGTTTATTTAATGTTAGCATATCTGTGGAATAGCTGTAGTGACATATCATTTTTGTTTTAATCTATATAACATTTCCATTACAAGTGATACACAGTATTTTCCATACTTTTATTATCAACTGTCTTTGGTATTTACTTTTCTAGGGAGTTTACTATTTCTATAAAATGGCCTGTGGGTGTTTGAGGATTTGCATCAACACAATATTTATGTATGTATTATGTATTTATTTATGTATTATAATATAGATTATTTTGTTCTTTGTGTTATATTTTTCTTACTTCCTGAATGACACATAACATTTTATACTTAAATTTATGTTTATTTATACTGCATTACATCCTTTTTTATTTTTTTTTAACTTTTATCTAATAAATATAAATTTCCAAAGTACAGCTTTTGGATTAAAATGGCTTCCCCCCCCCATAACTTCCCTCCCACCCACAACCTTCCCATCTGCAACTCCCTCTCCCATTCCATTTGCATCAAGATTCATTTTCAATTATCTTTATATACAGAAGATGGATTTAGTATATACTAAGTAGAGATTTCAACAGTTTGCACCCATACAGAACATAAAGTGTAAAATACTGTTTGAGTATTAGTTATAGCATTAATTCACATTGAACAGCATATTAAGGACAGAGATCCTACATGAGGAGTAAGTGCACAGTGACTCCTGTTGTTGACTTAACAAATTGACACTCTTGTTTATGGCATTATATCCTTAACATCAATTTTTACTGCAAATTCTCATTCGTCTCTTTACCTACACCATCATACTGAAATGTATGCCTTTCTAGAAAATATTTTTGTTGATTTCTCCTAACGGTCATCTTATATAACTTAGAGACTTGAAGTTTGTATATTCAAACAGAAAGTCCAAGTGGTAGAATGTGTATGTACTCCTTTATTTGGAATTTTTATTTTAAGTTCCAGGTCCAAATACTTAATCGCCTCAGTGTCTTCAGTTTTGCTAATCCCAGATTTTAATGTTTGTTTATGTAGCTCTGAAAAGTCAAAAAAAACCTGTAAGCTAACCTCTCAGTTAGCCTTCCAAGATGCCCCAGTCATTTTGCTTTCCCCATACCTCTAACTTCCAGGCTCTCACATTATGTTTTTAATGACATATAATTGTGTGTTTTTCTGTTGCACAGTGTGATATATCAGTTCACTTAAACATTGTGGATTGATCAACTTGGGATCTGTGGGTAATTCATCATCTCATTACTTTGTGATGAAATGACTCAAATCCTTTTCCTAGCCATTTTGAATTACGTGAGAGTTTGTTAATTTTTTTTTATCTTTTGTTTTCTAAGTTCATTCCTTTTCTTAACAAACCAATTTGTTATTTCATACAAGTTCAGTAGTAAGACATTTGTAACAACCCCACAACAAAGTGACATTTTTAAATAACAGAAAAACATGTATTTTAATAACTTTGGCTAAAAGTTATTCTTTTTGACAAAAGTATTCATATAGAATAAAGAAAGAATTTTCTTGAAAGTTTTGACTTTTTCTGGAATCAATGACAGTTCTTATTTATGAATCTACCCCAACTTTTTTTTATAATGATTTTATTTAAAGAATATAATTTTCAAAATACAGCTTATAGATTACAATGGCTTCCCCCCCACAACTTCCCTCCCACCCACAACCCTCCCTTTCCCACTCCCTCTCCCCTTGCTTCACATCAAGATTCATTTTCAATTCTCTTTATATACAGAAGATCAGTTTACTATATATTAAGTAAAGATTTCAACAGTTTGCCCTCACATAGCAACACAAAGTGAACAATACTGTTGGAGTACTAGTTATAGTATTAATTCACAATGTATAGCACATTAAGGACAGAGATCCTACATGATATATTTTTTTAAATTGATTAATTTTCTATGC
Organism: Sylvilagus floridanus; assembly: GCA_949820135.1. Taxonomy (NCBI): domain Eukaryota; kingdom Metazoa; phylum Chordata; class Mammalia; order Lagomorpha; family Leporidae; genus Sylvilagus; species Sylvilagus floridanus. The sequence continues at coordinate 106,361,401 of OX463238.1, read as the reverse complement.
AATTTCCAATTTAACATCAAGATTTTTTTCATTTTTAATTATCTATATACAGAAGATTGATTCAGTATATCACCCTTTGTGTAACAGAGCACCAGAGCTTAATTCTATCAGACCATGACTTTGTACCTACAAACTATTCTTTACCCATTCTTCCCTATATTTGCCCTTTCTTGGTGTCTGGTAACCACTATTCCGCTCTGCTCTCCTGTGAACTCAGCCTTTCAGATTTGAGATGAATGAAATCATGTAGTATTTGTCTTTATGCACATGGTTTATTTCACTTGACCGCATAATTTTCAGGTTCATTAATCTTGCCACAAATAACTGGATTTTTATCATTTCGGTGACAAAATAGTATTCAATTGTGTGTGTGTGTAACATGAGCATTATCCATCAATCTGTCAATTTTTCAATGGATACCTCATTAGATTAAACATCAGGAACATTTTATTAATAACCTATTAATTTCATTGTAGTCAGGCTATATATTCTGTTTCAAAAATTGTCTTTGGTAAATAAAATCTAACATGTGAACCTTGTTGTAAACCTTATCAAAGATAAATCCAGGGAAGAAAATAATAGCAATAATAACAACAAAAAGTGGGAAAGTGCTTTTCCAGCAATAAAAATGAAAAGCACTATTTTTAGTTATTTCAGTAAGCATTATATGGCTTTCCACGTCACCAACTGATATAGAAACAGGGTTCCCTTTTCCCCACATTTTTGCCAATGTTTTTACTCTTTTCTAAATACCAAAGACAGTGATAACATCGAATGAAAACACAATCAAGAGAGAAAAGTGTCCTAAATTTAAAGGTCTTATTAAACATTCCTAAAAATACAGTAAATAAGCTAAGTTGGATTTGGAAAAATTAAGGCAAAATCATCCATTGAATTTAAATAATTTGATTTTCCATCTGATAATTTTCTAAATGACATTTTTGCTTAAAGGGCAGAATCTAGAATTTCTAATTCTTTCCTGAATTTGTCATTAAATCATATCAATTAAAAATTTAAGAAATGTTTTTTCATGTTGTAAATTTGTTGATTCATACTAGAAAAAGTTATCACTACATATTAAATGATTCTATTTGCCTTGTTTTGAAAATATCTATTATACATAATAAAATATTAATTTAATACATAAAGTCTCATTTTAACTTCATAGCTAGAGATCCACAGTGTAATTCTAATTGAGACATCGAGTGTATATTTTAAAAATGCATAGAATTCTGAATTTAAAAATAAATATTTTATTTAAGATAAAATCAGAATGCTACAGTTTTTGTGATACTAGATGATGGTTTAATAATTCTTTTCAATTATTTATTATCATAAACTCATAACTTTTGAAAAGTAATGTACATTTGTAGATATTCTGCTGATTACATAGAGGAAACTAAGTAAATTTAGAAATGTGTCTAATGTATTTATTCCAAAATATTGATGAGAATCATTATACTGAGCAGTATATTTGTGGTAGGCTTGTTATGACTCGGGAGAAAAAGTTTGTCATTTGAATCTATATCGAATTGTTTATTTTTACCTTTTAAAACTTCTAAAGTTTGAGTTCTTTGATTTATTTATTTATTTTTTTTTTGTATTGCTGACGTGTTGGCTTGGCCCACCAACCTAACTCTATGTGGATCCAGTGTACACTGACTTCTGTATTAGTACCATAATCACTTTCAAATTATCACTTGCTTTTGGCCTTCTAATTCCCACCCCATTATAATTCTTAGTTGCTTTCCCACTCTCCTGCTGTCAGACTGCTCAGGGACTTTCCATAAACAGACTGAACTCTGATGTCTGACCATACACCAATGCTTGACTAAACACACAATGATGTGCTCAGTGTCACTCCTCTGGGAGGGGACTCTTGAAGAAAGTTTCAAATACTCCACAATTAGTGGAAGGAATTAGGAAAGGAAGTCTAGGTAGACAGGCATGAAAGAACTTGAATAATTTAGTGTAATAAAGAGTTATTTGTGTATGTGTGGTGTGCCCCTGTATGTTTGTATGTGTGGAGGGAAGTGTTTTATTGCCTTGTTGTTGTGTGTTACTGTGTGTAACTAATGGATGGGAAGGGAGTGAGGGAGTCACTAACCTTGAGGCAGTCAGGATACTTAATGCTGGGGCAGACTTGTGAGATTAAACATCTCTGGAGGGAAGTCACTCATGGCCCTTCTCAGGAAACTGAAGACTTCAATAGAAATGGAGAACAGATATCAGAGTTATATGAAAGGGAACTTCGAAAAGCTCGTAAAAAGTGCAATTAAAAATATTTATTTTGGTACGAAAATGTTTGTAACCTGTGCACACTTCTTTCTCTGAAGATCTCATATATACATATGTCAAAATGAAGTAATTTTCTAATTGACAGGGCTTGTAGAGACACAAGGGAGAGTAGAGTGGAGTCTAGTTTCCTGAGATGGGTAAATTCAAATAGGAAAAAAAGAGGAGATATGATTTGCAGAGAAAAATTAACAGCTTAATGATGGACAAGTTGAATTTGAAAAACCTCAAATGGGACACCAACGATTAAAAGGAGAACATAGTGGTTCTACTTTCTCAGTTTGCATTTATCTTTAACTGAGAACAGTTTGATTTCCTATCCAATTATTTTATTGGGACCAGAAATGCTAAGGTTCATCTGCAGGTGGACACCATGCTTGCTTACATATTTCACTATTGGGTGCAGTGCAGCTATGAACATAGTGTTGTAGCAGCCTAGTTTAAAAAGAAATGATATAGAATGCTGAGAATCGCAAAAACATAGTCAAAGTTTCATTTTGTGAATATCTATCGAAAACTGTCTTTTTAAATTTTTTTTTGACAGGCAGAGTGGACAGTGAGAGAGAGAGAGAGACATAGAGAAAGGTCTTCCTTTTCCGTTGGTCTACCCCTCAATGGCCGCTGTGGTCCGCGCTGTGGCTGGAGCACCGCACTGATCCAAAGCCAGGAAGAAGGTGCTTCTCCTGGTCTCCCATGGGGTGCAGGCCCCAAGCACTTGGGCCATCCTCCACTGCACTCCCGGGCCAAGCAGAGAGCTGGCCTGGAAGAGGAGCAACTGGGACAGAATCTGGCGCCCCGACCAGGACTAGAACCTGCTATGCCAGCGCCGCAGGCAAAGGACTAGCCTATTGAGCTGCGGCACCTGCTAAAACTGTTTTTTATGCTTTTATCTTATTCTTTTTAATTATTGAATTTGTAGTTATGGTATAGAATAGCAATATACTGAGCATATTTCATTTATTTTAATCTTCCATACTTATGATTCCAACAACTAATTAGGCTAAAATAATTCATATCAGATTTTGTTCACAGACTAAATTTAGAGATTTAATGAAGGTTTATTAGTTATCATCATACTATATGAGCTAGGAATAAAAACTTGTGGAAATAACTTTATGGCTAGCAAAAAGACGAAAAATGATAAACTATGTCTTTGTACAGAATATTTTAAATTCTGCTAAGTATTTGTTTTCAGATATTTTATATTAACTGAAATGCATGTTTACTAGACAACATCTTGAAAAATAGATGTAAGATTTTAGGCCAGTCCCATGGCTCAATAGGCTAATCCTCCACCTGCAGCACTGGCACCCCGGGTTCTAGTCCCGGTGGAGACACCAGATTCTATCCTGGTTGCTCCTCTTCCACTCCAGCTCTTTGCTGTGGCCTTGGAGTACAGTGGAGGATGGCCCAGGTCCTTGGGCCCTGCACCCCATGCAAGACCAGGAGAAGCACCTGGCTCCTGCCTTCGGATCGGTGCAGCGCGCCGGCCACTACACACCAGCCATAGCAGCCACTTGGGGGGTGAACCCACGGAAGGGAGACCTTTCTCTCTCTCTCTCTCTCTCTCTCATTGTCTAACTCTGCCTGTCAAACATAAATAAATAATTAAATAAATAAATAAATAAATAAAAGATTTTAAATTGGGCTCTGCCATGATTATATTTTAGATTATTTGTAGCATAAATTTTTATACAAATGGATAATTATGTACACATGAAAACATTTTAAAAATATTACCTTAATGCAGTGATAAAATCATTGAATCAAATATTTCAGAACTTGAAAATATTTAATTTATAATTAAATTATGATAGGCATATCCTGCCTAGTTACAATCAAAGGTAAATCATTTCAAATTAACTTCTTTTTTGTAGAATGTTATGTCACTCCCATTAGTGTTGAAAATATTTAAAACCAGAGCCAGCATTGTGGTATAGCAGGTTAGGCCACTGCCTTTATCACCAGCATCTCATATGGGCTCTGGTTTGAGTCCTGGCTGCTCCATTTCCTATCCAGCTCCCTGCTAATGTACCTGGGAAAACAGCAGAAGACGGTCCAAGTCCTTGGACCCTTTCACCAACGCGGGAGACCCAGAACCGTCTCCTGGCTCCTGTCTTCAAACTGGCACAGTTCCAGCCTTTGTAGCCATTTGGAGAGTGAACCGGTGGATGGAATATCTCTCTCTCTCTCTCTCTCTCCATATATATATATATATATATATATATATATATATATACACACACCCTTCCCACTCTCTCGTCCTCTATCTGTCCATCTCAATGACTCGGCCTTTCACGTAAATAAATAAATCTTAAAAAAAAAAAGTATTTAAAATCTAGGATGACACATGATCTACTAGCAATTCAGAAGAGATAAGAACACTGACCCAGAATAAACAATAGATATGTGAAAAATTTTCTTAAAAAAACTTTTATTTAGAATATAAATTTCCTAAGTACAGCTTATGGATTACAATGGCTCCCCCCGCCCCATAACTTCCCTCCCATCCGCAACCCTCCCTTTCCCGCTCCCTCTCCCCTTCCATTCACATCAAGATTCATTTTCAAATCTCTTTATATACAGAAGATCAGTTTAGAAGATTTCAACCATTTGCCCTCACATAGAAGTCTGCCATACTAAGTGGTCTTGAAAAACTAGGTTAATACAACTAATTGAGCTAGAAAAATAGATGCTCTGTGTAAAAAGAAAGAGTTTTAGTTCTCTAATTTTACCAACCATTTTCACATACGTTAGATCCAGTGGTTGTCAAAATTCTTTCCATTTACTTTAACCACAATTTTACTCTCATATGATCAGATCACCTAAGAAAATTTGAAAAAAACACTGTAGATTTTTGCTATTTCAAGTGGTTTCCAGGTGCCAAGGTTAAAATACTAAATTGATTTTTAAAATCATAAAGTTGGAGTAGTCCTTACTACACTCTTTCAGACAGCTTTCATTTTCCCTGGTTTATGTGAGAACACAGAAGCACGGAGAGAGAGAGTTGCACTCTCCTGGTCCCATGGCTGATGACTTTTACTTTGGATACAGGACTACTTTTTTTTAAAGATTTATTTTATGTATTTGAAAGAGTTACAGAGAGTAGTAGAGCCAGAGAGAGAGCTGTCTTCCATTACACTGATTCACTCCACAAATAGCCACGATGGCCAGAGGTAAACAAATCAAGAGCTAGGAGCTTCTTCAGATCTCCTACATGGGTGCAGGGGCCCAAGGAGTTGAGCCATCTTCTACTTTCCCAGGACACAGCAGAGAGCTGTATCAGAAGAGGAGCAGCCAGGACTTGAACTGGCGCTGTAGGAGGGGCTTTAACCTATTGTGCCACAGTGCTGGTTCCTACAGGACTATTTTATGCAATGGTTTACACACTCTGGTTGGTTCCAAACACATTGTTAACATGATACTGTGGAGAAGACTTGTAGAAAAAGCCACCATTTCCTAACTTGAAAGATGCTTGATGTATTGCAAAGAATCTCTAGTCCTAGGATTTACTGTTTAATTAATAAAATACACCAGCTCACCAAGATATTGTGTGGATAACATACAATTCTCTTTTTTTAGACTTCTTTGGTGTCCTGTTTATTTTTTTAACTTTTATTTAGTAAATATAAATTTCCAAAGTACAGCTTTTGGATTACAGTGGCTTTCCCCTGCCATAACTTTCCTCACACTCACAACCCTCCCATTTCGCACTCCCTCTCCCATTTCATTCACATCAAGATTCACTTTCAATTATCTTTATATACAGAAGATCAATTTAGTAAATATTAAGTAAAGATTTCAATAGTTTGCACCCACACAGAAACACAAAGTGTAAAGTACTGTTTGAGTACAAGGTATACCGTTAAATTACATACATAAAATAGACATTAAGACAGAGATCCTACATGGGGAGCAGGTGCACAGTAACTACTGTGTTTGGCTTAACAAATTGACACTCTCGTTTATGGTGTCAGAAATCTCCCCAGGCTCTAGTCATGAGTTGCCAAGGCTATGGAAGCCTTTTGAGTTTGCCGACTCCAATCTTATTTAGACAAGTTCATAGTGAAAGCAGAACCTCTCTCCTTTCTTCAGAGAAAGGTACCTCCTTCTTCAATGGCCAATTCTTTCCACTGGGGTCTGACTTGCAGAAATCTTTCATTTAGGTCTTTTATTTTTGCCAGTGTGTCTTGGCTTTCCATGCCTGAAATACTCTCATGGGCTCTTCAGCTAGATCCAAATGCCTTAAGGGCTGATTCTGAGGCCAGAGTGCTATTTAGGACATCTAACATTCTATGAGTCTGCTGTGTATCCCACTTCCCATGTTGGATAATTCTATCCTTTTTAATTCCATCAGTTAGTATTAGCAGACACTAGTCTGGTTTATGTGTTCCCTTTGATTCTTACTCCTATCATTATGATCAATTGGGAACTGAAATTGATCACTTGGACTAGTGAGATGGCATTGGTACATGCCACCTTGATGAAATTGAATTGGAATCCCCTGGCACCTTTCTAACTCTACCGTTTGGAGCAAGTCCGATTGAGCACATCCCAAATTGTACATCTCCTCCCTCTTTTATTCCCACTGTTATATTTAACAGGGACCATTTTTCAGTTAAATTTAAACACCTAAGAAAAATTGTGTGTTAATTACAGAGTTCAGCCACTAGTACTAAAACTAAACAAAAAAAAAATCCTAATAGGGATAAAGTAATAAGTTGTTCATCAATAGTCAGGACAAGGGCTGATCAAATCACGGTTTCTTATAGTGTCCATTTCACTTCAACAGGTTTCCTTTTTTGTGGTTGGTTAGTTGTCACCGATCAGGGAGAACATATGACATTTGTCTCTTTGGGATTGCTTATTTCACTCAGCATGTTTTTCAGATTCCTTCATTTTGTTGCAAATGGCCGGATTTCATTGTTTTTTACCACTGTACAGTATTCTCTACAGTATTCTGTACAGTACATGTCCCGTGATTTCTTTATCCAGTCTACTGTTGATGGGCATTTGGGTTGGTTCCAGGTCTTAGCTATTGTGAATTGAGCTGCAATAAACATTAATGTGCAGACAGCTTTTTTGTTTGCCAATTTAAGTTCCTTTGGGTTAATTCCAAGGAGTGGGATGGTTTGGTTGTATAGTTGTATTCAGGTTTCTGAGGTATCTCCAAACTGACTTCCATAGTGGCTGAACCAGTTTGCATTCCCACCAACAGTGAGTGATTGTCCCTTTTTCCCCACATCCTCACCAGCATCTGTTATTGGTTAGATTTCTGCATGTGAGCCATTCTAACCGTGGTGAGGTAAAACCTCATTGTGGTTTTGATTTGCATTTCCCTGATTGCTACTGATCTTGAACATTTTTTTCATGTGTCTGTTGGACATTTGTATTTCCTCTTTGGAAAAATGTCTATTGAGGTCCGTGGCCCATCTCTTAAGTGGGTTGTTTGTTTTGATGTTGTGGAGTTTCTTGATCTCTTTGTAGATTCTGGTTATCAACCCTTTATCTATTGCATACTTTGCAAATATTTTTTCCCATTCTGTCCGTTGCCTATTCACTTTCCTGTTTCTTTTGCAGTCAGAATGTTCTCAATTTTATGCTTTCCCAATAGTTAATTTTGGCTTTGACTGCCTGTGCCTCCAGGGTCTTTTCCAAGAAGTCCTTGCCTGTGCCTACATCTTGCAGGGTTTTTCCAGTGTTCTCTAATAATTTGATGGTGTCAGGTTTTGATTTAGATTTTAATCCATGATTTGTAGATTTTTGTGTAAGGTGTAAGGTAGGGATCTTGCTTCATGATTCTGCACGTGGAAATCCAGTTTTCCCAGAACCACTTATTGAATAGACTGTCCTTACTCCAGGGATTAGTTTTGGATCGTTGATCAAATATAAGTTGGCTGTAGATGTTTGGATTGATTTCTGGTGTTTCTATTCTGTTCCATTGGTCTATCCATCTGTTTCTGTACCAGTACCATGCTGTTTTGATAACTACTGCCCTGTAGTATGTCCAGAAATCTAGTGTTATGATGCCTCCAGCTTTGTTTTTGTTGTACAAGATTGCTTTAGCTATCCGAGGTCTCCTGTGCCTCCATATGAATTTCAGCATCATTTTTTCCAGATCTGAGAAGAATGCCTTTGGTATTCTGAGTGGTATTGCATTGAATGTATAAATTGCTTTTGGGAGGATGGACATTTTGATGATATTGATTCTTCCAATCCATGAGCATGGAAGATTTTTCCATTTTTTTGGTATCCTCTTCTATTTCTTTCTTTAAGGTTTTGTAATTCTCATCATAGAGATCTTTAACGTCCTTGGTTAAGTTTATTGCAAGGTATTTGATTGTTTTTGTGGCTATTGTGAATGGGATTGATCTTAGAAGTTCTTCCTCAGCCTTGGCATTGCCTGTGTATACAAAGGCTGTTAATTTTTGTGCATTGATTTTATATTCTGCTACTTTGCCAAACTCTTCTATGAGTTCCAATAGTCTCTTAGTAGAGTTCTTTGGTTCCCCTAAATAAAGAATCATCTCATCTGCAAAGAGGGATAGTTTGAGTTCTTCCTTCCCAATTTGTATTCCTTTAATTTCTTTTTTTTCTTGCCTAATGGCTCTGGCTAAATCTTCCAGCACTATATTGAATAGCAGTGGTGAAAGTGGGCATCCCTGTCTGGTACCAGATCTCAGTGGAAATGCTTCCAACTTTTCCCCATTCAATAGGATGTTGGCCGTGGGTTTTTCATAAATTGCTTTGACTCTATTGAAGAATGTTCCCTCTATACCCAATTTGCTTAGAGTTTTCATCATGAAAGGGTGTTGTATTTTATTGAATACTTTCTCTGCATTTATTGAGTTAATAATATTTTATTTTCTGAATAACTATGATTGAATTTAAAGAGAGGATTCAAGAGGAGGTCAGAGAGATGGCAAAAATATTACCTAAGACTAATTCAGTGCTGTGGGAAACAGAGTAGCTATCTTTTTTTTTTTTTTTTGGACAGGCAGACTGGACAGTGAGAGAGAGAGAGAGACAGAAAGGTCTTCCTTTTTCCATTGGTTCACCCTACAGTGGCCGCTGCGGCTGGTGCACTGCGCTGCTCCAAAGCCAGGAGCCAGGTGCTTCTCCTGGTCTCCCATGCGGGTGCAGGGCCCAAGCACTTGGGCCATCCTCCACTGCACTCCTGGGCCACAGCAGAGAGCTGGATAGGAATAGGAGCAACCAGGAAAGAATCTGGCGCCCCAACTGGGACTAGAACCTGGTGTGCTGGCGCCGCAGGAGGAGGATTAGCCTATTGAGCCACAGCGCTAGCCAGAGTAGTATCCTCTAAGAATTTTTTTTCCAAAGGATGCTAGAAGCCTAGTGGTCCTTTTTCCTGTTTTCCAATCAGGGAGCCTCCCCATCCCCAAGATCTGCTGCACACTCAGGTGCTCTGACCCAGCTTGTGTTTTCTGTTCATGTCTAGAGCTTGGAATTGTTATTACTCATATAATATTCTTGTGATTTGTTTAAGAATAATGTGAAATGTATATATACATAATATATATATATAGTGTATATATATATATATATATATATATATATAAAACCTACACACACACACACACATACATATACCTCAAACATATGGGAAAGATTTTCTTCATATATAATAAGTATTCTTCATATATACTAATTTTAATTAATATGTAATCTATTTATCTAATATTCTTGCTAAATCTAATTACTAGCCAACTAAGTCAATTTTAGAAAAGGGGGAAAAAGTCTCAAAAATAATCATGTTTTTACTCAACTAAAATATTCGAGTAATCATCTTACTCTCTACTATTATTTTTTGTCATTAAGTTGCTGATTGATTCTTTGCATAAGATAAATCTACCAGATAATTACCAATGACCACATCCATAATACCTGCTCAGTCTGCCTTCAATATGCTATGTTTTTTGCCTGTTTCAAGTTGCACTGTATTGGCAAATTGCATTGAACTTGAGGGCATCGATTTGCATTATAATGTGCATAAAGAATTTAATCAAAAATAAAATCAATTCTGAAATTCATTTGCATTTTCATGATAAATTGGAAAAATTATATGGTAGATGCATATTCCAACAACTAGGGCTGGCAAATGGTCAGCATATTTTTCACTTTATTTTCTCAGGGGATAATTGCTATATCCTGGGATAAGAGGACAGTAATTTAAGTCCCCAAAAGAATCACTGATATGCTATAAACCTGACAAACGTTACTTAAAAATGGAATATGAACTCCAAAATTATGTTCACTTCTTAGGAAATACTGGCATGAATAACATCTATTCAGAATTTGGCTTTAATATAAAATGAATATATTTTATTGAAAAATACACTTGGGGCCGGAGCTGTCATGCAGTGGGCTAAACCCCTGTCCTGAAGTGCCGGCATCCCATATGGGTGCCAGTTCTAGCCAGGCTGCTCCTCTTCTGGTCCAGCTCTCTGCTATGGCCTGGGATAGCAGTAGAAGATGGCCCAAGTCCTTGGGCCCCTGCACCCATGTGAGAGACCCTGGGGGGAAGCTCCTGGTTCCTGGCTTCAGATCAGTGCAGCTCCAACTGTTGCGACCAACTGGGGAGTGAACCAGCGGATGGAAGAGCTCTGTCTCTGTCTCTACCTCTCTTTGTAACTCTGTCTTTCAAATAAATAAAATAAATCTTTAAAAAATGCACTTATACTACATTACTATTATAAGTATATATTATTCTAGAATATGCAAGATTTTGAAAAGCCACTGTTTTGAATAATTTTATTTAAGCTAATAGTTTCAGCAGTAATTAATGTCGCTATCATTTAAATTGAACTATATTGTCCATCATAAAATATCTGTATAATCAGATGCTATGTCAAACTACTGAGCTTTCTATTGCTCACTGTTGCCAAGTGAAGAGAAAACACAAAAAAATTACTTATCAAGTTCATGAGACTAAATCTACCTCCTCATTTGTCAGGTTCAGCATTTGAAAATAGTCATAAAGAATAGCATTTCATAAATTCATCAGGCAAGCCATTTGTAAAATCATCTTCACAGAGTTACTTTGGTCTGTTTATATCTCAGTTATTCACTATTTTGCTATTTTGCTATTAAATTTTGTGTCTATATATTAAATGAATTTTACATCGAATGAATCAATTTTATAAATAATTCAGCCATAGTAGGGAAGAACTTTTAACCATTTGATCTATAAATTCTCATTCTTAAAGCTGGGATATGAGGCAGCAATTATACTTCATGGAATATCCGTTCTCCCATATCAGATCTCAGCTCCACTCCTGATTCCAACTTCCTGCTAATGTCTACCCTAGGAGAAAACAGGTGATGCCTCTGGGGCTGATGCTGTTGCGCAGAGGGTTAAAGCCCTGGCCTGAAGTGCCAGCATCCCATATGGGTGCTGATTCTAGTTCTGGCTGCTCTTCTTCCAAACAGCTCTCTGTTATGATCTGGGATAACAGTGGAAGATGGCCCCAGTCCTGGGATTCCTGCACCCATGTGGGAGACCCGGAAGAGGTGATGATGACCCTGGCATCAGATCAGCTCCGGCTGTTGTGACCTACTGGGGAGTGAACCAGCAGATGGAAGACATCTATCTCTATCTCTCTCTGTAACTCTGTCTCTCAAATTAATAAAGTAAATAAAAATTTTGAAAAGCAAATTAAAAGTCTCATTATTAGAGTCAGTTTTAATATAGGCAATTATCTGAGCTCCTAATTTCATGACCAGAAGATATACAGAAATTAGAAAGCAAAATATTAGATAAAGTATATTAAAAATAATAAATATGTTAGTAATAATATTTTTAAAGCTGTGAATATGAGTACTAATATATTTTAAATAATTCTATTGAGGATTGAATTCCGTATTAAAACTAGAGATTGAATAAAATTAAAAAAAAAGTGTGACATGGAATATTCCAAATAATGGTCATATTTTTCACTGAATTATCCATGTCACCTCCAACAATATGACCGAGTATGTAACATTTTATACAAAAATAGATCAGAGGCCAGAATGGGGCATATTATAAGAGATGATGGAGAAACTAGAAAATACTCTGGATTCTGATAGCCTACATGCCCATCATATCTTTGCCCTGAATTAGCCACATGGTCTTGGAAAGTTTAATCATTCTACCATCATTGGGATTCATGATCCGCATCTGTAAAATGGGAAAAAATCATGTTCTATAAACCTCTTCATGGGGTTGCTGTTAGGATTACACAACTGAATATATTTAAGCACTTAGAAAATTGCATGGAATAGGTAAAGCACGATGCAGGTGGTTTCCAATAGGTACAGTGACACAGGTTGATCAGTGGAGTAGTAGGAGCCTTGCTTGTCTCTAAGTGAAACAGTAAGAAGCATAGAAAAGTACTGCTTATATTTTCATTTGTTGTCTTTAAAGTGAATGAGTTAATGGCTTCTCAGCCTTTTGACTAAGATCAAGTGTAAAGTGAATGAGTTAGATATATCAGGGATTCTCAACCATAGATAGAATTTCTTTTATTTTTTTTCAGAATTCAAAGTATAAAATGATGTAAGATAAAATATTCTAGGACATGAGTATGTTTTAGGAATCAGAGATTTCAAGAATTTCTTAGTAATTCTAAGGATTATTCAAGATTTTGAACCTAACCTGAGTGATTAATTAGTTCTCACTCACCTCTAGAATTCTGTCATTCTAAGTAATTTAATTTGTCCTTCCTTGTGTTTCTTTAGCTTATGAAGTAATACGTTGAGTGTATCACCTGGATCTCATAGGAATTGGCTGAGGATAAACCAACAGTTGTAAAACTAATGATAAAGTTATAATAGATTCATTAAGAACTGCTAAGTAGTCTTATGCAAATGAAGGTGCTATTATTATTCTTGGTAAACTATGATTTCCAGGGGGAGTTAGTTATTAATGTCAACTGGAAATGTTGATAAGTAACCTCCTTTCTTGAGTTCTTACTTTCAATATATTTTTGGTACCTATTAATAAATTTAATCTTTGGAAAAATTAATGATTGCAAAAATCATCCCAACAGAGGATGCAGTGAGAACAAAGGGCAAAGTGAAGAACAGAGTTGGTGCACAGGAGGCATATTCTAACTGACCCAATTGAATACATAGTGAACAACCTTACACTAAGAAATGCTTTATTTGTTAGATGTTAGTACCTGCTTGCAATCAACTCTTAAGTCAACAGGACACCAGCTCATTGTTAATGGAACTCACAATTCCTGCATGTGTACTGATCAAACACATACACACACCCCCCACACAGATACACAAATTACACAAAAGTCTCAGAAAAGCTTTGTATTAATGAAGCTGTTTAAAATAATAGGTAATATTCCTTGGTCACTTACCATGACTGTAGGCACTAACAAGCATTAACTGCAACAGCAACAAAATGTGTAAATCCATGTTTCTGGTAGTAATCTATGCGTGTGGTTAAACAGAAATATCCACAGTGGGTAATTTTGCATGTTGTTGCAAAGGTATATAGTGATTATCATATGCCTTGTGTGGTTAAAACATTAATAATTTATTTATTACCTTTCTTAAAACTGCCAGGATACCAACATATAAAATAATGTAGGTATTTCCTATAAGGGCATGACAAACCTCTGTAAATGTAAACATTTTATTCTGTGAGATCATAATGTTTATTTCTAAAATTGCTAGCAAGCACAATAAAAAAGTCATAGGCTCATCAATCATTATTATTTTGATTTTTTGTCTAATTATTGTCTAACAAAAAATAGTACCCTATATGGTCTATTTAGATATCCAGCCTTATTTTTTCTCTTTTTTAACATTATGGGAAATCAATTGTTTCCTTTTGTAAAATTCCATAAAACCCCACATTTTAAATTTGATGTTTGAAATGCATATAGTATTTTTCTAGGTATATTTGGAATGCAGACACTCAAGAGTAAGTAAAACAACACTGTTCTCTGAAGAAAAGCCAGTCGACATCAGTGCGGGTGCTGTGGCGTCTCTGCACATGTTGTCAGTCTGAGCAAATCTACAACCTTGCTTTATGCCCTCATGTAGCCTATCTGAGCAGAGACCATCTATAATTCCACATTATCTCTTTTAGGCTGAATATTTGATACAAAACAAATCTTCAGAAGGTAATGAAATGTTTAGATCTTAAAAAATACGCAGGTAGGCAGTTCAAAGTGGAGGCACTGACAGCATAACAATTAGGAACCACAGACATACTCTGTAAGGACAGTAGAAGGTCTCAGACTCACAGCAACGGAAGTACAATCATCAGTTGTGTTGGAGTGAGCAGAGGATTGGAGTCAGGAAGGGCTAATTTTCATTTCCTGTCTTTAATAACAAAGTGTGGGAATTAGGAAATTATCTGATCTCTTGGAGGTGCAGCATTTTTGAGGCTACGTGACTCATTGAGCCTAATGTTTTGGTGAAAGGCACATTGTTTAAATAAAGATGTCTCGCCCAGGTACCTACTTGATGATAGTCCTGGCGGGGCTCTGGACGGTTCTCTGTCCTTGTCCTCTCTAAAATTGATTCCATCTTTTGGGCCATCAGCAGTAGTTAGGTTTCTGAATTATTTCGTAGCAAATAAACAGATATTTCCCTCTATTTTACAGAGAAGGGAAGTGAATGCTTAAGAGAACTGAATTGGTTTTCTAAGACAAACTATGTAAGACATCCTGGAATTAACCAGGTGTGTTCAATAAGATATCCACAATAGCTAAAAGAAGAATGTTGAGTATGTTTCCAAATGCTTTAACTCAAAACTACTCTAAGTTTATAACATAAAGACATTATATATCTGACAAAAAGTAATGTGCCGTGCTGTGAACAAAATACATTTCAACATTCTTTTGTGTGAAAATTGATTTTAATGTCTTGGGGCCTGCACCTTGGTTCACTTGATTAATCCTCCTTCTGCCACACCTGCATCCCATATGGATGCGGGGGTTCTAGTCCCAGTTGCTCCTTTTCCAGTCCAACTCTCTGCTGTAGCCCAGGAGAGCAGTGGAGGATGGCCCAAGTGCTTGGGCCCCTGCACCTGCCTGGGAGACCAGGAGAAGCACCTGCCTCCTGGCTTTGGATCGGTGTAGCTCTGGCCATGGCAGCCATTTGGGGTTGAATTAATGGAAGGAAGACCTTTCTCTCAGTGTCTCTCACTAACTCTATCTGTCAAATAAATTTTTAAAAAAAGAAAATAAAGATGTAGTCGCTATATAAATATACTCACTGATAAGTGAATCTTCCTCTCATCAAATGATATAAATTTGACAACTATTCCATAGAATCATATCAAATTGCTATACTAATATGTAGCAAACTCACAAAGGTGAAGTCGAAACTGAAAAGGACGTTCTCATTCTTATGTAGAGCTACTTTTATATTCAAATAGTTTATGACTGCATGTTGGAAAGTACCATTACCTGCATCTTGTTTTAAGAAAGAAGTTAGTATGCAAATCATTAATTATATAAATGGTTAAAAAAGAATAATATTTGCCAATGAACTCCAGATACACGCATTGTTTCTGACTTTTCAAAAAAAATTCTAACAATTCTTGACTCATCTTATGGTCAACATACCCACAGAACAAAACACAAATACGGTTGTAGTTTGCCTCTGGGATTGTAAAGAAATTTATTCTAGAACAGTCTACAACTCCCATATTTTTATTTTTAGCGTAATGAAATGGAATCAGACCTTGTCATTTCTTTAAGTCTTAAAAAATTTTTAAATTTGCCTTTGTATGTGTGTAGTTAGTTTTATATCAACCAAATCATCCTTACATTTTCTTTCAGATCAGAGTAAATCAAGTTGTAGTGTTGAAAATGGTCTAATTATTTTTTTTCTTAAATTTGATGTTTTGCTTCCATGCATTTGACTGTGAAACTTATCTTAAACCTTAGATTTTGATTTATATCACTTGATAGGTTCTAGATTCAAGACAGTGTAGAATGGACCATGTAAATGTTATCACCTTCAAACATTAATAGTTTTTAAACTTCTTGAACATTAGTAGTTCTGAAATTAGATTCTCAACTAGGTAAAATGTGTTAACTATATGCAGTTAGTGTGTCTAGTGAGTTAACTAATAACTATGCATATTAGTATTCATTTTATACTGTATTTATTTATTTTTTTTAAGATTTACTTTATTTGAAAGACAGAGTTACAGAGAGATAGAGACCGAGAGGGGGAGAGAGAGAGAGAGAGAGAGAGAGAGAGGTCTTCTATCTACTGGTTCACTCCTTAGATGGCCTCAATGGCCAGAGCTTGACTAATCCAAAGCCAGGAGACAGGAGCTTCTTCTAGGTCTCTCATGTGGGTGCAGGGGCCTAAACTCTTGAACCATCTTCCACTGCCTTCCCAAGCCATAGCAGAGAGCTGGATCAGAAGTGGAGCAGCCAAGACTCAAACTGGCATCCATATGGGATGTTGGCACTGCAGGCAGCAGCTTTACCCACTATGCAACAGCGTCGGCACCAAGTACTTATTTTTTAAAATTTGTATTTATTTATTTAAAAGGCAGACTGGAGAGAGAGAGAGAAGAAAAGAGAGAGAGAGAGTGAAAAGGGGAGAGAGGGGATCTTCCATCTGTTAATTCACTCCCAAATTGCCCAACTGAAGCTATCTGGGCAAGTGAATCAGTGAATAGAATTCTCTCTCTCTCTCTCTCTCTCTCTCTCTCTCTCTCTCTGTGTCTCCCTCTTTCTCTGCAACTATTTGAAGTAAATAAATAAATGAATAATAAATCTTTTTTTTTTGACAGGCAGAGTAGACAGTGAGAGAGAGAGAGAGAGAGAGAGAGACAGAGAGAAAGGTCTTCCTTCCATTGGTTCACCCCTCAAACGCCTGCCACGACCAGCGCACTGCGCCGATCCAAAGCCAGGAGCCAGGTGCTTCCTCCTGCTCCCCCATGCAGGTGCAGGGCACAAGCACCTGGGCCATCCTCCACTGCCTTCCCAGGCCACAGCAGAGAGCCATGGGGCAACCGGGACTAGAACTCCGTGTGCCAGCGCTGCAGGCAGAGGATTAGCCAAGTGAGCCACTATATGGCCAATGAATAATAAATCTTAAAATGGAGAAATAAGAGTTTTGATTATTTTTCCTCCCTTTGATTCTTTTTGTAAATTAATCTTACTAACCTAATAGGGATTTCAGCTGAGATCTCAGTATTTGGTAATGGTAAATCAAAATAAGTTGTGTTGGAGCAGATGAAATTACTGCTTTGGATATCTGCATCTCACATCAGAAGTAGGTTTCAAAATCCCACTTACTTCTGGCTTCTGATCCAATTCCTTGCTAATGCGCCTATGAAGGCAATGTATGATGGTCCAAGTACTTAGGCCCTTGTCTCTTTCTCTTAGATAAGCACATGCATTATACATTAGAATTAAGCATTTATCAATTGCATCATCTGTAGGGTGAAGAGGGAAAAATGAATTTGTTAGAAGACTACAGAATCCAAAATATTATATACTATGGCCACTACATGAACAGTGGTAGGGAAAATAAAGTGAAATAAGTTAAAACTAGTTATATAGTTATTCTATAAAATAAGATAAAAATTTAATACAATTTATGTGTTGATGAGGAAAATCTAAAATCAGAAGCAGTCAAAAAGGAATGCGATGACCTTGCTAAATATTGTGAAAATCAAGCAGCATTCACCGTTAGCTTTGTTTCTTTGTCAGAGAGAACAATAACACATTACAGGAATATTTCAAGCAGCTTGGCTTTGCATAATGTGGTATTCATCAGTGTGCATTCTTTGCCAATCAATGGGACAGTTTCCCATTGTGTATTGGTGTAAAAGGGAGCCTGAACAACTGGAAATAATGAAAGAAAAAAGTAAATGGATTTTATAGAACATTTATCAAAAATACCAAGAAAATCCTATTTTAACTTTTAAAATAATGCTTATGATTTGAACTTAGTTTTTGTCCAGTACCTGGATGTGTACGTTTCAATCATCCAGGACATCTTACATTCATCCAGGTCATCACCTTCAATTACTGTAGGTGTCTCTTTGATAACAGGGAAGACAGCTGAAGTGTATTAATGACAGGAGATTTAGAACAAAGCTTATCATAATATTTTTCATGTGTAAGCTTTGTATTTTCATTTTTAAAATGTATTTATTTGAGAAGAAGAGGAACGAGAGAGAGATCGAGAACTCAAGAGCACTGGTTCATCCTCCAATTACCCACAATGGCCAGGATGGGGCACAGGTGATGCTGGGAGCTGAGGACTCAAAGCAGGGGTCTGTGTAGGTGACAGGACACAACTACTTGATCCTTTACTCCCAGAAGAAGCATGTGGAATTTTTAATAAGAGGAGCCAGGAACTAGAGCAGGGAATTCAATCCAGACACTTAGTTATAGGACATGGGCATCCCAACTACCAGCCTAATTGCCAGTCAAAATTTCTGCCTCATAACGTACTTAAAGACTCTAAAGGTAGCTAATTCTGTAAATATAAAACCATATATATATATATATATATATATATATGTGTGTGTGTGTGTGTGTGTGTGTGTGTTTATTTAATAGACAGGTATATATAGAAATAGAGAGAGGGAGAGAGAGAGGGAGAATGAGAAAGAGAGAGAGTCTTCCATTCACTGCTTCATTACCCAGATGGCCAGGAGCTTCTCTCAATCTCCCATGTGTGTAGGGGTTCTGGGACATGAGCCATCTTCCACTGCTTTCCAAGACACATTAACAGGGAAGTAGACTGGAAGTGGAGTAGGTGGAACTCAAACTGTTCCCATATGGAATGCCAGCTCTGCACGTGTCGGCTTTAACCTCCATACCTCAGAATTTTTTTTAAATTTCAGTGTTTAGATATAATTAGTTCTATAAATTATATACATTTTAAAATAAGTTATAAAACTGGAACTGATATTGGATCAGGAAAAACTACCTTTCAGTCACAAAGGTTTTCTTAAATAGTTATCCATCAGACTTGAAATAATATTTAAATTTAAATTTTGCCAAGGTAACTGTGTTCCTGCATCCAATAATTGCAAAAATATAAAGTACCATAAGAAAATTTTCTTTACACTATCCTTTCCTCATGGGGTATATGCATTTTCTCATTAATGTTCCATTATCATTCCATAAAAACATGCATTCATTCAGTATTTCCTCATAATGGTAAAATAAAAATATAGGTGAATATAAACATTTACTGATTGTTATGCTGATTTTATTCATTTTATTTTAAATCTGAATCAATTGTTTTGCAATTTTTAAGATACATTTATTTTAAAGGTAGAGTTATAGAGACAGGGAGAGACAGAGTGAGAGAGAGATCTTCTATCACTTCCCAAATGGCCACAATGTCTGGGGCTGGGCTGGGTCAGATCCAGGAGCCTGGAATCCACCCTCTCTCACATGGGTGGCAGGGCCTCAAGCAATTGGGTCATCTTAAGCTGCTTTCTAAAGCACTACTAGTGGGGAACTGGATCAGAAATGGAGCAACCAGGACTTGAATCAACGCTCAAATGGGATATCTGTGTGGCAGGTAGCAGTTTAACATGCTACACCACAATGCTGGCCCCTTTGCCAATCTTTACATGAGTTCACCTAGCACTGTGAAAAAAATTTTTTGACAGGCAGAGTGGATAGTGAGAGAGCGACAGAGAGAAAGGTCTTCCTTTTCCATTGGTCCACCCTCCAATGGCCACTGCGGTGGGCACGCTGCGGCCCACGCATTGCGCTGATCCGAAGCCAGGAACCAGGTGCTTTTCCTGGTCCCATGCAAGTGCAGGGCCCAGGGACTTGGGCCATCCTCCACTGCCCTCCTGGGCCACAGCAGAGAGCTGGACTGGAAGAGGAGCAACCGGGACAGAATCCGGCGCCCCAACCAGGACTAGAACCCAGGGTGCCGGCACCACAGGCAGAGGATTAGCCTACTAAGCCACGACGCCAATCAAGAAATAATTCTTATAAAAATACACCAGTAGAAAGTTTTCGTAGTGCAGTGGGTATCACATTTGCCTCACAAAATACAGCCGTGCCAACATTGTAGTGCAGTGGATCAAGTTGCCTCTCTCACCTTGCTGGCATACCCTATTGGAGCAGCAGGAGTTCCCACTGCTGCACTTTGGTCCAACGCCCTGCTAATACACCGAGGGAGTGAGTGGGAGGTGGTCCACGTTGCTGGGTTGCTGCCGCAGTGGTGGGAGATGATGATGATGCAGTTCCTGGCTCCTGGCTTCTGTCTGTCCCATACCTCGCTGTTAGAACCATGTGGAGAGGGAAGCATCAGATGGAAGAGCTTGCTGTGTAACTCTGCCTTTCTAATTAACGAATTTTTAAAAAAAAAATACATTATCACTCAAGTTTTCTTAAATCTTGACTTTTAATTCATTTTTATTCTCTTTTTGTAAAGAGGTCTTTTTTTTCTTCTTTCTTTCCTTTCTTTTCACTGACATGATAATGTCTTTTATCCTGTTGGTAAAAGAGATTTTATTTTAATTGATGAAATTAAAAATGATCAACTTCAAAATGCACCGATTTGATATTTGCCTTTTTTTTTTTTTACATTTTTTTTTTATTTATTTGAGAGGTAGAGTTAACAGATGGTGAGAGGGAGAGACAGAAAGGTCTTCCTTCCATTGGTTCATTCCCCAAATGGCCGCTACAGCCGGCGCTGAGCCGATCTGAAGCCAGGAGCCAGGAGTTTCCTCCTGGTCTCCCATGTGAGTGCAGGGGCCCTAGCACTTGGGCCATCCTCTGCTGCCCTCCTGGGCCACAGCAGAGAGCTGGACTGGAAGAGGAGCAACCAGGACCAGAGCTGGTGCCCTTTTGGGATGCCGGTGTCACAGGCGGAGGATTAACCTAGAGTGCTAAAGTGTCGGCCTCAATATTTTGCTAATTTCAAGTAGAACACATTGGAGAAACCATGGTTGCAAGAAGTGCTGATTTCAGTTCTGTCTCTAAGAAATTATAACAGCAGCCTGGACTTTTAGTCCTGAATCATCTTATTTGGCTGCTCACCAAAATCGGCTACTCTTTCTGGTCATTTCAACCAACTCACACAACTTTTCAAAGCCATAGCACATCCATGGATGATAATATTGGCGAACAATATTTCCAAATATTTACTGCTCTATTGCTAGTGAAATCTTTGTTTGTAGGTACCAGCCTCTACCTCCCCTTGTCATTGCTGTTTATCACTCCTCTCAATCAATAAGGTTTTCACAGCTGGATCACAGCTTCCCTCTTTATGCTGTATCCTTCCATCTTTAGACACATTCACTCAATAATTCAGCCTTTGGATTTCTTCACTTTCCCTTGAATGGCCTTTTACATCCCATTTCAGTGACACATTTTCTCACTTGGACCTTAGACATTGCTACTGGCTAGAAACATTAGAATTTCTGTTATAAATGCAGACTTCTCAATCTCTAATGACAAATCCTATATTCCTTGGTTGCTGAATTACTCAACTATTGGTACTAATTGTTCAAACAGGTACAGGTGTATTAACATGTGAGTTTTCCCAAATTTTTCCCTTCAAAATTCTCATCTGCCATCTGTAAGAATATCGCTTGTTTCTTCGTGCCTGACACTGATCAAGGTTTGATGGTTAATGAGAATGCTGACTATAACATTCATCAGATTTCATTTTTAATCTTCTGTTCTCCATTGTGGTTGATGATGTGACTGTTTTCAATGACTCGTTTCTCCTTTCTTTCAAGTAGATTATGCATGCTACCCATTACTGTGTGATTTATAATGTATTCCTGTTATAAGAGGATTCTTTTCACTCCAAAGGCAGGCTCTGCTACATGTCCTGCTATGGACGATAAAATATAAGTTGTATTTGCTTGTTTGTTTTTCAGGCATGCTTTTGAGAGGCAGAGAAACAAAACAGAAAGGAAAAAACCCTGTTTTTTCACTCCCCAAGTACCTGCAATGGCTGGGACTAGGCCACCCCAAACTGGGAACCAGACAATCAGTCCAGGTCTCCCATGTAGATAGGAAGAAATCAAAAATTACTCATGGTTGCTTCCTCCAAAGGTATGCACTAATGTGAAGTTGGGGTCAGGAGTTGGAGCCAGGTATCCAAACCAGGACTCCAACAACGGGACATAGGAATCTGGACAAGCATCACAAGTATCCAGTCCATAACCACAACTTCTAAGCAGATACAAGCATTTTCACATCTCTACCCACACTCCTGCTGCTTAATTTTGTCAAAAGAACAACGTACTCCAGATTAAAACAGCTCCTCAGCCTGTATCTTAGAATCAAAAGATGCATGCAATGGAGCTATACATTGGGGAAGAAATGGTAACTTTGACAGTTAATAGAGGCCATGGAGAAATCATAGTACTAATCAGACTGTCAGACACAATCTGGATTTTTTTTGGCATATCATGTGCCTTCTGTCTAGAGAAAGCTGAGGGTGAAAGAATATTGAGGAGAAAATGAAATATTAAAAATAATTTAAAACATGAACAGGGGCTATATAAGATCACCTGTAAGGCAGATATGACTATTGTATATCTTATAAAATATATTTGTTTTGTTGACTGGCGCTCTTGAAATCTGAGACCATACACAGTTTAAATAGCATGTAGCTCAAGATGAATCTGGCAACTAACACACAATTAGCCGTAGGTGTTTAAATTTTAAATGAAAAGTGATCCCTGTGAAATATAAGAGTGGGAATAAGAGAGGGAGGAGATGTACAATCTGGGACATGCTCAATCGGAACTGCCCCAAATGATAGAGTTAGAAGTGTGCCAGGGGATTCCAATACATTCCCATCAAGGTGGCATGTACCAAAGCCATCTCATTAGTCCAGGTGACCAATTTCAGCTCACAAGTGATCACACGGATAGGTCTAAGAGTAGAAGGGTTCACACAAACAAGACTAGTGTCTGCTAATACTAACATTTTAGAATGAAAAAGGGAGAGAATGATCCAACATGGGAAGCGAGATACACAGCAGATTCATAGAATGGCAGATGTCCTAAATAGCACTCTGGCCTCAGAATCAGCCCTTAAGGCATTCGGATCTGGCTCAAGAGACCATGAGAATATTTTAGGCATGGAAAGCTAAGGCACTCTGAAAAACAACAAAAAAAGAAGACCTAAATGAAAGATCTCTGCGAGTGAGATCCCAGTGGAAAGAACGGGGCCATCAAAGAAGGAGGTACCTTTCTCTGAAGGGAGGAGGGAACCTCCACTTTGACTATGACCCTGTCGGATTAAGATCAAAGTCGGCGAACCCTAAACGCTTCCATAGCCTCGGCAACTCATGACTAGAGCCTGGGGAGATTACTGACGCCATAAACAAGAGTGTCAAATTGTTAAATCAATTTCAGGAGTCACTGTGTACTTATGTCTCATGAGGGATCCGTCCTTAATATGTTATCCAATGTGAAATAACGCTATTACTAGTAATGAAACAGTATTTTTTTCACTTTGTGTTTCTGTGTGGGTGCAAACTGATGAAATCCTTACATACTATAATATTAAATTGATCTTCTGTGTATAAAGATAATTGCAAATGATTAAAAAATCTTGGTGTTAAATTGGAAATCGCATAGATAATTAATCAATTCTTTAAAAAAAATCATGTAGGATCTCTTTCTTTAATGTACTGTACATCGTGAATTAATACTATAACTAGTACTCCAACAATAATTTCAGTTTATGTCTCAATGTGAGGGCAAACTGTTGAAATCTTTACATAATATGTTCTAAACTGATCTTCTGTGTATAAAGAGAATTGAAAATGAATCTTGATGTGAACAGAAGGGGAGAGGGAGCGGGAGAGGGGAGGGTAGCGGGAGGGAGGGAAGTTGTGAGGGGGGGAGCCATTGAAATCCATAAGCTATACTTTGGAAATTTATATTCTTTAAATAAAAGCAAAAAAAAAAAAAAAGAAATTCAGAAAAGAAAAAAAAAAAAGAAGAAGAGCAAGCATTTCCTGTGTGCTCATCAGTCTAAAACCAGAAATTAATGTGATACTCATGGAATCTAATGCAATAGTCATAGTGAAATGAGACTTTAGTCTCATTAATCCGGTAAAGAGTTCTTGGATTTTGACCCAAACTTGTTATATCTGAAGCTCTTTCATTTACTGCATGCATATTCTTCAGCTGCATTGCTTACTCCAGCCCACCAGGCATGCTTCTTTACTGAAATAATTTTAGAGAAACATGCAGCTTGGATCCTCATGAAGTTTAAAATTTCCAGTATCTTGGCGTGGAAATCTGCTGATGTGTCCTTAGTTTTCACTAAGGACATGTGTTCCCTCACTATGTG
The DNA here is from genome assembly GCA_949820135.1 of Sylvilagus floridanus. Taxonomy (NCBI): domain Eukaryota; kingdom Metazoa; phylum Chordata; class Mammalia; order Lagomorpha; family Leporidae; genus Sylvilagus; species Sylvilagus floridanus. Next base: position 106,336,799 of record OX463238.1, on the reverse strand, counting down.
AAGGTGGAATCCACTTTCCTTCCATCTCTCTGTACACTCTTCCCCTTTTGAAAATGTCTTTTGCTTTGGGTGGCCCTTATATGTTCTCACATTTCAAATTTCTAGTTTAGGCAGACTTTATTTCTCTTGGAGACATAATACTTATATAAAATCATTGTTATTGATGCTGTATCTCCAATCCAGTTTTTCACCTATGACCTCACCACCAGGATCATCATATGAAATGGAAACAATCCAACCTAGAGCCCCAGTTGAAAACTAAAAATCACACGTTATTCCTTTACCGTCTTAAGAAATTTAACCATTCAACATCTTCAGTGGTTTTCTATCTCTTGGGTCCATTTCCACGACTGCCATCATATATGTGTTACACGCCTTACCCTCCTCTCAAGTAGAAAACAGTCACAACGGCTGAGCAGCGTTCCTGCTCCTGAACACCTTCCTCTGTAGTTTATTCTTTACTCTACAGCCAGACCAATTTATTTTTGAATATAAATTAGTTCATATTACTGGAAACCCCAACCAATCTGTCACATTTTTTGCTTATGTGGGAGTATAAATTATTTAATAATAGATATTACCCATAGCTCTAGGTCTTTCAAATTTGGTCCTGCACTCATTCCTGATTTGTATCTCTAGTCTCTTTTCTTAGCAAATTTATTAATTTTATTTGAAAGGCTGAATTACAGAAAGGCAGAGTCAAAGAGAGAGAGAGAGAGAGAGAGAGAGAGAGAGAGAGAGAGAGAGAATCTTCCATCTACTAGTTCACTTCCCAGATGGCCCCAAAGGCCAGAGCTGTGATGGTCTGAAGCCAGGAGCCAGGAGCTTCTTTATGGTCTTCTAAGTGGGTCCCTGCACAAGAATCTGGGCCATCTTTTACTGCTTTCCCAGACCACAACAGAGAGCTGGATCTGAAGTGGAGCAGCCAGGAATCTAACTGGTGCCCATATGGGATGCCAGTGCTGCAGGCAGTGGCTTTACCCACTACACCACAGGACAGGCCTCTCTACCATCATTTAAAAGGAGATTCTTGAATAATAATATGTGTCTTCCAGATTCTTATACATGGCCTATTTTTTCCCATTGCTGACATTTGGAACAAGATTTTCATGTAATTTTTTTTTTAGCCTGCCTAAGTCACTTTCATCTTCCATGTCTCAGATTCTTCAAGGTTAATTCCCAAGGGGAATTAATGACTTTTAACCAGTATAGATCCTTACCGACTTTTAAGCAGTATAGATCCATACCAACTTATAAAGTATGACAGTGTCCTGTCATTTCTATATTACAACATACAACATATTTCATTCTATATGATTAACGTCCAACATTCTAAACTAAGGAAACTGTTGTGAATGCAGATAATTTTATGTTTACTTTTTGTATTTTTTTCATATCTCTGGAGTATGAGAGCATGTAAAAAATAAAAAGTATTCAATAAATATTTAGATAATTAATTTTTTTGTTTTAAATTTATTTATTTATTTGAAAGTCATAATTACACAGAGAGAGGAGGAGCGGCAGAGAGAGAGAGTGAGAGAGAGAGAGAGAGAGAGAGAGAGAGAGAGGTCTTCCGTCTTCTGGTTCAGTCCCCAATTTGTCACAATGGCTGGAGCTGCACCTATCCAACGCCAGGATCCCGGAACTTCTTCCAGGTTTCCCACACAGATGCAGGGGTCCAAGGCCTTGAGCCATCTTCTACTGTTTTCAGGCTATAGCAGAGATCTGGATTTGAAATGGAGCAGCCGGGACTTGAACCAGCGCCCATACGGGATGCCAGCACTGCAGGCCATGGCCTTACACACTATGCTGCAGCGCCGGCCTGGGTAATTAATGTTATATTTATTTAAATAACACTTTTAAATGAATCAAATCACATACTTCTGAACTGGTATATGAGACCAAAGGCATAGAGACTGTAATCTAAAAGCAAGGTAAAATTGTAAGAGCCCTCTTATGATTGTTTCTATTGAATGGACTGCAGCACTGGCATCAGAAAACTGATAAGATTGATTATAGTGTTTATTTTAAAGACAGCAAGAGCTCTAAGAGTGGATGTTGAAGGTGCAGATAGTAAAAATTGATATTTTAGCACATAGCAATATCTTGGCCGTCATCAGCAAAGCAAAAGCCATTTCTTAAGCACAAAGACATCATCATGCTACCCGGGAGGAAGCAAGACCAAGAATCAGACAGTTACCAAGCCAAGGACACACATACTGAGCAGTTGTGATACTCACTTGGGAACTCTAGGCTGCTCAGGATGAAGCAGCAATGGTCAGCGAAGTTAATCTCCCAGAAGCAGATGAGATGAAATATTTTGCTTTGATCCTCTAGATCTACTTGTACCTTCAATACTTTGTGTGCAGCATGGGGGAGACTTTACATGAGATTACATCGAGGAGCCATCTTCTGTAGGTAATTTCCTTATGCAAGCTTTTCCCAAACTGTGGGTGATCCTGTTCCTGGCTGGGAGAATGCCTGCCTAGCCCATGCAGGAGGTTAGGAGGGCATGGCACACCACACCTCCCAGGAAGGACCCTATGATCTGACTGCTGACAGGGGGCAGGAGCCCCAAGCACATTTCCCCCACCCCTGCTTACTGTTGAAGGGCCGTCTAATTGTCAGTCAGGTAAAGGGCTCCCCAGGGTGGCCCAGGCCCATAAGGAACACCTGGACGTCTATGTAGGTTATGTGACCTTCAAGCTGATTGGAGAAGCACAGCAGTGTCAATATCGGCTTTATCCTATAGAGTTAGTGTTGCCCTGGACTAGCTACGCCCCCTCTTTACCTGCCCTTTAAAAGCTTGTGGCTGATTGTTAATAAACGGACATGTTCACCGATATTTGTCTCCGATGCTTCTTGTCAAAGAACACCATTGACCCACCATCCTGATAATGCAGGGCCTCATAGGATGAGCCCACACAAAACTTGGAGGAGGATAGTAAAATTCACTGTAACATTTTATATTAAAATAGACAATACTAGCATTAGAGTTGAGATCATTATTTCTTTTAGGGAACTATTAAAGTTAAATTCTTCCCCCATTTTTATTTTATGTTATGCTAAAAAGTCTGAGTTGTGAATGTCATTTAGAAGATCATCTTTGTATTCAATTGAGCTTCCAAGTTCTACAAAGGTTTTTAATTTGGAATCATTGGAGTTTGCAATAACCCAAAAAAATTGGAAGAAACACATATAACTATCTTTACCTAGGTCTAGAATGTACACTTTCCAAGGACAGTCATTTCTTTATTTTTATAAATTCTTCTAAAATATAAAACTAAATACACCAAAGAAGAAAGACTCAATCATAATTTTCTGTAAGACCCTAAGAATATACTTAAAATCTTATGTTCAATGTCCTAATTTGTAATTTTAAAACCATAGATGGGATGCAAGACAACCAACCTCAATTATTACACCACTCATTTTACTGATAGCATTGTTTGTTCATTTCCTAGTACTCCAATATGCAAATCCTATTCATAAACACAGTCTTAGATTATCTCTAATGTTCTTGGCAATTCTAAAGCAATCAGTGATTCGCCTTCTAGTAATAAATGGGAAACATTAAGAGAAAAACAAATATCACACACCGTCACCTATGCACTCATACAGCATCCAGTTATATATTTCAGTGGTCCAAAATAGCAGGATTGTGGGATGATGCTGAAGACAGAGATGCTAAATCCACAGAAAATAAGGAAGGAGTTTTAAGGAGGAATAAGAGCTACTAAGCAGCAATGTATGAGTAAAAAGGAGCAAAATAACGGGGAAGAAAAGAGAAAAGGAATGTGAACTAAATCAATGATAAGATCAAAATTAGTAAGCTTATCAACATTTTATATGAACAAGTCTGGCTCTGAATCCCACCATTATTCATAGACTCTAGTGTATGTTATTTCATCTTAAGTGTTGAATGCATAAAAAGGTTGGTCTTAGAGGGAAAGTATAAGGTTGTAGAAGTTCTTGGTTATGATATGAAGCAAAGAAAGAAAAAGGTACAGGAGAAAAGGGAGTCCTTTGAATTTTCCAAGTGATGATGCCAGCGGTATACATCCATGCCACCGTGTCCATCACATAAATGGGAGAATCTATACCGTGTGCTATTCTGGGCTGCCAGAACAAAATGATTTAGATTCAACGGTTTGGGGGAACAGACATTTATTCCTTTTAGTCCTGGAGGATCAGAACCCAAAGCAAGGCATCAACAAGTTCAGTGTCTGGTGAGGGCCCATTCCCCACACAAAGTACAGTCTAATTATCTTTGCATGGTGGAAGACATTGAAGGAAGAGGGGTTTCCGTGAGTGGCAGAAGAGATGAAAGGGCTAGGAAGCTCTCTGAAGCTTTTTCATAAGGGTGGTAATCTCATTCCTGAGGGCAGAGCTCTAATGATTTTTCTATGTCCCAAAAAGCCCCACATCCTAATATCACTATCATGGTGATGGCATTACAACACGCATTTTGGAGAGAAATAAACATTCAAACCATTTCACAACACAAACTTCAATTGTATGTAAGTAAAACAGCTGTGGCAGCTGTTTTGTGTGGGTATGCTATGAAGAGAGTGTGTAAAAGAAGACAGAGAAGCAGAGCCTTTGAAGTGATAGAACAACAATAAAATGTGTCCACACAAGATGGAAACTCAATTTACATGAGGAAATAAAGGAACCAGATAGGAAATCTTTGAAAATGAGCATTGGCTACTGTGATATAGAGAGGAATAGATTTGAAAATCATGGGGAAATACATGAAAGAACACATTGCAGAGAACTGGGGTAATTTGAAAATGGACTACATATGAGTCTATATTATATCAATGTTAAATATGTCTGAATGACTATTAGTGTTAGGAGAATGTCCTTGATGTATATAATAAGTGTCTTCAATCTTTTCTGCAAATGGCATTGCCATAGATAGTGGCGATTTCATGTCCCAACTTTGTACTACTCAAATCTAGTATGATAGCATAAAAGTAGTTATAAACAATACATGGATGCATATACATGATGTGTTCCAGTAAAATTTTATTTATATAAACAGATCACAGCCCAGATTGTGGACCCATATTTTGTATTTGAACTATAATTAGCTCAAGCTGAAGTGTTTAGGAAGGAAGTGCTACAACTACAAAATCTACAGAATATTTTCCATGATTCATTCCCCTCCCTCAATGTGTATATGCACACACACACATGCATGCACACACTCACACGTTTGGTGCAGTAGGGATGTACAACTTGAACATCAGAGTCCCTGGGTTCAAGTATTGATTCTCCTTCTGGTCCAGTTTCCTACTAATTCACACCCTGGGAGGAAGTAAATGATGGCTCACGTCCTTGGATCCCTGCCACCTACATGTGAGGCCTAGAGTGAGTTCCAGTTTCTTGACTTTGGTGAGGCCCAGCCTTGGCTGTAATGGGCATTTGGAAAGTGACCCAGTGTTCTCTCTCAGATTTTCAAATAAATAAAAATTTAAACAGAGGTATTGAGCCATGTGAACCCAATTCCATGGCCTGTGGAACTAGTAGCTTAAAGACTTTTCAATGCACAATATCTACATGTAGTAACACTAATTCTATAATTCATATTTCATCAGCTTGCTTAATATAAACTATAAATGAGGGACTTGGGGAAGAGAAACCTGAAATTTCCTTCAATTCTAGATTTTTAAGGTTAACATTGTCACATTATATACCTTTTCTCTTTTGTCTTTAAGTCCTTTTAGCCTAAGCTTCAATAAAATAAGGATAAAGGGAAATGCACATAATGACTTTTTAGCTCTTTTCAATCTAAACTTGTATGCTTTTATAAAAAGTTATAGCATCCTGACCCAATTACCAAGCTGAATGTGAATTGGGTCATCACTGTTTAATGGGCTGCATTCTCTGTAGATGTTCTTGCATCGCCCTTATATTGAGCTCAGAGGAAAACATCCATTCTGTCTTATGTGCCTGGTGCCTTGTCAAGATTACTGCACTGATCATTATGGGATCTTTCACAAAATGCATGCTGATAGTTATGTTTAATCACTTTACTCAAGAGCCATAAAACTAATAGCCTTTGTTTCAAGCACAGGAAAATCAGCAGTCTCTTCAGAAAGACTGTATTACCTGGTACATTCTGTTTCTAGAAGTGAAATAATAATACAGCTGTCTACTCACTGGGACCCAAGAAGGGGAGAAATAGTTTTATTAACACCTATGTCTAAACTGAAGGTAGAGCTCCTGCCCACAGAGAAACAATCAAATGTAACACCATTTCGCTTAGCTGCCAAATCACTTTGATTTAATATATTGATAGCATGGAATGCCATGTTTTCTAACCTTATAAACTAAGAACATCAAGATATGATTAGGCAAATAATTACCATGTACTATAAATAACAGTTTTATGTCTACAGCTCCTGTCATGGTAATAACTAGAATAAATTCAAGTCTCTCATTTCCATTACTTTTATCTTACTTTGATAGTTTTCTTTAGAAAAGGTCTAGGACACACATATAAAGCATATTTTATGCAGTGACAAAAATTCTTCTTTTACAGATTCTTGTACTAAATAAAAGTAATACTAAGATCATTTTCATGTCTAGAAATATAACCCAGGCCTCAATGTAGATTTATATTTCTAGCATTTAAAAATACAAAGTATCATTTTAAATGTAATTAGCATCGATATAATGATTACTTTCATTTTTTTAATATTTATTTATTTTAAAGGGAGAGAGAGAAGGATATCTTCCATCAATTGGATCACTCCCCATTTGGTCACAATGACATGAACTTGGCCAGGGTCAAGCCAGGAGCCAGAAGCTTCTCCCAAGTCTCTCATGTGGGTACAGGGTTCCAATTACTTGGACCATCTTTTGCTGCTTTCCCAGGTGCATTAGCAGGGCGCTGGATCAGACGTGGAACAGCCAGGACTCGAACTGTTGCCCACATGGGAGGCCAACACTACAGGCAGAGACTTTATCTACACCATAGTGGTGGCCCCCAGTGATTAGTTTTATGAGAATCAACTCTTGCCTTCAATGTCATAAAACTTTGAACCTTCAGACTTCAGTTGTTCACTCCTCTAGGCTTCACAGTGTGTCCTGAGTGAGCAAAAACTCAAGCTCAGGCTGTGACATTGCACTCAAAGAATACACCACAGGCTTGCAGGGTGAAATACTAGCTCAGAGCCCCCAGCGCTAGAGCTTAGAGGGGAGGGATCTCTGTGGAATAGGAATCCTCAGTAGAAAATGTTTCCAGTTATCAACCTTCACATCGGATAACTGTGACAAGGCCATTTAGCATTTGGGATGATTAAGTTTTCACACACTCCTCTTCTATGCCACCTTCTGTTTTCCTTCATTTTAGACAAAACAGCTGCTCCTCCATTTGCCTCTTAAGACATTTGGATCATCAAAAAGTCATTTCCATTTGATCTCACAGGCTGGTACTCATGGGTCTTGCACTAATTAATGATGATAAGGTAAAAGTGAGGTAGAGAAGGCCCAAACTGTTCATTTAATACAAGACTGTGTATGTCTCAAAATAAGCAAATCCTACAGTAACTTTAAAGTACCTCCTGACACTTTGAAGTTTATTTCTTGTACTGGCAAGTCTAAAATGAGACCCAACCAAGACAGGCATTAGCATGTCAAAGAACAAGCTTCATTTTCACTGTAAGGACTGTATTTGAAGTCAATGGTGTGGTACTCTGGAGACATCTGAAACGCATGCTGTTATTCCAGATGTGCCTTGTCTCTGTAGAAATACAATTTCACAGCCATTAAACATGTTAAGCTCATCAAGAGGTAATAATAGCAAAAAGCCTGGCGGAAGTGCATCAAAATGTCAGTCGATGTTTTATCTATTGATCAACATGTTGATTTTTATTATCATGGTATTGGATTGCTATTTAGATGTGTTGTTATAACCAAAGTAATTGATTAGCCTTGTGTAATCTGACTATTGAATACTACACAGAAATATTTTAGTACTCATATCTGTAGCATTATGTCCCAGTCCAGTAGTTGCAAATATTAGTTGAGTTTCCATCCTTTTACAATGTATATATTTTTAGCTTTTAATTAATAAAAGCTGCTAGGATGATCAGAGAAGCAAATGCATGACACCATAAATAACTTCATATTAGCAAGATCTCTTCACTTAAGATAGCATTTGCTTTTTGTCTTTTAAACCTGGTTTCTAGCTGAATTGAGTAAAAGCTCTAAAAATTGAGCAAAGTGAACTACTAAAAGACAAACAGAATTAACAGGAAAATGTCCTTCAGCCCAGAGAATATTTTCAGAATTTAAAAAAAGGGCAAAAGTGATCTTAGGAATTCTCAGTTATCAAAAATAAGTAAATAGGAATCAGGAATTCTCAATTGTTAAAAATAACAAAATAGCCTCTAAATTGTCCCTGCCTTTAGCCACATCTTCAAAACATCTCAGTAGATCCAGAGGCTAAGCTGCAATAACCATCCACGGGAGCCCTGGTCCTCACCAATCAACTGTCCTAAATAAATGAAAAGTCTTCACTGTTACGTTGACTTATTCCAACTAGTCCTTCCACTTGCTCCTCTATGTCTGTGGATAAAATAAGAAAAGAAGTAGTTGCCACTTGGAACTGAATGTTATTACCTGATTGAGGAGACAACACTGTGTATTAGGAAATTAGGAAATAAAAGGAAATTGACTACAGTCTTTTGTTGTTGTTGTGTTTTTGGTTTTTTGTTGTTGTTGTTGTTGTTTTTTGGACAGGCAGAGTTAGACAGTGAGAGAGAGAGAAAGGTCTTCCTTCCCTCAAGTGGCCGCTACGGTCAGCGCGCTGTGCCAATCCGAAGCCAGGAGCCAGGTGCTTCCTCCTGGTCTCCAATGTGGGTGCAGGGCCCAAGGACTTGGGTCATCCTCCACTGCCTTCCCGGGCCACAGTAGAGAGCTGGACTGGAAGAGGAGCAACTGGGACAGAATCTGGCGCCCCAACCGGCATTAGAACCCGGGGGTGCTGGTGCCACAGGCAGAGGATTTAGCTAGTGAGCTGCAGCGCTGGCCATGACTACAGTTTTCTGAGACTTGCATCATTTTAGTTTTTAAGCTTTCTTTTGTGTTGTCTGTTTTTTTTTTTTCCAGAAAAATATGTTTACAAACATAAATTAAAGAATTAACTGTCAGACTCATTGAATTCCAATGAGCACAGGAGAGAAGAAATTGTAGCTTTTGAAGTTGCACAGAATGCCACAACACACTTTATATTCCATTGGGGATAACCTCACTTATTACATAATAGCATTATTTTGTTTAATTTTAATTAAATTTCTGCTTTTAATTTCTTCTGCAAGGCTATATTGTTGTTATTTTTGCGTGATTTTTCTAGACATGTCAGGGTGAGTTCTGTAGGCAGAAAAACTCTGAGGGGCAAAAAAATAGCAGGGAGATTTGCATAAATTTGCCAAGTTTCATTATCTAAATAGTACAAGTTCTAGAGAGGAATATAAGTTATAGAAAATACTCTGAGTAGTAGAAACAAATTTGGTAGCTTGGTCAAAAGGAAGAAATAATTGAAAGAAAATTCCATCTTATATACCACAGACATAGGCATGGGTGTAGGTAGAGGAAAGACCAAAAGATTAAGGTGTTCTGGAGGTAATAAAAGGAGTTATATATGAAATTGCTTTTTATATTCTGATATTCATCTCATCTACACAAATGATCTCAAGTTTCTATGTTTAACTAAACTTCTTTTTAGATAGCATGTGGCCTACTTACCTATGTGATTCTGGATTATCAACTATGTCTGTAAGTACAGAATTACACATATGAACATTTTTCTTATAATAGAGTTGACCCAGAAAATGGAAAACTATAATAAGTATTAAGGTTGTATCAATAAATTGTTTCTTACATGGCTTTACACTTTCAATGGAATACAAAATAATGTATAGACTATTTGTACTACATAATTAATTTTTCTCTTTCAAGATAAAACTTTTATAGAAGGATATTTTATTTTTATGGGAAATAGAATTAACAATGAGGAAATTTTGATGCCCAAATATTTTGAATCTGTGCATATTTTCCTTATATTTTACATTTTTTTAACTTTTTGAAAAACTTTTGTATAATTGGTGCTCAGTATAGCACATGGATTCATTTTATACAATTTTAGAAGAGAAATACTTTCATTAGTAAGTTGAGGGGTTATTTACAGATTGTTCTTACAGCTTTTTTTTTTAGTAAAAAGTAAATATATTTGTTCATGGTACATCTTTCCCTATATCCTTAAAATATATTATTGAGTTTATAGTTTTAGATCAGTTCAGCTTCTATATGAAAATTAAATCATGATAACAACCTTATAATCCAATGTCCAGTCCTATCTGAGCTTTTAGGACAAAAACTAGAGATAAAAACACCCTAAGATTTACACAATCAGGAATTGAAGACAGCCTGCTGTTTATCTTTTTCCTTAAAATGTTATATCACCAGGCATTATGTTAACAATTAACAATAAGCCAGTTCAGAACTTCTAGAATTTTGATGCATCTATCTGAATGTACAATTCCAAATCCAATTATCTTTCTATATATTTTACAAAGTAATAAATGTACCTAAAAGTGATTTCTATAAAATTAACATAAAATATTAGAAAATAACATAGACTTAATCAGAATTATTAATGATAAAAAAGCTGTTTCTTTTATTTCTTAGAATTTTGATGATTTTTTTACTTACTTAATTTTATAAAATTTTTCATCTGTTTATCTTACTTTTTTATTTTAACAATTGAAAATAAAAAAATTAGAATGTATAGATGAGATAATTTCAAATATTAAAAGTGCCTCAAGTTACAGGGCAAGCAACATGAAATTCACTCATTCTTTTTTCCCTGTCTACCTTGCAGCAGAACTACCAAACTCTTTTATTACAGAGAAAAATTACTAGAATACTTGCACATATTAATCTGTGCCACAATTTGTTGCAAGTAAACTTTAGTTCAGTGACTACAGTGTTAGCTATCATGATATGAGAATAACTATTTTAAAATGAAGCTTCAATTGTTTAATGTCTTATTTTAATTGAGTACTATCTGGAACTGTCTACATATGTTCTTCATATGTCTACATATGTACTTCAAAATACTGCTTCTTAGTTATGTCCTACTGGACACAAAGAAGTTAAATCATTAACATTTATATAATAAAAATCTTACTACAGAACGATCATTTTCCATTATAATAAATTTTCTTCTTAATCCAAATGTCCACCAGTATGTTCTTTGCATCATTTCCTAATTGCTTAGCAATTGGAACCAGATCTAACTCTGAAGTGGTAATTGGACCTAATCACCACCTGGAATGCTGTTTTAATGGCAACTACTGCTGCTTTTTCTCCTTTAAGCCATAGAAGACAAATCTAAATTGAGTGAAATAAAAAACAATTAAGCACAACTCTAATGTTGTGTGATAGCCTTCAAGCAGGGACCTGTCTTGCTGTGTTCACCTCTCATTTTAAAGGAAAATTAGTGCACGTTATCAACCAGAACTTTATGAAACAAGTAAGCAGGAGCCTTGTCCATAGGGTTTCAATGTCTTTTAAGATGATATCTAGAAGTAGAATCAACAGAAAATGTGTGTGTGTGTGTGTGTGTTTGTGTGTGGAGAGCTGAGTTGGAATTTATTTTGATGTATTTAAATGTTAAATACCAGGAGCATGGATTGAGAAATATGAAATTCATAACATTCTAAGTGAAATACATTTTTATACATAGACTATCCTAGATCATTTAATAAAAATAAAACATACCCATTTCTTCATTAACGTAAATGTTTTTAGTAATTTATTGTGGCATACCTATGAGTGGAACAAAATGAAGCCATATTCCTAGGAACGAGTTTTTCTGTATTACAGAACTTGAAATAATAAGTCTATTACCTATGAATTCCAATTTAAAATAAACTTTAGCTTGTAAGAAATGTTGTTAATAAAATAAAAAAGTGGTTTTCAAATGTAGCTGTGTATTCTTTACCTGTCTCCTAAAAGAGACAAAGTAAACCTGATCAAACTTGGGGCTATCCTCTTTTCTGGAATAATCTGTGACTTCAGTTTTCCCCATATTGGTTCAGTTAAGGCTGCTTCAACCACAAGGTAGACTTTCACCGTCCTCAATTAGCTAATCACTTTGGATGAACATGTGAATCTCATCTTTTCTCTTCCTTTTGACCCTCTACCCCCAGATCATCAATATCAAATCCTGTAAACCCACCCTCCTGTCACACACAGAAAAAGCCCCTTGGTATTCAGCCTCCCACCTTATGGTCAGGAAGATTCATCTGGAGTTGCATTTCCTGCTAAAGCCTGGCACATAGCAATCTTGCTGGGGTGTGATCACTGACAACATAAAGATTTGACCAGATTGCACCAAACTACAGCTCACCCTTCATCCTGTATACTGACCCATTGGCTGGACTTGTCCCACTGTAGTTCTATGGGATATCCTGTCTACACAAGTTCCGTGCCTGAATTACTAGTCCAAATAATATCCCATGATGAGAAGGAGAAATATTTTGGCAGGAAATGTTGCTATCGTTATGGGATTTCATGTAATCTGTTGACTCAGTGGAAGCATACTATAATAACAATATAATATAATATAACAATATAATAACATACTATAACATACTATAATATAATAACAACATACTATAATAACAAGAAACAAACTATTGTATTGTAATAAATAGATAGGTTATATGATTATTTTGGAATATATTAACATTAAAATTTCCAAAATATAAACATTTCTAAGCTACTTATGAAACAAACAGTAGTAGAATCAAAATATACAACCAAATGAAAAATGAATCTACTCTGTGATTTCAGAAGGGAAAAGGTGCATATTTCAGGATAATCTGTTATGTTAAAGAGGAAAATCAGAAATGTGTAACACAGATTGCTAGCTCTAATGATATTATTTACTTATATTCAGTGATATAGTTTGAAAAGCATAGTAAAAAATGAAGACTGCAGAATCATAAACACTGTTTATAGTAAAACAATATGGTGCATGGTAATATATTACTGCTAGGAGTAAAAAGGCCATGGTTGGGTTATCAAATAGAAATTAGAGGAATTCTGGGACAACTCTGAATTATCACAACTCTAACATAGCCCAAACATGGTAGGACAGAGTGATGGAGATATGTGTCAGAAAAGTAAAGAGAATTAACAGTTTTAGACAGCAAGTTATTTGTAATTTGACAAGCAGCATGCTAAATCTCTTAGGAAACACAGAGATTTAAATTAACGAAGGCATTTGTGCCTGTAAGCTCTGTGACAGTGCTTAAAAAAAAACAAAACTTGGAAAAAAGCAGGAGTTTCATAGCAGAATGCAAGCTGTATGAGCAGTGGTCTGAAGCCTGAGGCTTATGAAATTACAGTGACCTGCAGCCCTCTGCATCCTACCGCCAGAGCCTTGACTCAGAGATGTTAAACAGGGCCTCAGCCAGTCTGTGAGTACCAGAGAAAGCAGCAGAGTCTTGGGTAGAAAGAGGTTGGCATGAAAATCCCCAAAGAAACGATTGGGAGATACTTTCTTTTTTTAAAGATTTATTTATTTATTTGAAAGTCAGAGTTACACAGAGAGAGAGGCAAGGCAGAAAGAGAGGAGAGGCAGAGAGAGAGAGATTGAGAGAGAGGACTTCCATCTGATGAGTCACTCCCCAACTGGCTGCAACGGCTGGAACTGTGCCGATCCGAAGCCAGGAACCAGGAACTTCTTCCAGGTCTCCCACATGGGTGCAGGGACCCAAGGACTTGGGCCATCTTCTACTGCTTTCCCAGGCCACTGCAGAGACCTAGATTGGAAGTGGAGCAGCTGGGTCTCGAACCAGCGCCCATATGGGATGCCAGTGCTTTAGGCCAGGGCATTAACCTGCTATGCCACAGCGCCAGCCCCATGGGAGATACTTTCTTGAAAAAACAGTTCAGTGATAAAAACCCTGAAAACACAAATAGAAGAAAACATTCTCGGCTGGCGGCGTGGCTCACTAGGCTAATCCTCCACCTGCCGCGCCGGGAACCTGGGTTCTAGTCCCGGTTGGGGCACGGGATTCTGTCCCGGTTGCTCCTTTTCCACTCCAGCTCTCTGCTGTGGCCTGGGAAGGCAGTGGAGGATGGCCTAAGTGTTTGGGCCCTGCACCTGCATGGGAGACCAGGAGGAAGCACCTGGCTCCTGGCTTCAGATCAGCACAGTGTGCTGCCCGTAGTGGCCATTTTGGGGGGTGAACCAACGGAAAGGAAGACCTTCTCTCTCTCTCTCTCTCTCTCTCTCTCTCTCTCTCTCTCTCTCTAACTCTGCCTGTCAAAAAAAATTATTTTTTTAATTAGAAAACATCCTCAACCAGAAAAGTGATGTCCTTCAGAAACCCACAAATAACAATGTATTAATGGGGAAGGAGTAGATACATTTCCCTAAGATCAGAAACAAGACAGTGATTTCTCCGCTCACCATTTCTATTCAGAATTGACCTAGGACTTCTTGCATGGGTAATTAGTAAGAGAAATAAATTAAAGATATACAGATTGTAAAGGAAGAAGCAAAATTAGCAGTTACCAGATAACTTGATCTCATATAAGTGAAAGGCCAAGAAATCAATTAAGGAACTGAACACCTGTAAACTCATTCAGCAAGATTGCAGGACACAGGATCAATGAGGGAAAATCAATTCATTTCAAACACTTGAGTGAATATCCAAACATGAAGCTAAAATATTAGTTTCACAAAAGCATAAAAAAAAACCTTTTTAAATGTGTTGAAAAAGTGAGAAGTTTATACTTTGAAAACAGTGCACTGAGAAAGCATTTGAAGATCTGAAGAAACAAATTAATACCCCTCGCTCATGCAGAAAAAGTTTTAACATAATTAAGAGAGCAATAAACCTCCAAACTGAAAGACAGATTGATTTACAAGTCATATACATGGCTTCTTTAGAGAAAATGACAAACTGACTCTAAAATATCTATGTAACTACAAAGAACCCTGAATGGTCAAAACAATCTTGAAAACGAACCCAATGACATAGTACATATATTTCCCACTTTCAAAACTTACGGTAGGAGATAGACATTCAGATGAATGGGACAGAATTGAGAGAACAGAAACAAATAGACTTATTACCAAATGATTTTTGTCAAAGATTTGGAGACATTCAGTGTGGAAAGAATGATATTCTCAATCTAGGCTGCTGGGAAAACTATTTTATAGGCACATGAAAACGATTTAAGTTGGACCATTACTTTATATAACACACAAAAATTAATTCAGAGCAGTGGCATTTAATCTAGTGGCAAAAACTCTCAATCCCAAATCAGAATGCCTACAATGTGATTGCAATCTCTGGTTCCTGAGTCCAGCTTCCTGCTAATGCACCATGAGAAGCAGCAATAATGAATGAAATAATTTGGTTCCTGCCTCTCATTTTGGAGATTTGGATTGTGTTCCCATTTCCTGCCTGTGGCGCTGTGCTGTGTTTGGGTAGTGAGCCATTAAATGGGAGCGCTCTCCTTCTCTCTCTTTATCTCTCCCTCTCTCGCATATATAAACAAAACTAAGTCAAAATGGACCAAACATCTAAATGTAAGAGATCAAATTATAAACTTTTAAAAGAAGACATAGGCATTAATCTTCATGACCTGAAATTTGACAAGAAAATTAACTACCTTTGTGTTTCAAAAGACATCAAAAAGGTACAAAAATAAAAAAAAAAAAAACAGAATTGGAGAACATATTTGTAAATCATATATTTGAAAAAGGACTTACCATTAGAAGATGTAAAATTCAAACAACTCAATTAAAAGGACAAATGCCCAATTTTGAAAAGACAGGCATATGGCGCAGCAATTAAGTCACGACTTAGGATGCCTGTATCCAGTGTCATCCCAATCCAGTGTGCCTGGTTTGAATTCCAGCTGTTTGGCTTATGATTCAACCTCCTGCTAATGCACACCTGGGAGTCAGCAGATGATGGCTCAATTTCTTAGATCCATTGACTTCTATGTGAAAGAACCAAAGCCAGATCCAGAGCTCCTGGTTTCAGCTCTTAGATGTTATAGGCATTTTAGGGTTGAACCATCTGATGGACGATCTCCTTCAGTCTACCTCTGCATCTCTCTCTCTCTCTCTCTCTCTCTCTCTCTCTCTCTCTCTCTCTCTTTAAATAAACTTAAAACTGAAGTTAATAAATAAATAAAACTTTAAAAAACAATGTGCGAAAGATCTGAATGGACTTCCTTATCCAAAGAAAATGCATAAATGAACAATCTTTTAGTTAACCATTTGCATATTTTAAATATTGACTTATTTATATGAAAGTCCAAATTACAGTGAAACAGGGAGATACAGAAAGAGATTGTGTATTTTCCAGTTCACTCCTGCAATGCCACAAGGGGTGGGACTGGGCCAGGCCTAAGCCTGCAGCCAGAATCTTCTGGGTCTCCCACATGGGTGGCAGGGACCCAAGGCTTGCGCCATCTTCTGCTGCTTTCCCAAGCCAATAGTAAGGAACTGGGTGCGAAGTAGAGCAGCCGGGCCATGAACTGGCATCCATTTGGAATGCCGATATCAAAGGCAGAGGCACACCACAACACTGTCACACCACAACACTGGATCCCATTGTATTATTTTGAAAAATTAATCAAATAGGCAAAACTGACTTAAATTACTCATTTATTTAGTCAATAAAAATTTATTGGGTACCCAGTATATTTCAGATACATAAATAAGAAGACTATAAATGTATTCAAGGAGACATAATCTATAATAGCAGACTTCAATATAATAATGACTTAAAAAGTAAATTAAAGATAAATCTATTCTTTTGAGACCCATGCATCTTTTTCCATAATATACGGTCCCATGAAATTTTTAAAACTTTTTTTTATTCCTGGACTTCAACACTTTTTGCACTAAAATAAACCAATCTTTCAATTCAATTTTGGTGAACTTTTTGCAGCACCATTTATTAAGATCTGAAAACTAAATGTGACAAGAATATTCAATTCTATGATGAATCTCACGGGGAGCCAGTGAGGACTTCAACAATCATTTTACAAAACTTTTTCTTTTTAGTTTGTGATATTGTAAATATTTTTTTTAACTTTTGGTAGTTTTTTTTGAAACAAGATTTTAGATGGAAAAACAAATCTTTTTTTTTTTTTTTAAATCACAATGAGTTTAAGATATAGTTCATGGATTTTGGATCTACTTGAATTCTAAACAATTAGCTTGCCACTCTATATTAAATCCCCACGATTTCTCCACTTTCCAAGTAGTGAATATAACATGATATGTGGTAATATGAGTACCAAAGGATAAGGCAGACATCTGACTACTTAATTCATATTTTTTCATTGGGAAAATGATTGTGGTATTATGAGTTTAACAGTTTATATTCTTTTAGTGAATATTTCTAGCTTAAATGTTTATTTTTATACATTTTAACTTATTTATAATTACTGTTTATATTCAAAAAGTTCATTCTATTACTATCTTTAACTATCTTTACAATGATTGACTTGAGACTGGAGAATAAAATTACAAAATACACTGAATACAGTGATGCAACAGTAACAAAAATAGAAAATTAATAGAATGCAATCAGAAAAGAAGAAAGGCCAAAGCCATATCAGCAGAAATATATTGAAACCCCCTACAATTAATACTCATATAACAAGCAACTCGATGCTAATTAGTCTAGTGGAATTATTCCTTTGAATCTGTCAGATAGAATTTTTCCATTCTTCTTTCAATCCTGTAGAGTTTGTATGGTTTTGTAACCAGACCACTTGTGACTTTGTACTTCTGTTAACTGTGGTGAGTCCTTAACACTTTCATTCCTTTGGTAAGGGTGCTGATTTGAGTCCACAGGGAATTGTGCATACAGATTTGCAAAGTCTGAGAGTGCTCTCTGATGACCCATATGCCTCATTTTACTTCCTATATGGTTCCAATGATTACTCTTTCTCTTACTTAAACAACATTATGTGCCTATGCCCAATCTATTTTTTCTTGTTATCCCATATATATCATTGCATGACACTACTCAACATTCTAAAATCCACATAGTTCAAATTCACTAACATTTTACAAATTCTCTCTCTAGACATATACAATGGGCAACACACCTTATATATTGTAACTTCCACACTATATACCCAGGTTTTATTTCCTTTATCCAGGTTTTATCCTTTCCTATAACTTGCATGTCATTATTTGATTTGATGATATCAAATACGCAAGCCATTTGATGCATTGATAATTTGTGGGGAATGCATTTTCACAATATACATATAAATAATGTATAATTATCACATGTTAAAATTCTCTCCAAATATTTTCTATGTAATATTTCCTTCCATTTTGACAATAATATGCTATATAATCAATATGTATATAAATGCAAGAGGGCTTCAAATTTACGGATAACAGAATTATAGCAAAGTTTACTTGGGTACAACATTTGTTAAAATTCATGCAAAATTTTTCATAAGTATTTTCCATGAAACTTTTGAAGATTCTTCATATACATGATTCTAAAATATTTTTGAAAGGGTGTGCATTTAATGTATAGGTTAAGACAATGTTTGGGTACCTGCATCCAACATCAGAGTGCCTGGCTTTGAGTTCTGGCTTTGCTTGATCCAGCTTCCTTTTAATGCACACCTTGGTAGACAGCAAGTGATGGCTCAGGTCCATATGTCACTGCCTTAAGATCATGACTGATTTCCCAGCTCCTGTCTTCAGCTTGGCCAAGCCCTAGCTATTGTGCACATTTGGAGAATGAATCAGCAGATAGAAAGTCAGTCTCAGGCCGGCGCCGTGGCTCAACAGGCTAATCCTCCGCCTTGCGGTGCCAGCACACCGGGTTCTAGTCCCAGTCGGGGCGCCGGATTCTGTCCTGGTTGCCCCTCTTCCAGGCCAGCTCTCTGCTGTGGCCCGGGAGTGCAGTGGAGGATGGCCCAAGTGCTTGGGCCCTGCACCCCATGGGAGACCAGGAAAAAGCACCTAGCACCTGGCTCCTGCCATCAGATGAGCGCGGTGCGCCGGCCGCAGCACACCGACCACAGCAGCCATTGGAGGGTGAACCAATGGCAAAGGAAGACCTTTCTCTCTGTCTCTCTCTCTCACTGTCCACTCTGCCTGTCAAAAAAAAAAAAAAGTCTCTCTCTCCCTCTCTCTCTCTCTCTCTTTCTCTGTCATTCTCCTTGAAAGTAAACACAGATAAAATTTTAAAAATATATTTGCATCAATAAACCCAATCTTATTTTATTGTAATTTTAAGTTTTTGAAAATCAACTTTTATTCCTAGAGTAGGAACAATGTAAAGCTAGAATTTCCAAGAACATTCAGGTACCAGAAGAAAGTTGTAAAGTATAGAACTGATCTAAAAACAGGAGATTGATATTACCTATATTACCCAGCACCATTACGTTCTCAGTTAAAACAATGAAAACTAAACAAATCAAATGCATGGTAATTTATTTTTTGTGGGTTTGCATAGGTGAGCTTTTGATGTTTAGTTTGTCCAAAAGAATGTTTGATCTTCTACTTTCAATGGCTAGACTTTGATTAGATTTCTAACTTCTTTTAAGTTTTCAGGATCCTGGATTCTTCTCATGACCAACACTTCACATTTTAGCATTTTCAACATTGTGCCATCTTCCCCCAGTTTGTATTTCAAAACATCAGTTTCCCACTCATCATCAAGAGCATGAACAGCACTTTCATTCATATTGATGAGTTATTGATTGACTTCCTCATCTCCAGTCTTGTTGTTCTTTGACTTGTCAATGGCCTGAGCTCTGTCATAGATATCATGAACAACAGCCATTTTTTTCTAGTCGACTGTCAGAATCTCTCATTACTCTCCTGGATTTCTTACTCCTCCTTCTCCTGGAGCCCTGCAGGTTTGGGTTGGGGATTGGAAAACTTTTGGTGGTTCATCTCCTACTTTGGAATGTCATCACCAAAAAAGAACAGAATGAATGTCCACTTGGATCCTTTGAAAGATTACCAAAGTTTCTTTGTAATTCCTGCATACTGTTTCTCATATTTAACATTTGGTCCATTGCCTGAAAAGGATTGATATCTGTATGAGTCAAGGAGTCTTCTCCGTCATCATGGCCCTATATGCAGTCAAGCTCATCCTCTACCATGAGAGATACTGAGCAAGTCTCTGTGAAAAGGTTCATAAAATCTTCTCGTCGTCTGATGCATACTTTCTCAGTATGCAAGGAAAGAGTTGGAGAAGAAAGGATCATTCTCGAAGCCACTGCTCTGCATCCTGAACATTCTGGCTTTGTCTTGGCTGTGGTGGGATCGGACTGGTTGGTAAACGGTGTAACTCCATCCAATCTTTTAATTCCATTTTCTGAAAACTTTTTAAAGTATCCTGCATCAGTGCTTAGTAAGTTTGGGAGCCAACATTATCCTCAAGTCATATCTGTAAGGAGGCTGTGCTCCAGCATATACTTAGTAGCCTACTGCTATCACCTCCTCTTTAAATTATAGCAACACCTGAGGTTTGCTGTCTACAAAGAAAAAAAGAATGCTGCTCTTATTTACTGATGAAAAGCAACATCACAACATCACCAGATAGGATAATCATCTAGATTATCAGTTGGCAAGTTGGCAATGAACTAGATTTTCAAGCAAAGATATTCTGAGAGCAATGAAGGAACCATTGCCCTAAATTCTTCTAGGTGAGTGACATTACTAATTTTTTAGTATCCTATAGTTAAAACAAAGGTCCACTAACTTAATAGAAAAGTGCTTTAATGAGAATATCATTCTAACAGGATTAATTTTGGCTTTGGCATAATATTTTCAGCTGTGAGTATTCGAGACATTGGGGGACTATAGTGTGCTTATTAAGTTGTGCTTAAATCGTAGTTTGGATTAGAAAAGAGGGAATATTTAGGGTAGTCATTATGAGTTGCATAAAGACAAATGTGATAACTGAAGCAATATATTTCATAAGATCAGAAATTCATAATCAAGATACCCTATTATATGGGCCGGCCAGCCCTGTGCTGTAGCGGGTGAAACTGCGACCTGTGATGCTGGCATCCCAAATGGGTGCCAGTTTAAGACTTGGTTGCTCCACTTCCAATCCTACTCTCTGCTATGGCTTGGGAAAGCAGTAGAAGATGGCCTAACTCTTTGGGCCACTATACCCAAGTGGGAGACCCGGAAGAAGATCCTGGTTCCTGGCTTTAAATCAGTGCAGCTCTGGCTGTTCAGGCCAACAGGGGAGTGAACCAGTAGATGGAAGATGTGTCTCTCTCTGCCTTTCCTTCTCTTTCTGTGTAACTGAGACTTTCAAATAAATAACTAAATCTTTTTAAAAAAGATAACCTACTATCTAGAAATACCTTGTACATCTTTTTATTGGCTATTATAGATAAACAACATGGAATTCAAAAGAAATTGGGAATTGGAATCCATTTTTCTATCTCCAGCACTTATGCTGTATCTACTTTAATACAACCACCTCTAGAAACAAAATCCATTTCTCTGTATAACCTTTTAAAGATATCCTGCTGATTCATACAGATAGGCATTTGTAATGAATATGTTTTTACTTCATTTTATTGATGAGTAGTTAGTTCCTTTGAGTACATCTAAACATCTTCTATTTGTATGGACCTTCCCATTATTTGAGTCTTTTTAAGTGATGAACTACTGCCTTATATTTTAAAATGTACTGTTTCTAGTGTTTTCTCCCCTACAAGCTGACAGCTGAACCACTGGCCTGTGAACCAGACTTGGTCTTTCGTAAGTCTTACTAAGTCTTTAAATCTTGTGGAAAGATGAAAATGGCTCAGAACTCATCACAGCAGGAGTCAGCATGGACATCATGTAACAGTATGAAGTGATGTCATCAGCTCTTAGTGTTGAGTAATGCTCCAGGCCAATGATGTCCTATGGTAGTGATGATGGCTGAAGCAACAAGAGTTTCTGATCAGACTATCAATAGCTTCACAGTTAGGTATCTCTCTTGATTCCTACCCAATTTCAGCCCTCTTTCTCTATAATTTCCTACATATTTGTGAATCTCAAAAAAATTCAGAAATATAATGACTTAATTTTCTGCTTGTATTTGCCAATGTTGATCTCAATGTGTTATAACCAGTATATCTGGCCAATAAAAAATGTTTCAAAGAGAAATGCAAGCAATATATCCTCAAGGGAATATGAAAAATTTGGAAGTGGTTATGTCCTAGTTGGAAAACAATGAAGTTGAAAACTTACGATAATATCCTGTGATGCTATTTTTTCCAAGTGATTT
Source organism: Sylvilagus floridanus (assembly GCA_949820135.1). NCBI lineage: Eukaryota > Metazoa > Chordata > Mammalia > Lagomorpha > Leporidae > Sylvilagus > Sylvilagus floridanus. Next base: position 106,314,459 of record OX463238.1, on the reverse strand, counting down.
ACACATTAGAGAAGGGCATGATTTATTCATTGCCTGTGGGCAAATTTATTCATTGCCATCAACCAATCCTCATTCATGGCATGGTTTTAGATATTTTGTTGGCACTAAAATATATTAAAACTAACATTTCCTGAAAAATTTAATGATTCTGTTTGGTTAAATGAATTATAAAGCTAAAAGTTATTTTATGGAAGATTCCAAGCTCACATCATTAAAACATGTTTTAGAATCACAGGGGTGGAGAACATCCATCCCATGACCTCTTTAGGTCACACAAAATCATTTGTTCTGGCCCTGCCAATGCAACCACAGGTGGGGATTGAAATTCAATAATTCTATAGCAGATTAATTTTAAGTTAATATTTTTGTATGGCCCACAAAATATAATATAAATATCCAAATGATTCACGACAGAAAAAAAAATCCCCACCCAGGGAGCATGCATGTAAACCAAGAATTTTTATTTCTTCAGGCTGAATAAATATATAAATACCTTTAGGTTCTTGACAAACAAGCTTAGATTTGAATCCTGCAGAAAACCAATTACAACAGTAGTCCTACGGAGACAAACAGTACCAACAGCAGAATCAAGTTGAAGTTGTAGCCACTGACATCTGCTACAGGGGTGCCAACTGTCATATCTTAACTACCCCTGTAAAGAATTCAGATTCTACTCCAATTCAGTTTTAATAAGACAATGATAGAATTAGATTAATATTTTGAAATTTCATTCTAGCCATTATGTAGAGAATAGAGTGTTAGGGTTAAAAAAATGAAGGCAGTTACAATTCAAGTGGATGAAGACATTTACAGAAATGACCATGGTTATCTTGAGATGATTTAATCAGAATGGAAACTTTATAAATGATTTTCATCTTATTTTAATAATCTGCTGTTGATAGCGATAGCATCATATACTGTATAAGCACAAATACTGTTCATTCAGTGTTATAAACTAAATTCATTATTAGAACCAGGTATAGTATGAATTAATTCACTTGCATGTGAGAAATTACATCTTAAATCTGTGCCAGTACCTCTGCCAAAACTGGAACAGCAAAGATATGCAAAAGAAACGTTTATTTCTTATAACCTAAGCATCAGAAAAATTGCATGAATTACTAGCACAACCTCATCCACAGTGTCAGCACAATGTCTTTCACTACAGGCCTTTTGATTATGTCATCATATCTTTACAAAACTGAAATTTTTGCAGCTAAGAAGGAAAAATCATTAAAGAATCGGAAATTGAACTACACCCAATTTTTTCATTGATTCTTTCCTCAACCATATACTTTCACGCTGTGAAAGTCTTGATTTGGTTTTGTCATTAATTATTTTCATCCAGTCTGACAAACTGATCTGTAATAGGTGAGTTTGATCTATTTATATTTCTCGGAAGAATGAAACTATCGAATGTATATCTCTCAATTTTTCCCCACTGCATTTTTGTATTTTTGCTGCTACTTTGAAAAATGATTGATTTTTACCTCTTTGCTGTTTTAGAACTTGCTCTTTTCTATTTTTGAGTTTTTCTTAAAGGTTATCATGCATACAACTTTATAAAATCCACATGCATTTTGATTTTTTGCATGGAGATTTAAAACAATATTGACATTAGCACACTGGTTCGCAATCTGAGTTGTTGTCCTTTTGAGTCTTACATATAGTTTTGGTCTCTGACCAATTGGGTGCAGACTGCTTCATGTAATGCCTCAGCTGAAGTATCCTGTTAGCACACCAAAATTCTCCTCCCATAGGCTAGTCCAAGCTTCTTCATATGATGGTAGACAGTTCCTATAAGGTGCACAAGGCAAACTCTAATGCATAATGGTTTTTTCAAAGTTTAGTTTCATCATTGGGCAAACCAAGTCAAATGATTGCAACTGGAGTCAATGTGGAAGGGAACTACTCATAACTGTGAATGCCAGGAAACATCTTTCACTGGGGAAAGGTGTGGGGCTTTACTTGTAGCTATCATTACATCTACCTTGTAAAGACTATTGAGAATGCCTCACCTCCATTCCTTCTACTACAATGCTAGCTTCTGAGGTTGTAAAGAGTTAATCTTATACGTCAATTTGACAATGCCCAGAGATCTGATTTAATGTTACTTCTGACTGTGTCTGGGACTGTGATTCCAGGAAAGATCAGCATTTGAATCAGTATACTGAGTTCACCAATGTTGAGTGAGAACCATCCAATCATTAAGGGCCTTAATAGAACAAAAATATTGAGGAAGGTTGGACTCACTTTTCTACTGCTTGATTGAGAAATCTACATTCCTAGTTCTCAGGGCTTCAGATTTGAACTGCAATCTATATCCTAACCCTCAAGTTCCTTGTACTTCCAGCTACACCACAGCTTTCCCAACAACTGATCACTCAATATTTAATACTAAATCTCTTTACTATATGGTTCTGTTTCTCAGGAGACCTCTGATTATAAAGATATCTCCAATTATAGTTTTGAATTTTGTGCTGAAAACTAACATTATTGTTGCTATTTATATATTAAACAATTGATACTTTCATTTACTTACATATGTTTAGTTTGTTTCTCACATTCTTAGTGGTTCCTTAATACTTCTTGATGAAGTACATTTTCATAACCCTTCTGATAGTCTCTTTTAGAAACATTTTTCTTAATTTCTTCCCCTGTGCTTGAAAACATTGACAATATTTCCTCATTTTTAAAGAAACATTTCTTGGTGTACAATTTAATGCTAGCATTTATTTCCTTAATGTTTTGAGGATATGTTTACATCTGCATTAGTTTTACATTAATAATCTTTCTCTAAATGATCCAAATGTTCTCTTGATTGTCTTTGTGGTCATCCCTTCAACTTTGCTGCTTCTGCGTATCACTATTACATGAATTGTTAATATATTTTTAGTCTTTGTTTTTCCTTCCCTAAAAATGGAGATTTACCTCTTGTGAGTTCACAAAATTATGCCTGTGAATTTTGTGGTTTCCTCATCACCTTATAATTAGAGATATTTGGTCAAGCTGCACCTCTTTCCTTCTATTTTCCATATAACTATACATCTATTTCTCATTCTTCATCTCACTAATGCAGCTTTGTGATACACATTGCATAATATCTTCATTTTCTCAATTTGATCATTTTTCTATTAATAATTTCTATAGTAGTGGATACTCATATATCATGGTGGTTTTTTCAATTATTTGTACTCAGAATTGAATTTTTTGTTCAGGTGATTTTGGAAATGTTATACTTAAGCTCATAATTGTCATAACTACTTGTATCTTGTAACAGTGTTTAATTATAGATCAAAGTATGCAATTTCTTTAGGTATGATTAATTGGATGTAAGTCATTGAATTAAAGACTCCTACTCTGGATTTTCAGCTTTGTCTTTTATCAAGTTATGATTTCAAAGCTGCCAACTACTAAATAGCCAATATTCAGAAACATGGCCTGGCACACATCCTGAGTTATACTCATTCATCATTTCTGGTTTTGACACAACTTAAACTTTTAGTTTAGTTTAACATTTTAATAGAGCCAGTGTTGTGCTGCAGCATTTTTTTAAAAATTTATTTATTTATTTGAAAGGCAGAGTTACAGAGAGGTGGAGGGAGAGAGAGAGAGAGAGAGAGAGAGAGAGAGAGAGAGAGAGAGAGAGAAGGGGGTTCCATCCACTGGTTCACTCCCCAGATGGCCACAATGGAAGAAGTTGAGCTGATCCAAAGCCAGGAACCAGGAGCTTCTTCTAGGTCTCCCACTTGAGTATAAGAGCCCAAGGACTTGGGCCATCTTCTACTGCTTTCCCAAGCCACAGCAGAGAGTTGGACTAGAAGCGGAGCAGCCAGGTCTCAAACTGGCACACAAAATGGGATGCAGGCATCCCATTTTTTTTTTCTCAGACCATCCACTTTCTTTATTATCCGGGGAAGGTGTTTCATTGATATTATGAGATGTTAGATGGGTTTATAAACTGTTTGTTGAGGTCTCCATCGACAAAAAAGGGGCAGAGTCCCATTAAGAGTGGTCAAGTTCCTTGTCTCCTCCCAGAGGATATCTTTAGTAGCATTTAGGATTTTTTATCATGAGCAAACTAGACAAGGTTATCAATCCCCATCCCTCTGTTGGTTTTGTCCTTATTGGTTGCTATCCTAACCCTCTGACTGGTGTTCTCTGTTATTCTGTTTCTCTCTTAATTGGTTAAATCTTGGTAGACACTTTTGTGTATAAAAGATCCAGCACTTGGGGTGCTGCACTGTGGTAGAGTGTATATGGGACACCTGCAGTGCTGGTGTCCCATATGGATGCCGGTTCGAGTCCCGGCTACTCCACTTCCAATCTAGCTCTCTCTTGTGGCCTAGGAAAGCAGCAGAGGTTGGACGAAGTCCTTGGGCGCCTGCACCAGTGTGGCAGATGTGGAGGAAGCTCCTCATCCCAAACTTCTGATCAATGTAGTTCCAATCATTGCGGCTCTCTGTGGAGTTGGCCGATGGGTGGAAGACACCTCTCTCTCTCTCTCCCTCTCTCCCTCTCTCCCTCTCTCCCTCTCTCCCTCTCTCTCTCTCTCTCTCTCTGCCTCTGCATCTCTGTAACTGTACCTTCACATAAATAAATAAATCTTTAAAAAATTTTAAAAAAAGATCCAGGCAACTTCTCCCTTGGAGACATTCTCCTTTCTGCTGCAGCAGGAGTATTTTCTTTTAAATAAATCTTCCTTTGCTCACTGCCCAGTCTATATGGAAGTTCTTAAATATGAGACAGACCCAAGATTCCCTTCATTGTCCCATAACAATATGAGGGTATGTTATGCGTTAGCCATAATTTAATATTTGGGATTCTTGTCATTTACTTAAATAAGAATTCTAACCACTAGCTCGAATGAGACATGCAACACGGTAAGGTTTCATATTTATTTAAAGAGTGAGAGAAATATGCAGGAGCATGAAGGTCTTATTAAGGGAAAGAGAAAACGGGGAGTTCCATAAGATCATCTCCAGGGGGCAGGCCAGAGCTTCCTCTCAGGTGGGAGAGTGGCAAGAAGACAGGCAAGCAAAGCACAGGAGAGGAGGCCCAAGAAGTGGCAAAACAGGCCAGCTCAGTGTTCTCCAGCCTCTTCTACACTTCCAAAGGAGAAGTGGTTACAGTCTCATTGACAGGTGGCTGGATACAGATGAGATAACACAGGGGCACGTGGGTGTAGCCTCCAGCCCATGCTCCAATCCTGTCTACCAGACAGGCCTCATCATTCCCCCCTCAGAGATGCAAGACCCGTAATCTTGAAGGGATGCTGAAGGATATAAACTAAGCATATCTTCTATATCTACTTCCTACTGATCAGGGACACAACTCCTATGTATCCTGGGTCCCTAAATCTCTTCCTATCCCTTCTAATAAATGTGTTTCATGGCTACATTCTCTGCATAGTCATCATTACTCTCAAAAGTTGTTGAATTCTGAAACTCACAAGTTTCTCAATCAGCATGAGCAAAACTGGAACAAAACAAATTGCAACTGGAGAGCCCTTTAAGATGGAAAGAACATATATTTAGACTCCCAGATAGTGGGTGGTAATGGGCTATCCTTAGGAAAGTTATAAAACCATTTAGCCTGAGCATAGAGGTCTTTAATGTCTCTTTCAGTGAACATACTATTGTTCTAGTAAAAGTGGCAGATTCCATCAATCACTGCACATGTTTCTCCTTGTTCCATTAATATATAATCCAAGACCTGTTGATTGTCCGTAACTACCTTGGACAGAGTGCCAACAGACATAAATACTTTCTGTAAAAGTTAGCCTGAAAAGTAAGCCAGATTGCCAAAAGCTGTGATCAGGTTTTTAAAATCAGCTTCATATGGATCACCAGGATCTGTTATATTATAAGAACCTGAAATCGAACATTACCCCCTAAAATTTACACCGAAATGTGGCCATTTAGAGTTCTCCAGAAGTGCTATCTGGGGTGCCACATATGCTACCGGAATTTGGGGTGCCATACAATATCACCAAATGCTTACTAATAAACCCCCAATATTAATAAGCCTGAGAGGGTTCTTGCCTAATATTTAGAGAAGAATTTTAAATACTGGCACAGATAAATGAGGCAGCATGGTATATTTTAAGTTTTTATTTAGTGAGAAAGATGCATAGGAGAGTGAGAGCTTTATTTAAGAGAGAGAGGTAAATATGGGTTCATACCGAGCACCAGGATCCAGCCACGTGGAGGAGCATCTAGGCCAGGAAGCCTAGGGCATGTGCCCTGGAGGCTCAGCACTACAGCAAGCCCCCTCCTGGCAAGAGGCCAGGAAAGAAGAGAAGGCCTGGACACAGCATATCCCAGGCTTTTAACCCACTTCCAAAGGTAGTGGTTAATTAACCTGATTGGCTGGTGGGCAACCAATTGTGGCCAGGTAGGGGGATGAGGTCACACAGGGGCGTGGCAAAGGCGTGGTCTTCCAGCTCAAAAACTTAATTGATATTAACCTATATGCCTGACTACTTCAAACACACTAAGCAGTTTGTTCTGCCAATAATAGCTCCCAGAAAGAATCAAAATAAGAGGTAGGTACAACACATCTGCCTTAAAGTGCAGCATTCTTGATGTGATGAAAACAAAAGCTTTACTTATCTTTTTACTTGTTGGAGAGGTATTCAAGATCTTCAACTGGCTCACTGGCATAGGCAGATGTATCATTCAAATGCACCTGTGAAAACTCAAGAGGTAGAATTTTAATCCTTGGCAATGTACCCAGGTTGGGATGCCCTTGCAATTTCACTGAGGTGGGCATGCTCAGTAGTGCCTGGTAAGGACTCTTCCATTTAGGCTGCAACTGGTCTGAAGGGAAACCTTCCTTCCAAATTTTTATAAAATTAAATCTCCTGGGGCAAGAGGCTGCTCATGAGTCTTAGAATCTGACACTGAGTGAACTTTATTCCACACTCCATCAGAGCATTTCCACCGGCCTAAATTGCTAATTTACTTTGTCTGATCTTGAATCCCTGAATCAAAGAGGATATCAGAGGTGAGGAAGGACTTTTCATACATCATCTCATGTGAACTAAGCTTTAAGGCAGCCTTGGGTGCTATTCTCTCCCTGAGAAGGGCAACAGCCACATTTACGATGGTAAAGCTTAGCTAGAATTTTCTTAAGACTTTGATTAACCTTTTCAACTTTTCCCAATGACTGGGGTCTCCAAGAGGCATGGAGTGGATAAGAAATTCATAGAGTGGCCGCTGTTGAGTTATTTTAGTTATAATCTGTTGAGTTATTTTAGATATAAATGAATATCAACTGTCACTCTGGAGTGACTGTGAGAGTCCAAAGTGTGGCACAATGTACTTCAACAAGGCTTTGGTTTTTCTGTTAGGGTTGGGAAGGCATCTATCTATCATGTGAATGTATCAATAAAACTAGAAGATATTTATGATTATTCATTGGAGATATATTAGTAAAATTGATCTGCCAGTTTTCACCTGGATATGTTTCTTTCTGCACAGCAAGGGATGTGGCTTTACATGACCACCAAAGTTATTTGTACACAAAGGGGCAAGAATGAGTTACTTCCTTTATTACACCATTTAGTCCTTTCCCTCCAAACACTCGAGGGACTATTTGCATTAGTGCTTTTCTTCTCAAATGGGAAGAGTCATGTATTTCCTTAATAATTTTCAATTGAGAGGCCATTGGGACCACAACCTTATGATCTGAAGTCCACCATTCATTTGCATCTTTACTATAACCCCATTGTTGGGCCCATTCAATCTCAGCTTTGTTATAGCAAGGCTCTTTAGTCATTGTTTCAGGCTGAGGTATTAGAGCCATTTCCAGAGCTTCCTGTGCAGCAGCTCTTTTTGCTGCTTTATCTGCTAATGCATTTCCCTTGCTTATATAGTTGTCACATTTTTGAAGTCCTTTTCAGTAAATGACAGCTACTTCTTAAGGTTACAATACTGCCTGGATTAGAAGTAACATCTCCTTTCCATTTTTAACAGGGCGGGGGGTGTTCTTTGCAGTCAAAAATCCTCTTTCTTTGCAAATTGCTGCATATACATGTAACACAAGGAAAGCAGCATGTAATTGCAAAGCTCTAGTTAATGCAATAAATTCAGCTTTTGAGCTGAAATATTACTTGGCAATGCTGAGGGTTCTATTAGCTAAATAAGATCTGCAATAGTAAAATCTGCCTTTCTAATTCCTCCCTTCATGCAGTTATCGCCATCAGTAAACCACTCAACATTTGGATTCTCCAGAGGCTCATCTCATAAGTAAGATCTATACCTGTACTATAGATTATACACAAGAATGAGTTAATTCTCCAGTACCCAGAGTTGGCAACAGAGTTGCTGTGTTGAGGACCTGGCACACTTTAAGAGTTATCTCAAGTGAATCTAACAATAGAGCCTGATATTTTTTTAAGATGACTTCCTGATAGCCATTGGGGTCCTTTAATTTCCAAAACCCCTTGTACCTGGTATGGAGTTTGAACTTCAAGTGGCCGGCCTAACATCAATCTAGTGGCTTCCTCCACCAAGAGTGCTGTGGCAGCAACATCCCTTAAGCATGCAGACCACCCTGTAGCCACTGAATTTAGCTGTTTAGAAAAATAGGTCACTGGTCATGGAAGCAGACCTAATTTCTGAGTCATTACTCCTAGAGCAACACCCTGATTATCTACTATAAACAGGATGAATGGTTTACTCAGGTTTGGGATTCCTAATCCTGGGGCTTCTGTTAAAAGCTCTTTAATTCCTTGGAATGACTTTTGTACCACCCCTGTCCAGCAAATTGGTCCTGTGTCAGGAAATTTTAAAGCTTCATACAAAGATTTAGTTATGAATCCAAATCCTGTCATCCATATTCTATAGAATCCTGCCAGTCCCAGAAATGTCCTTAGCTGCTTTTTCATCTATGATTACTCTATTCATAGAATAGCTTCCTTTCTCTTGACTGAAAGAACACACTTTCGTGGAATTAGAATATATCCCAGGTAATCTAGTTCCTGTTCAGAAACCTGAGCATTTTTAGAGGAAACTGTACCCTCATTCCACTAGGAAGTTCAAAACTTGGATGATCATTTCATCTAGTCCTTCCTAAGGGGGCTGCAGATGACAATATCATCTGGATATTGTAAGATGGCTCCATTCTTCGCCTGTAATTCCCTGAGCTTGTTTGCAAGTGCATTACCAAACAGGTGTGGGCTGTCCCAGAACCCTTGGAGAAGAAGAGTCTATGTATATTGAAGAGTTATACCTAAAACTGGGTCAGTCCACTCAAAAGCAGACAAAAACTCAGATTCTGAACTTTATGTGATATAGAAGAAAGCATCTAAAACACTAAACCATGAGGTCCCTTCAGATAATTGTGTCAATAGAGTATAACATTTTGACACAATAGGATGAATTGGAATACCTGCTTCATTAAGAGCCCTCAGGTCCTGAACAATCTTGTAGTCTCCATTCAGTTTCAAAACAGGCAAGATAGGAGTATTACAGGGATACTGACATGGGACCAATAGCCTGCATTTGAGAAATTTATCAGTCAATGGTTGGAGCCCCCTTTTAGCTTCTAGCTTTTTGGATACTGGCTCTCAGGAATTAGAAGTCATGAGAAACTCAGAAAGTGTCTTACCATGTTGCCATTTTTTAAACAGATTACAATTCCCTTCATTGTCATCATTGATGTATTGGGTTATCTTAAGCCAAACCTTTTCATTTACTTAGATAAGAATTCTAAGCACCCCCACCTCATATGAGACATGCAACATGGCTTAAAATTTATTTAGAGATTGAGAGAAATATTCAGGAACATGAAGGCTTTATCAAGGAAATTGGGACAGAATGAGTATTTGGGAAGCCCCATTCCAATCCTTTCCAGGGGGCAGGTCAGAGGCTGCAAGTGTGAGGGCAGGCAAGAGAAGCACAGGAGAACGGGGCACAAGAAGTGTCAAAACAGAGGATGGTTCAGCGCTCTCTGGCCTCTTATCTACTTCCATAAGGGGAGTGGTTATATAGTCTGATTGACCATGGGTGGATATAGATGAGATCATGTAGGGGGAAGGGAGTGTGGCCTCCAGCTCATGGGCCTAATCCTATCTCCCTGACTAGTCTCATATCAAGTATAAGCAAAAAACAACACAAAGTAAATAAAGTGCTTGTGCATACATGTATGTTTTTAAAGGAAATATTTAATCATTTGTCTAATGGTCATTTTCCAATATAAAACATGTTTTTAGAACCAGAATGCTGTTAACATCCTCAATATTGAATCAGTGTCAAATGTCTAGCCTCAGGAATTGTAAATTTTAATGGTCAAATCCAACATTGAGCATATTCCTGTTATTTATTTCAAAGAGATGCTACAGTGAAAATCCACAAAGAAAATAAATGAGAAAGAAAAAAATGTGTAAATAACTCATACATGCCAAATCCATTGACAATTTGTTCTTCCACTGTAGGTTGTATTTTATATGACAGCTATCTCTCAAATTGAGTTTAAATGCTTCAAATAGGAAAATGCATAGAGTTACAGCAAAACAAAAAAATTAAGTTGCATTTTTATCCAGTGAATTGGAAGCAGGTGTTAAACAGAGAGAAGATCCTTATTCTATGTATGCCATCAAGTCAAGAACTGTGGGAATAAAAAGAGTAACAATAAATTCATAAAGATAACTATAATCTACTTCTATCGACATCTATTAAGGGAAAACAACTACAACATCAACACTAAGATTAAAATTGACTTTGTAATGCCACTTTTTGTTTCTATGAAATAAATTCGAAATTGAAGCCAAGAATAATTTGAACATTTACAGAATACATCAATAATACCTCATTACCCAGATCTTCTTCAATTCAGTGATTTTAATTTTCTGTTGAACAAGTGTGGTTTATCTGAGAACTTGCCATCTGAATGTAAAAGGGGAATTTGTAAAATGCTTTCTTTAAATTTGCATGTCTTTGGTTCCTGAATAGCCATCAAAGTAATTGTTTCTTGAATGCTATGCAAATTTTCCCCTGTGTTGACCCTAATCAAAGCAATTAATTCCATAATGAAGTCTTTCTTTACAGACACCATCTTATTATTATCTTGGTCTAAATTAATAACATCATGATAATAATTAGTAGATTTGAAATCATCTATTTCTTTCTTACAGCATGTGGACTCCTTATAAAAGAGCAACAGGGATGGAAATTAGAGTAAAACATGGCAGCTGTGCTGATTGGTATGCCCTCATAACCTTAGCATCTGCAACATCGGCCTTATTTAAATGTGAATGTGATGTGTTTGTAATGTTCTTCCTTCACCAGCCTCAACTGCTTAAGTACAAATATATAAGGTATATGTATGAAATGGATTACAGTTAATAAATGTATGTATAAAATATGCACATATACAGATTATGTTACATATTATAATTAATAGCATATTTATATATACAGCTATGTATCTGTGACTAAATTCACATGCATACACAAAACCACACAGATATGTATATATAAATATTTCCACATGTAATTATATGTATTCTCTATGATTATTGAAAGCATCATTCTATTTTGTTAGTTCTTTTCCATAAAGATGCATACCTAATTATAATCATAGCAAAATTGTAAGTTTAGGTGCACTTAGTCTGTCAAATCTATAGGATGGGTACTGTAAGACATTTCAAAAATTCCACTTCCATAGCACTTAAGTACTGATACAAGAATGCTCAGAATGTAGACTTCCATGTTGATAGTTGACATTAATTAATGAAGTGTCCCTATTGACTTGCTTTACTTTGATGATATATTCTGATATAATTTATCTAGTATATTGATGTCCAGGAAATTGACACAGTTTTTCTAGCTGATGCTTTACTGACTGCTAACCTGGCTGTTCTCTCCATAAAGATATCTCTTTGTAGGTACTGAAAAGCTTTCTTAGAAATGGTTCTCATGAGTCTACAAACGGAAAGTTCATTTACACCTACATTTTTAAAAAATGTTTTAATTGAGAGGCAGAGTTAGAGAGAGAGAAGGAGTGACAGGGAATGAGAGAGAGAGAGACTCTTTCACTACCCCAATGGCTCTAATAGCTTGTGCCAGGCTGAAGTCAGGATTCCAGAGCTTCTTCCAGGTCTTTCATACAGGTGCAGGGGCCCAAGGACTTGGGCCATCTATTAATGCTTTCTCAGGTGCATTAGCAGGGAGTGGATCAGAAGTAGAGCAGCAGGATTGGAATCGGTACTCATATGGGATTCGAATGTCACAGATGACATCTTTACCCACTATGCCATAATGTTGGCCCCTAAATCAACATTTGAAGTTCTGTCACTTCAGCAGCTTTTTATTCTCACTTTCATTCATTTATATGTATGCATATTTAAATACAAAATTAGCTAACTAATTAATTCAAATAGCAACCATTATTGTAATTTTTTTCATGTTTTCACACAATATACCTGATATTTAATATTTTATTATTGTAAGCAAAATGTGAAAACATTTTATAATGATGGGATATTTCCCAAACTCTATAGGATAATGCAATATAACTTGTATTATAAACTGTGCAAGATAATGCTAGAATAGTGGCTTGCACCATGGTATATATTTTACATTATTTATTTGTTTTATTTATTTATTTGTTTTATCTATCTATCTATCAATCTATCTATCTATATATCTATCTATATATCTATTTAATTTTAGAGGCAGAGAGATGGCGCTCCCATTTCCTATTTCACTTCCTAATGCCCAGATCAACTGGATCTGGGACATGCCAAAGCTGGGAACCTGGAATTCAACCCAGGTCACATGTGTCAGGAACCCAAACTTGTGAGCCAATACCTACTGCCTCCACTGTTGTGAATTAGCAGAAAGCTGAACTTGAACCAGGCATTATGCTGTCTGTAGAATTCTAAGCAGAGTCATACCACTAAGCCAAATACTGGTCCTCAGGTATGTTAAAGAAAATAATGAATCCCAGGTTTTTATATTTATCCAAGATTTAGCATTTCAGATGTTCAGAATTCTTTCTTGAAATTCCTCTTATATCATTTCCCTTCAATCTGAAATTCTATCAATATTAACTTGCATTACCTTTAACTGACAATAATTAGTATCTTACATGAAAATATATTTATTTTACCAACTTTATTTTTAAATGTCAAAGTTATCTGTGTGTATGTATGTTTATAAAAGTATATTCATCTTATATGATATCCACTGAACATTTGAATCTTTACATTTCTATTTTTCATCAGATTGGGTAAATTTTATATAATACCATATCAAATACCATCACCTTAACTAGTTTTTCTCTTTCTGGTTGTACAATAGATATTTCACACTTTTGATTACTGTCCCAAAGATCCCTGAGTTTGTACTACTATTTTAAAATATTTATTCTCTCTGGGAAATTTTTATTAACCTAGTTCTGTTTCATGGTTTCCACCTCCATCTTGCTGACTATATTAATCAGTTCAAAGTTATTTTAGACATTATAGTTTTTTTGATTATAAAATTCTCATTTTCTTATGTTTTTTGGTTTCTAACTCTGTTGCTCTTACATCTTTTCCCTCATCACAAGCTATATTATTCATATTAATAAAGATGATTATTGTGGATGTTATGAAAGCTTCTTTCTGTTGATAACAATATCTGCAGCATCTCAAGGTTTGTCTCTGCCGATTGTCTTTTATCCTTGAGAATGAGTTACATATTCCTGATTTTTTATATGGTAAATAACTGAGTTCTATTTGGACATTGTGTATGTAATAATGTGGATAGTAAAGACTCTTGCATCATTCTTTTAGTGACATTGGGTTATTTAACAGGAAATTAACTTGGGGAGATACAAATTCTATCTCAAAGATAGCAGCTCAGAGTTGATTTCAGTCTCCATTCACGGTTTGGTTGCTTGCAGTTTACCCTATACTGCAAATATCACCCAGATTTTGGGACATTTCTTGCATAGAATTTTTCTTCTCTCTTGCTTGATATTGTTAATATGTGTATCTCATGTCCACAAATTTATATTTTATTAACCAAATATTTTGTATTTGCATCATGTTTTTCTTTCTAAAAATTATCAATAATTCAGTCTGGATAACTGAAGCCTCAGAAATATATGGTTTAAACACAGAACACTGTAATTTATACAGATCTTAAAAGTCCATATAAGATGTCATGCTGAAGGAACTATGGCAAATAATATCATTGCTTTTTACAGCTAAAGAAATAGGATTCAATAGCCTAAATAATTATTTCAAGGTATAGAGCAAGGAAAAGTGGGGGTAATACATCAACTTAGACAATTACTTGTTCTATGTTTAAATTTTATAATATTGCAAGGTTCAAATTATTTCTAAGTCTCTTTTCATGACTGAGTTAGCAGCTAAAATCCAAAGCAGGATACAATCTGAATATCAAGCACATTTAAAGCAAGAAATCATAATTTATTGTAAATATAGTTGCATCACCAATGAGAATTCCACATCAACTTTCTCAGTGAGAAATTTTTTTAAAAAACTCATTTGATACATTCAATAACAGAATGGAAGGGATAGAGGAAAGAATTATTGAACTGGAGTATAAACATACAGCAATAAAATTACTTAAACTAAAAGAATAGAAAGAAAGTAAAGGTGTAAAAAATGGACATAGAGCTCAGGGACCTGTAGGTTATAACAAAAGATCTAGGTTTGTGTTATTAGAGACCAAGCAGGAGAAGAGAAAGTAGGACTAAAATTATGTTTGAAGAAATAATGATTGAAATCCTCTGATATTTCACTAGAGATATAACATTTAAGAAACGTGATGAACCCTTACTAGAATAAAACTAAGTATATCCACACTAAGACACAACTCTTCTTTAATTTCACCAAGTAAATAGAATTGTGCCACTTTCATCTGACCTCTATGTCTTTAGATTCTCAATTTCTGACATTTGTTCACAGAAAATACTCAAACACTGAAACAACAATATGTTACGAGCATTATTAGGTTCTCAACTTAAAGATACTTTGAAAGTGAAATAACATATCATATAACCTATTAGTATTGACTTCTTGTAGCCAGAGCAGTGCTTGGAGATTCACTCACATCGTTTTGTGTACTGGTAATCCCCTTTTGTTACTAATATATATTTTTATAAATATATACATTTTATTATTTTTGTGCTCACTTTGGGAACACAAATAGTAAGTTTATTATTTATAGCTTTTAAATTTAGCAATTTCAACATGTTGCCATGTTCACTTCATATGTAAACATTATATACATACACATCAATACTATTTTTCCTTGAAATCAGAGATATTAATATTACAAAGGGAGGGCTGTATGATAATGAATATAATGTGTGGGGAAAGAGTATATTTTCATGTACATTTTATGATTCAGTGAAACAGTATTTATAATGGTACATCATATGATATGACATCCACAACTTTATTAACTTCCTCAAATAAAAGAAAACATGTGGTAGTTGTCCTTGTGGTCTGGCTCATTTCTCTTAGAAAAATTATTTTAAGTTCCATTGGTTGAATTTATACCAAGATATTTAATTTTTATAGCTATTATGAATAGAACTGATCTTATAAGTTTTTTGTGAGCCAGAATATTGTTGGTTTTATAAGAATGCTATTGATTTTTGTATGTTGATTTTTTATATCCTGCGGTACTGCCAAATTCTCTTATCATTTCTAATAGTCACTTAGTCTCTTGGTTGCCTATGTAAAGGATCATGTCATCTACACCAG
Organism: Sylvilagus floridanus; assembly: GCA_949820135.1. Lineage (NCBI taxonomy): Eukaryota > Metazoa > Chordata > Mammalia > Lagomorpha > Leporidae > Sylvilagus > Sylvilagus floridanus. The sequence goes on along the minus strand of OX463238.1, from coordinate 106,298,726 downwards.
GGATAATTTGACTTCCTCTTTTCCAGTTTTATAGCTTTGATTTCTTTTTCTTGCCTAATGGCTCTCATTAAAACTCCCAGAACTATACCTTATAGCAATGGTGAGAGTAAGGACTCTTTTTTAGTTCTCAATCTGGCTGCAGATTTGTGAAATGGTTCCTTTATTTTGTTGAATTATGTTCTTTCAATATTCAATCTTTTAAAAGTTTTTAATCACCGAATCATATTATATTTTATCAGATTATTTCTCTGTACCTATCGAGAAAATCATGTGTTTTTATTCTTCACTTTGCTGATCTGATGTACCACGTTTACTGACTTATATATATTGAGATATCCTTGTGTTCCTGGGTTAAATCCCATTTGGTCAGATTGGATGATCTTTTTGGTTTATTGTTGAATTAAGTTTGATTTTATTTTGTTGAGGATGTTTACATGTAAGTTCATCAGGGATATTGGTCTTTGGTGCCTTTATTTAGTTAGAATGGTATCTGGTTTTGGGTTTAACGTAATTCTGGCCCCATTGAATGAGTTTGGAAGGGATACCTCTCTTTCAAACATTTTGATAGTTTGAGAAGAACTGATGCTATTTCTGCCTTCAAAGCTTATTTTAATTCAATAGTGAAGTCATCTGGTTCTAGGCTTTTCTTTGTTGGAAACCTCTTTGTTACTGATTCAGTTTAGCCCTGGTAATTGTTCTATTCAGTTTTCCAGTGTCTTCATCACTCAATTTTGATAAATTATGGGTGTCTGGAAAACTAGACATTTTTTCTAGGTTTCCAATTGATTGACATATATTTGATCATAATAATATTTTATGATTCTTTCTGTTTCTATGGTATTAGTTGTAACCTCTCCTTTTTCTTCTTCAACTTTATTAATTTTAATCTTCCTAATTCTTTCTTATCATTTTAAAAATAACTTATCATTTAAAAAAAAATTGAGGCCGGCGCCATAGCTCAACAGGCTAATCCTCCGCCTTGCGGCGCCAGCACACCGGGTTCAAGTCCCAGTCGGGGCGCCGGATTCTGTCCCGGTTGCCCCTCTTCCAGGCCAGCCCTCTGCTGTGGCCCAGGAGTGCAGTGGAGGATGGCCCAGGTGCTTGGGCCCTGCACCCCATGGGAGACCAGGAAAAGCACCTGGCTCCTGGCTCCTGCCATCAGACGAGCGCGGTGCGCCGGCCACAGCGCGCCAACCGCGGCAGCCATTGGAGGGTGAACCAACGGCAAAGGAAGACCTTTCTCTCTGTCTCTCTCTCTCACTGTCCACTCTGCCTGTAAAAAAAAAAAAAAAATTGAAAATCCAGCTCTTTATTTTTAATGCTCTGTTGTATAGTCATTTTTATTTCTTGTTTTTTTGCTTCTAAATTTTTTATTATTCCTTCCACTTATTTTGGATTTATTTTTTCTTATTTTTCCAGGTCCCATAGGGCATTGTTAATTTGATACTTTTCCAATTTTTTTTTTGATGTACTTATTGCAATAAACTTTTTTCTTTTTTTTTTCAAATTTTTTTTATTTTATTTTATTTTTTTTAAGCTTTTATTTAAAAAATATAAATTTCCGAAGTACAGCTTATGGATTACAATGGCTCCCCCCCACACAACTTCCCTCCCTCCCGCTACCCTCCCCTCTCCCGCTCCCTCTCCCCTTCTGTTCACATCAAGATTCATTTTCAGTTCTCTTTATACACAGAAGATCAGTTTAGTACATATTATGTGGAGAGAACTTCCACTTTGACTATGACCCTGTCGGATTAAGATCGAAGTCGGCGAACCCTAAAGGCTTCCATAGCCTCGGCAACTCATGACTAGAGCCTAGGGAGATTACTGACGCCATAAACAAGAGTGTCAAATTGTTAAATCAACTTCAGGAGTCACTGTGTACTTACGTCTCATGAGGGATCTGTCCTTAATGTGTTATCCAATGTGAAATAATGCTATTACTAGTAATGAGACAGTATTTTTTCACTTTGTGTTTCTGTGTGGGTGCAAACTGATGAAATCTTTACATAGTATATATTAAATAAACTTTTTTCTTAACACTGATTTTGTTGTATCCCACAAGTATCTTTGTAAAGATAGATAGATATAGGTAGATATTAGCTTACGTGGGTAAGAAGGACCAAAGAAAATAAAAAGTTCTGGGGCCAGCACCATGGCTCACTTGGTTAATCTTCCACCTGTGGTGCCCGCATCCCATATGGGCACCGGGTTCTAGTCCTGGTTGCTCCTCTTCCAGTCCAGCTCTCTGCTGTGGCCCAGGGGGGCAGTGGAGGATGGCCCAAGTGCTTGGGCCCTGCACCTGCATGGGAGACCAGGAGGAAACACCTGGCTCCTGGCTTTGGATTGGCTTAGTTCCAGCTGTAGCAGCCATTTGGGGAGTGAACCAATGGAAGGAAGACCTTTTTCTCTGTCTCTTTCTCTCAATGTCTATAATGCTACCTGTCAAAAAAAAAAAAAAGAAAAGAAAAGAAAGAAAATAAGAAGTTCTAAAGAAAACGAATTTATGTGCACTCGAACGAGGAAACAAGTCCTGAAAGCTGGATTGTCTCCTCTAGCCCAGGATGTCCTACCAGTCTTTTATCAAAAGTAATTCACTGAATTCAGAGAGCAATACAGCTGATCCAACATGGTCATAATCACTGGACCAGAGGAGTCATTGTTTCTCCTGTAGATAAGAAAATCTGAAGGCATGTTCTGACCAGAGGAGTTTGTTTAGGGGAATTCCACATTCCAAAATCTCCATCCCAGTTTTTCCCAGAAAAGGGAGGAGAGAAGAAACAGGGGAGCTATTCCCATGCCTGTTATATATTTCTGTTAGCCATCACAAAACACACCGAACACTGTCGTAAGGGAAAGCGTTAATTGGGGAAAACCCAGCAGACTGGAGGGAAGGGGTGAAGAGGCAGAAGGAGACTAAGAAAGAAAGAGGAGAGAGGAGAGGAGAGAGATAGAAGTAAGAGAGGAGAGAAGGCTAGAGAGTGTGAGCAGGAGAGAAGAGAGAAGCCAAGAGAGCAGGAGAGAAGAGCCAAGAGAGAGGAGCCAGGAGAGGAGAGCAAGCAGGAGAGAGCAGAGCAGGAGAGAAGAACCGAGAGAGGAGCCAAGAGAACACGTGTTCAGGAACAGACCCTTTTAAAACTTTGCCAGAGGACAGGCAGGGAAGCAGGAGCAACAAATCCCATTAGGATGGGGGTGGAGCTTGACAATAGAGGTTGGGCCATGTGGCCACCTGGCTTCCAGCAATGGCAGCAGGGGCTAGAGCTTGGGATGTAAATCAGGGTGTAGATTGCACCAAAGATAAAACTGTGACAGTTTCCTAACAATGTCTATAAATCCCCAGTTCAAATGCAAGCTGAGTTCTCAGTCCTTTACTGAGATATGTGCCTGATCTATCTGGTGTAAGAATTACTGTCTCTTCACATTTTTAAATAAACTATGCTAAATTTGCCTTCTTGACTGCTCATTCATTGGCCACAAACTTCTTAATTTATAAAACAAGACTAGTGTCTGCAAATACTGATAGAATTAAAAAAAGGAAAAGAATGACCCAACATGGGAAGCGGGAAACACAGCAGACTCATAGAATGACAGGTGTCATAAAGAGCACTCTGGCCTCAGAATCAGCATTTAAAGCATTCAGATCTGGCTGAAGACCCCGTGAGAGTATTTTTTTCTTCTTTTTTTTATTTAGTGAATATAAATTTCCAAAGTACAGTTTATGGATTACAATGGCTCCCCCCCCCCATAATTTCCCTCCTACTCGCACCCCTCCCATCTCCCGCTCCCTCTCCCCTTCCATTCACATCAAGATTCATTTTTGATTATCTTTATATACAGAAGATTGATTTAGTATATATTAAGTAAAGATTTCAACAGTTTGCACCCACATAGAAACACAAAGTGTAAAATACTGTTTCGGTACTAGTTACAGCATTACTTCACATTGGACAACACATTAAGGACAGATCCCACATGAGAAGTAAGTACACAGTGACTCCTGTTGTTGATTTAACAATTTGACACTCTTGTTTATGGCGTCAGTAATCTCCCTAGGCTCTTGTCATGAGTTGCCAAGGCTATGGAAGCCTTTAGAGTTTACCGACTTCGATCTTATTCCAACAGCGTCATAGTCAAAGTGGAAGTTCTCTCCTCCCTTGAGAGAAAGGTACCTCCTTCTTTGATGGCCCCATTCGTCCCACTGGGATCTCACTCACAGAGATCTTTCATTTAGGTCTTCTTTTTTTTGCCACAGTTTCTTGGCTTTCCATGCCTAGAATATTCTCATGGGCTCTTGAGCCAGATCCGAATGCCTTAAGGGCTGATTCTGAGGCCAGAGTGCTATTTAGGACTTCTGTCATTCTGTGAGTCTGCTGTGTATCTCGCTTCCCATGTTGGATCATTCTCTCCCTTTTTGATTCTGTCAGTTAGTATTAGCAGACACTAGTCTTGTTTGTGTGATCCCTTTGACTCTTAGACCTATCAGTGTGATCAATTGTGAACTGAAATTGATCACTTGGACTAGTGAGATGGCATTGGTACATGCCACCTTGATGGGATTGTATTGGAATTCCCTGGCACGTTTCTAACGCCATCATTTGGGGCAAGTCCGATTGAGCATGTCCCAAATTGTGCATCTCCTCCCTCTCTTATTCCCACTCTTATATTTCACAGGGATCACTTTTCAGTTAAAATTGAAACACCTAAGAATAATTGTGTGTTAATTACAGAGTTCAACCACTAGTACTAAAACAAAACAAAGAAAAAATACTAAAATGGATAAAGTATTACATTGTACAACAACAGTCAGCACAAGAACTGATCAAGTCACTGTTTCTCATAGTGTCCATTTCACAACATATTTCCAAGGAGGCTGCTGGATGCTGCTACATTCCTTTCCACAAGTTCTTTGTTTTCCTTAACCCTTTCACACACAGAAACTGATATCCATCTTCCTACCTAATAAGTCAGTTTGGTCTATAGCATAGGTCAGCTCTGTTGTTTCTCCACTGATATTTTTGTCTGGTTAATCTGTCCAGTGACAAGAGTGAGGTGTTGAAGTCTCCCAGTATTATTTTGTATTGGAGTTTATGTCTCCTTTTGGATTCATTAGCATTTGTTTTACAAAACTTGGTTCATTAGCATTTGATGTATATACAGTTACAATAGATATTTTTAAAATTAATCCTTTAATCAGTATATAATGATCTTCTTTGTGTATTTTACCAGTTTTTGTCTTAAAGTCTATTTTGTCTGATATGACTTTAGCTACTCCTGATTACTTTTATTTCTATTGGCATGAAATATCTTTCTCTATACTCTCACCTTTGTTTGTGTGTATATTCATTGGGAAAGTGTGTGTTTTTTATTCAGCAGCATATAGTTGGGTCTCTTTTTAATCCATTCAGCCAATCAGTATTTTTTGAATTGAGAAATTTAGTTGCAGTTTACTACTTATATGTAATGACTTGGTCTAGGCATTTTTCTGTAAATACTCCTATTGTTCGGTTTAAATTGCCTTTGTTTTATTGACTGGGGGTGTTTTCTGGCTTCAACTTATTTCATGACGCTAGTTGATCTCCTTGTTTCTACACATAGTACAACCTGAAGTATCACTTATAATGCTGCACAGGAAGAGACAATTTTTTTTTCAATTTTTGCTTGTCTTGGAAGTCTTCATTTCACCATAATTTATGAATGAGAACTTTGATAAGTAAAATATTCTTGGTTGATTATTTTTGTTTTGTTTCTTTTAGACTTGAATTATACCCTTCCATTCTGTCTTTTTTTATTATTTATTTGATTGATAGAGTTACACAATGAAAGAGAAAGAGAGAAAGGTCTTATTTCCATTGGTTCACCCCTAAATGGCTGCTATGGCCGGCGCACCGCGCCGATCTAAAGCCAGGAGCCAAGTGCTTCCTCCTGGTCTCCCATGTAGGTGCAGAGTCCCAAGCACTTGGGCCATCCTCCACAGCCTCCTGGGCCATAGCAGAGAGCTGGACTGGAAGAGGAGCAACTGGGACTAGAACCCAGTGCCCATATGGGATGCCGGCACTGCAGGTGGAGGATTAACCAAGTGAGCCAAGGCGCCGGCCCCCCATTTTGTCTTTAGTGTAGAGTTTTTGTTGAAAATCTGCCATCAATATTATGGGAGTATTTTTAATACTGACCTGGAATTTCTGTCTTGAAAATTTTGAGATGTAGTTTATGTTTTAGTTTTTAATTTGACTGTTATACATTAAGGTGAGGATATTTTCTGATCATGTTTATTTGGGGAACTGTGTGCTTCCTATATTTGGATGTCCATATATTTCTGGTATTATTTCATATAATATATTTCCTAAGCCACCTTTCCTACTCCTTCAGGTATACCTAAGACTTGTATTTTGTCATTTGATGGACTCCCATAGACTCTGGCAGTTTTCATTCTTCCTATTTCCTTCTTTATTTTAGATCTGACTGATATATTTCAAAATAGCTGTCTTATCAGATTTTTCTCCATTTTTTTTCTTTTCTTTAAAAGCTTTACACTGTATTTTACTTGATTTATTGCATACTTCATTTCTAATATTTTCTTTGCTTCTTTTTTCACTGTATCTCTGATGAATTTCCCATCCACGTCAAAGCATTGATTTCCTAATTTAATTTAGTTGTGTCTGTATTTTTAAGTAACTTTACAATCATTTTTTGAAGTCTTTTTCAGGCATTTCATCAACATCCCTTTCATCACAATCCAATATAAATGTATTATTATGTTCGTTTTGGAGGCTCATATTGCTTTCCCTGTCCATGTGTCTGGTTTCTACATTGATTTTTATGCATCTCATGGATCTCTTGAATCTATCTCTCATAGAGGATTTTTTTTAATGAAGACTTTATTCCTGGAGTTGTATCAATGGATGTGAATTCAGTTCCAGTTTGATTTTGTAGTACAGTTTCCATACACCTTTATTCTCTGTGCTTGATGGTAGCTCTAACAGGAATCTTCGCTCCACCTGTGGCTCAGTGTGCTCACTGAGATTCCTTTTACACAGGTCTCCAGCTATCTCTTGAGGGAGGGACTATCGGTGTGATAAATGTCTTATATGTTGGGAGCAGGCCTTGCTGGTGCTGTGAGTGTGCCTAGCACCTAGATTTCCAGCCAGCCAATATTCAAATAAGGCAGTGGAGTTCATGATCATTATTGGCTCACAGAGCTGGGTGGATTTCTAGCTTCTGCTCAGTTTCAGAGATCAGATTAAAACTGGGTTGGGGAGGTAGAATACACAGATGATGCCTGAGAGAGTGGCTGGATATATGAGAGTTGCTTTGGCCCTGTAAGAGCTGTAAAAGCTGTCCTGGGCTACTCTGTATGCTGTTTACTTATTAGGGCTGTGAGCAGCTACCTTAGGCTCCAGTATCAAGTGAGGAGCTGTACCAAAAGTCTGGCAGCATCTTTCTAAGGGTTGAAGTCCAGAGTCCTGAGCCCCCAACTGGGCTTGTGAAAAACCATGATCCTGTGGACCAGAGATCCCAGAATGCTGTAGTGATGTAATTTAGGCTCATCTCCAAAAGCCCAGTGAGTCAGGTGTTGCTTAGCTGGGTGGAGCACCTAAGGTTTACACCTGAGCTGCAAGGCTTCATGCAAAGTTTGGTCAAAGAGCTCTGGCCACAGTTTATGGGTGAAGCAAGATTCTAGAGTGATACTAGAGACAGGCATGGTGGAACACTTCTGGCTGCTGTGAGTGGGGAGAATAGATGTTAAAGCCAACTGGTATTCTCAAGTCCCTTAACCTACACAGATGTGTGCACTGTCCAGGACATGACCCACCTGTATTGCAACCTCTGACACAACTGTGGGATCCATCCACAATGTGAAGGGAGCTCTGAGCTTTCGCAGTCAGACTTGTTGTGTAAATGGGAAAACCCAGTTGTGACCTGCAATTTTTCAAGTGGTTGGCAGAGGGAAGGCATTGGGGAAGAGTATGGTTCCCAACTGCAAGGAGTTGAGCTTCTTTATTTCTACAGTTTTTGGGTTGTCTATCCCCATGGCTCTTCCTGCATTGTCTGCAATGGAGTGTAGACATCTGTGTGGCCCTGGACTCTGGGGCTACCGCTGCCATGTTGGCCCAAGTTGGGCCTATGGGTCTCAATCTGCCCTTCTAGAATACAGGAATGTCCTTCTAGGCTGGAATTAAAGCCAACAAGGACTGTGGAATATTCCCACATCCAAGGGAGCTCATCTGTATTGCTTGTGAGTGCCACAGCACATTCTTAACTTTTTTCCTTCTGGTAAGATGTAGTTTCCAGCCAGAAGCACATAAGGTAGGAACCCAGTTGCTGTTGCCTGTGGCCACAGTGGCATATGTCTACTCATGTTTTATGATTTGATCTTTCACAGAATTTTAAAGCATTCACTCAATGAATATCATCTGAGTTGTTTCTAGTTTGGCCTGCTTTCATTTTCATTTCTTGGTAAATAGTACTGCAATAATTTTCAAAGTGTAGACATTTCTACCCCAGACTGAAATATCTTCACTTGCATATATTTCTAGTAATGGGATTGCATAGTGAAATGGTCATTCTATTTTTCCATTTTAAGGAACATCCATACTGTTTCCCACTAATATATATTCTCACAACGCTGTGCATGATTGCCTTTTTGCCACATCCTCACCAGCATTTTTTTTCTTTCTTATTATTTTCTTTATTACCTTTTCAGACAAACCAATTTTGATGCATAACAGTGCTACTGAGTTTTGTAAATTGACGTTGTGCCCTGCCAGATTGGTGAAATCATTTATCTATTCTTACACTTTTTGGAGGGGGGGGAGGTCCTCTGGGGTTTCCCATTTATAAGATCATGTCATCTGTAAGCTGCAATAATTGTAGTTCCTCCTTAACATCTTGGATACCCTTTATTTCTATCTCTTTTCTAATGGCTTTGACTTAAACATTCAGTACTTTGTTGGATAAAGTGATGACAGCAGTTATCTTAGAAATAAAGACTTTAGGCAGGCGCTGTGGCTCAATAGACTAATCCTCTGCCTGCAGCCCTGGCACACCAGGTTCTAGTCCCAGTCGGGGTGCCAGATTCTGTCCTGGGTGCCCCTCGTCCAGTCCAGCTCTCTGCTGTGGCCCGGGAGTGCAGTGGAGGATGACCCACGTACTTGGGCCCTGCACCCGCATGGGAGACACCAAGGAGCAGCACGTAGCTCCTAGCTTCAGATCAGCGCAGCACGCCAGCCACAGCGGCCATTGGAGGGTAAACCAACGGTAAAAGGAAGACCTTTCTGTCTCTCTTTCTCTCTCTCTCTCTCTCTCTCTTACTGTCCTCTTTACCTGTGGGCAAAAAAAAAGAAATAAAGACTTTAGATTTTCAGCATTCATTGTGGATTTAGTTGATGGATTATTAAATATGGCCTTTATTGTGTTGAAGTATATTCCCTCTATACATAATTATTAATAATTTTTATAATGAAGGGATAATGGATTTTACCAAATGCCTTTTCTGCATCTGTGGATATGATCATATGCTTTAAAGTCCGATGATTTTGTTTTTTACTGATTGATTGTTTTTATTTGAAAGGCAGACAGAGAGATGGAGAGGAAATCTATTACCTGTTGATTCACTCCCCAAATGCCTGCAATAACTGCAGCCAGGCAAGGCCAGACCACAATCCTGGAACTCAAAGTGGGTGGCAGGGACCAGGGTAATTGAGCCATCATTTTCTGACTCTCATGTGCATTAGCAGGAAGCTGGAACAGAAGCAGGGTAGTTGGGATTTGAACCAGATCTTGATGTAGGATGGAGATTCCAAAGCAGTGACCGTACCAAAGAATTCCCTGATCATAAGGATTTTTTATATTTCTGTTGATGTGCTATATTACATTTATTGATACTCATCTGTTGAAGCATTCTTGTATTCCTGGCATTTATTCCATGTAAATATGGTAAATAATGCTTTTAAAAGTGGTATTGTACGTGGTTTGCTAATATTTTATTGAGAATTTTAATATCGATGTTCATCAAAAATGTTGACTTGCAGCTTTGCTTTCTTGTTGCATCCTTCTCTGGTGTTAATTCTTTAAAGTTTGTGAAAATTCAATAGTGAAATAATTTGGTCTTGGGCTTTTCTTTGATAGCAGACTTTTAATTCTTAATTCAATATTATATAACTCATTGTTGGCCTTTAGATATTCTTCTCTTCATGATTCAAGCATTGTAAGATGTGTGTCTCTGTGAATTTTTCTATTTGTAATAGGTTTTCAAATTTTGTGTCAAATAAGGGTCCATAGTAATTTCAAACAGTCCCTTGTATTATATTGATGCCAGTTGTATGTTTCCTTTTTAACTTCTGATTTTATTTTAATTGTTTGTCTTAGTCTAGCAAAGGGTTTGTCAATTTTCTTTTCAATTCAATGAAACATTTCTACATTTCACTCTTTTTTATAGTCATTTTAGTCCCTACTAATTGATTTCTGCTCTAAAGATGTGTTTTTTATTTCTGTTTTCTAATTCCTTAAAGCACTGCAATAACTACTTGAGATCTTTCTGCTATTTTGATGTAACCACTGATTACCATATTGCTTTGGCTGTGTGTTGTATCTTCTGATGTCATGTTTCAATTTCCATTCATTTCAAGACATTTAAATTTCTTTAAAAAGTTCATCCTTGACTCGTTGGCTGTTCATGAGTGAGTTATTTAATTTCCATACATATGTGTAGCTTCCAAAGCTTTTGTGTGTGTGTGTGTGTGTGTGTGTTTGACTTTAAGTTTTGTTGCATTGCTATCAGAAAAGATACTAGATGTGATTTCTAGTTGTTTTTGTTTTGGTTTGTTTTGTTTTGATTCTGTTTGTTTCTTTGCTGAGACTTATTTTAAGATCTACCACAGTGTCTATCTTGGAGAACATTTCATTAGCTTTTTAGAAGACTGTGCATGCTGTAGCTCTTTTATAGAAGATTCTGCAGATGTCGGTTAGGCCCAATTGATTAGGGTGGAGTTTAACTCTGTTGTTTCTTTGTTGACTTCCTGTCCATTTTTGAGACTGGAATATTAAAGTTTCTTAATATTTTGCTCTGGAGTATCATTCGGTAAAGCCACTAATAACATGGGATTCTCAAATACTGGGTACTTCAATAGTTCCAAGAGCTCTATCAGTTGCTGGAATGAACTCTTTTTCATTACATAAATAACTTGCTTATCTCTTTATACAGTGTTCTGGTTTCATATATATTTTATATGATATAACTATTGCTACTACTCTAGTTTTATTTTGAGTTCCATTTGCATATAATACTTGCTCTTCCTTGGAAGTGAAGTGAGTATCTTTTAAGCAGCACATTGTTGAGTCTCTTTTATCATTATTCACTTGGTCATTGCATGCCTTTTAATTGAAGAATTTAACATATTTCAATTTAAAGCATTATTTGTAAGTAAGTTATTATGACTACCATTTTGATTTTTTTCCTGATTTTATTGAATTTCCTTTCTTTCTTCCTCATTTTCTTACAATTTCCTTTAAGGCTAGTGTTTTTGTTTTAGTATTGTGTTCTATTTTCTGCTTTGTGGTTACAATGAAGCTTTAAAAAATCTCTGGTTATACAAGTTATTTGAAGCAATAACACCTTAGCATTGAGTATAAAGATAGGAAAATAAGCAAAAAATAGATAATAAATGCAAAAACAGTTAAAGAATACAAATAAAGAACTCTATTCTTGTACACTATCCCTCCTACATATTGAAATTTTGATGTGTCCTTTTACCATTTCTGCATTATGTTCCTTTCTTTCTTAAATTTTTTAAAAGATTTAGTTATTTATGTGAAAGGCAGAGTTAGAAAGTAGGCAGAGTTAGAAAGTTAGACAGCAGATAGACACACACAGAGAGACACACACACAGAGGGAGAGAGAGAGAGAGAGAGAGATTGAGAGAGGGAGAGAGGGAGAGAGATCTTCCATCCGCTGGTTCACTCCCCAAGTGGCTGCAATTGCCAAAGCTGCACCAAGCCAAAGCCAGGAGCCAGGAGCTTCTTCCTGGTCTCCCATACAGGTGCAGGGGCCCAAGCAATTGGGCCATCTTCTGCTGCATTCCCAGGCACATTAGCAGAAGCTGGATTGGTATGTTCTGTACTTAGTATATTAATATACTTATTATAATTTTAGTTGTTTTACTTTTATTCACCATACTAAAGATACTAATGTTGTTACATAAAATTTCATTATATTACAGCATTCTCATTTGTCTGTATAGGTGCTCTTACTAGTGAGTTTTCCTTTCAGATATATTCTTGCTTCTTACTCTTTCTTTTATTTTGAAGATCTCCCTCTGGTATTTCATGTAAGATAGGCCTGACAGTTGTAAATTCTGTCAACTTTCATTTGTCTGTGAATGTCTTTGTCTCTTCTTCATATTTAAAGCATAGGCTTGCTAAATGAAATATTCTTTACTGATAGTTTTTTTTTTTCCTTCTACGCTATGAAAGTTTTAGCCTATTGCTTCCCAGTCTGTAAGATTTCTCCCGAGAACTCAGGCAAATTGGGATTCCTTTATATTTTATACATGTCTTTGCTCTAGAAGCTTTGAGAATCTTCTTAGTATCCCTAATCTTGATGTGCTTGATTAGACTGTCTTGGGATAGACTCGGTTGAGTTGAATCTGACCTCTGGCCTTCCTATACCTAGATGTCTCTATATGTTTCTAAGTCTGGGAAGTTTTCTGTTATTAACTCTTTGAATATGCTTTCTACATGTTTAGCCTTCTCAAGTCCCTCCCCAGTTACTCAGTATTTGCTCTTTCATGCTTTACCAAAATTCCCCAATCCAGTAATAGAAATAGAAAACAGCATCTACTAAATTCAGGCCATTTGGATTTTGGAATATGTGTTATATTTCCAAGTATAATCACTCATCCATATCAGGCAGCTAGAATTTCATTTAAGGCTGCATGCACCTCTCCACATGTAGTGAATAAATCATTTCCATAACCCAATCATCCATAGTGTTCACTAAAGGAACGTGTGATGATCAGTGCAGGGGAGTCCTCACCAGCCTTGTCTCCAGCCTGATTTCTCTCCTTTTGTGTCTCAGTGATGGTTTTGTATTTGTACAGAAGCCTTTGCCATCGAGACTCAAGAGTGTGCTCCCCTAAGTGGGGAGTTCTTTTTGTCCCACAATTGCTTTGAGATCATTGCATCAACTGTGGACCAACTCATTATAGGTTTCCTGGAAGTTCATCAACACAAAAAATTGCTTTATTCAGTGACACACTCTTTTGGTCAACAGGATCACTTCTTAAGTGTGTTTGGTGCCATCACAATTACATTAATAGTTTATTCACACCTATTAATTGGACCACAGTTATGCTCCATATGGCTTAACAATTTCCTAATGTTGAATTTGCATCTCTGAATCATTCATATTCTCTGGTAGCAGAAGTTAGAATTAGGAGTCCAATGTTGCCAAGTACAGTGGGAGACAATCAGAAGTTCTAAACTTGGGCCTGTTGAGGTGACTTGCCAAATGCTTTTCTATTTGTGTCACCCAGTGTAGGATTTTTTTGCTTACATTAAATTGTGAACATTCAGTTATATCAGCACTCATTTATACTACAGGCATTTAGGAAGAAGTTAATCTGATTTTTAATCAACTCCAGACCTGGAACTATTAGTACCACTCAAATGGAGTACATATTTGCAGGTTCCTGGAAGTACTTAAGTCCAGAATGGACATAAATCAAAAATATAAGTTGAAGTTGGTTTATTTAGTCAAATACTTTGTCCTCTGTTTCCTCTGTGTTGAATATATAACATATAAATATGTTATATGTATGATGCATACAAAATTATAATCAATATTGGGCTGCTCTAAATTTCATATTATTAGTGATAAAGCTCTATGAAGATTGGTATACAAATATTTGCATGGACACTCGTTTGTATTAGTCATTGGAGAATTAACTAGTTGTGGAATTAGCAGGTCATATAGTAGGTGTGCGAGGATTAAAAATAAACTTCCAAACTACTCATCCAAATAAATTTTCCATTTGATATTCCCAGTCATTGTATATGAAATTTCTTACTTCTTCACTTGTCAATATTTTATCTTTTATATTTTTAATTTTAGGAATTCTAATTATTTATATTTATTTTGTTAGGCTTCAATGTATATTTCTTTGATGAGTAATAATAATTTTGTGTATGCTTACTGGCAATTTATGAAATTATTTATATGTTAGTTATTTAGTTGGAAGGCAGAGTAACAAAGGAGGAAGCGGACTGGAGTTGAGGAGAGAGAGATAAAATCTTGTTTTTGATGGTTTGGTCCAGAAATGTCTGCAACGGCCAGGGCTAGGCCAGAAGCCTAGAACTCCAGCTGGCCTCCCATATGGATAACAGTCACCCAGGTTCTTGGATCATTTTTCACTACTTCTTCAGTTACATTATTAGGGATCTGGATTCTCTACTTCAGGATCTCTAAAACATATCAATCAAGATGTTGGCACAGGGATATTTCCATAAGGCCTTAGCCCATTTTCTGCGGATATAACCAAATGCAACACACTAGGTAGTTAAAAATGAATAAGAATTAATTTGGACGTGGAAGCTAGGATATCTAGGATGAAAGGGCCATGTATGCAAATATCATCTTTCTGTGATATTCAATGGCAGAAGACGAGAAAAACAAAAGAACATACAGGAAAGGGGGAAGAGAAGGAGAAAAGGAGAGGAAAGGGAAAGAGAAGGAGAGAGAGAGAGAGAGAGAGAGAGAGAGAGAAATTCTTATCTACTCTCTTTCCCCAAATGATGCAATCACAGAAACTGGGCCAGGCCAAAGGCAGGAGCTAGGAACTCAACGCAGATCTCCCTGGTGGGTGGCAGACTCAGTTACTTGAGCCATCATCACTATTTCTCAGTTTGCTCATTAGCAAGAACCTAGAGTTGGGAATGGAGCCAGAACTCAAACCAAAGCTCTATGATGCAGGATGTAGCTATGCCAGTGTCAAAACTGCTCTGCCAAAAGCTCTCTCCAACTTCTGATTTTTTCATTGGATGTCACACATTGTTGGTTTTATTTGTTGGATGCTGGACATTTTTATCTTCATGTAAACTATCTTATGTGTTGTAGTGGGATGCAGGTATTTACTTGGAACCAGTTCCTCTTCTAGAATCTTGCTTTAGTTTTTGGTTAAGTGGACTTACAAATTCATTTTGTCTAGAGTTAGTTTGTTTTTCCTAGTAACTAGGAAAAGAGCATGCTTAGTGTTCTGATTCTCCCTGGAAAAGTTAGTCACCAGTAAAAAGGTACTGTAAGAAATGTTAAAGGAATTTTAAGCAGAAAGAAAATTGTATCATATCTTAACTGTACATGAATAAACTTTCTGATAAAATGAATTGTGTGTATAAACTTTTCCATCCCTGTCAGCTGATTATACCAAAGCAAATGCCATAGGTAATAAATAAACATCTGTGTCAATATTGTTGATTACAAAATATCCCAAAACTGCAATTGAATGAAAGCTTAAAATTTTGAGTTAATAATTGTAGATTGTTTCAAACTTGCAGTTTTCTGTTGGCCCCACTGGAAATCTTAATGCAACTTAAGTTATCTGCAAGTTTGATGGAGTTGGATAGTAGAAAAAGCATCACTCAAATGCCTGAGAATTGATGTTGGCTTTTGAGTGGACCACATGTCTCTGACAGGCTGGCCAAACTTCTCTTCATTGTTTCTAATTTCCAAAAACAACAATGGAGAGTGGGCAAGCTATAATTCACAAGCATTCTCCAAATCTTTTAGTCATTTTTGCTACTGTCACATTGATCTAAGGAAGTCACATGACTACATCCAGAGCTAATGAATGAAGACATTTAAAAAAGAATGGAAAGAGGAATGATTTATTAGGGGCCATTACAGAAATGGTCTACCACACAACATTTCTCAGTAATTACAAAAGCAGAATAACAAGCATCAAGGACTGTATTGATTTACTCCAATAAAGAGACCACATCTGGAACAGCAGCTGTATGGGAAGACACCACCTGGTGTAATGTACATTAACCCACTCTCTTCTTCCAAGACCCATCTGTCTTTTGCAGATGCTGAAACGGAAAGTGAAATGACAGTGTAATGAGAATCTCTACCCCTGCATTCTCAATTGTTTTGCAAATGGTGATAATCTCCGTAACACCCCAGGCAAAGTAGTTTTGCTTTCAGTGTATAGTTTTGATGAGGAAGAACGCTTTAAAACCTTTCAATATTGATAATATCAGCCCAAATATCAGTGAAAAGGTGAGTCTGGCTTGGTAACAACAGAGTGTGTCTAAGGAGCTGCATATTCCGCTGTACTGCCACAGACTGGGGTACAAACACACTTGCTTAAATGCTCCATGTATCCATTTGGGCCAGAAGGTAGATCTCATTGGTCGTCTGGATTGAAAGCTTCAGTACGGGTTTTAACTGAGGGACGTCGTGCAGAGATCCATGGACTACCTGACTATTGACTCTCTTGAAAGGAAGAGTTGTGGCACATGTTTATGTTGTGATTACACTGTTTTTCAAGCTCCAAAGTACTCATTCAGAAACTCTGAGTCTGAAAATAGTCTCCGATCCTGCAACAGAATAACTACAGTGTCTTTGACAATGGCTCAACAGAGGCTTTTATGGTGGTAAAATATACAGGACATAAAATGTTAGACACTTTTCTATGGACCATTCAGTGGTGCTGTCATCATCCTCACTCATTCCTAGAACTTTTTTTTTTTATCATCACCGGCTGACACCTGAAGCCCTTGACCCAGCTGCTCCGGTTCCTCCTGCCGCAGCCCTCAGTCCCCACTGTCCTTCTGGTCTCTGAGAGTCTCTGTTCCAGGCTCCTCATGGAAGTGAAGACTTGAATCCCTTGGGTTCTGCCTTTTCAGAGCATGAATCTACCAGGGCCTGGTTTGTGCCTTCACAGTAGTTTTCCTGATACCCCCAAAAGGTAAGACTGCTTTTAGTCACGTTATTTCCCTGAGAGCCTCACCACGTCATTTTCTTAGGGTTTAATCTGTTGCTTTCTTCACTGAGCAACTTCTTGCCTGAGACTCCTGCCCCATCATGTTCCCTTTTAGAGCCAGCTGTGCTTCCAACAGCTGCCCTTGCAGAAATCCGGGGTGTTCCACCTTTGCCTTTCTGAGCTCAGTTAGGGATAACAAGACCCATCACTGATGCAGATACCAGGCAGGTTAAAGATCCAAATTCCCTTTGCTCTGTTCTCCCAGATTTGCAGAAGGGAAGCACTGGGCCCCTGTTTTTCCCAAATTGTGCCACCCTAGGGTGTGGACTAGGGGAGTGAAGGCATGAGTCAAGAAGCAGCAAAATTTCCTAAAATTTGTTTATTTGGGAATGTATTGCCTGCGGTGTGCCTTTGACTACTTCACAGAAGTCATTTAAAGTTATCATAAATAGTTTCTCATAGGCCTGGAGATTCCTGGTATACAACCTTGCTGATGACACTATTCTCAGACTTTAACTTGCAAAATATTTTTTTAATTTATTTTATTTATTTGAAAGACATAGTTACAGAGAGAGGTAGAGACAGAGAGAGAGGTCTTTCATCCACTGTTTCACTCTCCAGATGGCCGCAACGGCTAGAGCTTTGCCGATCCAATGCCAGGAGCCAGGAGCTTCTTTTGAGTTCCCCATGTGAGTGCAGGGGCCCAAGCATTTTGGCCATCTTCTACTGCTTCCCCAGGCCATAACAGAGAGCTGGATTGGAAGAAAAGCATCTGGGATTAGAACCAGTGACCATGAGGAATGCCAGCACTTCAGGCTAGGGCTTTAACCCACTGTGCCACGACACTGTCCCCTAACTCGAAAATTAATTTTATCTGTTTGATCAGGTAAAATAAAATTGATTTTTCAGGGGTGGCTCTGTGGCATAGCAGGCTAAGCGTCCACTTGCTGTGCTGGCATCCCATATGGGCACCGGTTGGGTTGATGTTCTAGCTGCCCCAGTTGCAATCCAGCTCTCTGCTTATGACCTAGGAAAGCAGTAGAAGATGGCCCAAGTGCTTGGGCCCCTGCACCCATGTGGGAAACCCAGAGGAAGCTCCTGGCTCCTGGCTTTGAATTGGTCCAACTCCAGCCGCTCTGACCATTTGGAGAGTGAACCAGTGGGGGGAAGATCTCCCTCTTTGTAATTCTACCTCTCAAATAAGTAAGTAAATCTTTTAAAACAATTATTTTCCCTCTGTTCTGCTTGTGCTTTTTCCACATCGGTCCTAGAGCCCCTATAACCTAATGGCGGGTTCACATGCACACACACACACACACACACAGACACTCACACACACAAATCCATTTAATTCTATGAGCCACTGTCATTTAGGTAAAGTGGTGCTTATTATGGTAAACCAGCCAATTCCCTCACAGTTAGCCCCTCTGTTCTCTTCCCTCCTATCACTCCATTTAGTGCTTTCTACCCTCTTCCCTGGAAGACAGAGAATAGCCATGTGACTCTTTTGAAGAATACAATTATCTTTTCATTGATGAAATTATTAATACATTGATGAATGGAGTGTCTTCAAGCCCCCAAGGAAAAGTATTTAGAGGATGGTTAAGAAAAGAAAGTGATAAATGCAGTCTCTATGTATACGAGGTTTCAGATTCCTTATTCTACGTTTTCTCAATGTTTTCTAGCATTGAAACCCAGCTTTGTGTCATCCATAGTAGGGTTGAATCTTTAGTCAGTACTTTGAACTAATAGATTGTATCCAGAATATTCTAGAATATTAAGGAGTTCATACAAACTCAGTAATGTAGCCTGAACCAGTAAAATCATAATCATGACTCTAGCATTGCATTCTTAGAATCAATCCCACAGGATTTCTGTCAATTTTGCCTAGGTGCATTTATCAAAGATGTTTCTTCATTTTGATTTTTTAATTGGCCATTAACAAAGCTTCTACGTATGCTATCTATGAGAGAAAAGTTAAATGTTTTATTTATTTAGATGTTTGTTGGTTATTTGTCACGTTCAAAAGAACATAGCACTATATATGGGGGGACTTTTTGTAAAAAATGTAACTATTTGTAGCAATTCCTCAAGTAATTACATTATAATTTAAAAACCAGGTTTGTAACATTTAAACAGTATTTTAAAATCATGTGCACGGCCCCAAATGATGGAGTTAGAATTGTGCCAGGGGATTCCAATACAATCCCATCAAGGTGGCATGTACCAAGGGCATCTCATTAGTCCAAGTGATCAATTTCAGCTCACAATTGATCACACTGATAGGTCTAAGAGTCAAAGGGATCGCACAAGCAAGACTAGTGTCTGCTAATACTAACTGATAGAATCAAAAAGGGAGAGAATGATCCAACATGGGAAGCAGGATACACAGCAGACTCATAGAATGGCAGATGTCCTAAATAGCACTCTGGCCTCAGAATCAGCCCTTAAGGCATTCGGATCTGGCTGAAGAGCCCATGAGAATAGTTTAGGCATGGAAAGCCAAGACATTCTGGAAAAAAACAGAAGACCTAAAGGAAAGATCTCTGCGAGTGAGATCCCAGTGGAAAGAACAGGGCCATCAAAGAAGGAGGTACCTTTCTCTGAAGGGAGGAGAGAACTTCCACTTTGACTATGACCCGGTAGGAATAAGATTGAAGTCGGCGAACCCTAAAGGCTTCCATAGCCTCGGCAACTCATGACCAGAGCCTAGGGAGATTACTGACGCCATAAACAAGAGTGTCAAATTGTTAAATCAACATCAGGAGTCACTGTGTACTTACGTCTCATGAGGGATATGTCCTTAATGTGTTATCCAATGTGAAATAATGCTATTACTAGTACTGAAACAGTATTTTTACACTTTGTGTTTCTGAGTGGGTGCAAACTGATGAAATCTTTACATAGTATATATTGAATTGATCTTCTTTATATAAAGATAATTGCAAATGATTAAAAAATCTTGGTGTTAAACTGGAAATTGCATAGACAATTAATCAATTTTTAAAAAAAGAAATCATGTAGGATCTCTGTCCTTAATGTGCTGTACATTGTGAATTAATACTATAACTAGCACTCCAACAGTATTATCATTTTGTGTCTCTATGCGAGGGCAAACCGTTGAAATCTTTACATAATATGTACTAAATTGATCTTCTGTGTATAAAGAGAATTGAAAATGAATCTTGATGTGAACAGAAGGGGAGAGGGAGCGGGAGAGGGGAGGGTAGGGGGAGGGAGAGAAGTTGTGTGGGGGGGAGCCATTGTGATCCATAAGCTGTTCTTTGGAAATTTATATTCTTTAAATAAAAGCTTTATATAAAAAAAATAAAATAAAATAAAATAAAATAAAATAAAAAAAAATCATGTGCATTATATTAGACTATAAATTCCATATCCAAATAACTGATTATTTTGAAACTTTTAGGCATCAAATTATAGGCAACTACTACAATAACAAGGATTATAGAATTTAATGCCTTCCTTCAACCTAAATTTCCAAAATTCAACATCACAGAATAATTCATTTTTCAGTTATTTTTAATCCTGTTGTTAACATATCACCAAATTTCTGAAAATAAATATTGCTATATTTTAGAGGTTCATAATGTTGTTTCATTTGGTCTATAAGGTTACAGGAAATAAAAAAATAACTCTCAGGCTAAGCAGAGTTAACAGAGTTCAACTGTCATCTCAGTGATTTGCCATTAAAAACAAGGAATCTTTATGGTCCTATGTGAAATAATAATATAGCTACTGTAAAATTCTAACTGTATACACATTCATGTCAAGGGTCTAAATGTATGTGCAGTGTGATCTTTCTTATAGATGTACACACATATTCTTATATATATATATACACGTTTGCTTTCACCTATGGGAAATGACTTTTGCAGTTCTTGCTACATACAGATACAATTAAAGCTGCAAAACTTCATTTGCATAATGGAATTCTTAAAGAAAGTTGACATTTATTTTATTTATTTGAAAGACAGAGTTACAGAGAGAGGGAGAGACAGAAAGTGGTGTTCCATTCACTGGTTCATACCCTAAATGGCTACAGTGGCTGGGACTGGGCCATGCCAACCCCACGAGCCAGGAGCTTCATCCAGGTTTCCCATGTGGGTGCAGGGGACCAACATGGAACATCTTTACTGCTTTCTCAGGCACATTATCAGGGAGGTGGATCAGGGACTCGAATTAACTCCCATATGGGATAGTGGTAGTACAAGCGGTGCCACAATGCAGGCCTCTCGTGATAGGATTTTATTCATTTTACCTTAAATGTAGTTTCTTGGTAGAGAAAGTGCTGAGATTATTTCTCTTTTTCTGTCTAAATGCCAGATTAAAAAGTTAGCTCTAAATAAGAACTCAAGTAACATTTAATGGTAAAGTTACAAAGATAATCTTAGTGGGATTTTAATGATATCATATCAAATCCCTAGACCTGTGATCATATTTTCTCTGTGTCACAAGATGGCTTATCATTACAATACTAGAATCTCCTCTACAGCATATCTTCCTATTGTTTGTTTTGCTCAAACTTTAAATTATGAAGAGTGAAGGACAAAATCAACTCATTTGTACTGATTCTACAGATTATGCTCTTTCTAAAAAACATCAACTATGTTTCATAAGTACCATTTCTATCATAATATTTACGTGTACTCACTCTTTAAGTTTTTTTCTATGTTTTGTGACCAAAAAAGTCTGAAATACAGTTTATATTCAAATTTATAGATTCGATCCAAACAAATATTAAATGTGAAGAGGAAGCAAAACTCTGCCACCATGTAGTCCCAGATTGCATCTGAGAATAAATTGAGGCAAGAGAGTCCCAAGATAACATCAAGCATATTTAATGTGAATTTTCTGCGATACAGAAGCCCACATAAGGCAATGAAGACACAACACACAAAATCCACATGTTTTCATGCCAAGCTGAAGAAAGAGAGGAAATTGTAGAACAGTAGCTACAGAGAAATAATACTTATTTTAAACAACCCCTTACTATCTGAGACCTTGCAGAAGAAAGATTCTTTCCTCATGGTATCTGGTGGAGGGCTGGGAGTCTTTCACATGGGAATTTGCCTATCATTTTTAGTAAGAAAGTTACAATACTTTTCATGTAACTTATGCTTTCCCAGTACCTTTAAGTCAAAGTTTTCCTTACTCCAAAATGGCATATTTTGAGTGGTGCTATTTTGCCACTATTCAGAAGCCTGAGTAATTTGTCAGATCTAGTTGTTTTATAGATAATAATAAAGCTAAGTGGATGAATAGAATGTCTTTTGCAGAATATACGGGGTAGAAAAAGGAGATGTGTTCAGTCACTTTAATGCTTTGCTATAGACTCAAATAAACTTTCAATAGGAAACTGATGTCTTAATTCAAACCATTTTCAGGAGTGTGTGTTGGGTGCATTTCTTGATATATCTACATCCCCTATTGGAATGTCTGGGGTCGTGTCCTAGAAGCACTTATTGCAGGTTCCTGCTGATGCACACCTTGGGAGGAAGCCATCTATGGCCCCTGCCACCTCTGTGGATGTTCCCAATTCAGTTCCCTACTTCTGACTTTGGCCTGGCCCAGCCCTCAACTGCTGCAAGCATTTGGGAGTGAACCATCCATTGAGATCTCTCTCTCTCTCTCTCTCTCTCTCTCTCTCTCTCTCTCCCTGTGTGTGTGTGTGTGTGTATGTATGTGTCAGCCTTTCAAATTATAACAAATAAAAACTTAAAAATCAAAGTTAGGTATCTTTAGATGAACTTTCAAAGGTGGAATTTGATTTTGAATTGCCAATAATGAAGTCAAATGTAAGGAAAGGAGGAAGGAAGGGAGGGAGGGAGGGAAGAAGGAAGGGAGACAGAGACAGTGAGCTAAGAAAGATAATCTGTGCCCATTTCTTTCTATTTCAGGCACATGTATTCCTTTGTCTACCCCAGACCCTGAGTATATCTATAAATTATGCAAATATTTACTTTCTGACAAAATCTTGTCCTTTTACTCCATTAAAAACTTTTTTTTTAATTTTTGACAGGCAGAATGGACAGTGAAAGAGAGAGAGAGACAGAGAGAAAGGTCTTCCTTTGTCGTTGGTTCACCCTCCAATGGCCGCCACGGTCGGCGCACCGCGCTCATCTGATGGCAGGAGCCAGGTGCTAGGTGCTTTTCCTGGTCTCCCATGGGGTGCAGGGCCCAAGCACCTGGGCCATCCTCCACTGCACTCCCTGGCCACAGCAGAGGGCTGGCCTGGAAGAGGGGCAACCGGGACAGAATCCGGCGCCCCGACCGCGACTAGAACCCGGTGTGCCAGCGCCGCAAGGCGGAGGATTAGCCTGTTGAGCCACGGCGCCGGCCTCATTAAAAACTTTTTAACAGAAGGAATTTTGTTTTCCTTTTATAAAGTAGAAAGATAACATTAAATTTCTTAAGTGCTTCCTGTGCCAGGAGCATCATTGATTATATTAGAAAGCAAAAGAAAAGAGTAGCACATGAAATCTTGAGCAAGAAAAGTTTTACTGCTTTTGTGGCAATCATCCTGGATATATTTAAATGTTTATAATTTTTAACTGCAATATACATCTTCTTCTGCTGTTGCTATGTCATTGAGGGGCTATTCAAGTATTTTTAAAAGTGGGAAAATAAAATCCTTGATTTACAGAGATTTCATAATCTTATCCAAAGAATATTTTGGAAGTTCATTCATTTTTAATAATAATAATCTGCCATGCATTTTTCAGCTGACTCACCTTTAAAAATAAGTATCTTGCATGAGCAAATAGTTTATATAAAACTATTTTATATAAAACCCAAAGAGCACTAAGCCAACCCTTCACCTTCCAGAGATGGAAACAATTACCTGTAGCAGCTGAGCCTTCAGCTAGGCTTGGACGTTACTCCTTGAACTCCAAGCACCTCCCTTGCTCACACTACATTTGTGGCAAAAATGTGCTGAGCACACTTCTGACCATTTTTATTGCTGCACAAATATTCATTTGATGACTCAGCAAAACTGGAATGACCCCCATCCCCTCTCCCCATTTTATAGAAGATCAATTTGAGATTTACAAACAAGAAGCTGAGAATTCAAGGAAGACATCACAGAAACATAGACTTAAAAGTGCACCAGGATTTCCTTCACTATCTAGAGCACTCTTCACGACAAAATGGTTTTAATTACAGACGAGTAAAATCAAAACAATGGAAAAAATTAAATGAGGCACTTATATTTTTACACCTGCTCCCAGGTGCTAAAAATCTGTTTGAATTCTCTGAATGGAGATTTCTGTAGCCAAAATTTCATTATAATAAAACCCAAGATTAAAAAGACTATGAAATATTGAGGATGATTTAGTTTTCAAATGCAAAGCAGCAGCTGCATTAAAGCACAGGCTACTGGAAAAGCCTAGAAGAGAAACAACTGCCTTCTCCAGGCGCTGGGTGCACTCTCAGACAATGAGCAGACTGATTGGACAGAAATGAGAAACTGCATCAGGTTCTTATTCTTGTAAATTTCATCTCAGGGAACCAGGATGTGGTACACTTCAGCAGGTCATTCTTTTACTCTGCCAAGAAAAAAAAAAAAGAGGTGATTGATGGTAAAAGGACATAGGTAGATGTATAATGCTTTAGGTAAGTTTCTGTTTACTCTTAAAGAGCATCACAGACATCTCTCTCTCTCTCTATATATATATATATATATATATAGAGAGAGAGAGAGAGAGAGAGAGAGATCTAGATATATCTATATCTATATCTATATATCTATAGAGAGATACATAGATATATAGATATATATAGATATATATGTCTATATAGATATATATATATAGGTAGATAGATATATAGAGAAATATCTGTGAATATGTTTAAAAAGATGAATGTATTTATAGGAAGAATGAAGGAAGGAATGAGGAAAAGAAGGGAGGGTAGAGAGGGAAGCAGAAAAGGAAAGAAGGGAAAAAGAGATTTAAGCTCAGACAATGTCAGTTATTGAAATACTATTAACTCGACAAATCTCACTGGTGTTCCTTTTTATTTGATATATATTTTACTTTCTGTTGCCAATTTCAATAGAAGGCTTAACAAACATATTCACAAACAAAAGTAGATTTTATGGGAGAAAGTAAAGATAATTTTGTAGGCATGGGCTCTGAATAATTAAAGCATGAAGGTAATTCAAACAAGAAATGCTGTCAAAAAATTGAGCTTAGCATACTCTCAGTGTGGATAATATTCCAATATAAAAACAACTATTAAAGGAAATTTGTCCAGTATGCCAAAGAGTTTTTAAGTGTATTCTTCATTTTGCCACTCTGTATCTCTTATCTAAAGATCAGTTGCTGAGTGGATTCTTTGTTTTCTAGGCAGCAGTAATTCTGTCCAGACACAGAATGTCTTAAGGAACAAACTGTCCATAGTTAGTTAAAAGAAAGAGAGAAATCAGAGCTGCGGCTCCATCTAATTGGACTCCAGTGTTGCCGTTGCTGTTGCTTCTTCTGATCATGGTTCATCTCATTTAAAATGACAGAACAGAGGCATAGTCTGTGTTGACTCTAAGAATCATGCAAGTCAAATGCATGAGAAATATCCTCTTAGGACTACAGAACCCAGAGGAAGACTGTCTTCAGAGGGAACCTAAAACTTTGACAGGTGTATATGGGGTAGAGTGATGGACACTTCTGGTGGGGTTATTAAAGAATGTGGGATGGCACACATACATATGCACAAATTTGTTCCCTGAGTATTAATTGTTACTAGTATTGCTGATTAAAAATACAGAGACTAGAATTAATCTAGACTAGAATTAGCCTAGTTGGACTAGAATTAGTTTATAGGAAATTTTATAAGCAGAAGATTGGTTTTCTATTTTAACTGCTATCTTTACACTCCTAATATTACTAAATTGTTGCTCTATTTGCTTACATATAAAACATGTGTATGTTTATATTCTGATATGTGCCTATACATAAATTTACAAACATTCCCATATTTAAAAATCCAGGAGAAAAAGTCCCAAATACAGAATACTAGTGTAGATCTAGTCAATTGGCCGTGATAGAGACAAAAAGAAATGACATTGGGTACATTCAAAAAGTGGAGGAAAGGTCACTGTGGTTATGCTAAAATGTCCTTGCATGAACTGGGAATAAGACAAAGCACAGAAAAACCATAAAACCCAGTCAATGGAGAGTCAACAGAGACGCATATGTGGCAACATGTGATCTTCTCTGTGATATTGCAAACAAAACCCCATGCTGGTTGCAGAGTAATGCAGTTGGGGAATGGGAAAGTGGAGTGGATGAGGGATAGAAGCAGGGAAAACAGTTAAATGTGTGCTTCTTTAATTCAGAAGACAGGTGATAGAGACTAAACCTTGCTGTAAGCACTGGGAGTGGGGAGAAATGGTGGCTTTCAGGACCCTGGTCAGCAACAGAACACACACAGCGCATAGATGGATTGGTTGCAGGCTGTGAGGAATCTGGAGTGACTGTAGAGCTTTGGGGACATGTTGATGCCATCTAAGTGACAGGGACTTTGTGGGTGAAGAAATTCAGGGAGGCACAGCTGTAGCTCCATTTTGACCACTTCGAGTATTTTAAGTTATTTAGGTATCTACTTGGAGGTGACTGTGAAATTATAAGTTAGGCGACAGTATTCACCAGAATGTTTAAATTACCATTTGTTGGCACACAGAATGCATTTAAAAGCAAGGGGACAGTGGGCAGACATTTGGCTTTGTGATTAAGATATTGATTAACACGACCTGCATCCCACATTGTAGCACCTAGGTTCAATACTCATCCCTGGCTCCTGACTCCAGCCTCCTATTAAAACAGACCCTCAGAAACACCAGTGATGACTCAGCTAACTGGGTACCTGACAGCTTCATATAAGACCTAGAATGAGTTCCTTTCTCCTAGCTGCAGCTTGGCTCAGTCCTGGGATACTGTGGATATTTTGGGGAGTTGAGCTCTCTCTATCTCTGAATTTCTGCCACTCAAATAAATAAATGAAAATTCTAAAACTAAATGCAGGGAAACAAGTAAGATTGTGTGTTATGAGAAAGTTTAAGTTATGCAAATGTTTTACATCTGTACTCTGAAATTTAAAACTCAGGCAATAGAGAAAGAAAGAAAAACAATGAAAAAAAAAACAAAAAAGAAGGAGAGAAAAATAGAAATAAGCTTAAAATATAGCCAAGGTTTAGACAGGAGCGTATTTCAAGTGTAAGGAGTGAAAAATACTAACCGGCTGAACAGAGAAGAATGCTAAAATTTAAAAATGACAATTCAATCTGGCAAAATACAATTACTTCTGATGTGCCTAAGTCATTCAGTAGATCGTGCTGGAATTTAATGAAAAATAAGACATAGAAAGATTATGTATAGACAATTCCATTGATATTTCTTCTAGGGAGAAAAGATAATCTCAGTTGAAGTTCAGTGGAGGAGAAAAAAAATCAAAGCATTCTATTTGATTATGTGTGCATTGTTTTAAGTTGGAAACATCAAGACGTGCTCCTGAACTGGGAATGGTGAATAGGAAAATATTAATGATGCAGAAGACAGAAGCGTGTCCTTATGAAAAGAACCACCAGAAAGCACCCCCACACAGCCTGTACCATGCACACACACCCAAAGGAAATCAGGGGCATAGAAAGGAGGCAGCATGGGACACTTGGCAGTCTGTAGGGCTGTGCTCTCACCCTCATGCTTTGGCTAACTGTGAATATATTTCTTGAGAACTCGGACTGGATATCGGGAAGAAGTGAAAGGACAAACTTGTCTGTGGCACATCCAAGTAGAGATCTGAAGAAAGCCATGTCATGTCCAGTTGTTGATTTTGAGGTCTATTTCACAGCCTTTGCTACAGATTTGCTGGTGTACGATGCATGTAAGATATTTGGAAACCACTTGAAATGGAGAAAATATGGAGGAAACTTTGCTCAATTCCTGTAAGTGGATCATTAAGTCATGTGAGTAGTGAATCCAGAACAACAACAAAGTGGCATGGTTCTCTAAATCTCAGTACTGAAAAACAGTATTTGATCTCTCAGAAATTCACAATAAATACTAGTATAGTAAATGTTCCAAGAAGGTATTATTTGTTACTTAGCTATTTTTAAAAAAACAAAAATTTAACTGTGGAAAGAAATTGACTATTGAGCTTTGCATTGAATTCTGGAGGCACCAAAGCAGGTCTGTTTCTTTACAGTTCTGAAGGCTGGAGGTCCAGGAGCAAGATCTTAATGTGTTATTGTCCTCTTACTGACTTTTTTTAAAAAAGGTTTATTTAATTATTTGAAAGGCAGAGTTAGAAAGAGAGACAGAGACAGAGAGAGAGAGAGAGAGGGAGAGAGAGATCATCCATCCACTGGTTCACTCTCCCAGTGGCCGCAAGAGTGGGAGCTAGGCTAATCCAAAGTAAGGAGCCAGGAGCCTTTCCAGGTCTCCCATGTGGGTGCAGAGCCCCAAGTACTTGAACCATCTCCTGCTGCTTTCCCAGGTGCATCAGCAGGGTGCTGGATGGGAAGTGGAGCAGCCAGAATGGGAACCAGTGCCCATATGGGACCCCGCATCAAAGGTGGAAGCTTGACCCACTAGACCACAGCACCAGCCGCTCTCACCGACTTCTAGATGGGCATTGTCTGCTGGTGTCCTCACAGGCTATAGGCTGAGACATGTGGAGGTCACCTGTTTTCAAAGCCCTGTCTGTTATCAGTTGCCATGAAAAGTAAGGGGCATCTGTATATTTTTCTGAAAAATACCACTCAGAACACTTGTTTTTCTGATGTTGGTAACAGCACTGAAAACCTCTCAATCATAATTTTGTCTTCAGAGGACATAGAATCACATCATCAGGAGCAGTGGCATTCATTTAAATTCTTTTCCACAAACCAGTGATCATCACGGAACAAGTTACTTTAAATTTCGTTATTGTGTTGCATTGTTGTGGAGATTCCAATGAAGCTGAAGTTCATGTACCCTTCCAGCAATGTAGTTTTAAGTCCTAGTTTTCTGCAAACTACCGGAGAAGACTGGACAGAAATTACAGCACTTATCCTATACTGTTCTTCAAAATCATCACCTTAGCTCTCTTCCAAAATGTCCCTTCTTTAGGGTAGATAGTACTTACCTCTTCCAGGATTGCATGTTTTTGAGGATAAAATATGGATCTTGTGTTTCTTTAAACCCATTTGTTTAATAAATATGCATTGATGTATGAATATATATAAAATATTAGAAACAGAACTCTTTCTGTCTTCATCAATATCCTTTTATGAGGACTGTCACAAAGTATCCCATATGTTATTATCTAGCAAACGGTGGTGGACTAAATTTCTGATTTAGGAGTATGGGATTTTGACAGAGTTGTTTGTTATTCAATGTTACTCCTCACACAGGATTCAGGGTAAATCATTTCAAAGTGAGGATATATTAGGCTATATTAGTAGATGCTTTTTAAGACCATTTTCAAGATAATTTTTAATTCTTAGGATCACTTATTCCAGGTGCCTTTGTACAATGGAATCCTGACTTGAAAAAGGTAGACAATTGTAATACCAATAGTAGCCACAAGAGGGTAGTCTTCCCATAGGAAAAATATGAGTGCATCTAATAGACTTAAAATTCAAATTTTAGAGATTTGTCAATTGAAGTTAGAATATGTGATCTATAATTTATACAACACAAATATTTAAAGTTGCTTTGTCAAGGACCAATACAGAAAAAGGAAATGCGTGGGAATCAACTATGATACATTAGTAAGCATAACATACTCTATTTGAACAATTAGGGTTTTTTCTGAGTATGTAATATTTTTCAGATATAGCCATTTTACAAAGAATGGTATATCTGTGGAACTTTTGAAGAGAAGGTGGTTTCTCCAGTCAGATTCTTTAATTTTGGGTGAGTCATCCAATTTCCTTTTTAGAATAAATCACCAAATTCTCTTTCATTCTTCTACTAACTGAAAAATGAAATGACTTTGCCTTTTATTCTACCACAGTGTTTGACTGAGAATATTCACCAAGATAAATCAAGTTAAAATTTGTATTCCTCTGTTTTCTTTAAAATGTGGGCAGTCCAATGTATACAACGTTGTCGTTGTTGGGTTTTATTATTTTTTTCCTTTGGCAATTAAATATAGACAACATGACTTCTCACCCAAGAACTATTATGAATTAATCCAGCATACAATTATGAAAACTAATGTATTTTCACTGATTCTCACAGTTGTTTCAAATGTAATTGAAGACTGATATCCCATTTGTATGAATTTCAAGATGTTTTGCATCAAAATGAACGTTTTTTAAAAGATTCATTTATTTACTTGAAAGGGAGAGTTACGAGAGGCAGAGGCAGAGAGAGACAGCGAGTGAGGTTTTCATTCTGCTGATTCACTCCCTCAAATGGCCTCAATGGCCGGAGCTAAGGTCTGGAGCTGAGCCAATCTGAAGCCAGGAGCCCAGAGCCTCTTCCGGGTCCCCTGCATAAGTGCAGGGGCCCAAGCACTTGGGTCATCTTCTATTGCTTTCCCAGGCCAAAGCAGAGAGCTGGATTGGGAGTGGAGCAACTGGGACAAGAACCAGCACCCATATGGGATGCTGGCACTGCAGGTGGCAGCTTTATCCACTACACCACAGCTTTATCCACTACTCTGGTCCCTGAACATTCTTTAATTCCATTATTTTCACTAACTTTTTGAATACCCTCATGTATTTGGAGATGTTTCTTTGAATGTTTCACCCTCCCCCCACCCAAGAATTTCCTCTAACATTGTTCTTCCTCCCACTGTAAGGAAAACCACTAACAGGGAGAATCATTTCATGGCTCTGTTCTAGCAGTGCTTTGATAAGGGTATTGTTTCTCTGTGGAGCAGATTGAAATGTCAACTTATTTCAAACCAATAGTGTTTAAAAGCATCTTGGCTTATCTTACTTTTTATCACTACTCTTCAAGCTTCTCTCTTAATCCATAAATGAAGAGAAGAAGCAAGAATCTAGATCAAAGGTAAAATAAACACTTAATACTTGCTTTGTTTTTGTATCAGAAACCATCCCAAGTATTGTGTGTGGGAAGAAGAGAGAAGCACATTATGTCAGAATCTGTAATACCAGTCCCAAGACTTACAGAACATGGTTAGCACACTAAGCAATGCATTTCAGAATACGAAAGTTGAGTAAGAGATTGCACGGGGCTGGGGGTGGGCAGCCTTGTTGTAGGTTGAATACTGCGTAGTTTCTGAGCGGCAAGGTGACAGTTTCTCTGACTGTTCTTTTCCTGAGTGGGTGTGACAGCAACAGCACACAATGTGAGAATGACCTTGCTGCTCTCAGAGACTCAATTCTTCAGTCAAGGATGTGCAAATAGTGCTCTTGACTGGAGTTTCAAAGCAGTGTCTCAAACCCACTTTTAATTAGCTCTAAAAGAGCTGTTCATCTGGCAATGGTTGTGTTACGCAGGTGTGTTACTGCTGTAGGAGCCATTCCACCAGTCCTCTCAACAATGTGCATATGTTCATGTTGTTTGACTTGCTTTATGATTATGTGCAGTAGTGCTGCCAAATAAATTGCTTCCAAAATGTTAACTACCTTCTGTGGAAGAAGACTTTGCTATCTTTTGAGGATACAGCCTGCTTCATTCCTTAGACAACTGCTGTCCTTTGAAGATGCCCAAGCAGAAAAACTGAACAGAATCCCCGATCTCTCACTTGCTGTGAGAGGAGAGAAGGGTGAATCTGGACATTAAAACCTCTGGGATGCACTCTGCTTTACAAGAGAGAAACTTAACTTCTTGTGTTTCCTATCCCACTCAGTGGATAAGGCTAAGCTGGAACAAAGTGAATAGGGAGACACAGATGCAGCACAGATGAACGTGGCTAATGCAGTCCCAAGATGCTTTGTGGATTGACAAAAGAAAGGATAGATGCCCATGACCAGAAGTTGACACTGACTGATTTACCCCTAACTCTAAGCCACGTGCTCTGTCAAACTTTAAAAAATCCTGAAAGATTGAAGCCATTATCACTATGGCTTACTCGAGTAAACCAGGACTTGGAACCATTGAATAATTTATCAAAGGTCAGTGGTCTCAAATGCTGCTGTACACATTTCAACCCAAAGATATGGTAGTCAAAGGCCAACTGTTTAAAACAGCTTTTAAAAAAAACCCATGTTGCTTCTCAAATGTAAAGAAGCAACCAGACTGCACTGGTCCATTCTCCTCTGGCCACACTGTTTCCCTTTGTCTAGAAGTTTCCCAGGGCATTTTTGTTATGGAGGACAAGAGCAAAGTCTTTGTCAGAGATGATTATACCTTAGTCACCACACCTCAGTTTCCATGAAAGCCTTTTTCTCAATGATATACTTCTTTGTTTTTCTTGACAGGCAAAGCAAACAAACAAACAAACAAAAAACTGATCCACAAATATTCAGAGAGGTGTGCTGATATCTTTCTCCTATACTGCAATGTGGAATGAAAATGAGGACTCACTCTGATCTGCAGATAACAATGGTGAAGCTGAATTTCAAAGTGTGTCATACACTGAATCGTATTCAGAATACCCACGGGCCTTGGACTCAATTCTCAAGCTGTACACTGCATTTCAAGAAAAAAACACTGATTACAAATTTTATCTAAAAATTTATAGTCATCAAAAATCCATACTATAAATGTTAAAACAAGTTTTGGACATAAGATCAGCAATCATTGGTTTGCAACTCCCTTTGATAATCCCCTACTCAAAGCAATAGAATGTGGGAATAACAAGTACAAAGAAATGAAGCCCTTCCGTAGTTTGAATGGAAGGGCTACCTGGGCACATGTCAGAAAAAAACGCAGATAAACAGTGACATTTTCTTTTCCCATTCATCTGATGGAAACCTGGTTGTTTCCAAATTTTGTTTTTTGTGAACAGAGCTACTTTAACATGGTGGTACACGAATCTCTTTGATACAGTGTGTTCAAGTCTTTTGGATATTTATTCAGTAGTAGGATTGCTGGATCATATGGAAAGTCTATTTCTAGGGTTTTTGTTTTTTTTTTAAGAAATCTCCACAGTTTTCCACAGTGACTGCACTAATTTACATTACCACCAACAGTGTATAAATATCCCCCCTTGTCCATCCATGCTAGCATTTGTTTCTCTCTGTGTTCTGGATTTTAGCTTTTCTGACAGGGTTGAAATGATATCATATTATGTTTTTAAAGGATTTATTTATTTATTTGAAAGGCATAGTTCACAAAGAGAGAGAGTAAGGAGAGAGAGAGAGAGAGAAATTATCTTCCTTCCACTGGTTCAGTCCCCAAAGGCCACAACAGCTGTAGCTGTGCTGGTACGAAACCAGGAGCCATGAGCTTCTTCAGGGTCTCCCATGTGGGTGCAAGTGCCCAAGGACTTGGGGGTCATCTGCTGCTGCTATTCCAGGTCATTAGCAGGGGCTGGATGAGAAGTGGAGCAGCTGAGACTTGAACTAGCACCCAATGGAATGCAGGCATTGCAGGGGGAGGCTTAGCCTGATATTTCACAGTGCCAGTGTTTCTCATTGTGATTTTGATTTACATTGCCCAGAAGACTAGTGATGTTGAACATTTTTTTCATGTTTTGTTAGACTTTTGTATTTTTTTTTCCTTTGAGAACTGTCTATTGAAGTGTTTTGCTCATTTTTCAACTAGAGTGGTTGGGTTTTTGTTGTTCTTCTTGTAGTGTTTTTCAAGTTGTTGATATATTTGAGATATTAACCCTTTGTCAGATATTTTGCAAATTTTTTTCCAATTCTGTTGTATTTCTCTTCACTCTATTGATCATTTCTCTTTCTTCTGCAAAATCTTCAGAATTTGTATTGTCCCATTTGTTGGTTATTTTTAATGAGAATAAAAAAGATAATTGTAGTGAGCAATGGTAGAAACTGATAGTGGATATCCGAAGAAGGCTAGAGCTAATACCCTATGCAAACATTGTCAACTAACTGCAGACTTCTTTCTGATTAAGATATTGTTCTATAAGTGGGAAAAAACATGAGAATAATGTTGATGGTTGGAAATTATATTTTATTCTGTTACACATGATTGAAAAATATAAATAAATGAATGCAGTGTTGATGGCTCTTGCAAATTTGTGTTTCTAGTGACTTAGAAAATGATTCCTTGTTTATTTATTTATTTTTTGACAGGCAGGGTGGACAGTGAGAGAGAGAGACAGAGAGAAAGGTCTTCCTTTGCCCTTGGTTCAACCTCCAATGGCCGCCGCGGCCGTCGTGCTGTGGCCCATGCACCGGCGCTGATCCGATGGCAGGAGCCAGGTGATCCGATGGCAGGAGTCAGGTGCTTATCCTGGTCTTCCATGAGGTGCAGGGCCCAAGCACTTGGCCCATCCTCCACTGCACTACCAGGCCACAGCAGAGAGCTGGCCTGGAAGAGGGGCAACCGGGACAGAATCCAGCGCCCCGACCGGGACTAGAACCTGGTGTGCCGGCACCGCAAGGTGGAGGATTAGCCTGTTGAGGATTAGATTTGAATTAGTTGAGGATTAGCGCCGGCCTGATTCCTTTGCTCTAAGTTTCAATTCTGCAAATAAACAGATGAATTTGGGGGATAAATTTTAATGACAATATCCCTAGGAACATCTACCTATTGTATCATATCTGTAACTTCTACACCAATAACTATAATATCTGAGTTTTTTAGTATAACAATGTAAAAAGTAGAATACATACATGCTTTTCATGCAAACTAGAGTAGGAGTAACTAAATATCTTAGGAAAGCTTACCTAATTCACATGGGCTTTCTCTACTCATTCCTGACACATATTCTTCACGTAGTAGTTGCTTGTCCTGGTTGAAGGAATGTGTCTGGCCAGATAAGACTGTTATTAGGAAAGAAAGTAGACAGCCTGCTCGTGTGCTGGTTGATTTCCTCAGGACGGACAGCCAAGTGGTATTCTCAAAATCCAGAACCCAAGCCTCAAATACTGTGCATAGTTTATTTCTGAAATAATTGATTTTGAAAATATTTCTTTTTAAATAAACTTCAAAATCCCAATGCCGATCTTATTGATCAAAATATGTTTTTTTACCACTCTATTTTTAGATGCTACCTTAGGTATCTAATGCTAACAGGAATATTACAATTCACCACTTAAATCAAGCCTGGTATATGCATTCATATGCTACATATATTTATCATGCAAGGCTTTTATTCTTTTCAGTATTAGGATATTTTGATGGATTCATATCATCCTAGATGGCTTAGTCATAATGAATAACAAAGAATGTAATTTTGGTGTCTGATTGCTTGCTCTTCGAACATACTCTGTTATTTCTCTAAAGAGATAAGACAAATAAATCAAGGCAAATAGTATAGTAATAACACTTACATGAAGAAAATTAATCAATCAGTCATGGAATAAGGGGTTCCATAGCACCTACTGGATCATCTTGTCAGTCCCCGAGGGCTAGTGTGAGATTGTCACTGACATCTCCTTTCTGGTTCTTTATCAAAAATAGCACAAAAAAAGTCAGTCTGGCTAGTATTCCTCCAGTGTTCAGTGGAAATGCTATTAATATTCATTGCAGCAGAATTTTCATTGTTACCATGGTCAATGATAATTTAAAAATAATTTTGTTGTGATTGCTAATAAAGAAATGAGTAGTTCTGGACACATTGATTGGTTGGACAGAAAAGTCTATTTTGAAATCACAAGAGTTTGTTAGAGTACATTTTTGTTTGATGTTTTGTTTATTCAATTTGTCTGAAAGACACATTTCAGACATTGCAAGCCTCTTTCTACTAGACCTCTAAAAAAATCCTTTACAATAAATGCCCATTTAAAAATATTGACATTAAATTCCAAAATTAAAAATCTGTGGTTGAAGCAGTAAGGCTCTGAAGGTTAAGATATGTCAAAAAATGAGGAGGGAGGAAAGGATGACAGAGGAGACTGAAAGCCCACTGCTCCCAAATCAAGATTTTGTGACCAGCCTGCAGTTAGAGTAGCGTGCAAGGATGTCAGACACTTTGAGGTTTGGGCAGGAGACGCAGGTTGTGCAGCTCGGTGTTCCCAGGATCCCTGGTCCCTCACTTCCCCAGTTACACACCATTTCGCATCATATGGCTCCTGACTTCTACTATAGGTACTGTTGCACTTCTCAGTTTTTCTTCTTGTGAAAGTCCCCTTTCTACTATGTATCATTTTTACTTGCAGTTTAAGATGAGATAATTTTATCCTAATTTCAAGTATCTATTTCATCTTAATATAACTACTGCAATTTCACTGATTTTAAAAACTGCTTAATTTCCATATTCATCTGAATTTTCTTAACTGATGATATACTTTAATTAGTGTAAATGTTCTTTCAAAGCGACATCTGAATAAAATATGATTGTGTCTGTAGTTTATCATATCATAAAATTTAATTAGATATCCAGAGAGCAAAATGGTCATAGATGATATCAATAGATTATCTTTAATGATAATAATGAAAAATAGTCAATATTCAGTTTCTTATTTTCTGTAAAGTGTCAACCACGATGTGAGTGCTATGATAGTAGATAGGGAGCAGAGTAACAGAGGTAGTTATTCAGATGTGGAATATGTGGTTCCCACCCAATCTAGTGACTTGCCAGGTGAGGTTATTTAAGGCTGTGACCTTTCCAGTCTAGCTCCCCTTTGCTCTGCCTGGGCTCATTAATAAAATGGTAGAGGCATTGGGATATTGGTACGACTCACTTTTCTGCACAGGTATGTTTACCTCCTATATCAATGGTCAAAATAGAAATGCATACTCTATATGTTTGGAAATAACTTTTAAAATATTTTCTTGTACAGTTTAACATATGCATTAGACATTTATAAATACTGTTTTCTTAGAGTTTACATTATTCTGCAAACAAAACAGGATCCCATTTTCTGGCCCAAGGAGCTTGTACAATGGAGATAATTCTCTTCAAGACAAAGAAAATAAAAATTGTGAGCACAAAATAAAATATTAAAGGATATTTATATGGTAAAGACAAATCACAGCAAATTACAAGTTTAAAAAGCTGACAAGTAAAACAAACATCCAGAAAAAATGTATTTTATGAATTTACAAACTGCCACTCATTGGAAATACTGTTTCAAGTATCAATTTTGTTGACGGAGTACTTTTTGATTTGCCTTCACATGACAATGGTTTTTAAATGTGATTTTCAACAGAGAGAAGAAGCTTAATAACCTCTTTTTTTAACATAGTTGTTTGAAATTTGTCATTATTTGTGATTGGTTTACATAATGCGTGTGGCTTTACAGACACATGCTCTCAGTCTTCAGTATTATACAAATTTATCCAGGAATTCTAAAAGTTCTACATTGTGCAACTGTCATAAAAATATTAATAGTGTGGCATATTTTCTAATTATCAGAATTGAATTTTTACTATATTTGTGACAATAGACAGTTTTTACTTAAACCAAGCATCAAGAAGTGTCATCTGCTTACATCTGTTTTTCTAATGATTGGAAGAGTCATCCTTAGGTAGCTTCAGGCTCTAACACTGCAGAACTCATTGCCCTCCACGACACACATGTCTCAAAGGTGTGGGTGCCTTTGTGCATGCACATATCACAGGATGGCCCCGGGCTTTGTCATGCTAGTGGTTGAGTTTTCACAGCAGAGGTCAGATTCATGTGGAAGCCATCATTACACTGGGTAGACATGAGTAATAGCTTTCCACCAAGTGGGTGTGTATTGTGCAGATGCATCTCACTAATTCCAAAGCAAAAGGACAACTCAGTCTCAGTTTGGACAACATTCCAAGGACATGCCAACACTGCTGTAGCGGGTTTGTAATGGAGAGCAGGTAGAATTGAAATGTGATAGGGATCTTAGCCAACTACGCTTACGGTCACTTCTTTTTGGAAACTCAATACATATGCCCTTATAAACTCAAGGTTAGGGCCTCTCACAAGTCTTCCTTGAAAAAAATAATCTGTGTAAATAAAGGGTCTGGAATGTCTACTTTGTTAACTCCACAACAAATTCCACCTTCAGATACAAATATTATGGCTTTTAAGGTTCTGACATTTTAGTAGAAATTTATCATTATTATTTTAAATGTATCCAAAGGAATCTAAATATTGTGATTTTTCATCATAATTTCCTTTAAAATGCATGAACAAAAATGTTTAAGAAGCAACATTTATATTGTTTGATTTTGAACTATTATTTTTTCTTTTTTCCAAGAGAATTTTATCCCAAAGAAAAATATTTAATTTTTACTATTTTTATTAAGTACTTTCTAATACTTCTCACAGAAAATAAAAATGGTATGTGTGGAAATATAAATGTATTTTAAATGTTGTTTTTTTTCCAAATTTATGTTTCCATAAGTTCCTATTTTTGAAAATGTTATAATAGGTTGGCTTAGTGGTTATAGGTCTCATTTGAGATGTCCACATCACATATTAGAGTGCCTGGGTTTCAACCATGATCTCTTTACTCTTGCAGCTTCTTGCTAATGAGCACTCTGGTAGACAGCAGGTAGTGACTCAACTACTTATATCTTTGCCACCCACATGAATGGCTTGGATTGAGCTCAAGGCTCCTGGTTTCAGCCTGTTCCAGTACCACCTGATGTGGGATCAAAATGGGAGTGAAAAAGCAGATGGAGGATCTCTGTAGCTCTCTGTGAGTCATGCTGCCTTTCGTTTGCTTTATAACAATACAAATTAAAAACATTGAATGGATTTTTCATTTTTTAATTTTTAAAAAAAATTATTTATATGAAGAGAACAGAGTTCATATATTTCATATATGCAGTTTTAAGAACGTAATGATACTTCCTACTCCCACACCCCAGCCTCCTTATTTTTTTAAATTTTTGTGATGACATACTTTCAATTTACTTTAGAATCACAACTTAATCCTCCACTAACTACAGAATCCAGCAAGTAGAAAGTAGAAAACAATAATTCCTGGAAGCTTAAAAAATGGCTCTAAAAATAATCAAATCTCAAGAAGTCTATTTTATACATATACATTGCATTTTTTAGTACTCTGTAGATTAATTACCACAAATCAAAGAAAACATGATATCTGTCTTTTGGGGTCTGGCTTATTTCATTAAGCATTATCTTTTACAACTGCATTGATTTTGTTGTGAAAGACAGGATTTCATTCTTTTTTATGGCTAAGTGGAATTCCAACATGTGTATATACCATATTTTTTCTATTTTTAATAATTTATTTATTTATTTGAAAGTCAGAGTTACATAGAGAGAGAAGGAGAGGCAGAGAGAGAGAGAGAGGTCTTCCATCTGCTGGTTTGCTCCCCAACTGGACACAACGGCAGGAGCTGCGCCAATCTGAAGCCATGGTCCAGGAGCTTCTTCCGGGTCTCCCACACAGGTGCAGGGGCCCAAGGACTTGGGGCATCTTTTATTGGTTTCCCAGGTGATAGCAGAGAGCTGGATCAGAAGTGGAGTGGTCGGGACTCAGACTGGTGCCCATATGGAATGCCAGCACAGCAATTAGCGTCTTTATCTGCTATCCCACAGCGCTGGCCCCATATATACCACTTCATTACCCAATCCTCAGGTAACGGCCATCTGAGTTGACTCAATATACTAGATATCATGAATTGAACTACTATAAAAATGGGAGTACAGATAACTCCGTCATATGCTGATTTCCTTTCCTCTGGGTAAATTTTTGTGAGAAGTCTGGGTGATATAATAAATCTATATGTAGCTTCCTGAGATATCTCTGTGCTGTCTTCCATCTTTGTATTTGTTTACAACCCCAACACAAAAGTGAATTAGGTACTTTTTCTCCAAATCCTCACCAGTATTTATTCTTTTTTGATTTTTGAAAGAAAGGCATCCTAACAGGGATGATGTGAAACCTCAGTGTGGTTTTTCTTTGCATTTCCTTGATGGCTAGCGATTCGGAGCATTTTTGATGTGTCTATTGGCCATTTCTATTTCATTTTTTAATTTTTTATTTAGTAAATATAAATTTCAAAAGTACAGTTTATGGATTACAATGGCTCCCCCCATAATTTCTCTCCCACTCACACCCCTCCCATCTCCCGCTCCCTCTCCCATTCCCTTCACATCAAGATTCATTTTCAATTATCTTTATATACAGAAGATCGATTTAGTATATATTAAGTAAAGATTTCAACAGTTTGCATCCACACAGAAACACAAAGTGTAAAATACTGTTTCAGTACTAGTTATAGCATTACTTCACATTGGACAACACATTAAGGACAGATCCCACATGAGAAGTAAGTACACAATGACTCCTGCTGCTGACTTAACAATTTGACACTCATTTATGGCGTCAGTAATCTCCCTAGGTTCTTGTCATGAGTTGCCAAGGCTATGGAAGCCTTTTGAGTTCTCCGACTTTGATCTTATTCCAACAGGGTCATAGTCAAAGTGGAAGTCCTCTCCCCACTTCAGAGAAAGGTACCTCCTTCTTTGATGGCCCCGTTCTTCCCACTGGGATCTCACTCGCAGGGATCTTTCATTTAGTTCTTCTTTTTTTTTCCAGAATGTCTTGGATTTCCATGCTTGAAATACTCTCATGGGCTCTTGAGCCAGATCTGAATGCCTTAAGGGCTGATTCTGAGGCCAGAGTGCTGTTTAGGGCATCTGCCTTTCTATGAGTCTGCTGTGTATTCCGCTTCCCATGATGGATCATTCTCTCCCTTTTTGATTCTATCAGTTCGTATTAGCAGACACTAGTCTTGTTTGTGTGATCCCTTTGACTCTTAGACCTATCAGTGTGATCAATTGTGAACTGAAATTGATCACTTGGACTAGTGAGATGGCATTGGTACATGCCACCTTGATGGGATTGTATTGGAATCCCCTGGCACGTTTCTAACTCCACCATTTGGGGTAAGTCTGATTGAGTATGTCCCAAATTTTACATCTTCTCCCTCTCTTATTCCCACTGTTACATTTAACAGGGAACACCTTTCAGTTAAAATTTAAACACCTAAGAATAATTGTGTGTTAATTACAGAGTTCAACCAATAGTACTAGAACAAAACTAAGAAAAATACTAAAATGGATAAAGTATTACATTGTATGTCAACAGTCACACAAGAGGTGATCAAGTCACTGTTTCTCATAGTGTCCATTTCACTTCAACAGGTTTCCCCTTTGGTGCTCAGTTAGTTGTCACTGATCAGGGAGAACATATGATATTTGTCACTTTGGGACTGGCTTAATTCACTCAGCATAATGTTTGGGATGTGAGGGTGATCTGGCTGCGACATCTGTCACGCCATTGATCACCAGGGTTGATTCGGCTGATCTGGCTGGCTAGGTGGGTGTCCCCTTCCTCCCTCACCGCTCCATGTGCGTCCCTCCTGAAGCTGCATGCTCGGTCGAAGAGGACGACCTTCCCTGCTAGAGGAGGACTGGTCTTCAGTCAAGGGTATATGAGTAGTTGCGCTCACCTGCTGGAACCTCCAAACAAGCTCTCAAGGCCATTTGTATTTCATCATTTAAAAAATACTTGTTCATATCCTTAGCCTATTTCTTAACTGGGTGGTTTGTTTCACTGTGGAATTTTTTGAGTTCCTTATATTTTCTGGATATTAATCCTTTATCAAATGCATAATTTGAAAATATTGCCTCCCATTCTGCCTGTAGCCTCTTCACTTTGTTGTTTCTTTTTTGTGTTGAAGCTTCTTAGCTTGATGTATTCTCATTTGTCTATTTTTGCTTTAATTGTCTGCGCTTCTGAGGTTTCATCAAAGATGTCTTTGCCTATGCCAATGATTGTAGTATTTCCTTTATGTTTTCCTCTAACAGTTTCATGGTAACAGGTCTTTGGTCTAGATCCTTGATGCACTGTTACTTGATTTTTATATAAGATGTAAGGTACTGGTCTTGTTTCATATTTATGACATGCAGAAATCCAATTTCCCCAAAAGCATTTATTGAAGAGATGGTCCTTTCTCCAGGTGGTGACTTTAGCTTGTTTGTCAAAGATTAGTTGGTTGTTGATGCAGGGATTATTTTCTGGGTTTTCTAATCTGTTCCATTGGCCCACATACCTATTTTTGTGCCAGTGCCAGTCTCTTTGGTTTATAACTTCCCTGTAATATGTTTTCTAATCTTATATTTTAATGCATACAGGAATATTTTTATTATTTAAGGTTATTTTAGCTATTCAAGGTCTCCTACATTTCCATATGAATTTTAAGGCATTTTTTCTAGATATTTCTTGTTTTTGATATTTTGATTGGAATCATCCTGAAACTGTAAATTGCATTGGGTAGGATTTATAAACATTTTGATGATATTAATACTTCCAGTACATGAACACGGAATATTTGCTCCACTTTTGCGTGTCTTCTTATATTTATTTTTTAAAGACATTTATTTATTTAGAAAGAGCTACAGATAGAGAGAGAATGACAAGGAAAGAGAGATTTTCTGTTTGTTCACTCCCCATATGGTTAAAACAGCCACCATTGGACCAAGACAAGCTGGGAACTGGGAGCGTCTTCCAGTCTTCTACATGGGTGACAGGGGCCCAAACACTTGTGGCATTCTTTGCTGCTTTTTCCATGTGATAAGCACAGAACTGGATTGGAAGTGGAGCAGATTGGATACAAACTAGTGCCCATAAAGGATGCAGTGGTTGCAGGCAATGTCTTTACTATCTCTCATTGTAAAAAATCAGATGGGGAAGCAGAATGGGTATTGTTGCTCGAGGGTGAGGCCGAAGCTGATCTTGTTCTTTTTCTCTCGTCAAAGAATTTCCACAGTGACAGGGACAGTGCGTGAGCAGGATTTATTGAAAGTGAGAAACCCCCTGCTGCAGCATTCAGAAACAGATCCAAGGGAGGAGTTCCCAGGGAAGCTTGCCAGTGTCTGCCCTTTACAAACATGAAGCTACTTTCACTGAG
Source organism: Sylvilagus floridanus (assembly GCA_949820135.1). Classification (NCBI taxonomy): domain Eukaryota; kingdom Metazoa; phylum Chordata; class Mammalia; order Lagomorpha; family Leporidae; genus Sylvilagus; species Sylvilagus floridanus. The sequence goes on along the minus strand of OX463238.1, from coordinate 106,255,828 downwards.
TGGCCCCTTTCTGAAAATCGAACCTGGATCTAACCAGTCGGGGAGGATCAGAATAGCAGCTAATCAGAAGGCAGGGGTTGCAATCCTGTCTAGTTTTGATGAAAACTAACTACAGTTAACTGCCCTAACTGCCTTCCAACTGACCTATTAGCCTAACTCCTCCCATCGTCATCTCTTTCAATAAGAACACATTTGCCGCATAGTCTCAAGCAGAACAATTTAATGATCTCATATACCTCAAATCTCAGATTGAGGTAACAGCCATATCCATTCTTCTCTTGAGTTTCCTTATCACACACGTAGAATGCTTACATATGCTGGCCTTTGCAGCCCTTGTTTGGGTTGTATGTGAAGCAAAACAAGCAGAGCTCTCACCTTTCTCTCTCCCAAATCATCAAACCCACAAAACTAATTTATCTTTATATATATATATATATATATTTAAATATATGTATATATATTTATATATACATCTATATATGTGTGTGTCTTTATGTGTGTATGTGTGTGTGTGTGTGAGTTTTGCTACTGTAGTTTATCATCACTGAGGAACTATCATCAATCATAAGTTTAGGGGCCGGCGCTGTGGCACAGTAGGTTAACACCCTGGCCTGAAGCGCTGGCATCCCATATGGTCACCGGCTCTAGTCCTGGTTGCTCTTCTTCCAGTCCAGCTCTCTGCTGTGGCCCGGGAAGGCAGTGGAGGGTGGCCCAAGTCCTTGGGCCCCTGCACCCGCATGGGAGATTTGGAGAAAGCTCCTGGCTCCTGGCTTCGGATCAGTGCAGCTCTGGCCGTTGCAGCCATCTGGGGAGTGAACCTGCAGATGGAAGATGTTTCTCTCTGCCTCTACCTCTCTCTATAACTCTGTCTTGCAAATAAATAAAATAAATCTTTAAAAAAATCATAAGTTTAGTATCACTTTCAGTTATTGTAAAAAGATATGTAAATAGCTAGCCAATTATACAAAATAAAGTTCAACTAATAATTTCCAGGTTTAATGTGCATGCAGATTCCATGGGTGTCTTTTTAAAATTCAATTCTGATTCCACAAGCATGTCAGGGAGCTGAGATTCTTTAGTTATAATAAGTATGTGCTACCAATGTGCTACAGGCTTGTAGACTGACAATACTCTAAGCAACAAGGCACACTAGAATCTTTTGACTTGGGATAAATGTATAAATACATAAGAATATCAGTATACATAAATATAAAATAGGAGTAAGTAAATATATATAGTGCTCTGCCAAGGGGTCTGAGTCCATGCATATGATAAGAATGTTCATTGTGAAACAAATAGTCCTGTTACTCAATTTTTGACATTCTGCTGTACGGTACTTGCAGAGCCAATAAGGCAGATTTTAATCTGGCATCTAGTGAGAAAATTAAAATTAAAAAAAAAAAGATCTAAGATCTGTTTATTCCACTTTTTCACCCAGGCAGATATCTAACTGTGGGTTCTCTTTGATCTTCATATAAAAATCCATTTTCTTATGTAATCGATATTCTATGATTCCTGCAAACTAGATAATATCATGAAGTTAATTTTCATTGCCAGAAAATGCAATTCTCAACTCCATCAGGATGTTGTGCATGTAATTTCATAACAAATATATTTTTATGTTCCCTTTTCTATGTAGAAATTTGAAAACATAGATAATAAATCTAACCATCAGGCATAACTAATATAATCAGTAGAATGTCATACTGTAAATAAAGTTTAAAATATAATAAAATAATTTACTATGTAGAGTACTCTCTCCCTCCCTCTGTCTCTCCTTCTCTCTCTGTTACTCTGACCTTCAAATAAACAAATCTTTTTTAAAAAGCCAATGGAAATATACTATATATTTATATGATTGAAAATTCTTGAGCATGTCAACACTGGAAAGTATAATGATATAGAAAGCTATGTGTCTCTGTATATATGATCCTTGCTAATAATAGAACAGTTAAGTGTACATTGATGGACTTTTTTGCATCATCTGATCAAACAACATTGATAAGCATTATTGTTATCAGTGATGAGATTTCCTACTGTATGCATAATTTTTGATCCTTAGAAATCATGGTATAGTCTTTACCTAAAGCTGCCTCAGAATTACAGTTATGGAAAAAAATCAAGATGTCATAAACTAAAAACATCATATAATAGTTATATAATATTTTAACTATAATTATATATTTTAGTTAAGTGCAAAACACTCTTGTGATCTTGGCTCATATATTATGAACAAGTGTATTTACCTACTTGATATTTGAGGGACATTTGAAAATATCTATTCCTGATGCCGGCGCCGTGGCTCAACAGGCTAATCCTCCACCTTGCGGTGCCGGCACACTGGGTTCTAGTCCCGGTCTGGGCCCCGAATTCTGTCCTGGTTGCCCCTCTTCCAGGCCAGTTCTCTGCTGTGGCCCGGGAGTGCAGTGGAGGATGGCCCAGGTGCTTGGGCCCTGCACCCCATGGGAGACCAGGAAAAGCACCTGTCACCTGTCTCCTGCCATCGGATCAGCGCAGTGTGCCAGCTGCAGCGCGCCGGCCGCGGCGGCCATTGGAGGGTGAACCAACGGCAAAAGGAAGACCTTTCTCTCTGTCTCTCTCTCACACTGTCCACTCTGCCTGTCAAAAAATAAAAAAAAGAAAATATCTATTCCTTTTTCTCATTATGAGACATTTAGCACCCCTTGCATCTACCAAAGAATATGAGCAAACTTCCCTTGACATTTTTTGGTGCAGCAAAGCAAACAATCCCTTACAGTTTTCTAAAACATTCTGTGGATGTGTTCCCTCCCTGCCAAGAACCACTAATTCAGAGAACCTGAGGATGAGTTATGATGAAAATGAAAAAATTGGCTACGCAGGATATTTCATTTAGCCTGTTTTACTTCTTTCACTCAGAGTTTCTGATCTCATCAAAGATCTTCCTATGCCCAGATTTGAAGTTCTATTTCTTGGAAGAACTTCCATTTAACAAACTTAACATTATCATTTTGGAGTCTCCTTCTGATCCTAATGTGTACAATAACCCCTTGTAGTGATTCTTCTAGTTTTTCTTGTAGTTTCAGCCATTCTTTTTCAGTGGATTTTATTCTATAACCTTCTGCTCTACAAGGATTGGAATTTCCTAACATGTTAAACCATTCCCTCTGTGTTTCCTAGTAAGTTAAACCATTCCCTCTCCATCCTCCCCAATCCATTACTCTTCTTCTGGTCCTTTCTCTCCTTCTCTCATCTATTGCATTCATTTCCAAGCAGTAGATAAATTTCAAAATTCTTAACACTATACCACTAGATTTATTGCTTCAAGTACTAACTGTACAACTTTCACCTGGATGTTCAATCATCATCTCATACTTAGCATAGCTAAAATAGAACTTCTTTACTCTTTGTAAACCTAATCATGTTTGTGCCTGAAATTTACTCTGAATCAGTATTTGGGGCTAAGGCTTTGAGGCGAGAATTTCTAGGTTCAGTCTTGTTTTCCTTATTAATATGTGTTAATCTTGAAAAAATATCCATCCTCCCTTTAACTCAGTTTTCCAAATTGAAAATAGGAATCAAAATTTTTGGTTTCCTAAAGTGCCAAATATTAACTCTATATCATCCTCAAAAATCAAATTTATCAAAGTTTGGCAACAGTTAAAAAATAAAGTTTCTGAAAATGTTCACTTCATTCTCACTAAAATTGATCCCAACAATTCTCCATCTCCTGATATCCTACTATTTCTAAAGTTTTCCTGCAGAATTCCTATCTCCATATTATTCTTTTTTAAAGGTTTCTTATATATTTTTGGTTTTTTTGAGAGAAAGAAAATCAAAGATCACCAGGTCAAGAGACGGAGAGAGATACTGCCCACCTGCCGATTCACTTTCCAAATGGCTACACCAGCTGAGGATGGGAACAGTCCAAAACCAGAGGTAGGGACACTATCTGGGTCTCTCAAGTGAGTATCTGGGATTCAAGTACTTAAGCAATCACCTCTGATTCTGAACTACATTAATAGGAAGCCAGATCACAAGGTGAGGGGGGGGGGACCCCATTCAAATCAGGCAATCTAATATGGGATGCAGGCATTCTAAGAGGTGACATAACTGTTCACTAAATTCCAGGCTATTCTTCATATGATAATTCGATGCTGACTATCATTTAGCCATTCCTCCATTCATCCATTCATTTTTCCTGAAATACAAATGAGATCATAATATATACCTTTATACTATTTTAACTAAAGGAATCAGGCTTATTTTTATAAGGCATTCATAACTGCCAAATTTAAATTAAGAGATTTATGTCAGCCTTGTATAAGAAATCTTTGGATATCAAATTTCTAATGAATATGGGAAAAAGGAAATTGTGAACTCACACTCAAATCTTTTGTATGATCAAGTATTTGGTGCCTTGACTAAGACACTGTCTAGGGCACCTTTATCCAATATCAGAGTGCCTAGATTCAAGCCATGGCTCTGCTTCTGATTCTTGTCCTAATGGGCTCCCTGGGAGGCAGCACAGGATAGTCAAGTACTTGGGTATCTGCCATTCATGCAGGAAATCCAGATTGTGTTCCAGGATCCATCTTTGCCCTGTCCTGTCCCTGTGTCATTGCAGGCATTTGGGAGTGAACCAGCAGATGGAGAATCTCTTCTCTGTCTTTCTGTCTCCTTCCTCTCCCTCTCCCTCTCCCTCTCCCTCTCCCTCTCCCTCTCCCTCTCCCTCTCTCTCTCCTCTCTCCCTTCTCCCTCTTCCTCTTCCCTTTCCCCTCTTTCTCTCTCTCCCTCTCCATCTCCCCCAACTCTCCTTTTCAAATAAAAATAAAACCTTATAGTGATTGCTTTCCAAAGATGAGTGACTTCAGGTCCCCTGGATTGAGCTATGCACTCTTTAGTTTGAGAACATCCCAAGGAAACAGCATTCTGTTTGGGGCCACTGGTCTGATTTGGGGGGTATTTGAATCTTTACTTATCGCTCTTTGCTCAAGAAAATATATAAAGGCATAATAAGCATGTCAAATTAAACACTTTACAATCTGACTACACTAACCATTCTAATCTCATGGCCTCCCTTTCTAACTTATCCTGTAATTGGATCTTTAGGTTACTTTGCTTTACTCAGTAGAGCAAATAAAAGGAGTAAAACATTGAATAGAAACAGAAAAATAAAGGAAGAAAAGAAAAAAAAGTTATTATCTACTTGTGGATTTTATGGGAGAGTTTAGGCAGAATTGCTCAGACCTAGAATAAGTTTTATTGAGGAAAATTGAGATTCCAGATTTCTTTTCTTTGTATCTCACAAACCTTGTATGCACCCAATAAAGACTTGATTTATATTAATTTAATGGTAAAGCAAGGATTGAAAAGGGTTTAAAATGTTCAACCTAGTAACACTTTTTAAACAAATTTATACCATCATGAATTGAACCTTTAAAATTATCATCACATTTACTATCTCCCAAGGCAAATCAACTTTTTTCAAAAGTATTGTGAAGCACTGCTATAAAAATTGCCTTTTGATTTAAAGAAATGTCTAACTAAAGCTCTGAGTTGCTCGTTTCAGCAGTGGGAAGCAGCAGTTCCAGTTATGAATTCTGAAGTCATAGTGCAGCATAATGTCTTGGAGGATTTTTTAGAACTCATGTAAAAATATGATCTCAAATCTAGATCACATTTCCAAAGGTAATTTCTCCAGAGGCATGTTTTGATTCTTCATTATGTTTCTTAGGGAAAGGATATCAAAATAACAGTTTTGCTGTATGAACTAGACAATGTCCTTGATTAAAAAGGATTAACACTTTTGTTCCTGAACATGTGTTGCACAACAAATTAACACAGAACACTCTCTTTGTTCTTCACGAAAGTGATACTTTTTGAGATTAATTGTTAACTTGTATCTCCACATGGCCTTAATTTTATTTCACATAAGGAAAATCTCTAATGAACAAAATAAACACATAATTAAAGGAATTTTTCTAGAAAAAAGTGAAAATACATTGACAAATCACTCCAGAAATAATATTGTCAGTCATTTGTTTCTTAACTACAGTGATTTTCTTTAAACAATAGGTGGAATCTATTGGATTATTATAAGTACAATGTAATTTTAAATTTGGTCTCTGATTTTTCATGGTGCATGGTTACCATATTTGCAACAGTGAGTCTTAGTAGTAGATGGTATTAAAGGGGAAACTTATCATGAACAAAAAAAGTTTGAAATCTATATTTATGTTTCCCCAAATTGTTTAAATGGATTACAAAAAGGACACCTACATGGAAGATGATTGATTCTAATTTATTTATGCCATATTAATTTACACAATTAGTTTAGCAAGCAAAAATTTCATTTCATCCCTATTCCCCTTTCAATTCAGTGAGGTTTACCACAGAGTTCATTCTTGTTTATTCTCTATGACCTTGAAATCTACCTCTCAAATTGCCTCCTGCAGTTGCTACACATTAGATTTTCAGAGAGAACTTACATTAGTCTGCCAGGATCTAATTCATAAAATATTTCTAACACCACAGATTAGTTCTGAGCCATTTTACAGCTCCAGAAAGTCTATACCATAAAGAATGCTCCCTTTCATTCCAAATCCATTTGCATTTTATTTGTGCCTCAAAGGAGGAACAATCCAAACTGATTAGAATCCGCAGACACTGTGCATAATGAAAAATTAATTGCATCAATCTTTTCACTGTAGTGGTCTTAACAACTCATTTTCAAATGGTCATTTTTCCACCTGCTCACCAGGGCCCAGGCAGCTGATGCAAGCGTATCTCTGACATTCACAGAATACCAATGAAGTAAGGTCACCAGTACATCATGCAAGTGGGAGCTGAGAATCCTGAAAGAGATGTAAGCTACTTAGATGAGCTAGAACTATTATGTGACAGTGGAGGGCAAATGCATGCTATGACAACCCATCCAGGCACGGTTTGAATTAACAAAACAGAAAGAAAAAGCGAAAGTCTCAATCAGCAACAGCAAAGGTTAGGATAATGCTACCTCAGTGGAGATTGAACATGATGTGCTATTGACAGTGGAGTGAAATCAACAATTGCATGCTAACATGGCTATAGGCAATTTGATATGGCAGGCAGCAATAGTAGCCCAATGCATATGCATCAAAATGGGGATTTTGCTGTTGCAATAGGGTTGTCATTCACTGTACTTTGTAAAATATACATTTTAGCTTCATTCCTTTGACAGCACTCTGTGTGTTCTCATTGATAAATATATGGATCAAATTCTTCCTCAGCCAACATGTAAGATTTTATTTTTTTTTATTTATTTATTTATTTTTTTTGACAGGCAGAGTGGACAGTGAGAGAGAGACAGAGAGAAAGGTCTTCCTTTGCCGTTGGTTCACCCTCCAATGGCCGCCGCGGACGGCGCACCGCGCTCATCCGATGGCAGGAGCCAGGTGCTAGGTGCTTTTTCCTGGTCTCCCATAGGGTGCAGGGCCCAAGCACTTGGGCCATCCTCCACTGCACTCCCGGGCCACAGCAGAGGGCTGGCCTGGAAGAGGGGCAACCGGGGCAGAATCTGGCGCCCCGACCGGGACTAGAACCCGGTGTGCCGGCACCGCAAGGTGGAGGATTAGCCTGTTGAGCCACGGCGCCGGCCAAGATTTTATTTTTTAAGCATACTCTAGCACCTATAGGTATTTGATCATTTACCAACAATATTTCATAGAGCTTTCTGTCATATTAAAATATATACTGAGTTGCATTTTCTTGGTTGTAACATCCAAATACACACATTGGAAATGAGGACATTCCAGGGAGCTTTGAGGACCAGATTAGTTTCTAATAATCACTACGGTCCCATTGGATCTTACAATTTAAAGGGAGGCACACAAACCATTTACTCAGAAACTAATCAGAAGAGAAGAAGCTACACCCAGCTTCAGATGCACTGAACTAAAATTTGCATTTTAACAAGAACTCTAGTTATACCACAGCAATGATTTTCAAACTTTAGTTTGATAATACATTTAAAAAAAAACCCTGCTAAAATGCAGATTCATAGGCTAATCTCCAACTGTTCTGATCAGTATAACTAGAAATTCTAAGATTCACTCCTAGGGGTTGCTAATGTATGAGTCTGTGGAACACACTGTTTTACTTCATTAAGAAAAACTATGAATAAATTACATTAACTTCTGACTTTGGATGTTTTCCTTCACTGTTTACAATATGTTACTATGAGACTAGATAATTTATGGCTTAAAATATTTCTGAAATTACAAAAAATTGAACACTCCTTCTCAGTAACTTTTTTTTTTTTGACAGGCAGAGTGGACAGTGAGAGAGAGAGACAGAGAGAAAGGTCTTCCTTTGCCGTTGGTTCACCCTCCAATGGCCGCCACGGCTGGCGCGCTGCGGCCAGTGCACTGCGCTGATCCGATGGCAGGAGCCAGGTGCTTCTCCTGGTCTCCCATGCGGTGCAGGGCCCAAGCACTTGGGCCATCCTCCACTGCACACCTGGGCCACAGCAGAGAGCTGGCCTGGAAGAGGGGCAACCGGGACAGAATCCGGCACCCCGACCGGGACTAGAACCCATCACAAAGTGGAGGATTAGCCTATTGAGCCGCAGTGCCGGCCCCTCAGTAACTTTTAGGATGCAAATTGATATCCATTCACGTTCAGAGAACGAATTTTAGATTACACTGAAATGTTTTCATAACTTGAACATTAGGACTGAACACAGAAAAGGAAGAAAATGTCTACCCTATAACTTATACCATGAATGTGATGGGATTATTTAAAAGAATCCCAGTGAAACAGATCCACTGGTGTTGCCCAGAATGGTAAGTTTATGGGAAGACAAGAGATGGGTATAAAAAAAAAAAAGGAATATCTTTAACTCTGATGGAGAAAAATGGTGGTAATGTGACAATGTTTGCTTTTGTGCGTTATACACCTCCTAACCTCTGCCTTTATCAGACTGTGCCATCTACCTCCATTTCCTCCAGAAACCCAAACCTCTGTCCCTTTAAATTGCATCTAAGGATCAGCCATATAATCCCTGTAAGTCACATTCCTATGCTTTGTGCATGTGATAAAATATGAATGGTCCCTGTACTGTTATCTACCTATTGTCCATTTATCTGAAACAAAGGAGTAAATTGAAAATTTCCCTGAATTATGGATTCAGGAATTTCAAGAAGACCTTACTAACACATATTTACTATGCATTGCAAGATATACTTTGCAAAAACACACATTCAAACAATAAGCATTGAAGGCTGCAAAGGGACCACAAAATCTATGAAAAATCATTAGATCCATTAATCTTTACCAAGTGTGTTTCATATAATGCCCAAGTATAGAAATCCTTTTTTGATATTTGAAATAGCAAGATTTAATAAAGTCAAAGAACTTCAGCCAGAGTGGCATCGAAGGGGGCTTCCAAGAGAGGAAAAAACCCAAAGGGGCTGGAGGTAGTGAGGTCTTTAAGTGCAGTTTTGGGGAAGAAACTGTCAATCAATAAGGTGGGGACAAACCCAACAAAAGACCTGATTTACAATCATTTATCCTGTCTGTCTTGCTCATGATAAAACAAAAAACCATCCAGAAGGGTGAGAGAGGTAACTTCTTTTCACAATAAATTGTGAGCTCAGGAGGATGAAATCATCACTCTCTTGCTATTCTCATGGTAAACGTGGAGATCCCCAAGGAAGGAAGGTGTACATTTCATTCTTCCTAAAGATAACCTTTTGGGGAGAAGCAAACACTCTATACCCCAAAATCCACTGGGACCACTCTGACAGCCTATTAACCCATCTGATTTCTCACATTCCCCCCTCAAAAAGAATGGACCCTAACACTTGTTAGGGGAACTGGGTGATGATTTCTCTTGCTGCTTCATGCTGCTAAGGGGTGTTGTTGGAAAGGGCAGTCAAGACAGGATTCCAGCAGGAGGTGGCTTATCAGCAGGAGGTGACTTCTTGAAACAGACACAGTGCCAGCTCGCAGAAACTGCTTGCATCTGGGGTGTCATGTGCATGGCCACCTATAATTTCATTGTTTCGAGTCTGGAGAAAATGATTCTAACAAGCAGTTTAAACTCAAAATATATAAAACAAAGGAAAGGGAAGACCTAAGAAAGGAGCTGTCTAAACCACAAGCAAGTTTTCTCATGGAGAGGCAAATTTAAACTGACAGAGGGGGTCTGATAATAATCAGGTGGGCTTTAAGGCCTTGCCAGTTATGAGATCCAGACCTATCTATCTCTTCACATGGGGTACATCAAAAGAGAGATGTGGACCTCACTGGGGAAGGTACCCTATGACTTCCATTACCTAGCTGGCATGGGAGGAGATCTGACTTAAAGAGAAGGTAGATAGTATCTTAAAAGGAAAACATTTTTAATTAATTTACAGTCTGCAATTTTGTTGATCCTTCTTGGCCATCCCCTCAACAGCAGTGATTACTTTGGAAGCTGGGCTGAGTGAGGGGATTTTAAGCTTAGAGCCAACAAAGCCTGTGGCTCTGATCTGGAACCCTTCAACTCCATGGCAGTTCTGCTTCTAGTGACCCAACTCTTGGCTGGCAGAGTTGCCAGGGCTCTTCATCAGCTGCTTTCTGCTAAGGCACTGGCTTTCCATGTGAAAATCAATGCAATGGACTGGGCTGTTGGGTCTCCTTATAGCAGATAACTGTGTAAAGCAGCCATTAATTGGCTTGCCGCTTATCTTTACATTGCTTCTGTTGCCTAGCTTCCTCTTCTTTCTGGTTTCGCTTAAAAAATACCAGAGGAAAGCTTTAAGAGGATGAAAGCCAAGGGGGTGCTCCATCCCTAATCTTTGGTTGCCTAAACTGGAAACCTGTAGCTACAGGCATGTTCTGATAGTGGTTTTTCTGTGAGGAGGACAATGCCCATAAGGAAAGCTATGTCCTCAGTTTAACAAACATGATGACCACTTATCTACAATATTTGATGTCGTTAGTAAAACTCTCTCTCCCTTCCTTTGGTTTGATGGGAAGGTTTTTCCTATTCACTGGGCCCATGAGAAATAAATCTAGCTCTGAAGTCCAAATTTAAGCTCTTATTTTGGTTACGCTTTTATTACAGAAAAGTGTTAGCCATCCATTTTATAAGGTCTAAAAATCAACCTATACATCCTGGAGAGTCCTTCAGTATTGAGTCAGACATATCTTGAAGGGAATAGAGAAATGAGGGAATAAGTCAGGCTTCCTAGAGCACTTACTGTCAATAACTTAGTATCAAATGAAAATTTAGCAATCAATTTTAACTGTTAAATAATAACTTATGAAAACAATTACAGAAGGTCCAATGCCTTCTATACATTTTAAGTCAAGAATACACATATTTGGAAACATCTCTTAAATATCTAACACAATGTAACTTGTTTAGAAGCCTTTGTCAAAATACAGTTGTCTGTACAAATTATAGATTATATGAAGACTACCTCTTTAAAGCCATTAGAATGATTGCTAGCAATATTATGAGGACAAAACACGTCTGTCTTCATTCTCCTTAGTGTTTTTTGTTACTTATTTGACAGAGTTACAGACAGTGAGAGAGAGAGAGAGAAAGGTCCTTCTTCCATTAATTCAACCCCAATTGGCTGCTACGGCCGGAGCTACGCTGATCCGAAGCCAGGAGCCAGGTGCTTCTTCCGGGTCTCCCACATAGGTTCAGGGGCCCAAGGACTTGGGCCATCCTCCACTGCCCTCCAGGGCCACAGCAGAAAGCTAGACTTGAAGAGGAGCAACCGGGACTAGAACTGGTGCCCCTATGGAATGCCAGAGCCGCAGGAGGAGGATTAGCCAAGTGAGTCACAGTGCCAGCCCACTTAGTATTTTAAATATAATCTGAATGATGTATCTAATTCTATACATCAGATATATTTTTAAACTTAGTATTTGTTTTATTTCAGGGGAAAGAGAGAGAGGAGAGAAAGGAGAAAGAGAGAGAGAGGAAAGCAATCTAGCGTTTTACTCCCTAAATGCTGGGAATTAAATCTGGGTCTCCCACATGGATGGCAAAGACCTAACCATTTGGGTCATCATATGCTGCCTTCCAGGGTGCACATAGGCATGGAACTGGAATTAACAATGGAGCCTGGAATTAAATCCAGGCAACCCTGTTATGAGATAGGGATTTCCCAAGCAGTGTCTTTATTGCGATGGCAACCATCCGCTTCAGATTTTACTTTCTCTCTTACCAAACATAGTTTTGACTTTAAAATCCAATTATACCTATGAGAAAAAATAGATCTCAAAATATTAAAGGTTTTTGTTACTTCCTCTAAAGTCAGAATTGATAAGTTACTGCCAGAATGTTTATATAGTACTCTTGTGTTTGATTGAAGCTTTCTGTTCACCAGTTCATGCTGGCAATCTCTGAGCAGAATTACACACTGTCTGCTGCTGTCCTTTCACCCAGATGGCTTTTGGATGTCAACACATGAGATGTCAGCTGCATATCTCTTTGTCCTCTTCACCAGATCTCTCCAGGACTGACTCTTTGAGATGCTGCCAACCACAACTGAGGTTGAAGGGAAACTTTGGTCATATGTGAAACATCTAATATACTTTCTTACTGCTTCATCATACATGAGTTTTGGTGGTAAATGTGATCTTTCATTTGTGCCCCTGAAAGATACTACTTTAGTGTATCTTCATTCTGTCTGTAGAGGAACTGCAGGGATTCTCTGGTCTATCAGGCACAGCCTTAGTAAGGGAATATCTTTCATTGTTCTGAGACCCACAGATCTCTCAGTGTTCTAATGCAGAAAAATGCAGTTGAAGAAAGATTTGATCTCCCTCTGTTTCGTACTCCCATGAACCCAGGGAATTTGTGATAGACATTGATTAGTGCACTATTTAGCAGTCTCTATATGGTTAGAGAAAAAGTTAAACTCAGCTCTTTAAAAAAAGCTAAATTGGCAAATAAAAGAGCTGCCTGCACATCAGTGTTTAGTGCAGCTCAATTCACAATAGCTAAGACCTGGAATCAACCTATATGCCCATCAACAGTGGACTGAATAAAGAAATTATGGCATATGTACTCTATAGAATACTATACATAAGTAAAAAAATTAAATCTGGTCACTTGCAACAAAATGGAGGAATCTTGAAAACATCATGCTAAGTGAAATAAGCCAGTCCCAAATGGACACATATCATATATTCTCCCTGATTGGTGACAACTAACCAAGCACCAAAAAGGAAACCTGTTGAAGTGAAATGGACACTATGAGAAACAATGACTTGATCATCTCTTGTCCTGACTGTCAAGGAAAAACCTAATACTTTATCCCATTTGTATTTTTTTTGTTCTACTTAATACTACTGGTTGAACTCTTTAATTAACACACAATTGTTCTTAGGTGTTTAAATCCAACTGAAAAGTTATCCCTATTAAATATAAGAATGAGAATAAGAGAGGGAACAGATGTACAGATTGAGACATGCTCAATCGGACTTGCCCAAAACAGTAGAGTTAGAAACATGCCAGGGGATTCCAACTCAGTCTCATCAAGGTGCCATGTACTTACCAATGCCATCTCACTAGTCAAAGTGATCAGTTTCAGTTCATAATTGATCATAATGATAGGGTTAAGATTCAAAGGGATCACAAAAACAAGACTGGTGTCTGCTAATACTAACTGATAGAATTAAAAAGGAGAGAATGATCCAACATGGGAAGCAGGATACACAGCAGACTCATAGAATGGCAAATGTCCTAAACAGCACTCTGGCCACAGAATCAGCCCTTAAGGCATTCAGATCCGGGTAAAAAGCCAATGAGAGCATTTCTAGCATGGAAAGCCAAGACACTCTGGCAAAAAAATAATAATAAACTAAATGAAAGATATCTGTGAGTGAGATCTCAGCAGAAAGAACGAGCCATCAAAGAAGGAGGTAGCTTTCTCTGAGGGGAGGAGAGAACTTCCACTTTGACTATGACCTTGTCTAAATAATATCTGAGTTGGCAAACTCAAAAGGCTTCTATAGCCTTAGCAACTCATGACAAGATCCTCGGTGATTACTGACACCATAAACAAGAGTGTCAATTGTTAAATCAACAACAGTAGTCACTGTGCACCTGCTCCCCATGTAGGATATCTGTCCTTAATGTGTTGTACTATGTAATTTAATGGTATAACTAGTACTCAAACAGTACTTTACGCTTTGTGTTTCTGTGTGGGTGCAAACTGTTGAAATCTTTACTTAGTATATACTAAATCGATCTTCTGTATATGAAGATAATTGAAAATGAATTTAATGTGAATGGGATGGGAGAGGGATCAGGAGATGGGAGGGTTGTGGGTGGGAGGGAGGATATGGGAGGGGGGAAAAGCCTGTAATCCAAAAGCTGTACTTTGGAAATTTATATTTATTAAAAAAAAAGTTAAAAAAATTAGACTCACAAGTATGAAAATAATGCATGTTTTAAAGTTGTTGATTTTATGTTTTATTCTACAAATCTCAGGGATTTGTGATGAAAAGGTCAATATATAGCTCTATTTTTGCAGTTTTGCATTTATTCTGAAGTATTCCTGTTTGGAGGTATTGAAATACAGTGTTGAATTCACAGGTAAGTTCTGCAGTAACAAGAAATATCGAAGGAGGGAGAGAAAGGGTAATATGTGTGTGGCCTGGTTAGAAAATGATTAGTTTTGTTGGGAGAAAAGATCATGATAATCTAATTATTAACTTGTATCATTGTCTTATCAGCAGAGTAAATGCCCCTGAACCACACACTTTGTCCAGGAAGAACTTGCTAATATAAATGAATTATCACTTTCTATAATAGGTACTAAAATTAAAGACATTAGGAGCACCCTCTCAGGCTCTGAAATGATACAAAATTTGAGTTTTAAATTTTGTAAGTCTAGGGACTGGCACCATGGCTCACGTGGTCAATCCTCCACCTGTGGTGCTGGCATCTGTATGGGTAATGGGTTCTAGTCCCAGTGGCTCCTATTCTAGTCCAGCTCTCTGCTTTGGCCCGGCAAGGCAGTGGAGGATGGCCCAAGTGCTTTGGCCCCTGCACCTGCATGGGAGACCAGGAGGAAGCACCTGGCTTCTGGCTTTGGATTGGCATAGCTCCAGCTTTAGCGGCCATTTGTAAAATAAAACAAAAGTTCATGAGTCTAAATTTCATTAATTTTCCTCTGTAATAATTTATTTTACTCTAGAGGATTTTAAGCCCGGTCTTGTGGTCTCTTCTAAATAGCAAGCCCTAATTAAGAATGTGTTAGAGAAAGCCACAAAATAGAAATGACTAAATGTTTGAAGTATCAACATTGAAATCAGGCTAGATTAGCAAAGAGAAAAAATTACACTGGGCTTAATTCAATTTTAATTTAATCAATTAATTGATTGATTTTAATTTAATTTATGTATATATGTATATATTTCCATATACATGTCTGTGTGTGTTGTATGTGTGTGTATAATGTAGAAAATAAATGTCTATATAGCATAATTTTTCTTCTTTATTATTTTTAAGCGAGAGAACTGAGCATTCACATTAAAAATTCTAGGAGTCAGAGAGAATAAAAGACAAGGTACACCAGATTTCAAAGCAGACCATGCAGCTGTGCAACACGTGTCTCTCTGAAATGAAGCCCTTGTATGTCATGGGAGCAGAAGGGAGAAAAATTCTGGCTATATAGAATGAACTGTCTAAACCAAGGAATAATGCCTTGTCTCCATGAAAAAACCCACTAAGGTAGTTGAAAAAAATCTTTGCTTGAGATCAGAATTAATTTCTTATGATCTTATGCTAGACTTATTCAATTGATTATTTTAGCCTAAATCCAAAAGTTGGGAAACATTGAGATAAAAGTTCTTAAAGCAGATTTCTGTGGGGGTTGTGGATATAAATATTAGAGATTATGAATTATGAATTATGATTTTCAAATGTATAGTGGATTTTTCCAAATGGAAAAGGTGTATTTTCCCAAATGCAAATTAACTTTATATCTAATATTTGATCATATTATGTGCAATAATTGTACTTTAAATAGAAAAATTAAAACAAATAAGTTTTAAAAAGGTAATGTAATCAAAACATCAATTACTTTTATTTTAAATGATATATTTAAAATTTAAAAATATGCTATATAACAGAGTCTTGATGGTATTGATTTATTGACCAGTTATACAGCTTTCCAAAGATGAAACACTAAAACTGTCAATCCTGAACTAAATACTTACTTATTTCTCACATTAAAATAAGATCTTCAAAAGAAAAGAATAAAGAAGGAGAATATATTTGGATAATAAGTTAAAAACCACTTAGAATGCTTGCGTATCATATTGCAGTGTCGTGGGTTCAGTTCCAGCTCCACTTCCTATTCCAGACTCCTGATAATAAATACCCTATTGATAGAAGATGATGGCTCAACTGGTTGAGTCCCTGTGACCCACATGGGAAAGCCAGATTGAATCCCAATATTCTGGCTTTAGCCTGGTTCACCCCTGGCTACTGTAGGCCTTTGAGATTAAATGAACAATTGGAAGATTCTCTGTCTCTCTCCCATTCAAATACATTTTTTTTTAGAAAAACACACTAATGATATGTTATCACTTCCGATTATGTTTTATATGGTAGGCAACGCTTTCTGAGCAATATACATAGCATTTGTTGTTCCATGTTAAAAAACGGGAGATGGAATATTTTTTAAAAAAATTCTCTATTTATTTATTTGAAAGATTTAAACAGAGAGAACAGGAGAGACAGAGAGGAGAGGAAGAGAGAGATCTTCCATCTGCTAGTTCACTCCCAAGTTGGCCACAACTGTAGGAACCGCACTGATCCGAAGCCAGAAGCCAAGAGCATCTTCCAGGTCTCCAACTTGGGTGCAGGGTGCTGCTTTTCCAGGCCATAGCAGAGAGCTGCATTGGAAGTAGAGCAGCTGGGAGTCGAACCAGTGCTCTTATGATGCTGGCACTACAGGCGGTGGCTTTATCCCATAAAATAGGAATGTATCTTTTTCATTTATGTTAATTAAAATAGCACTGTTTTTTCAAGATTAGAGGATAATGGAATAGAATAATCTAGAAATACACTTAATCATATATAGTCCTGCAAAAGCCTCATGTCTTATTTGTGATGCCCTTGTGTAGGCCCTTAACAAATTTGACAGCAATGACCTTAATTATTTTAGGCAATTGAGAAAATGGTGTTTAACCACAGAGGCTAAGACATAAAGACGTGAGAGCCTGTAACTTGCTCTCTCTTTGGTCACTCCTCTTGAGGGAAGCAGGGGTCATGTATGAAGGATGTAAAAGAGGCCCAGAGAAAAGTTCATAAGGTAGGGTTAAGCAGCTGCCTGTAATGCTGGTATCCCTTGTCAGAGTGCTGGTTTGATTTCTGGCTGCTCTGCTTCCCACCCAGCTCCCTCCTGGTGTGCCTGGGAAAGTAGTGGAAGATGGTTCAAGTCCTTGATCACCTGCATTCATGTGAGAGATCCAGATGAAGTTTTGTTCTCCTGGCTCTGCAATGGCCAAGTTCCTGTTGTTGCAACAGTTTAGGGAATAAACCAGCAGATAGAAGATATTATCTCTCTCATATGTGGGAGCAAAACAAAAATTCAATCTGAGCATGTAGTAATGATAACTGGAGCCTTGGGAGAAAGGGGAGAGGATTAGGGGGGATTTGGATAATGGGCACCAAATCTTATATGTTTATTTAGAAATGTGATGTTAGATCTGAATTTTTTTAGAATATTTTAATTATTTATTTATTTGAGAGGTAGAGTTACACACACAGAGAGAGAGATAGACAGACAGACAGAGAGAAAGGTCTTCCCTCTACTGGTTCACTCCCCAAATGGCTACAAGGGCTGGAGCCGTGAGGATCAGAAGCCAGGAGCCAGGAGTTTCTTCCGGGTCTCCCAAGCTGGTTCAGGGGCCTGAGGACTTGGGCCGTCTTCCACTTCTTTCTCAGACTGCATCAGAGAGCTGGACTGGAAGTGGAGCAACCAGGACATGAACTGGTGCCCATATGGGATGCTGGTGCCTCAGGTGGAAGTTTAGTCCACTATGCGACAGTGCCATCCTGGATCTGAAATTTTTAAGACATTGTTTGAAGGTTAGAGCTAGAGAGAAATAAGGAGAGAAACTGTCTTCCATCTGTGGACACTCTCACCAAATGGCCACAGTAGCCACGTCTGCACCAAGCTGAACCAAGAACCAGGAATTCCACCCTTGTTTCCCATATGGGTTGCAGGGGCCCAAGTACATGGAGCATCTTCTTCCACCTTCACAGGCACACTGTCAGAGAGCTAGATTGGAATAAGGGCACCTGGGACTCAAACCAGCACTTTGACATGGGGTTCTGGTATCACAAGTTACAGCTTGACCTGCTGTGCTATAATATCAACCCATAGAATATTTCTAAAACGGCATTTACAATCCCTGGTTTTATGACCTCCCTTCAATTTATGATTATGTGTGTCTAGGTAGAAGGAGTCAGTTTCCATCCAATTTCTATCTTGTTTCCCAAAGTGTCTTTCATGTCTCTTCTTCCTTCACATGGCTCATTAGTGAAGTTTCCAGATTCTAGCCACTTGATCAGTGTAATATGCTCTTGGCCACCAGGAAACCATGGCAGAAACTCTGTGCTTGCTATTGTATTCATATTAAAAAGTTATTGGGAATTCCATTGGATCAGATAACTTTTTTTTTTTGACAGGCAGAGCTAGAGAGTGAGAGAGAGAGACAGAGAGAAAGGTCTTCCTTCTGTTGGTTCACAACAAATGGCCGCAACGGCGGGGTGCGCTGTGCCGATCCAAAGCCAGGAGCCAGGTGCTTCCTCCTGGTCTCCCATGGGTGTGCAGGGCCCAAGCACTTAGGCCATCCTCCACTGCCTTCCTGGGCCACAGCAGAGAGCTGGACTGGAAGAGGAGCAACCGGGACAAAATCCGGCATCCCAACTAGGTCTAGAACCCGGGGTACCGGCGCTGCAGGCAGAGGACTAGCCAAGTGAGCCATGGTGCCAGCCAAGGATCAGATATCTTATGCCATCAGGGCATGCAGTGTTTCAGTTCCTTCCCTGGATTCATCAATTCAGGGTGAATAAAGAGCTGATCATTAACAGCATTAAGCTTCAGGTTTCTGTATGGAATTTATAAAACAGATTTCACCACTCTTCATTCTCCAAGCGACAATGAGAGTCATTGTGTACTAATAAAAATAGAATGAGCCCAATGCTAATTGGGAGCTAACTGGTCATTTTACATACAAGAAATTGATACAGAGGTAAAGCCTTGCTCCAGGTCATAGGATTGGATAGTGGTTTGACTCATCCAACTTTAGGTAAAGAGTCATTTCCTCTCCATTTACAGTAGCTGCTTTTTCTATACTGATTGCTAATTCCTGAAATGCAGAATTCTTGCAACTGTTGTTCCTTTCTCTAGTTATTTGACACTCACTAGAGAGCAAGCATTATGAGTTTTTCATACTTCTTCCACTTTAGAAGGTAATGTCTCTCATAACAATATAGATTTCCTTCTTTTCAAAAAATGAAGAGCAAGATCAAAGATTGTGTGGAAACCAGTAAATGAAAGATTACTGACAAAATGATTTAATACAGGCTGTGTCAAGTGTCGATTATTAAATATTTCATAGGCAAGGATACAGGGCAAGGAGAGATAAATTATTATTTCAGTGACACATTAGAAAATACAATCAGCAGAGATGAGGCTCCTGAATTATCAAGTCGGGAATGACCCCACAATAGAATGAAGAATCATGAGAAAAGAAACAGAAAACTCTGTACTTAAGTTGAATGGCAGTGTCAGAAATTATATTGGATTTTAATGACAGATGTAGTTGACAAAGGCACTTGTTTTTCAGCAGAATTGGAGCAACTATATGAGCATTTCCCTAAAACACTAATTTTTTACCAGTAAAAATAATATAAATTCTTAATCATTTTTCAACTAAGACTGAAATTCAATAATCAAATATTACTCAGCTGTATACCAAATAATCTTACCCATCTTTGATGCTTTTACTAACTCCCATGCCCTTTGTATTTATATGATTACATTTTATATAGTATTACATATAACAAATTATTCTAACTTGCTTTTCCCTCCTGTTTCATGTTTATGTGCACATAAGTTTATGGTTTATAGGGATATGTTAAAGCATTAGATTTAAATGGTTTCATATTTCATATATATTGCTTTCATGAAAGAAATGTGCATATTCTTATGCTCCAGGTCTCTCAGAGTCCCTGAGGATCCAGTTACAAGTGGTTTCATCAGGCTGGGTTGGGCTGAGAATCTGTGTTTCTAAGAATCTTCCCTGGGATGCTAATGTTGCTGTTCTAATGAGGACACCTCCATAAGTCAGGGCAAAACTGCCAGACCAGCTGAACCAGCACCTAGGAGATTGTTTGGATGGCAAACTCATGGACTCTCATGCCTGCCTCTTCTTTGTCTCGGGGAGCAGGCCTGAGAACCACATGAACCACTGTCAAAGGTTACTCATTCTTCCAACTTCCTCTCCTTTCATTTTTTTCTTTCTCTCCCTCTCTTCCTCCCTCCCTTACCCTTCCTCCTATACTTCCTCTCTTACTTCACCTATCCCTCTTTCTCTTCCTTCTCTCTCTCTGCCTCTCTCTTGATTTCTTTTTTAAATGCAAGTGCATCTTTAAAGAGAACTGTATATAATAAATGTGTACAATTTACATGGACTTCATTTCAAACATCTGAGAAATTTTAAGCTATTCACAAATTTCTCTCTTTTTCTCTTAAATATTTATTTATTTGTTTAAAATTCAGAACTAGAGTTGAAAGCGAGCGAGCAAGTGAGCTCTTGCAACTAGTTCACTCCCCAAATGAGCAATGGGCAAGGCTGAATCAGATTAAAGCCAAAAGCTTCACCCACATCTCTCATGTGCATGGCATGAGCAAAGCGTGAGGCATATTCTGGTACTTTTCCCAGACCATTTCTAGGGTGCTGCATCAGAAATGGAGCAAGCTAGGCAGATCATCCACCTCAATGTGAGAGGAAACAGTTAATCTTGTTCTTGCCCTAATTGTAGAGGAAGGACTAACAGCAGAAAAAAAAAAAATAGCTAACACCATAGACATCTAAAATGATTCAGCTACACAATTCTGACTGAAAAATTAATTTTTATTTGATGTGTGCCAAAACTGTTGAGCTTTGATCAGCTTCAGACAAAAGCAGAACAGTCAATGGAAATTCTAAATTATGAGATCGAGATCCTGAAGCACTTCTTCAAAGAATTAGAACCAGAGATGAAATTCGGCTTTACTCCTTTGACTCAGTACAGGACAGTGAAAGCCATGGTTCCCTAGAGGTGGAAGTTGTCCGTCAGAGCAAAACCAGTAAGAGTAAGATCGTGACAAGTTTCAGAGGATGCCCAGACATTCTGTTTGTCGACTTTCTGTAGGGACAAAGAACTCCACATACTAGGTAAGTGTTTGGAAAAAGTCAGTGAACACTTTAATAGACATGTCTGGGAAGTTTTCACCAGTCTTTTCTCTACCAATGACGATGCTCTTTCCTGTTCATTCCTGTGCTCAGTCAAGAATGTTTTGTGTTTCATCGGCCATTCATTTCACAGGCTTGATTTAGCTCCCTCTGACTATCTTTGTTCCCCAGTTTTTAAAAACTCTCTAAAGGGTATCCATTTTTCTTCAGTTAAAATGTAAAAAAAAAAAAAAAAAATCAGTGACATGCTTACATTCTGGAGACCCTCAATACTTTATGGATGGATGGAGGGCTAATATAGTTGCTTACAAGTTGTCTTGAATATGATGTGGAAAAATAAAGTTCAATTTTAAAAATAATATCTTTTAATTCAATTGTCCACAAAACTTTTGAAATCCTCATATTTGGTTATACAGATGAGAAATTGTCATAATGTTCATGGAAAATGCATATTATGAAAAAATTATGCATGAATTTCAACTTTCTTTGCATCAACAAAGTTTATAATTTAAATTTAATTTCCAACTATTTTAATCACTTCATATATTATGTACATGTATACATCATATATTGCATATGATACATGGGAACCATATTTATGCCTTACACATAAAAGTACACAAAAGATATATAACTAATGCACAATAGGTAATATATTTATATCATATATAATACATACATGATAATCTTCTCTACAAATTATAACCAGACACAAATATAATAGTAAATGTTATTTTTCCCATGATTTCTAACAAAGTTACATTATTGTTCACTTCAATTTTTATTTTATCTCTATTAAGAATATTTGATGATGAAAGATTGAAAGTAGTTTAATTTTCTGTCTGTTTGCTTAGCACAGCTCACGATTTACCAATGATTCAAATAAATTAGGTAATAGGAACAAGGTAATGAGGATGATGCTCCCCTCAATGTTAACTTGCCTTTTTTTTGTTTTCATATTACACTTTTCACTCCCATGTTTGAAGCTGTTTTTATATGCTTCTAAACTGGGAGAAGAACTGACCTAACATAGAGTGTTGGAAACGACTGATGACTGTCTGGAGAGCACAGTGAAACATGAGTGCCTTCAGTGTAATGCAGGCAAGCATTCATCAGTACTTCAGCAGAGCCCGAAGTGACTTTTTGTGATAATAAAACTAGAATTTTTCCCCCGAATATGTGCCAAAAAGTTGTGTTGCAACTGTGTCTCTGGAAATATTTTTTGATGAAAGCATTTTCTTTTATATGAAATGAAGCATTCTCTGGTTTGACACACAGCATGTCAGTTCCAGGATGGTTCAGAAAAATATCCCACTTATTACTCACAGAAATGAGTGGAAGTGGTAAATTATATTAAAGCCCATTACACAAAGCAAATGTCCTTCAAAGCTAGGTAATACCACATATATACATAAGGGTTATCAAAAACCTATTAAACTCACCCTTTTAGGTTTTCCAGCTGAGATTAATTTCTCAATGTAACATTCCCCCTATAAAGAAAATCTTTTTTTGTCTCTGAAGCTCTTGTTCTCATGGGACTTTCCCACCATTTCCCTGATAGCCAGGGGCTAACCAGCAATCCTTTGCCATCTCACAAGGCATTTCATTTAAATTTATATTGAGAAATTTATAGTCTTATTAAGTTGTCTTCCCCTGAGATTCATTTTGCCATGTTTCATTGGCATGCCATTTTAAATAGGTGCCATTTAACAGCTTGCTCCATATTTTTATGGGCCACACTACAATCAAATGAGGTTAAATAAGAATTGAAGGTTTCCATGTAGCTAGCCAAAGAAGACTCTGCAATATTTTAGGTTTATATGGCTTATTCACACGTTCTGAATTAAGGTCCTAAGATTCCTTAATATGTTTGATCCTAAATTTTACAATAATGAGAAAGACTAAATGATTAATGACTGCACATATTGAAAAATAACAGTTAATGATTTAATAGTTAATGAGTAATTTAGTATTTTAATGAATAGTTTTTATCTTGGCATGGCATGCTTGATCACTGAGATAGTATTTCTTCACCTTCATAATTAATAGAGAATTTCTTCTTTTCCAAAGAAAGATGCTTTAATTGGAAATGTGTAGATGCATCCATAGCTCAGCTTTGCTGTAATGTTTGGGTTTAGATGCTTCTAAATCTACATGTTTTCTAAGTACATTTTTTTCTTTGTATTCTATTGGAATAGACTAAACTGTATTGGAACAACTAGAATTTCTCAAATCTGACATGCTGTGAGTTTGTCCCCATAGGAGCCCTGGGAAGCAGTTCAAATAGCATCAATTTACAGCATAGGCCCTCAGCAGGAGTCCTCAGCAGCAATGATGATGATAATGACTATGTTGGTTCCCTAGGGCGGCTGTAACAAAGTGCCCCAAACTGAGTGGCTTCATGGGACAGAAACTTATTGTCTCATAGCTATGGAGGCTAGAAGTTCAAAGTCAAAGTGTCAGGAGGGCCAGCTTCTCTCCTGTAACTCTAAGGATAAAAGAAAATCCTCCCTACCCTCTTTCTGGCTGCTGGAGGCAGCCAGGGTGGCTAGCAATAATGGCATCCCACAGCTTCAGCCTCAGAACCTGTCTCTGCCTCTGTCTCCACATGGTTTTTCTTCCTCTCTCTCCTCTCATCTAATATGGAATCGCTTTTATTGATGCAGGGCTCATCTTTATTACACCTGCAAAGACCCTGTTTCCAAATAAGATTAGAGTCATAGGTACCAGGTATTGGGACTTCAACATATATTTTAAAGGGACACAAATCAACTCATAATAATGGTAATACTAATACCACCTATAATAATGCATTTTAATGCATGCAATCACTATTTATAATCCTGTTAACATGTCTGAAAAATGGGAATTATAATCCCCATTTTATCTGTTAGGAATTTGAGTTCCAAAAAAATAAAGCATCTTTTTCAAGATTGTTCTGTCAATAAATTTCAGAAAAGAATTAAGATCTAGACTTGTCTGAATCCATCTTGTGTTACAATTCTGTTGGAAGAATAATCTGACTCTCGCATTTCCATATCAACTCCAGACATCTGATATTTTCAGCACCGTTCTACAACATCAGCAACCAACTGGAAACTTTTCCAGCAGAAACCTTAGCCCCCATGGCTACTCCGTTCCCAAACCGGCTCCTTGCTAATGTTCCTGAGAAACGGCACATGATGACCCAAGTGCCTGAGTTCTTGCCACCCACTTGAGAGACCTGGATGGAGTTCCCGGCTCCTGGATTCAGCCTGGGCCCTGCTTGGCTGTTGTGGTTCTTTGGGCAGCAGAGCAGCGGATAGATGACTCTCTCTCCCTCTCTCTCTTACAGTCTCTCTCGTATGTGTATGTATGTGTGTGTGTGTCACTCTGCCTTTCAAATACATGCATCTTAAAAACAAATAAAAATTGCCTCTCGGTTTTCCATAGTGGTTATACTATTATGCATCCCTACCTGCAAGTATAGAAGAGTACCCCATTCTCCACATCCTCACCAGCATTTGTCACTTTTATGTAATGGCTTTGATTTACATTTCCCTAATACTGAGTATTTTTTAATATATTTCTTGGCCATTTGCACCATTACTTAACCAGGTTGGTGTTTTTTTTTGTGTATGTGTGTGTGTGTGTGCTTCTGATATATTATGGATATTAATGCTTTGTAGATAAGTGGCTTGAAAGTATTTTCCCATTCTATTTGATATCTCTTCACTCTATTTATTATTCTCTTTATTGTGCAAAGTTTTGAGTTTGATATAATCCCATTTGTCTAGTTTTGCTTTTGTTGCCTGCACTTTTGGGGTCTAATCCAAAAAAAAATATTGCCTACATCAATGTCATAATATATGAGGAAGCTTTGATTTAGTGATTTTGCGATTTCACATCTTACATTTAAGTTTTCAGTTCATCTTGAGATTTTTTTTTGTATATGGTGGGAGGGTGGGATCTCATTATATTATTCCATATTTGTGTATCTAATTTTACCAGCACAGTTTATTGAAAATATTATCCCTTTTCCAAGGCATGTTGTTGGCTCCTTTGTCAGAAATGAGTTGGTTGTATGTATGTGGAGTTATTTCCAGGGTCTCTATTTTGTTACTTTATGTGTTGTTTTTTATTCAAGTATATTGCTATTTTAATTACCATAACCTTGCAGTAGGCTTTGAAATTATATTTCCAGGTTTTTTGTTTCTTTGTTTCTGAGAACTATTTTAACTATTCTGAATCTTTTGTTGTTCCATATGAATGTTAGGATTATTTTCTCTAAATCTGTAAAGAATATAACTGGTATTATAATAAGAATTACATTGAATCTGTAGATTGTTTTAGTTACAAACATTTTTATAATATTAATTTGCAATACATGAAGAAGAGATATATTTCATTTTTCACATTATTGATTATTTTTGTAATCAGTATTTAATAATTTTATTGTAGAGCTATTTTTTTAAAGATTTATTTGTTTTACATGAAAGTCAGAGTTATACAGAGAAAGGAGAGGCAGAAAGAGAGAGAAATAGAGACAGAGAGAGAGAGAGAGAGAGAGAGAGAGAGGTCTTCCATCCGTTGGTTCATTCCCCAATTGGACACAACGACTGGAGCTGTGCTGATCCGAAGCCAGGAGCCAGAAGCTTCTTCCTGTCTCCCACGCGGGTGCTGGGGCCCTAGTTGGGCCATCTTCTACTGCCTTCCCAGGCTATAGAAGAGAGTTGGACAGGAAGTGGAGCAGCCGGGTCTCGAACTGACGCCCATATGGGATGCTGGCACTTCAGGCCAGGGCGTTAACCCGTTGCGCCACAGCACCGGCCTCAGAGCTATTTCATTTATTCGGTTAAATTCATTTCTAAATATTAGTTTTTGCAGGTATTGTGATTTCTTTCAACAAGATTATTAGAGGTACAAAATAATGCTGCTTTTCCATGTTGATTTTGTGTCCTGTGACTATTGAATTGGTTGATCCATTCTGAAAGCTTTCTGGTGGAGTGTTTAGGTTTTCCTAGTACAGATTCCTGTCATCTGTAAACAAGGATCTCTTGTCTTCCACCCTCCCAGTTGTGATGCCTTTCTTTCTTTCCCTAATTGCTCTTGCTAGAAATTCCAATATTATATTGTTTAAGACACCCTTGTCTTATAACAGATCTGCGGAAAAATTCAGTTTTTCTTCATCAGTAAATTGTCTGTGGGTTTTTCATATAGAGACTTAATAAGGGATATGTTACTTCTATACTTGCTTTGTTAAGTCTTTTTTGAATCTTACCAAGTGCTTTCTCATCATCTATTAAGATGACCATATAGTTTTTGTTATTTATTATGTGATTTATTACTTTTACTGCCTTGTAAATGTGGAACCAAATTTTCATTCCTATAATAAATACCACTGATGATGGTGTATGGTTTTTGGATATAATTCAAAGTACTAGTATCTTGTTGATAGTTTTCTCCATCTAGGATTTGTTCTGTCCATTGTATATGTGTGTGTGTGTGTGTGTGTATGCTTTTTTTTTTTTTAAATTTTGGTATCTGATAAATGCTGGATTCATAGCGAGTTTGGCAGAGTTCTATCCTTCCCAATATTTTGAAATAGTATGAGAAGTATTAGAATTTAATACTCTTTAAATGTGTTGTAGAATTTGGTTATAAAGCCACCAGTTCCCAGTCTTTTTGTTAACTCAAGGTTTTTAATTACCACCCCAATCGTGTTGCTTGTTATAAGTCTTTAGATTTTCCATATCTTCTTTATTTGATTTTGGTAGGTTGTATGTATCTAGGAATGTTTCCATTTTTTCAAGGTTTTCCAATTTGTTAGTATAGAAGTATCTTTTGATACTTTTGATACCTTGTATTTCTCTGGTTATCAGATCTGATGTCTCCTTTTTCATCTCTAACTTTATAGACTTAATTTTTTAAATATTTTTCTTAATCTGGTCAAAAATTTATATATTTTGTATATTTTGAGAAACCAGTTTTTTGTTTTGCTGGTCTTTTATATTATTCCTTTAATTTTAACTTCATTTATTTCTGTTCTGCTCTTTATTTCTTCCCTCCTGCCAATTTTGCATGGGGTTTATCCTTGCCTTTGTAAGTCCTGGAAGTGTATCTTTAGATTGTTCATTTGAAATACATTCATTTTTTAATGCATGTGGTTCTTGTTATAAACCTACTTCTTAATACTGCTTCTGCTTTGTCCCGCAAATTATAGTATGCTGTGTTTTCATTTTCATTTGTTTCAAGAAACATTTTTATTCCATTTTCTATTTCTTTAGTGATCCATTTGTCATTGAGGAACACATTTGACTTCTAAATATTTGTAAACTTTGTAGTTTTCTTAATTTTGTTGATTTTTAGTTTGGTCAGAGGAGATACTTGACATGATTAAAATTTGTTTTGTTTACTGAAACTTGATTTGTGGCCTAATACAGAGTCTAGCAAAATATTTCATGTGCTAATGAGAAGAATATAGCTGGTGGATGAAGTGTTTCCTGTCTGTAAGTTCCATTTGCACTATCCTGTGATTCAATTCTGAGGTACCTTGCTTGATTATTTGTCTGGGTGATCTGTCTGTTGATGACAGTGGGATATTAATATTCCATATTATTAATATATTGAAGTTTATCTCTTTCTTTAGATCTCTTTCTTTAGGTCTAATAATATTAGTTTTATATATTTTTGGGGTTTTCTATTGGGTTCACATATATTTAAGATTGTTACATCTTTCTGAATTGATTCTCTTATCAATATATAATGGTATTCTTTTTCTCTTTTTACAGTTTCTGATTTAAAGTCTGTTTCATCTGATAAGCGTATTAACTTCTGCTCATTTTTGCCTTTATTTTCATGGTATATATTTTTCTAATCTTTCACTTTCAGCCTAAATATATCTGCATGTGAAATGAGTTTCATGTGGCAGCACACAGTTAATTTTTAACCCAATTAGCACATCTATATCTTTTAACTGAAATGTAAACAATTTGAATTAAAAATTAGCATTGATATATAAACATTAACTTCTGACATTTTGTTGATTGCTGATTGTTTTATATATTTTCTTTTTCCTTTTTCTTTTTTAATATTTGTTTATTTTTATTTATAAGGTAGCATGCCAGAAGGAGAGACATGAGAGTGTCAAGGATCATTCCATCCTTTGGTTCACTCCCCAGATGCCAGAAACAGCCAAGGGTAGGCCATTCTGAAGTCAGGAGCCAGGAACTCCGTCTGGATCTTCCACACAAGGGCCATAAACCCAAGTACTTGGGCCATTATGCAATGTTTCCCAGACACATTAGCAGAAGACTGGATCAGAAGTGATGGATTCCTGAGCTCTTGAATCAGGCATTACCTTATGAGATGCAGGTTCCACAAGTGGAGTCTTTGTGCATGGTGCCACAATTCCCAACCCTCTCTTATCAGTCAATTTCTGTAGCTTTCCATCATGATGCTTCATTCTCTTATCTCTTTTTCATGCATATGATCTGTTAGTGAATTGGTCTCTTCTATGTTTCCATAATGGTTGTTATAATATTTTTACTTCTAATTTATGACTCCTTTTTGCATTTCTTGTAGGGATAGTCTGCTAACAATGAGTTCCTTCAATTTTTGCTCATCTGAGAAATACTTTATTTATCCTTCACTTCTGACAGTTTAGCTGGAAAGAGTATTCTTGGTTGGAAGGATTGTTTTGTTTGTTTGCTTTGTTTCTTTTTTATTCTTTTTCAATCTTTTGAATTTCACTCTGTTCAGGCTTATAGAGCTTTTGCTAAAAAGCCAGCTGTTTCTTTAACAGGTTTTTCTTTACATTTAATGACTTTTTCCCTTTGACTGTATTTAAAATCCTCACGTCAAATTTAACATTTGACAACATAAGTATAATATATCTTAGAGAAGGTCTTTTGAGTCTGGTTGGGATTTTTGAGCTTTTTGGATATGGATGTCCATATCTCATTCAGGACTTGGGAAGTTTTCAGTTATCATTTTCATGCCTTTTTTTCTTCTCTTCAAGTATCCCTATAGTATTAATATTTGATTGCATAATGGTATCTCATGTCTCACTGGCTCTCTTCAGACTATTGCATTCATTCTCTTTATTTTTGTCTGACTGGGTTTTTTGAAAAGTCATTATCTTCAAGGTCAGAAATTCTGTCTTCCATTTGGCGTATTCTGTTTTATAGCTCATATTTGCATTTTCTATTTCATTGGTTTGAGTTTTCACTTCTACCATTTGTGTTTGGTTCATTTTAATTGTTCTTATCCATGCTCAATTTCTCATGCATGTCATGTATGAATTGTTTATCCCATTGAGGCTCCTTGGAATCATTATTTTGAATTCTTTCTCAGACAATTAAGATGTTACTTTAAATTAGAACTTATTTCTGGAGAACTATTGTGTTCTTTAGGGAATGTCATGTTTCCATGCTTCTTCATGATCCTTGTGTCCCCACACTGATGTTTGCACATCTGGTGAAACAGCTCCTTCTTCACTGTAGAGCAGATTGTATTAGAACTTTTTTTTTTGTTTAGATGTAATTATGCATGTTAGTTGGGTCACTGACTAGGCTTTGGTTCTAGAAGAGCCCAAAGTGTAAACTCTGATTTCTTCAGTTTTGAACAGTGTCAACAGTGGCTACAAGTGTCACAACATCCCTGAAGCCAGTACCATGACATTGAAGTGACCCTGGGTTTCCAAAGGAATGAGGGTCTTTTGTCCCCAAAGAGTTGGATATCTTGTAATAGCAATAGCTGTGTTCTGATGCTATGAGAAAAAGAGCAAGCTGTCTTCTTGACAAACCTAAGTGAGGTTTGGCTTCTGTCAACAATTGTGGCCCCAGGAAGTGTCTGTGACATGATGGGACTTTCCTTAGGTTCTGTTGGGTGAGTTGGATTATGATGGAGCTCATAGCACTAAAAGTTACAGTACTATCACCAATAGAGGTGAAGAGGATCTTGCAGTTTCTGTGGGTCAGGTTATGCTGGGGTACATAAGTAGCATATGTCAGGCCTGGTGTAGTAGAATGCAGGTAAGTATATAATCCATTGTGAACTCACATTATGGAATTTGCAGTGGCAGAGATGGGGAAAATGCATAGAAAATTGATTCTATGAAAGAATTGCTTTAAATTCTCAGTATATTACAAAAGATAGAAACATTCAGATCTAGGAAACCCAAGGACAATTAATAGACAAAGAAAACAAAAGATTCTTTTTAAGACATATTGTAGTCAAACTCTCAAAAATACAGTAGGAAAAGAAAATTATAAAAGCAGCAAAAGAAAAGTGTTACTTTTGAAGCAATCTTCCTTAGATGAACAGACGTATCAGCAGAAAGCTAACAGGCCAAAAAATAATAGACTGACATAATTAATATCTTAAAAAAAAACACTACCAACCAAGAATATTATACTCAGCAAAGCTGTACTTCAGAAATGAAGATGAAATAAAATTTTTGTAGGACAAAAAAATGAAGTAATTTGTCACTACCAGATCAGCCATTCAATAAATTATAGCCATGATCACAAAAATATTCACATTAAAAATCCAGTATTTAAGTGGATACACACAAGAGAAAAGAATAAGAATTGATCAATACAGAAAGTCACAAAACCACAAGATTAAGAGAAAGAAAGGAACAAAGTATAAACAACACAATCAGAAAGCAATTATCTGAATGACCTGAGTATGTCTTTCCATATCAACAATAGCCCAGGTGTCAGGATTGTGACACAGAAGGCTAAGCTGCTGCCTGGGACACAAGTATCCTGTATCAGAGTGCCAGTATGAGGCCTGGCTGCTTCATTTCCATTCGAAACCCCGTCACGCACCTGCAAAAGAAGCAGAGGATGGGTCCTGCCAGCCGTGTGATAGTGGAGTTCCAGGCCCATGGTTTTGACCTGATTCAGCCTCAGAACTTGCAGTCATTTTGGGAATAAACAAGATGATGGAGGATCTCTCTTTCTTGCTCTCAGTTCTCTCTTCCCTCTTCTCCCTCTTCTCTCTTCTCTCTCTCTCCCTTTCTCTCTCTCTCTCTCTCTCTCTCTCTCACCCCTCCCTCTCGCTCTCAGTCTTCCTCTCCCTGTATCTTCAAATAAATCTTTTTTTTAAAAAAAATCTTGAATTTAAAATAATTAAATCGCCCCCAAAATGATTTATATTTGGTGAATGGATAAAAAATAAATTTCATTAAATGTTGCCTATAACATATGCACTTAAATAGAAAAGATGCATGTCTTCTGAAAACATAAGGAAGATAAAAGAAATTTCACACAAATGGAAAATAAAAAAAGAACAGGTGTAGCTATATATTTTCAGATAAAACATGGGAATAAAACATTTTTGTACAAATATTTTTTAAATCCATATATGCACAGTACCTCTCATGGAGAATATGTACTGTTAAAAAATGCTATACACAGATTTTAATAGATTTTATACCAAAATGAAAACTGCATTTTCACACAAAATGTTTGAAGTACACTCATACTTTTATGCCAAAAAGTATAAAAACAATGAACAATGTCACTATTTAAAGATAAAGCAATCACCTCAACAAGAGAAAATTATAATTGTGAATATATATGCACTAAACAGTAGATTGCTAATTTACATCAAACAAACATTATTAGATCTGGAAGAAGATATGGATTGTGGTATATTACTTAGGGACTTCAGTGCCCACTTTTCTCAGTGGGTAAATGATCCATACAGAACATGACCAATAAACATCAGAGCTCCACTAAACTACAGGCTAAATGGGCATAACAAGTACTTTCATCCAACAGCTGAAAAATACACATTCTTCTCATCAGCTCACGGAACATTCTCTAGACTATGCCTTAGTCCATGAAGAAATCAAAAGGGAAATTTAAACAAATCTGGAAACAAATTAAAATGGAAACAGAATATGCCAAAGCCCATGGGACACAGTAAAAACAATATCAAGAGAAAACCTTTGGGCCTTAGTAGTCATACTGTAATGAGGGCAAAAAAGGATGTCACATAAACAGCTGAGTGATGCTACTCAAATAGCTAGAATTCTAAGAACAAACCATACAAATATTAATATGAAGGAAGAAATAACAAATTTCAGAGCAGAAATACACCAAATAAACACTAAGTAGAGATATACACCATGTTCAAAGCTTAGAATATTCAATGTAGTTAAGATGACATTCTCCCTCAAATTGATACACAAGCTGAATGCAATTTCCACCTAAAGTCCTTCAAAATTATCCACAAATACATATTTTTTTAAAACTTCATTTAAAAAATTAACTGGAGGCCAGCGCCAATGCTCAACAGGTTAATCTTCCGCCTAGCAGCACAGGCACACCGGGTTCTAGTCCCGGTCGGATTCTATCCCGGTTGCTCCTCTTCCAAGCCAGCCCTCTGCTATGGCCTGCAGTGCAGTGGAGGATGGCCCAAGTCCTTGGGCCCTGCACCCCATGGGAGACCAGGAGAAGCACCTGGCTCCTGCATTCAGATCAGCACGGTGCACCGGCTGTAGTGTGCCAGCCGCGATGGCCATTGGAGGGTGAACCAATGGCAAAGGAAGACCTTTCTCTCTGTCTCTCTCTCTCACTATCCACTCTGCCTGTAAAAAAATAACAGGAATAACTAAAACATTTTTTAAAAGAATAACATGGAGCATGGAGAAATCAATCTACTCAATTCCAACAAGTATAGTTATTAAGACTATGTGGTATTTGCAAATGGACACACTGATCAATGAAACAGAACAGAAATTCCAGTAACAGCTGTTCATAAATATGCTTAAATATGTTAAAAGTATGATTTTTAACAAAGGAAAAATCCAATTCAGTGGAGGGAGGATAGCTTGTTCAACAAATAGTTGCTTGTTGAAGTGAAATGGACACTATGAGAAACAGTGACTTGATCAGCTCTTGTGCTGACTGTTGATGCACAATGTAATACTTTATCCAATTTAGTGTTTTTTTTTTGTTCTAGTACTAGTGGTTGAACTCTGTAATTAACACACAATTATTCTTAGGTGTTTAAATTTTAACTGAAAAGTGATCCCTGTGAAATATAAGAGTGGGAAAAAAAGAGGGAGGAGATGTACAATTTGGGATATGCTCAATCGGACTTGCCCCAAATGATGGAGTTAAAAAAGTGCCAGGGGCTTCCAAAACAATCCCACCAAGGTGGCATGTACCAATACCATCTCACTAGCCCAAGTGATCAATTTCAGTTCACAATTGATCACACTGATAGGTCTAAGAGTCAAAGGGATCACACAAACAAGACTAGTGTCTGCTAATACTAACTGATAGAATCAAAAAGGGAGAGAATGATCCAACATGGGAAGTGGGAGACACAGCAGACTCACAGAATGGCAGATGTCCTAAATAGCACTCTGGCCTCAGAATCAGCCCTTAAGACATTTGCATCTGGCTGAAGAGCCTATGAGAGTATTTTAGGCATGGAAAGCCAAGACACTCTGGAAAAAAAAAAAACAAAAACCTAAATGAAAGATCTTTTTGAGTGAGATCCCAGTGGAATGAACGGGGCCATAAAAGAAGGAGGTACCTTTCTCTGAAGGGAAGAGAGTACTTCCACTTTGACTATGACCCTGTTGGAATAAGATCGAAGTCGGCAAACCCTAAAGGCTTCCATAGCCTTGGCAACTCATGACTAGAGCCTAGGGAGACCAATGTGAAGTAATGCAATAACTAGTACTGCAACAGTATTTTTACACTTTGTGTTTCTGTGTGGGTGCAAACTGCCGAACTACCAGTATTTCCCAGAGCGAACGTGCCATTTTACATTCCTACCCACTATGTGGGGGCAATCTGCTTATTCCTCATCCTTGAAAACATTTGGTGCTGTCATTTACAATTTTAATCATCCTGATAGCCGTGTAGAGCTATCTCATCACGGTTTTAATTTGCATTTCCCAAATAGTTAATTAGATTGAGCATCTTTTCCTGTTTGCCATTGTACTTATGTATGTGTGTGTGTGTTAATGTGTGTGTGTATCTATATAATTCAATGAAATGTTTTCTCATGTATTCGGTCCATTTTCTTATTAGACTGCTTACTTGGTCTTGATTTTTGGGCATTCTTTATGTAATATATATGCTAGACATTTGTGAGATAGAGGCTTGCAAATATCTTTGTACACTTGGTAGTTTGTCTTCACAGTCTCTTAGCTGATGTTTTGCAGCATGTAAGTTTAATTTTGATGAGATACACTTACAAATTTTTCCTTTTATGAATCTTGCTTTTAGTGTCACTAACACTTATAACTATGCCTGAAGGTTTCTACCTAAAACTTTTAGCTTTACCTTTTACTTAAGACTCTGATCCATTCTAAGTTAATTTTCTTTTTTTTAAACTTTTATTTAATGAATGTAAATTTCCAAAGTACAGCTTATGGATTACAATGGCTTCCCCCCCGCCATAACTTCCCTCACACCCGCAACCCTCCCCTTTTGCTCCCTCTCCCCTTCCATTCACATCAAGATTCATTTTCAATTCTCTTTATATACAGAAGATCAGTTTAGAATGTATTAAGTAAAGATTTCAACAGTTTGCCCCCACATAGCAACACAAAGTGAAAAATACTGTTGGAGTACTATTTATAGCATTAAATCACAATGTACAGCACATTAAGGACAGAGATCCCACATGATATTTTTTAAAAATTGATTAATTTTCTATGCAATTTCCACTTTAACACCAAGTTTTTTTTTTTCATTTTCAATTATCTTTATACATAGAAGATCGATTCAGTATATACTAAGTAAAGATTTTCCTGGGAAGGAAAAAGATGATAGCTCAAGTGCTTGGGTTTCCATCACCTGTGGGAGAACTGGATAGAACTCCTGGCTCCTGGCTCCAGCCTGGCACTGCTCTGGTTGTTGGTCAACTGGGGGAGTGAACCAGTAGGTGAAATATACTCTTTCTCTCTTACTCTGGACTTCAAGTAATTGAAAAGAAATAAATTTTATTTTAAATTAATAAATAAATTTTATTTTAAATAAAACTACTGTTAGGAATAATATAATATAAAATATAAATGACTTGTCCTCCAAACTTTAATTTATATGCTTTGAATATTGTGTGATTGAAAATCACACTCCGTCTGCAGTCTATTGAGTTATATCTTCTCTGAATTTTCTTTTGGGCAAAAACATAAACATAATAACTTAAAAACATAAGCAATTCATTTACTAGGATTAATAACATTACTAGGTATTTATCTGCAGTTTTATTTTTTAAAAATGTTTCTTTATTTATTTGAAAGTCACAATTACTGAGAGGGAGAGACAGAGAGAGGACTTCCATATACTGGTTCACGTCCCAGAAGGCTGCAATGGCCAGGGCTGTGCCAAACCAAAACCAGGAGCCAGGAGCTTCTTCCAGGTCTCCCACATGGGTGGCAGGGACCCAAGTACTTCGGCCATCTTCTGCTGTTTTTCCCAGGCGATTAGCAGGGATTTGGATCAGCGATGGAGCAACTGTGATACGAACTGGTGCTCATATGGATTGCCAGCCTTGCAGGCAGCAGATTCACCAGCTTTTCCATCCCCTGAACATTATATTTTCTGTTGGAATCCCCTTCATTTTTCTTTTAGAAGTGTACATACTTTCACACTTATAAGTGAGAAAACTCAGCACCAGTGTGTTTAATTGTTATATAAAGTTAATTACTTGATAGTCTTTGATTTCCAGGTTAACACATATTTTAATGACACGTTATTTCATTTTAATGCTATTTCATCAATGTTGGTATCTTAGTTTTAATAATTGCATGATGGTTTTCTACTTGCGGAAAGCTGAGTGACGAGAATATAGGGGCTCTCTGTACTATTTTCCAACTATTCTGTAAGTCAGATGTTATTTCTAGATAAATGTGATCTGTTCACCATTTCACTGGGATAACAATAGGTGGTGGCTGGACTAAATTCCTTTTGGAGGCTCTAACAGAGAACTTATTTCTTTGTCATTCTTAGCTTCTGGTGGCCACCAGAGTTCTTTGCTTATAGCCCCATTTCATGGTAGGAAGATATCACCATTTGTTTAATAATTCATTTGTAGGAGGACATCCAGGCTGATTTGAGTTTGACAATGAACATTCATGGGAAAGTCTTGCATGACATAAATTTTCATCTCTCTGGGATATATTTCCAATAGTGCAATCGCTAAGTCATGTAGTAAATTGCATGTTTATTTTTTATATTATATTATTCCTAACAGTAGTTTTATTTAAAATAAAATTTATTTATTAATTTAAAATAAAATTTATTTCTTTTTAATTACTTGAAGTCCAGAGTAAGAGAGAAAGAGTATATTTCACCTACTGGTTCACTCCCCCAGTTGACCAACAACCAGAGCAGTGCCAGGCTGGAGCCAGGAGCCAGGAGTTCTATCCAGTTCTCCCACAGGTGATGGAAACCCAAGCACTTGAGCTATCATCTTTTTCCCTCCCAGGATGTACTATCAAGAAGCTGGATCAGAAGCAGAGCAGCCTGGATTTGAACCAGCAGTCTGATATGGAATGGAGGATCCTAAGCAGTGGCTTACCCTGCTATACTTCAACATCCATCCCTGTCAGTGGTTTTGAATGTCTCCAAAAAAAAAAAGGGGGGGGGGTAACTATTAACTAACCCAGGTTGTTTGAATCCAAAGTTAATGTTGTTTCTCTCAAATGATGATGTCACCAGACAGAAACCAAAATGTAAAACTTTTGATTTTGCCCTCAACTCATTTCTAATGCTCCTTCAAAAACTCATGTATAATAAAAACTATCTTTTACTTTATTCCATATTAAATGCTAGTGAGTCTACCATCCGCTCCAAATAAACTGATAAAATAGGTGACACAATCATGAATTGTGTTGAATGTGTTTAAAGCAGTGAGCACTATATCCAGAACAGTCAATGCGGATTTATTCATGTACGCATTCAACAAATTTTGATTGAATGTCCACTCTGTAACAAGCATAACTTTAACTATTGGGAAAATATTGACAAGCAAAATATTCAAGCATTCTTATTTTCATAAAGCTTTCAGCATGGTGAGCAAAGAAAGATATACAATATACCTATTAAATATAAAAACATGCAGCATTTTAACAGTTAATGAGTGCTATGAAAATTGAGTAAAATCAGGATCCTGAGAATATTGCAATGTTTAACATTGGGGTAAGTTAGTCATCATTGAGAAGAAAGTATTGTGCCCATAATATGTCAAAGAATATATGAACTTTAAGAAAACACAATTTAATAAATTTTCCCAAAAACCACAATAATGTTACAGATATTTAGGGAGGGGGGAGATAAGGGATAAATTAGGAGTCATTTTATAAAGTGATAGTAGGCTAAATTTTGAAGAATGCATAGATTTTGAGAAACTAAAAACATTAACTCCTGGAATGTTTTTCACTAAAATAAGTGAAATGGGCACAGCTTTGTGTTGCAACAGGTTAAGATGCTGCTTGCATTGCAGCACCTCAGGTTGGAATGCTGTTTGGAGTCCTAGCTGCTATACTTCCGATCGAAGGCAGTGAAGATGGCCCAAGTACTTGGGCCGCTACCATCCATGTACAGCATCCAGATAGAGTTCCTGTCCCCTGGCTTCTGCCTGACCAACTCTGGTTGCAGCCATTTGGAAAGTGAACCTGTAGATGGAAACTCTGTCTTTCCCCATCTGTACTCCGCCTTTCAAAAAAATAAATAATTTTTTAAAAAATATGATAAGAAATGCAACATGGGTAAGAGCAGAGATACTTACCAAGAACTAATAAGTTTGATATATAAGGTTGTATGGGAAAATGTTGCTGTGGATTCGTTCTGAGAGGAGGAGTGTGGTGGGAGCAGGAGGTGTGGAGTTACCACACAGACGCTGGGAGACAGGTGAAAGCTGGTCAGAGGTGAGCAGCCTGCAGACTCATTTATTTCAGTTGGTACAGCAGCTTATACAGCCGAGGCAGCCAATTCAGTCAAAGGGTGGTTTATGCCCTAACCAATCACAGCCTGTTGCCAGGCAGGCTCCGTTGCCAGGCAGGCTCCATTGCCAGGTGGGTTCGGAAGCCATTCCTGAGTAACTGACGCTTGCCAATGGCCATCTTGGCATGGCCTTCTCATTCCACCACAGGAAAATACTCACAGTTCTAATAACAATAATTATTAATCTTTGATTAATGAAAGCCTAAAGTCTATAAAATTAGGAAGTTTAATACCTGAAGCATCAAGGGTGGGACAATTATTGGGTGCATTTATTTGTATGATTTCTAATACCAATTAAGAAAAAATTGAAATGACTGACAAAAAGGTATAATTTACATCTGAGTAATGATAATTTAATAATAATCTTTTTATTGTGGGACTCGTCATTTTATTTTTATATTTCCTGCAGGATGGGAACGTGTCTTTGGGTACCCAGAGGCAAACACATTCTCCACATTGTACCTGGACAGTGAAAGTAAGCAGAACCTGGGCCGCATCCCCTGGGTTCATGTCGCCAGCGCGTTCCGAGGCAGCCTTAGGGTGAAGCACACAGCGGCGAGCTCGGCGCCGGGAGGCCCGGGTGCTCTTCTTCTCATCGCCCGGAAGGTTCACGTGGCTTTCTTGGCTTCTTTGGCGAAGGCGTCGGCGGTCTCTTGGCTCTGGCCCTCCGGTCCTTCACTAGGTCATCCACCTGGGCCTCGTGCGTGAGGAGGAAGGGGCGCACGATGCGCCTGCTGAGCAGCGCGGCGCCCTTGCAGGGGCCATGCACCAGAGCAGGACGCCACACGTAGTAGAAGGGGAGCCAGGGCAGGAAGAGGTCGGGGAAGTCGTTGAAGCGGAGCGCACCGTCCACCACCCCGCAGGGCAGCCGCTGGGGCTCATCCTCTTTGTTGGGGCTCTCATGGTTTTCACTGAGACTAGGCCGGGCAGCCGAGTCCGACCAGGTTGCAGAGGACGGAGGCGCCGTAACCGAGCACCAGGTACAAGGCCAGCTCGGAGGGTCACACTGCTCCTGGCCTCAGCCTGGCCGGCCGGTCGGTCCTGCGGTTCTCCTCCTGCAGGGAGCAGTCGAGCAGCTCCCTCGTGGCGGCGCGCGGAGCCCAGTAATAATCTTAGTTTATATATTTTGACAATATGTGAAGTGACAAAGTATGTTTTTTAATATTAATTATGGGTGATTGAAATAAGGAAGGAGTCAGGAACTATAGCAGTGATATAAGGATAAAAGCTTGCTTACAGAAAAGTAATAAATTTTAATGTGCTGACAGTAAATATGGCATACTGTTATGTATTAAATTCCTTATCTAAAGTAGATAATTATTTCTACTCATAGAAATTGAAAGACATTGTAAATCCCTTTTATTTTAACTAGGTTTATATAGATATTACAATAAACTATCTGATAAAATGTATAAAGAGAAGAATATGTTAAAACAAATCCCCTTGGGGACAGCCATTTAGCTTAGCAATAGAGACACCAGTTATGATACCCACATCCCACATAAATATATCTGGTTTGATATATGGCTCCAGCTTTCTGCCAATACAGACCATAGGAGGCAAGAGTAATGGCTCAAATAATTGGGTTCCTGCCACAGACCGGGGAGACGTGGATCGCATTGCTTGCTCCTGGCTTCAGAACTGGACTACTCTATCAGGTTAGCTCTCTCTCTTTGGCTCATTGTCTGCTTCTCAAACATACACACACACACACACACACACACACACACGTACGCACACATATTGCTTGAAGAAATAAAAAAAGAAGAAGCACGTGGACAGATATAGCTTTGGAATAAAATAGTGCTGAGAATACAGGATAATTCGAATACTATAAAATATATAAGAACTAACAAATTGGGCAGTGATAATATGAAGATATTAAGAATGTTAATTACAAAAATACCTATTCAATCTCTGTCCTTCATGTGCTGTACATTGTGATTTAATACTATAACTAGTACTCCAATGGTATTTTTCACTTTGTGTTGCTATGTGGGGGCAAACTGTTGAAATCTTTACTTAATATATACTAAACTGATCTTCTGTGTATAAAGAGAACTGAAAATGAATCTTGATGTGAATGGAAGAGGAGAGGGAGCGGGAAAGGGGAGGGTTGCGGGTGGGAAGGAAGTTGCGTGGGGGGGGAAGCCACTGTAATCCATAAGCTGTGCTTAGGAAATTTATATTCATTAAATAAAAGTTTAAAAAAAAACAAAAAGGCCTATTCATTGAAATATGAATGAGATGTAGAGAATGGCTTCTTGTGACATATAAAGAAGGGAATGAGCAAATATTTCAGGAGAAAATAGAAGGACTATAGACTGTTCTTTCAAGAAGCTTGTCCGTCACATAAACATAAAGTTATGTAAGACATTTATGGTAATTTAATTTGGATAAGTTATTTTTACTTGTAATTTAGTTTAGAGAAGAAATTATAGCTTAATTATAAAGAATCATAAAGTAAGGCCACTATGACAGAAAATGGAAAATAGATTTTCCAGAGAAGGAAAAGTAACAGAAGCCTGATATTAGCTAAAAGATTGCCTTTATGATGTGGAGAAACTAATCTGAAAGAAAAACAGCAAAATGAAAACAAATTGAAAAATGACTTAGTTGGATTTTAAAGTGGAAAGTTAAGAAGGCATTTAACAGGAATGGTTGCAGTTTATCTGTTGAAAAATGAAAGTATCCTGAAGATTAGAAAATACCAAAGGATCCAAGGAGACCATCCAAAGTCAGGACGGTGTTTAATCAAGCTATGTTCTGAGGAGAACATAAGCATAGACTTGAAGCAGAACCTAACTTTCAGAACACTATCTAGTCAGTGGAACAGCAAAAGAACTTAGCCCCAAAGAAGCCAGGAGCTCCAGAAACAACAATCAAACACCAGTGGATATGATATGGCCGATTTTTAAATCCAGAGTGAAAAAGAGTGGGACGGACTATGAATGGAGGTCTCAAAATCAAACCAACATTGCATCTTTTATTCTGAGGCATTGATTGTTCCTCCACCAGGACAGTAGAATTTTCCATCAGATTAATAGTGGGATCTGTAACTGAAGTTATGATAAGGTACTTCTATATGCACAAATGAGTGAAATCCAGAATAGATTTTCATGCCATAGAACAGGAAAGATGTGATTCCTTAAAAATCCAAGGAGTACAGTTTCATGAAATTTTGCAGCAATAGCCAGCCACATGACAATAAGAACAGAGAAAGGAGAGTACTGATTTCCCGAGACTGGTCGTCCAGGGAAAATAACAGAGGTTACCTTGGAAATGCAGCACTAATATATTGACCCTAACATCATTGAGGAGAACAAGCACACTTTTCCTTCTTGGTGTGGTCATCAAAGAGATTAAAACATATGAAATAATAGAGTTTATCCACTAATAACTGAGAGTGTTGAGTTTTCAGTAGGTAGAAGGTTTATTTTAATCAATTTATTTTTAATATAAAGGGAACAGATTTCATATAGCTCATAGACACAATTATAAGAATATAGGGTTATTTCCTTTCCACTTTCTCTCTATTCTTCCTTTCTTTCTTTTTAAATTTTGTGATAATATTTTAATTTACTTTATGATAACAGGCTTTATACTACATGAAAAAAGAATTCAATAAATGTAGAAAAATCACTATTCAGGAGGAATACAGAAATAGCTATAAGCAATAATAAAATCTCAAGATAGTAATTTCACTTATATACATTGAGGTTTTATTTGTACCCTATATATTAGCCACAACAAATCTGAGAAAATTTATGATATTTGTCTCTTTTGCATATGGCTTATTTCACTCAACATGGTGATCTACAGATGCATGCAATTTGTTGCAAAAGATGATTTCATTCCTTTTTATGGCTGGGTGGTATTCTATCATATACCACATTTTCTATATGCAGTCGACAGTGGATGGGCATCCGGGCAGGTTCCATATCTTAGCCATTGTGAATTGAGCTGCAATAAACATGAGAGTACAGATAACTATTTCAAATGCTGATTTCATGTCCATTCCTAGGTGTGGAGTGGTTAGGTCATATGGTATGTCAATTTTCAGCTTTTTAAGGAATCTTCATACTGTCTTTAATAATGGTTGTACCAGTTTACATTCCCATCAGCAGTGTAATAGGGTACCTTTTCTTCCCATATCTTTAAGAGTACCTTCTTTTTATTTTTGGGTAAATAGCCATTCTAGTTGGGGTGAGATGAAACCTCATTTTGGTGTTTATTTGCAGTTTTTTGATGGCTATGGATCCTGAGCGTTTTGTCATGTATCTGTTGGCCATTTATATTTCAAGTTTTGACAAATGCTTGTTCATTTCCTTTGGCCATTCCTTAAGTGTACTGTTTGTTTTGTTGTTGCTGACTTTCTTGAATTACTTACGTATTCTGCATATTAACTCTTTATCAGATGCACAATTTGAAAATACTTTCTCCAGTTTTGTCATTTTTCCCTTCATTTTGTTGAGTGTTTCCTATGTTGCTGCTTTGCTGTGTAGAAACTTCTTAGCTTGATATACTAACTTTTTCCCCCCATTTTTGCTTTTATTGCCTGTGCGTCTAGAGTCTAAGATGTCTTTCCTTATGCCAACTTCTTGCAGAATTTGCTCTGTGCTTTCCTCCAGTCATTGATGGTTCCAGATCCTAGGTCTTGGCACTTGATCTACTATAAGTTGATTTTTGTATAAGTTGCAAAATAGGGGTCTTATTTAATACTTCTGCATGCAAAGATCTAATTTTCACAACACTTTTGTTGAAGAGACTGTTTCTTTTCCAGGGTGTGAGTTGAGCTCCTTTGTCAAATGTTGGGTGGCTGTAGATGTGTGAATTAATTTCTGGGGTTTCTATTATTTTCCATTGGTCCACATGTCTATTTTTGTAAGTATCATTCTGTTTTAATTAAAACAGTCCTGAAGTATTTCTTAAAATCTGGTATTGTCACATCTCTGCCTTTTTGTTGTTCACTTCTTGTTTGTTTAGGATGGCTTTGGTGATTTGGAGTTTCTTAAGTTTCCATTTGAATTTTTGGGTTGGTTTTCCAGGTCTGGTATTTTTATTGCAATTACACTGAATCTATAAAATGTTTTGGGTAAGGGCCTGTTTTTGGCATACCAGATAAAACTGCCACCTGTGAAACCTGCATCACATATAGGTGCTAGATGGTGACCCAAATGCTCCACTTCTCATTTAACTCCCTGCTAATGGTCTAGGGAAAGCAACACAATGTGGTCCACATGGGTGGGCCCCTGCACCTACAGGAGACCTGGATGAGACTTCTGGCTCCAGGTTTCAGCCTGGGGGAATGCCAGCCATTGTGGTCCCTTAGGGAGTGAACCAGGAGGTGGAAGCTCTATTTCGGTCTCTCCCTCCCTCTCTGTAACTCTCTCTGCAACTTTCAAGTAAGTAAATAAATATTTTTAAAAATTGCTTTGACTAATATGGATATTTTGATAATACTTAATTCTTCCTAATCCATGAATATGGAAGATTTTTCTATTTTTTGTGTGTCCTCTATTGTTTTTTCAATGTTTCGTAATTTGCATTGTAGGGAATTTTCACATAATTGATTGAATGTATCCTAAGGCACTTATATTTCTTTGTAGCTATGTGAATGAGGCTGCTGTAACAATTTCTTTCTCTTATTGCATTGTTAATGTAAACATAGATAATTGAACTTCCTCCTTTCCAAATTGTATTGTTTGTGGCTAAAACTTTCAAATATATATTGAACTGTAATGGAAAGAGCAGACATCCTTGTATGGTTCTAAATTGTTAATATGGGAGAGAATAAATCAGAATTTAAAAAAATGAATTTGGAAATATATCCAAGTGAGGATTTATGGAATTAAAGAACTTGATGATA
Organism: Sylvilagus floridanus; assembly: GCA_949820135.1. NCBI lineage: Eukaryota > Metazoa > Chordata > Mammalia > Lagomorpha > Leporidae > Sylvilagus > Sylvilagus floridanus. The sequence continues at coordinate 106,211,545 of OX463238.1, read as the reverse complement.
CATAACATCTCACATATTGTATATTCCAATGTCAATTACCCATTCATTGGTTTAACAAAGTCACATTCACTGTATCTACTAATACAGGCATTGTTATTTTTGCTGGATATTCAGCAGTGTACAGAATGGAAAATGCCCCTATATTCATGAAGAGTAAATAGTACTGTCGAAAGGTAAATTAACAATAATTAAGCATAGACAACAGATAACAAGTATATGGAGAAATACAGTATTAGCTAACCATTAAAAATTAAAAAGGAGAGAATGATCCAACATGGGAAGCAGGATACACAGCAGACTCATAGAATGGCAAATGCCCTAAACAGCACTCTGGCCTGAGAATCAGCCCTCAAGGCATTCAGATCTGGCTAAAAAGCTCATGAGAGTTTTGCAGGCATGGAAAGCCAAGACACTGTGGCAAAAATAAATTACCTAAATGGGGGCCTATGCTGTGGCTCACTTGGTTAATCCTCCGCCTTCAGTGTTGGCATCCTATATGGGCACCGGGTTCTAATCCCAGTTGCTCCTCTTCCAGTCCAGCTCTCTGCTGTGGCCTGGGGAGGCAATAGAGGATGCCCCAGGTGCTTGGGCCCCTGCACCCACATGGGAAACCAGGAGGAAGCACCTGGCTCCTGGCTTCTGATCATTGCGACGTGATGGCTGTGGCAGCCATTTCGGGAGTGAACCAATGGAAGGAAGACCTATCTCTCTGTCTCTCTCTCACTGTCAAACTCTGTCTGTCAAATAAAAATTAAAAAAAAAAGAAACATATTGCTCTTAAAAAAATCACTTATGGGACATGTACTCTATAGAAGACTATACAGCAGTCAAAAACAATGAAATCCGGTCATTTGCAATAAGATGGAGGAATCTGGAAAACATCATTCTGAGTGAATTAAGCCAGTCCCAAAGGGACAAATATCATATGTTCTCCCGATCGGTGACAACTAATTGAGCACCAAAGGTGAAAACTATTGAAGTGAAATGGACACTATGAGAAACAGTAACTTGATCAGCTCTTGTGCTGACTGTTGTTGTACAATGTAATACTTTATCCATTTTAGTAATTTTTTTATTCTAGTACTATTGGTTGAACTCTGTAATTAACAAACAATTATTCTTAGGTGTTTAAATTTTAACTGAAAAGTGATCCCTGTGAAATATAAGAGTGGGAATAAGAGAGGAAGATGTACAATTTGGGACATGCTCAATCGGAACTGCCCCAAATGATGGAGTTAGAATTGTGCCAGGGGTTTCCAATACAATCCCATCAAGGTGGCATGTACCAAGGCCATCTCACTAGTCCAAGTGGTCAATTTCACTTCAAAATTGATCACACTGATAGGTCTAAGAGTCAAAGGGATCACACAAACAAGACTAGTGTCTGCTAATACTAACTGATAGAATCAAAAAGGGAGAGAATGATCCAACATGGGAAGCGAGATACACAGCAGACTCATAGAATGGCAGAAGTCCTAAATAGCACTCTGGCCTCAGAATCAGCCCTTAAGGCATTCAGATCTGGCTCAAGAGCCCATGAGAATATTCTAGGCATGGAAAGCCAAGACACTCTGGAAAAAAAAGAAGACCTAAATGAAAGATCTCTGTGAGTGAGAACCCAGTGGAACGAATGGGGCCATCAAAGAAGGAGGTACCTTTCTCTGAAGGGAGGAGAGAACCTCCACTTTGACTATGACCCTGTCGGAATAAGATTGAGGTCAGCGAACCCTAAAGGCTTCCATAGCCTCGGCAACTCATGACTAGACCCTAGGGAGAATACTCACACCATAAACAAGAGTGTCAAATTGTTAAATCAACTTCAGGAGTCACTGTGTACTTACGTCTCATGTGGGATCTGTCCTTAATGTGTTGTCCAATGTGAAGTAATGCTATAACTAGCACTGAAACAGTATTTTACCCTTTGTGTTTCTGTGTGGGTGCAAGCTGATGAAATATTTACTTAGTATATACTGAATCTATCTTCTGTATATAGATAATTAAAAATGAAAAAAAAATCTTGGTGTTAAATTGGAAATTGCCTAGAAAATTAATCAATTTTTTAAAAAAATATATCATGTAGGATCTCTGTCCTGAATGTGCTATACATTGTGAATTAATACTATAACTAGTACTCCAACAGTATTTTTCACTTTGTGTTGCTATGTGAGGGCAAACTGTTGAAATCTTTACTTAATATATACTAAACTGATCTTCTGTATATAAAGAGAATTGAAAATGAATCTTGATGTGAAGCAAGGGGAGAGGGAGTGGGAAAGGGGAGGGTTGTGGGTGGGGGGGAAGTTATGGGGGGGAGCCACTGTAATCCATAAGCTGTGCTTAGGAAATTTATATTCTTTAAATAAAAGCGTTATAAAAAAAAAAGAAAAAAAAATCACCTAAATAAAAGATCTGTTATCCTAGTAATAGTGGTTGTACTCTGTAATTAACACACAATTATTCTTAGGTGTTTAAGTTTTAACTGAAAAGTGATCCCTGTGAAATATAAGAGTGAGGATAAGAGAGGGAGGAGAAGTACAATTTGGGACATGCTCAACCGGACTTGCCCCAAATGATGGAGTTAGAAACGTGCCAGGGGATTCCAATACAATCCCATCAAGGTGGCATGTACCAAGGCCATCTCACTAGTCTAAATGATCAATTTCAGTTCACAGTTGATCACACTGATAGGTCTAAGAGTCAAAGGGATCACACAAACAAGACTAGTGTCTGCGAATACTAACTGATAGAATGAAAAAGAGGGAGAATGATCCAACATGGGAAGTGGGAAACACAGCAGACTCACAGAATGGCAGATGTCCTAAATAGCACTCTGACCTCAGAATCAGCCCTTAAGGCATTCGGATCTGGGTCAAGAGACCACGAGAATATTTTAGGCATGGAAAGCTAAGACACTCTCAAAAACAACAACAACAACAACAACAACAACAACAAAAAGACCTAAATGAAAGATCTCTGCGAGTGAGATCCCAGTGGAAAGAATGGGGCCATCAAAGAAGGAGGTACCTTTCTCTGAAGGGAGGAGAGAACTTCCACTTTGACTATGACCCTGTTGGAATAAGATCAAAGTTGGCAAACCCTAAAGGCTTCCATAGCCTCGGCAACTCATGACTAGACCCTAGGGAGAATACTCACACCATAAACAAGATTGTCAAATTGTTAAGTCAGCAACAGGAGTCACTGTGTACTTACTTCTCATGTGGGATCTGTCCTTAATGTGTTGTCCAATGTGAAGTAATGCTATAACTAGTACTCAAACAGTATTTTACACTTTGTGTTTCTGTGTGGGTGCAAATTGATGAAATCTTTACATAGTATATACTGAATCGATCTTCTGTATATAAAGATAATTGCAAATGATTAAAAAGTCTTGGTGTTAAATTGGAAATTGCATAGATAATTAATCAATTCTTTAAAAAAATCATGTAGGATCTCTGTCCTTAATGTGCTGTACATTGTGAATTAATACTATAACTAGTACTCCAACAGTATTTTCACTTTGTGTCTCTATGTGAGGGCAAACTGTTGAAATCTTTACATAATATGTACTAAACTGATCTTCTGTGTATAAAGAGAATTGAAAATGAATCTTGATGTGAATGCAAGGGGAGAGGGAGCGGGAAAGGGCAGGGTAGCGGGTGGGAGGGAAGTTGGGGGGGGAGCCATTGTAATCCATAAACTGTACTTTGGAAATTTATATTCTTTAAATAAAAGCTTTATATAAAAAAATAAATAAAAGATCTCTGTGAGTGAGATCCCAGTGGAAAGTACAGGCCATCAAAGAAGGAGGTACCTTTCTCTGAATGGATGAGAGAACTTCCACTTTGACTGGGGTCTTATCTAAATAAGATCGGAGTTTGTGAACTCAAGATGTTTCCATAGCCTTGACAGCTCATGACAAGAGCTTTGGTGATCACTGAGGTCATAAATAAGAGTGTCATTTGTTAAATCAACAACGGGAGTCACTCTGCACCTACTCCCCATTTAGGACCTCTGTCCTTAATGCGTTGTACTATGTGAATTAATGGTAAAACTACTTACTCAAACAGTACTCTATACTTTGTGTGTCTGTGTGGGTGCAAACTGTTGAAATCTTTACTTAGTATATACTAAGTTGATCTTCTGTATATAAATATAATTGAAAATGAATCTTGATGGAGAATGGGATGGGAAACGGAGTGGATAATGGGATGGTTTGTGGGTGGGAAGGAGTTTATGGGGGGAAAAGCCACTATAATCCAAAAGTGTACTTTGGAAATTTATATTTATTAAATAAAAGTTGACAAAAAGAAGAAATTATAGTGTATCGGGAGTTACTTTACATTGAGGGAACAGAGATTGACTTTTGCAGGATAGAGATAAGGAAAAATCTGAAGAGGGAAGCATGAACTATTCTAAGAGAGATGCTTTCATGGACAGGATGAAAAGTGAGTTCAAAGACCATAAGGCAGATCTTACTTGATGTGTTTTGGGAATTCGGGTAGAGTAACCCAGAGGTATGGGGGAGGCACAGAACCTCAAAGAGAAAAGTACCGCATCCTCAGAGGCCTTACTAGTCACCTAAGACTAACACTCCTTTGCCTACAATAATTTCTTCCCCTTAGATAGCTTTGAGAAGATAATTGAAGCAATCCAAATATCATTTCCGATTTACTGTCCACCTATAGGAAGGAGTGCAGGTATGAAAAAGCAAGTAAACCACAAATTATTGTAATGATCTGTATAGAATATAAAAATGCCTTAGGTCATGAGAGGTTTAGTGAAAAAGTCAGATATAATTTAAAACTTGAAGAGATACTGATAGATTTTATGTGGGGTTTGGAATAAAGAACAAAGGTAACTCCAGATTTTGGGGGTGAATATTTGAGGGTAGATCAAAAAACTCATGGAAAAAGATGATTGAAAAATAAGTTTATTTTGGTAAAAAAATGATAAATCCATATGAAGGAAGACCTTTGAAAAGGTCATGAAAATGTAAATTATGAAAAAATACAGGGATTTCAATGTTTTCTTTTGCTAAAATTAATTTTAATTCTGGAATGCTTTGAAATTTTGGAAGTATTCTTGCATATACACTGAAACTTTCAAAATTAAAATTCGTATCCCAGATTTAATTTTGGAGATTCCTTGTGGATTAGTAACTTTCAGATTTAATTACCATCATTACAGTTAAATTTCAGGAGGGAGTAGGCATAAATAAGCATGTTCAGTTCATTCTATTTAATGAAAGCTCCATTAATGCATTTTTTGCATACTTCCTAACAGGAGTATGTATAGAATGTATTCAGTTTATTCCATTAAAGCAAAAGACAAAATTAATGATACAAAAAATTCTTAGAACAAAATTAGAGTTTTGTTGTATTCAAGTTACTTAATTTTTTCTATGTAAATAAGTGCATGAATATTGAAGTTTTTCAAGTTATCTTTCCAAAATGTGTCCATGAGTTTAAATTTCTTAAATACTTAGTTGAAAGGTAAGTCAGAAGGAGAAGACAGGAAGAATAAAGAATAATTCAATAAATAAACAAACTATATGAGATTAAAAGTTCAAGAACACAGTTTTGTGCATATGTGTGTACCAGTGTTCTTACCTATCTGACCTACTATTCATGGGTTGATTTTTATATAAAATAAAAGTTTATGGGAAAACTGCAATACAAACGGAACATTCTACAATGATGGATGACTGTGTTTGCTTCAGTACTTCAGGGATGGATTAAGCTATTGAGAAAGTACTCAACATTGGATAAAGAACAGTAATATATATGAAATTCTACAGTTAATGCATCATTAAATAATTTGATACAACTGATTTATAGATGCAATATACTATACTGTGTCAAATAGTGCAAAATAATAAATGATATTAAAATGTATTCCCAAAACTAAAGTTATAACCAGTATTCTGAGTTTTAGTTTAACACTTATCTGAGTCCTGGAGGCATCCTATTTTCCCTTTGATAACATCTACAGTCTAATGGCTTTTCACAGTTGGCCTACATTTTCTATGTCCTGTAGAATATAAAAAAATAAAGTGTTTAACAATAAAAATGATGTGTTCATACCCATTGATGATCATAGCAAGAGGTAGATTTTTCATAGGGCACTTGAAAAAGGATATAACTTCTGTTTTAAGCACCTTAAGACTTAAGGAAATCTACTCTTCACCTACATGTTTCTGATTGTCTAACTGGAAATTAGCTTTTGATGACACAACAAACCACCCACAGCATTTTGGTTTAACAAAATAACCATTTGTTATTGACATACGTATTCATCAAGAATCTGCAAGACCAATTTGAACTGTGCTGAGATAATCAATTATTCACCTAATCAAAGTGTCTCTGTGTTTGGATAACTTTGGGATAAGAAGATGGGGCTGGCATTGCCACAATTAATGTTGCTGGGACAAATGTCTCATAAGAGTTTATATGCTAACCCAGAGTGTTCCAAGAAGATAACCACTGGGTTCACAAGGGCAGAAAGCAAAGACAAGCCTCACACACAAGAGTTTTTCAAGAATCTTCTCATATTAAGCTTGATGATATGCCATTAGACAAAACAGTAATGTACAGAAATGTCTTAGATTTATATTATCTTATTTGTCTACTTTTGTTCTTATTGCTTGAGTTTTTTGAGACTTATTCAAAATATTTTTGTTTTACCAATGTCTTGAATTGTTGACACTGTTTTTTCTAGTAGCTTTATAGCTTCAAGTTACATCTTTGATCCATTTTGGGGTGGTTTTTGTAGAGATTAGTGGAGGGGAGGAAATAAGTTTCAATCTTTTGCATATGTATACATAGTATTCCCAGACCATTTATTGACAAGGCTGTCCCTTTTTTAATGTGTTTTTGGCACATATGTCAAAAATAAATTGACTATAGATACATAGATTAATTTCTGGGATATCTATTTCATGCCACTGAACTGCTTGTTTTTATGCTGGAGCCATGCTGTTTTGGTTATGACATTAGCTCTTTAGTGTGTCTTGGAATCAAATATTGTGGTGCTTCCAATTTTTATTTGTTTGATTTTCTTGTTGTTCAAGGTTGCTTTATATATTTGGGGTCTTTTGTGTCTCCATGGGATTTTAGGCTTGCTTTTTTTTTTTTTTTGACTTTTATTTAGAATATAAATTTCCAAGGTACAACTTGTGGACTACAATGGCTTCCCCACCCATACCTTCCCTCCCCCCCCGCTACCCTCCCCCCTTACCCACTCCCTCTCCCCTTTCATTCACATCCAGATTCATTTTCAATTCTCTTTATATACAGGAGCTCAGTTTAGTATGTGTTAAGAAAAGATTTTAAACCATTTGCCCTCACATATCATCATAGAGTGAAATATACTCTTTGAGTACTAGTTATAGCATTAAATCACATTGTACAGCACATTAAGGACAGAGATCCTACACGATATTATTTTTTAATTGATTGATATTTATGTAACTTCCAATTTTTTTAAACATTTTCAATTATCTTTATATACAGAGGATCGATTCAGTATATACTAAGTAAAGATTTTGTCAGTTTGCACCCACGCAGAGACACAAGGTGTAAAAACTACTGTATCAGTACTAGTTATTGCATTATTTCGTATTGGACAACACATTAAGGACAGATCCCACATGGGTCGTAAGTACACAGTGACTACTGTTGTTGATTTAACAATTTGCCACTCTTGTTTATGGCGTCAGTAATCTCCCTAGGCTACAGTCATGAGTTGCTGAGGCTAGAAGGCTTGTTTGTCCTATTTTGATGAAGTCTGGCATTGGTATTTTGATATAACTTTGAGTAGTATGTATATTTTAACATTAATTTTTACAACCCATGAATATAATAGGAAGTCTTTTCTGTGTGTGTATGTACATGTGTATATTTCTTGCTCATTAATCCTTTATAATATTCATGATAAAGGTCTTTGATACCATTGATTGAATTCACCCCCAAATTACTTTATTTTTATAACTATTATCACACTTGATCTTAGCCAAAAGGCCGAGAAGCTATATCACTTATTATTAATGTCATTTTTCCTTTAAATTCCTTCTCTATGAATTAATCTTTGGTAAATACAAATGTTACTTATTTTTGTTGTTGATTTTCTGTACTAAACCTTATAGAGTTCATTTATCAGTTCTAGTTACCTACTGTTGGAGTCTTTCTGTTTTTCTCTGTATAGAATTATATCATTTGTAAATTGATAATTTGACTTCTTCATTTCCTATTTTTATGCCTTATATCTTTCTTTTTTCTAAGATTCATTTTATTTATTTGAAATGCAGTGTGACAGATAGAGGTAAAGAGAGATAAAGACGTTTTCCATCTTCTGGTTCACTCCCTAAATGGCTGCATTGACCAGGGCTGGACCAACCAAAAGCCAGAAGCCAGAAGCTTCCTCAAGGTCTCCCACATGGGTGCAGGGGCCCTTGCACTTGAGCCATCCACTGCTGCCTTCCCAGGCATATTAGCAGGGAGCTGAATCAGAAATGGAGCAGCCATGAACTAGCGGCCATATGGGATGCCAACATTGCAGGCCTGGGCCTTAATCCACTGCATTGGCACCTGTGCCTTTTATCTTTCTCTATCCATAGTGGTACTAAAAGATTCAGTACAATATTGAATAATAGCATAGAGAGATGATCCCCTTTTCTTTTTCAAGAGCTTACAGGCAATTTCAGCTTTTTTTCATTCAATAAAATGTTGTCTGTGGACCTGTCACATATGATGTAAGTTATGTATATTATTTTGTAATACATCCCTTCTTTGCCTAGTTTGTTCAAGGCTTGTTATCATGACTGGATATTGTACTTATCAAATGCTTTCTCTGCATCTATTGAGATCTTCAGATGGTTTTTACTCATTACTATGTTGATGAGATGTATTACATTTATTAATTTTCATATGTTGAACCATTTATACACTGCTATGATGAATCCCACTTGGTTAGGTAAATTATCTATTTTGATATATCGTTGGGTTGAGTTTCTAGTATTTTGTTGAGAATGTCTACATCTATGTTCATCAAGGATGTTAGCCTATAGTTATTATTGTATTGTGTCCTTGTCTAGTTTTGGAATCAAGGTAATGTTGACCTCATAGAATGACTTTTGAATCATTCTTTCTCTCAAATTTTTGTATAGTTTGAGAGGGTTGGCATTACTTCCTCCTTAAAAGATTTATGGTATTCATCAGTGAAGTTGCCTGGTCCTGGGTTTTGACTTACTGGTAGACAAGATTTATTTTCATTACAAATTACTTATATTTTTGGTTTTATTGTGTCTTTGTGATTCAATTTTCATAAGATATATATATATATATATATATATATCTCCAAAGATTTATCCATTTACTCTAATTTTCCAATTTGCTGATATATAGCTTTCAAAACAACTCCTAATTATCTTTTGTTTTTCTGTGGCATTAATCATAATATCCCCTGTTTCATCTTTGATTTTATTTACTGGAGTCTTAGTTCTTGATTTAGCCAAAGGTTTATCCATTTTGTTTATATTTTCAAAGAACCAGCTTTGAACATTTCAGTGATCTTTTGTATTATTGTTTCAGATTCTATTTCACTTATTTCTACTTAGCATTGTTTTGTTCTTGTTTTTCTAAGCCCCAAGACTCATTGTAAAGTTGATAATTTACTATCTTTCTATTTGATATAGGCACTTATTGCTTCAGACATTCCTCATAGTATTTGTTTTGCTGTATTCTGTGTTTTGATATATTGTCTTTTCATTTTGTTAATTTCAAGGCATTTTTTTCTTTTTGATTTTTTCAATGACTCATTGTGCAATTTGTCATTATCTATCCTAGAAAATATCCTGTGTGCTAATGAAAACAATGTATGTTCTGAACTTGTTGAATGCAATGTTCTGGATATGTCTGTTAGATTCACTTGATCTACAGTATTCTTTATCTCTGATTTCTGTCTACTTTTTCTAAATGATTTGTTTATTGATAAAAACAGGCTGTTGAAGCCTCCTATTATTATTGTATTGGAGATGATCTCTCTTTACATCTAAGAATGTTTGTTTTATAATATTGGATTATTGAAAGCATAGGTTCATATACATATACAATCTTCATGTCTTCTTGTTGAATTAATCCCTTTATCACTGTATAGTTATCTTATTTGCCTCATTATAGCTTTATTATACAGTTACTTTTCTTAATATCTATTAATTTACTTGGATATATATGTATTTGGGTGTCAGTTTGGTAGGCTACTTTGACTACAATTCCAATTTGGTACCAAAAATGTAGTTTCCCTACATCTTCCTTTTCCGTAGTTGATAGTAGTAACAGCAGGACCCAGGACACTCACAGGGCTCAGTAGGGCAGTTTAGTTCCCTGGCATGCAGTCTTCCAATCTCTTTCTGAAGGAGGAATCAGAATTGTAGATGTTGCACTGGTGGTGGGAGCAGACCTAACTTGCATTAGAACTTGACTAATCTCATAGACCCCCAGGTACTGTGGAAACAAGAAGTCTCTCAGAGGCAGTCCTGGTAGAGCATGTAGACCCAAAGTTGTCACTTGAGGAAGTGTTTGAGACTGCAAGAGTGACACTGGTGCTGAGTTGGTTAGGCATGCAAACCCCATGTCATTCTCTCTGGGAAGGGGCAGAATCACAGGACACACACTGTCAATGGGAGTGCCCAAAGAGCTTTGCTTGAGCACAATTCCAAGCAGGGATAAGCAAAGCAATCTCTGGGCATGGAAACTATTAACAGGACTTGTAGTGTGCCTAGGTCCTAGTGGTAGCAAGTAATGGCCCAAGTGGTGTTGAGGGCCATCAGCACATGAAAATGTAGTGCTCACCTACCCATACTTCTAAGGTTCTGAAGGTAGGACACCTCTTCTGATCCCCTGTTTCTTGTAGTGCAAAGGACTATGTGGACAAGAATGCTGAGGTCACCGTTACTCTCTGGGACTAGTTGGATTCCTGAAGCTAGGGCCTTTGTGCTAGTTTGGTGGGATGTTTCTGGGGTACCCAGGATGGAGATATGCAATAGTTTCAGTCTCCTAGAGTAATATGAATTCCAAGGATGACTTCTTTCTCAAGATGGTCCCTCACTGTGGCAGCTTGTGATCTGGAGAATTTGGGGGATAAAAAGCCAGTTCCTTCTCTGAATTGAAGTGGCCATGATTTCTCTAGGTATCTCTCCTTCCTGGGCTCTCAGTTTGCGGTGGCTGTAGGTTCTTCTCATAGCTAGGAATGCCCACAGAGTGCATGTGTGCAGCTAGGTTCTATGAGGTTCTCCTGATTATCCTTCCTTCTACTACAGAGATTCCCCCAAGTCTTAGGCCCACTGATTTCGTTCCTCTTTTCTGCCACCCCAGGTCTCCACACCCCACAGGTTTCCTAGTGTCTCATACTGAGTTTCAGTGTTGCTTCTTGGGCACTGACCTCACACTGCAGTTATGTGTTTGTTGTTTTTGTTCTTGTGGAACAAGGATGCAAACTGGGCATTTTCAGACATCTAGTATTTCTGCCTTAATCTTCTGTAATTGAAGGATATTTTAAATGTTAGAGATTTAATTTTAGGTTAAGACAGGAATTTTCTACCTCAGCATGGCTGACATTTTGAACAAATAATTCTTTATTGTAGAATCTATGAAATGTATTTGGGTCCTGTGTCTGGTGGAATGTTGGTGAGTTTCTCTGGCCCCAACTCACTGGATGCTAGGAGCTCTCATTCACCAGTTAGGATAAAAATGTCTCCCAACAGTGATAACTATTCTCAGGGAGTTAAAAAAAAAAGTTCACTTGTTGAGAACTACTGGATTGAGTAATAAATTCTACACAGGGGAAAAGTCATTTCCTAAACTGACATTTAAGTTAATGGGAAGGAGTAAGATGTGAACTTTTAGCATCTGTCACTGAATTTTTCTAAAAAAATGATTTATCAGACTTTATAGTTTTTACCTTAGAGTACAAAATCTTGTGAGCATAAGACTAACAACACATACATTCTGAACTAGACAGAAGGAATGCCTTAAAATTTAGGGTACAGTATCACAATGAAATTTCCATAAGATGCTGACTCCTAAAGAAAGATCAGATTAAATCTCTTAAGCATTTCTTTTGCCTACTCATGAAGATAAGAACAATTGATGTAACAATAAGTTTTGAATACTTTTTTAAAAGGATCTTAATTTTTACAATGAGTAACTAAAGACATGAAAAGATACTTTTGACTACAAATGAATTGCCCTGCTCTTAATAAAAGGTAAATGCTTTAACCTTAAAAAACTAAAAATATAATTTTTACAATAATATATCTACATTTATGTTTCACAATGAGCAAAAATATGTCATGCAAATATAGACAAAAAGAAGAATTACTAGCCACAGGCAAAGTAGAGTTTAAAATAAAAATGAAAATTATGTTACAAATGATTAACATGAAAATTAAAATCAAAATTAAAACTGAATTTTATACACCATATATGTATACTATGTAAAGTAATTGTCAAGAACATAGGAAAATAACTTTATTATGAGCTATTATCATGTCTCTAGAAGTCAATGACATGTAAGATGAGAAGAAATTCTATCAAATACAAAATGTTTATATTATATAAATAAGATAATTGAATTGTGTTTATTTTAAATATAAATCAAGATTTAGTTACTGATACCTAAAAGTTAGATACAATTTTTCATCTGAAAATTAATGTATGATTTTAAATGGTGTTATTACAAATTATTCCTTAATAAAATCAAAATTATCTACAGTCTAGTCTCTGAAAACAGTTTAATAAATTTATGAACTCAGGGCAAAAGATGTATTTCTTTGTAATTTAATGTAATATTAACCTGATGAAGTCTATGTTACAAAATGAATCTTGCAATAATTCTGAGAACTAAAATAGGAAAAAACAACAAACACTTGAAAATATATCATCTAATTATAGAATAAAAGGACCTGAAATGAGAAACAGACTTGACCTCCATTATTGTATACTCTCACACCACAAAAATATGTATCAATATTTAATTCCTCAATTATCTGTAAGATAACTTTAGCTCTGCACCCTGTCATCCTTGATGTGAAGTTTTCCTTGATTCCTTACATCTCTATGCTTATGTCTGGCAATAACTTTACCAAAAGTTTATTTTAAAGATTTATTTATTTGTTTGAACGTCAGAGTTACACACAGAGAGAAGGAGATGCAGAAAGAGAGAGGGAGAGAGAGAGATTGGGAGAGAAAGTCTTCTATCTGCTAGTTCACTCCCCACATGGCCACAAAGGTGGGAGCTGAGCCAATCCAAAGCCAGGAGCCAAGAGCTTCTTCCAAGTCTACCACGTGAATGCAAGGGCCCAAAAACTTAGCCTTCTTCTACTGCTCTGCCAGGCCATAGCAGAAAACTTGATCAGGAGTGGAACAGCCAGATGTAAACCGGTGGCCATGAGGGATGCCAGCACTGCAGGTGGCGGCTTTACCTGCTATACCACAGTGCAAGTCCCTCCAAAACTTTTGATCAGTTGCATTCTCTTTGTGATCGGAATAATTTCAGCCCTAAAAGATTTCTGGACCCTACTTCCAATTCTAAATAATGAGAAAAGAATTACTCACTGCTCTAGCAAAAAGAGCAATTATAAAACCGGAAAAATGGAAACATTTTTGGTAATTAAAATGTAAAAATTGTACACTTAAGCATTGAATTTGAAAATTTGCATTCATCAATGAATTTTACTCTATTCATAGCTCATTGGTTATCAAATAAATAAAAAATGAAGAGCCAGATGATAGAAATAGAATAAGTTCAAGAACACTAGAATTCTCAGAATCAAATATTTTTGCCAATACAGGAGACTACTCTGTGACTGGAGTCATCAGTCACTGTGTTTCTAGGTGAAGGAACAACAGTCAACAGCAGCCAGCACAGGATCTGTGGCTTTGTTTTATTTGTGGTATACTTTGGATAGAGAATTCAAGACATTTTGAAGCATCGTATAATTGAATATTGGGTATAGGGAGAGATTTTGATTGCTTAGAAAGACTCTTGCATTTGACCAAAGTTGATTAACCGGAAAAATAGAAGAATGAAATTCCACTGTTGAGTATGTTTCTCTTTACATGTATGTTAGTTCTGTGTGGTTAGCATGTATGTTAAACTATCATTTTTTCTATGAAAAAAGATATGTCATTTTAGGGGGGAGTAAGAGAGAGAGAGAGAGAGAGAGAGAGATCTTTTCATCAATATTTTATTCCAAAAATGTCCACAGTAGTCAGAGCTGGCCAAGCCAAGCCAAGATCCATTTGAATCTATTTATCTATCTACCTACCTATCTATCTATCTATCTATCTATATAGAATATATGGGTGGTATGGACACGAGCATTTGAGCCATCATTCACTGCATACCAAATGTAAATGAAGCTGGAAGCAGGAAGCTGGATGAAATGCAAAGGAGTCAAGATGCAAACTAGTACTCTGATATGGGATGAAGATGTCCAAGCAGCAATTTAATAACTGAAACAAATGCCCACCCCTAGATTACTTTTCTAATTAAAAGATGCCTTGCACTATATGTTGAAATTTGGTGGGTGAGCATTTCACTGAATACATAAAGATCATATATCTATATAATCTATATAATAGGTATTTTATAGTAAACTCTTTTACTTCGACTTTGTTTGCAAGTTAATCAAAGTTGACATTTGATTACAGAGATCTGAAAACACACCTACATTCTTGGTCATGGAATTGTTCAGTGCTATAGATTGTACTTGTGTCCCCCTAAAATCCTTATACTAAAGTCTAATAATCTGTGTTATATAATCTGCTATTGGCAAGGGAATTAGGTTTGGATAAGATCATGATGGTACAGCTCAATGATGGAACTACTGCCCTAATAAAAAGAAGAGACATAATCTCTCGGCTCTTTCCCTTTCCCTCCCTCTGATCCCTCCCCCACCACTTTCCCACATGCATCAGGGAAATGAAGGAAGACCAGGTGAGGCATTATAAGGAAGAAGTTCCTCAAAAGAAGTGTGGCCATGCTGGTACCCTGATCTTACAACTCTATTTTTGGAACTGTAAAGAATAAATGCTTGTTGTTTAAGTC